>JAEKIX010000026.1:0-600000 GCA_018886245.1 Fusarium brachygibbosum
TTCGGTAAACGAGTCGGTTATAACATCAGGCTCTGTTGTAACACTTGGTTCGGTAAACGAGTCGGTTATCGTATCTGGCTCTGGTGTAACAATTGACGGAGTAGGCTCAGTTGGTGTCTCGGTTGGTGGGACAGGCTCAGTTGGTGTTTGGGTTGATGGAATAGGCTCAGTTGGTGTTTCGGTTGGCGGGACAGGCTCAGTTGGTGTTTGGGTTGGTGGGACAGGCTCAGTTGGTGTTTCGGTTGGTGGAATAGGCTCAGTCGGTGTTTCGGTTGGTACGGTCGGCGGGATTGCATCCGTTGGAGCAGTTGGAGCAGTTGGAGCAGTCGGTGCTTCTGGGGCAGTTGGAGCAGTTGGAGCAGTTGGAGCAGTCGGTGCTTCTGGGGCAGTTGGTGCAGTTGGCGCTTCAGGGACAGTTGGCTGAGTAGGTTGATCGGGCTGGTTAGGACCAACTGAATCGATGTTCGATGGTTGATCCGGTGGGCTAACGACTGTTGGACCTTGGGTTGCAGGTCCATCGACTATTTGGCCCCAGACCCTCCCTATAAGAAGGCCTAGGAGCAAACTGTTGAAAAGATACATCTTGTTGTATTTTATTTCTTTGCCAGAGACAACATAAACGAATTGAAGACGTGAGGATGTCTCAGAAATATACGATAGCCTATTATTAATGAGTAAGCACATCGTCTTTCCTGCATCTATTTATAAAGCATCCCTTCACATGTTCTGTACTTTTCCGTTGTTCGACGGCTCTTCGGTATCTAAGCCTTGAGGCTTCAGCTGCGATGCAAGAGGCTCAATGCACGTCTAGTGCCAAACATATGCAGGCATATTATTCATGTCTGATTTGCTGAGTGATGGGTTAGGAAACTTGTATTTCGTCCATAGGGCTTTTGATGTGCTGTGCCAAGGCATATGGACTCATTGCGTACCCACGCCGCTTCGACTCTATTGGTACAGTGTCTGGCGTAATGCAGTGCTTATTGTGATACTTTATCCAGTTTTTATTCAGATGGTACAAGTAAGCTTATTTCTTCCAATCCACTGTCTCTAAATCTGGGCTTGTCGTGGCGGCGTACGCCACTTGAGCTTTTAGCTTTACTAAATCTGTCTCCAGCACGTCACATCGCTGTCAGTCCTAGGCTGGCGTTTATAGCTCCTTGTTTAGACGGATGTTTAAAAGAAGGCCATCACAGTCGAGAACCAAGTCCATGCATGCGAGGCAAAGCCCAATAGCTACATATAGTATCGTGGAGTTTCAACTCCACCTCTCATACGTAGGATGAACGATCTGTTGTTATTGTATCGAACCAATAATCTTAACAATTTCGACTAGAGCCGCGTCAGCCACACACTAACACCTTATCTCTGTATGATACAGTATGGGTATTCGTTGCCTACAGGAAGGCCTCGGTCTGGTCTGAAGTCTTGATTTGATATCCCTCTCTTCTATTTCTTGACTCGATATGACTCTCATACATCATCAAGCTAACATCAGCTCAAGACCTTCAGCCACTCCGCATGGCTCGGCGACCCAGCCCAAACGCCTCTACAGTAGGCTTCACCACTTGCAGCCACCAGAGGCGGTTGGGTAGTATCAAGGGTATGTCGGATGAGGATCTAGAGCAAGGTGTCTTACCCTTCACACTGAGCGGTGTCTTCAAGATACGTATATACCGCTGCTGTTGGGCTTGGGTGCTGGCATCATGCAAAGCTAAACTTTCGTATCATAATTTGTGAGACACCTCTGCAGTAGCTATCCTCTCTTGACAACCTCGTTTTCATCAATCCCAAGATGACTAAATTACTATACTCTATGATACTTCTCGGCCTTTGGGCTGTACAAGAATCACATGGACGACTTCTCTCTGAGCCGACGCAAGGATCGAAAGTCGGGGACCATGACCGGCCACCAGAACCGACTCACATTGAAGATCTTTCCGAGCTCAAATACAAGGCAAAGCGTCAAGAAACCGGGAGCCAGTCAGAAAGCAGTCTGGTCGTGACCATAGCCCCCGACGAAACATGCGGTTTTCTTTCAGCGCGTCCAGCACTTCCGATCACTTGTGAGAACACTCGCCCATGCATGTGGGCTAGTGATGTCGGGATAATCTGCGGCAACATCGATGATAAGTTTGAGAACTGGCAGATCCGCATCAGATGTATGGACAGGGAGATGGCATTGAATCCAAGCTTTTGCAACGACACCTGTATAGATAACCCACTATTTCTTCTCTGGTGAGTACAATGTCCCTTCAGCCGCATTGGAATCGGTTTAACGGTTAATGTGCACTATAGTACCGAGGAGTCGGCTCCTTATTGTGCGACATATGTCTACCCAGACGCGATCCGGGACTATAGATGTTCAAAGACCCCAGCTAGTCGAGCTTCGAGCGTGGCCTTGACCTACAGTGGACAGGAGAATGTGGAATTCATTACCACAAACATACCTCTCACTGGTTCCAGGACCTCTTCCACCAAAACGACATCGTCAAGTTCCTCAACTGAGTCAAGTTCTTCTACCATACCGGCGGCGTCTTCTTCTCCATCACCTGATCCGCCCCCCAGCCAGAATAATCTTGGAGCCATCATCGGCGGTGCAATTGGAGGATTCGCGGCGGTTTCGCTAGTAATACTAGCAATCGTCTGGTTTATCCGACAGTCAAGAAAGAAGAAGCATCATCCACCAACAGAAGTCAGTCCAATGGAACAAACCCCGTTGTCCGACCCAAATGCTCGAAAGCCCGACACGACATCCCCGGTGCAGTCAGACTGGAGAAGTTCGACAATGACCGCATTCAGCTCGCCTCATTCAACGTCACCGCAAGCTTGGCTAGATCATCCAGTGTCACCAGGTGCACAGAGTGATACGTCTCAAGGGATACTGCCGACTATGGGGCAGCATTTGGCGTACGAAATGAGCGGAGAGTCTGTTCAACCTCGAGAGCAGGAAAGAAGGGAATCTAGGGTGTATGAAATGGCTGGAGACTCTAATCATCCTTGGGTGTAACCTGTTAGATGGTGAGGTCATATGGGTAACTGGATAGAGCGGTCACTGGATTAGTCTACTCATTGCTCCAATTTGAAGATGGAGTTTCTCGTTTCTGTTAGTAGCCCTGTTAAGCTGGAATGTCATTCAAGGCAATGTGGCTCAAACGTGAGGCAATCAACCGACCTATTTTAATGTGCCAATTAATTGGTTTCTAAAATGGGCGGTATAGAATGCCATGGGTAACATCTGAAGCACACAGGTCAAGTTCCAACCATTGATATTCTTGATATCAAGGCGGAACAACTTCTCGAAACAGCTGTTTTCGCACAAGAAGATATCAAGCACAAGGGCTGGAACACAGTTTTGGAGCTCGATGCTTACGCGTGTTCATTTCCTATCTGATGATAATCGAGGCTTTCAGCCCAAATGTAAGCAAACAAAACCATTTTCCTCTGCATGATGGTGGCTTGGCTAAGTTTTAGGTGCGTCAGCAATGTCACTCAGCGATCTGGGCCCAACATCATGTCGCCGCATACAGGCGGAAGCCATCGAAGCTTAAATAACGGAGAATTGAATAGACAGGTAAAATCAAGAAAGATTACACAAGATGGACAGTGATGAGTTACTTTGTTTAGCCAGTCGATGTGGAAAGTGCAGGCTGTGGCAATATTCTTTCACGACCGATCGAGGCTCTTGAAATCTGAATGAGGCGGAGGCAGCCTGAGCCATCCCAACAGACGCCAGGAAGAGTATGGAGGGCCACAGCCTTTATGGATGAAGAAACCTTTACCTATCAGAACCGTCACGTAACACCGTATTTGGGTGGTGGTACAAGGGCTGGATTATCAGCCAGCATCACCTTGATGCGTAGGAACTCGAGGGTGTGCTTACTCACATTCAGTAATGGAGTCATCGTATCCCATACCGAATTATGATACAAGAATATGTCACCTATCGAGCTGCACAGTGCCTCCTCTATTCCTAGTCTCTTCTCCTATCAGATCTACTCGCAGTGCCTGCCTAGACGGGCTTAGCGGTCTGATATTCTTCCAATTAACATAATTAGCCTGAGGACTGTCACGTTTCCGATGTGACTCGGACACTGCTAAGTGATCTTCGCTTGTATAATGATGTAAGCTGAAGGGCCTTTAATATTAGGCAGATGTTCAAACCCGTCTAGTAAGTATCACAGTGAGAGTGAATGAGGCTCATTCCAACTGGTAGCTTGGGTATAATCTATTAAAATGCTTTCATTCAATTTGTTATTCCATCCCGGTTTTTGAAGGGTTTGGAATAGCTTTACCTAAAGAACTTTTTTTTAGCGATTACTGAGGTAGTTGACATTTTGTTATGATGCGAAAATAAAGATATACTTCTTCCTTGTATTCTATGACGCATGTCAAGCTCCTATTAGAACCTCATCCATTCAAATTGTGTCTAAGCACTTGTTTCAATCTACTTGATCACAGAAAGAGGTCGCTGACATGTGATGGCCTAAACGTGGAAGCATCTTATAATAGGTAGGTTAAGCAGAATAAGCATCTGCGTGGCCACAAGGTTACCGGCGCGCATATGTGACGGAAATAATAGAATATAGGTGCCTCTTTGCTTATATTTATATCCTACCCTCGGCTTTGTCCTCTTATTGTGCACACGGAGCCATGTTGATGGTGGATGGCTCGGTACCAACTCTATATTAAGATGACTAGGTATGTCTTGTTAGTATTCTTTCTTTCTCAAATTTTAGACCCTAACTTTGCTACTATAATCTAGTTGAGATGATCTGTCTGTAAAGAATATTGGGTTCTGTGTCCAGTTGATTCCACCCGAAGGTGATATAGTCGTTCTTAAACTCTGGCTTGGCTCAACCTATCACATAGGAGTAACAATGAGGATGTATACGGTCTTGTGACCTTTTAGGTGTGTAACTGAACTGGGTCTTTCCAGAGGTTCAAGAACTAGGCCCACTACTACCACGTCTTGATTACTTCCCCACAACAGACAAAAGGTTTTTTCATGCGTAGGGATGCGGCAAAAGTCCATGATAGATGAATATCCAGATTTTGGCTGTTTAATAGCCCATGACCAATTAGCAGAAGTTCCTGGGAATTCGTCAAGCTACCATTGCCGATTCAATATTTCCATTAAGCTACGAAGTACTCCCTTCTAGCACATATGATCCAGTGTCGAGTCAAGCGTGGTAGTATGGTCTGGCGCTCACTGAATATATCTCGCAACCAGTAGAACATCAAGGGTTGGACACGTCCCTCTTCGCTCATAGGGCATCATCCTTCGTAATCCAAGTTTCAAATATCGTGTCTCTGAGTTCAGATTTGGAACATTTCTCGACTTCGGGTTGTCGACCTTGCGCAACAGATTTGGATCAAATGATGAGGAGTCACAAAACGTGAGATCGAATGGCTCGGACACCAGCCCTACCCTGAACGGTTCTATTAACCTCTCTACTCCATTGTAACGACATTTCCAATGAGATTTGTATTCTTGAGAGTTATGGGCCAGTTTAAATATGTTACCATGCCAGCTTACGTCAATTGTACTTGTGGTAGTAGAGTCGTGAACTTGGTTGATTACTGTGATATGGACAGTCTTACTCATACGAGGATGGATGATATGGCTCAAGAAGAATCCAAATGACCTCAATAACTGGCGAGAGAGTTTAAATTGGGCAAGATTCGGTTGACAGCGGAGTACAAAGCTTCTCGTATTCTCGATACTAAAGATATTAGTTACTTACCGTCTTGGTGGTGTTTCAAACATATTAAACGGCGACAGGAAAGTTTTTAGGCGATGACATCATCAACAATACAGAATTGGGCGTTTACACAATGGGTGTTCTCAACTTGCCCCTTGGGTGATTGGCTCAGTGCTCCCCAGTACTACGTTGTATGAGGCTTATAAGCTCTAAACGGAAGATTTCCCCCGTAACGTGACAGACATGTTAAAACGTGGGGAGCGGGCACAGCCGAGACCCCTGGAAAGAATGCCGATGTTCCGAAATAAACGATATGTGGCGTCCTTAGACGAGACCATGGAATCCCACTCTTACCCAAATATAGCCATAGCTTTGGGTCGATATCGACGCATCGGGTATCGCCTTTCGATAATTCGCAAACGATGGAATGATCGGTGAATTATACGAGTAAAAAAGAACCATTCTCCCTATACAACACAGTCAGGCGCATGTTTTTAAGTTGAACCTGCAATGAGACAAGGGTCTTGGCCCAAAAATAACCACCGCTTTTGAGTGGCTAGCTGACGGTTATACGAGATGTAACTAAACTGCTTACAGGCAAAAATCATGCAACTTCACCGTAACAAGCTCACCACGTGCATGTTCAAGCTACGGTTTAGTGTTGCTTGTCCTGGAATGGCTGTAATGGACCCTTCGAGATTCGGTTCGTTCCTTGAAAAATGGGCTGAACATCTTGAGGCTCGTATAACATCATATGGTCAGATATTTGGATCGGGCATGCCGTATGGAAAGACTATATAAGGCACCACGATTGCCAGCTTTGGTTCTCATCATCAGCTACAACTCAGTCACTCGCTACCACGTCTACAACAACTTCTTACACCTTCAAGTTCGTACATATCAGCAAGACTTGTCTGTCAATTATACTAATTCCTTCTAGAACAACTCTTCTACCACCTCAACCGCAAACATGCAGTTCTCTCTCGCCTTCCTCGCTGCTGTCCTCTCAGCCTCTAGCGTCGCCGCTGCTCCCGCTGATCCCACCGTCAACATGATGGCCGCCACCCCTCAGTGGACCATCGAGAACATGCAGCGCAGCTGCGCCAAGGACGACAGCTCCTGCACCTGGAACTTCAAGGTCAACACCCACAAGGGTGCTGCCACCGCTTGCAAGTTCGTCGTCAAGGGCAGCAAGGCCTCCCAGCGCAACGGCGGCCCTGTCAAGTGCGGCGACTACACCGTCACCTCTGGCTGGAGCGGCCAGTTCGGTCCCGGAAATGGATTCACCACTTTCTCTGTTGTTTCCTCCAAGCGACAGATTGTCTGGCCTGCTTATACTGATAAGCAGGTCCAGGGAGGAAAGGTTGTTAAGCCTAACCAGTCTTACACTCCCGCCAACCTTCCCAAGTAAGCTGGGGGAAGAGTTGATGACTTGGCGTCAGGTTGGACACCGGTATATAGAAGAGCATCCTGGATCTTTAGAGCTTTTTAATACATTATTTGCATGTTAGTGTCTATGCTCAAACCTTGTATCAGGATTCAGATCGGCTCTCTCGTCCCGGCGCCATCTACCCACATCTGGTGTTGAGGGAACGAATTGTTCATAATAAAACCTGGAAGGAAATAGGTTGGGATTTCCATCGGGACCGGAGCCGACTGCCAGGACTTCGCGATCTGTTATAGCTTCCTCCGGCCTAAAAGATAGCGATAATTGGTTAAAGAGCGGAGGGGAAGAATACATTGCAAAGAGAGCATCACCCTAAATCTTCTTCATAGTAGTGAGAATTCGTGAATGGCTATATTTCCTGTTATGTGACCAGTCTATCTAGATGATAAACTTGAGAAGGACAGTAGCCAGAGAGGAAGCTGCCCCCACACCAGTCATAGCCTCGAGTAAAGGAGGACAGAAACTGTAAATTATTAGCTTGGAACGTTTCCTCGTTGTCTAAGGCGGACTTACTCTTCATCACTCACGCGAATGAACCCAACCCAGAAAAGCCATTGCGCGAGACACAACGCAAAAAGCCCCAAAGTCAAAATGACATAAAGGTTCAGATGAGGCTCCCTAGGGTCCTCATGAGGCTGGCTGGGTCCAGCGACAGGTGGTACGGTACCATAGCTGGACCCGTTGGATGAACTACTCTGTTTCAACCCGGGCAGCAAGCTTCCGCGAACTCCTGAATTGTGGTAGGATCCCGTACATCCATTGATGTCGCATTCCGATAGATCTGCCGCTGTTCTGTTTGTGGGAATACTAGGAGGGAACAATGGGCGCAGGATTCGGATGAGCAGTATAGCTGTCATGCCGAAAGCGAAAAGCCACAAAAGTGCTCCACCGTACATCAGCCAAGCGGAACATCCAAGTTCCGTGTCTGGCAGGACACCAAAGTAAAAGCCATGCCGAAGTCCATATTTCACTACTGTAGTCATGTAATACAAATTGAGCATCTGCAGGAAAGCCTCTGCATAAAGGGCCGAGGATGCTGCTGCCAGATCTTTCGATTCAGGACGATGGATCCCAGCAGGTGCTATGGCAAGCCATCCGAGACGGGGTAAAGAACACCAAAGGAGCATCAGTTGGGATATAGGAACGTTTTCGTATCCAGGTGTACTCTGAACAATTTTGACATTGATCCAGTTGCCTCCCAACTGGACACTGGCGAGTAACAACCCTCTCAAGATCCAAGCTGGGTTTTTCGGGTGCGGTTTGAGGGTAGTGGTACTTTTTGAGTACTTCTCCCCGAAGTATACAGCAAGTATGGTCACCATATTGACGAAGGCAAAACTGCCGATCTTCGTCAGGTACGAGGGGCAGACAGTGTGTTTCGCGTTTTCTGGTCGAAGGTTCCAGCGCCATGGGATCATTTCGCGAGGCCGAGGCGCCAATAACTCATGCCAATGCTTAGGCAGACCATGCCAGTCTTTGACGTCGTCACAGGTCGTAAGGAGCCACTCGATGTACTGCTTTCTTGACTCGAAACTCTGACAAGTACCCTGACAAAGGCTGTAGTCGACCTTACCGCAGATGCAAGTTCTGTCGATCGCAGGCTCCACCAGGCAAAAGCCTTCGGAGTCGGTATTACAGGCTTCAGTTTTGCATTGTTGGGTAAGCTCTTGGACGCTCGGCGGCATGTCTAGAATATCCGATGTTAAGGCCCATCTCCAAAGTGGAATGAAATCTTTCCCGAGGATTTTAAGCGACTTTTTCCAGTTGTCAGGGAGGTTTGTGGGCCCGCAGATGGCGTGCAGCCATAGTCGCTCTTTCGTCAAGTCAAGGTGATCCCAACATGGTTCTTGCTGTTGAGCAATTGCGAAATGATTGCAAAAACATTCTTTCTCGAAATACTCGCCTGGGGGAACGTGTGATTTCGTGAGATCGTATCCAGCGGTGTCAAAACTCAGAGCAGTCATGGATTTTCGAGCCGTGCTATACTCCCAAGGTCGAGCTGCGTTTCCAATATGGAGTCTCGTGCTCGTGAAACCGCAAGATCCCATCACATGATCAAACGTTTCCCTGGATTGAGAAGTCGCCTTCCTGAGACATACTGGTGCCTTTTGAGCAACACTGACGGCCTTGTATCCTTGTGTCAAACTTCTTGGCGAGAGATTCTGCAAACTGTTGGTGTCGCCGGCGTGAACCAGCCAACCCCGACCGGTAACGTGCTGTATCCATTGAGCGAGTTGTGCTTTGGCGAGTACTGATCGACTGCAATATTCCACGTAAGAGTTGATAGTACTCGGAGAGAATTCGGCGCTGAGACAGCTGAGTTGAGTAAGCCACTGGTAATGGGTGCAGAAGATGAAGTAATTGGTGCATCGATGTCTTGTGCATCGGGTCATAGCACCCAGCCAGGCAGCTTGATCTTGCTGCGCAATGCACTGTGGCATAGGGTCAAGGTCTTCAGGATTCACCCATCCTCCACGATTCTTTTGGATGGTCGGGTTGTCATTGCTGTGGGGTTCGATGTCGTAGGGTCCGCTAGCATCGTGGGTCGTGTCTTTGATAAGGTTAGTGTCGGGTATCGAGAATCAGTGGAGAACAATGACACACCTGTCAGAGCTACCCCGGATACGACAAACGCTAAAAGAGCGTAGAGTACGCTTTGTAGCTTCATGATGAGGGCGGCGCCTCTCCCGCTGTATTTTGTTGAGGCTGAATACAGAGTTTTTGCAAGAATGAAGTAACCAAGGTTCTTGTAATGACTTTGGCAAGAGCCTTCAAGGTTTCACAGCTGGGCAGTTGCCTGATGATCAGAAAAGCGGGGAAGACGCTTACGATCGACGGATAATTATTCATCCCCACCTATCGACCTACCCTAAGCTCGCCAACGGTCTGGCAAATTGGCCTCCTCGCTTTCCGTCTGATCTTTCAATACATTCACATGATAACATTATGCTCCCGTAATTACTTTTACTCGATAAAAGATTTCGGCAACCTCTTTTAAAATACACTGAGAATTTTCTTTTGCCGCATCATGCTTACGGCTCGAAAAATGATTGACATAATCGAGAACGACAAGTAGATGTATTTGTTCAACTGTCGATTCAATAGCAAGCCACAATTCTTGCATGAAACATAGTATAAATCGCAAAAGTACACTGGTGCTCGTTCATCAATCAACAATTCTAACATTCTCTCTGTTCAGTGATCCATCCTGCGAGGAGGCCATGGTATTGACAGACAAATTTTGGAAGCTGTCTTCGATCTGGGCCATCGGGTCGTTCTTCTTGATAACTTCCATCAGCTCTCTGAACTGACCAAGCTCCCTCATCCTAGGAGTCTCAGAGCCATCGAGACAAAAACTCTCAAGATCATAAATGAGGTCACCAACGTTCAGCTGCTCATCTGCACATATATGTTAACGACGCTGGACAGGAACTCATTACGGGGCATCTCACCAGTAAAACAAGCATGAAAGGTCTCTAGGATATGTGCCTCGTTTGCATCTCGACCCTGCAATGCCAATAACATGACAGCAAAAGGGAAGGCTAACCTCTCCCCCATCCCTATGCCCATACGAGCCATCCGTATGGCGATTCCGACCTGTTTATGGTCTGAAATCTGGGTTCCGAAGCACCAGAGACGGAGTCTGTGCACAGCTTTTGGCCATTTGGCCCAATCATTGCCCTCAGACTTCAACAGGCGCGGGCACAAGTCATACAACCCGGTATCTATGAGTTGCTGCATGGATACCTGGCAGCACTGGCCTTTGATATCTAGCGAGCCTTGAGTGAGATATTCTCCGAAGTAAAAGTCCCCAGTACGCCAGCGCCTCAGGTCCTTCCAGTCCTGAGTCTCGGAGTCAGTTGGGTAGTAATGTTTGATCGCATCGAGGTCACGAAGAAATGTTCGTTTGGGAAGCTTGCGTGTATCAAGAATGATCAAGTATGTGTCCGACAAGGATGGGTGCTCATGATCCATCGTGTGACGATGCAGACCGTACTGTAGCAGGAACAGTAACGAGCTTGACCAAGACATGAGATTGCAAGTACTCTTACATTTCCAACGGAAATGGAGAATCAGCGTCTCGGCTACTTTTTCTCGCGTGAAGTGTAAGAGATCTTTGCAACCAGAGAATGGAGGCATACGGTCTTTGGGACAGGCCGGTGCGGAAACACGCTCAGTGGTGGTTGAGCCGGCAGAATGTGGTACATGGAGTCGGAAGAGATATGTTGGTGTATCGTCAAACCGAAAGGCATCCTCTTCCCCTTCCTTTGGCACAAAAGGTTGAGACATTTTAATGAATAGATTAAGAGAACATAGACGAGCAGGCCACAATGAATGGTGCTCCTGAGATACTTAAGAGGCTGACAACAGGACTCGACCCCGCCCATCATAAATCAGGCTCCCGGGGTCCCTATGCAGAACCAACAACGCAACAGATACCATTGGATGCCCAACAGGTCATAAGATCAGGTTTCAATAGATTGTACAATAGTATCGACCCATCCATGCTTTTTTCATCTACTTGCATGACCACGTAATCTTGGTACATATCGTCTGAAGTGTCTATCCGACTCTCCTCAGCCTGATTGTCAAGCCCAGCCTGTATCACTAACCTCCACAGAGTGAAGCGCAGACAACGGTATTTACTGAGACAAATTGCATATACAGTCGCGTGACATTATAGAAAGGACGGAAGTTGGAATCTGAGTTCACTAAGATCGCTATTTCCAAGATCTGTATTTACATGTAGAATAGCTCGTCCATTATCTACACCTGTGCATCGCCGTTGGCCGTAGCTGAAGGCCGTCGCTTCGCTATCGTAAGACGATGCTGACAAAGACTTCCACAGAATATGAAGTTAAGAACCACAAGCCCACAGCCACATAAAGTCACCCCAGATACCTATTGTCTATCAGCGTCTGAACAGCAAACGATGTCCAATAACCGAGACTTACCTCCTCCGAAGACTTAGCGCGAGACGAGCCAAAAACAGGACTGAGCAAGTGTAACGCATATCCAGCGACAAAGAATACCCACGAATAGCTCATAAGCATAGTTGGACACTGCCAAAACCAAAGCATTTTACAGCTTATTCTCCTCTTGGTTCCTGGTTGTCCCACTGTAGGCTGTAAAAAGAGACTAAGCGCTACTTCGATCTGTTGATCATCAAACTCCTGGTCTACTTTCTCTGGTAGATATCGAAGAAGTCTTTGATGTGCGGAACTGATAAGTGCAAACAGAGAGAAAAACAAGCCCCAGTTCCAGAACATTTTAGTTGCCCATATTGCCTTTTCTGTCGTGGGCCAAGAGAAGACTCCGATTGCTGCTCCACCAGATAACGTAGCCTTGTTAACAAAAGAGTTAGCTTGTCTTACATGACTGCGGGTAGGAAGTGTTACTGCTCCTTGGACGAATCGTAGCTCTTCTGCCTTGAGCTGACGGAACTGAGCTAATGATCCTATCGTCTCTGTTTTGTTTTGGGCGTAATCTTGGTGGGCTGCTATCGACTGGATGGGTACTCGGGTATGATGTTTATAAGCGCCAGAATATGTGAATGTCAAAAACTTGAAGACCAGGCGACGGATAAACCGTATGGCCTTTCGCCATTTCAGCAAGTCAGAAAAATGATGTTTTATTTTGGTAAATGTTATTTGTTCCATTTTGACAAACTGTTGAGACACAAAATACATTCCTCCATTAGTCCTTGTTGCTTAATTATAGGTCTCTTGAGAAATCTCTACATCTCGAGATCTTTGGATAACTACCAACTTCGCCCACACGGACACGGACACGGACGGAGTTGATATCTAAAGAGGCTCTGCGGCGAAGCCGGGAAACGAAACATCCGATAAAAACTAAACATGGCGCGTCTAACGCGTCAACTGCTTCGCCTCACAATGTTTTCGCTTTGTCAAGTATCATTGGCCTGTTTTAGCCATTGTCTTAATACAGCTGGTGATGAAGTCAGCCAGTGGCAAGTTTCTGACCCTAGTTACATGTATGACTCCCCAGATGGCGTGCGTCACCCGGACCAATCACCCCGAATGCATATGCACTGCCTCAACCTGCTTCAAGACCATATTGCTTATCTCTGACAAAATGATCGCCATGAGCACTGCCTCCTTGCCAAGAAAAGAAAGAAGTAAAAGATGCTGCTCAATCTGCTTTCTCGATGGTAATATCTAATATGGTAAATTATGTATCGCATGAAAATACAACAACTAGGACTAGACTACTTCATAGATGTAGACATGATTTACGCATTAACTACAGGTTGCTGCGTACTCTATCCAATCACGTTTGACATCTCTCATTACTCACCAATAGGCGATCGGGTAGATGCACCGCCTCACTTGGCACAAAGAAGGAAATAAGAAGAAAACAGAGGGAACAGCAATGCCTGTCTTGGCACAGATGTAAGAAGCTTAACAGAACATAGAGAGTAACACTGCCTTATTGTTCGTAGGGCTGACGCGGCTGGCGCTTCCCGCCCCATCCGACTTGAAGTCTGCCAACCCGAGTCATCCGATGACCTCCATCTTTGCAATATGCCAAGCGCCCGGCCAACCTATTGGTTTAGTCATGTTCGAGACGAGGCTTCCTTGGAGGGCTGCTTCTAGGAAGACAAATTTGAAATCATAACTCAAGAATGGCCCCCAAAGCTTCACCAGAGGCATTGCCTCATTGAATATTCATATAAACTCATGTTCCCGATACCATTGCCATGTCATTCGAATATCCTCGCCAGCAAAGACAGCATCATCCAGCTTACAGCACAACACATCATTATGGCGACCACATTTCAGCAAAACAACAACATGGGCTACCCCATCTACCTTTATACGACGCCTACAGCCAATCAGAACAAAATCTGGAAAAGAACCGTCGACATCATTGGGCACTGGGCCATATGTATCAATGGCTACTGCTACGAACTCACCAGAGTTACCCCTTCCGAGAAGGAAAGCGGTATCGAGGTGAAATACTGGATACGGTATTTGCCTGAACAGGAGTGGAAACGAGTGAAGCAGCAAGAAGGGAGACGTATCACAGAGCGAGACCCTCTGGGCTACACTGCTAGGCCATGGAGCCATGCAGATATTAAGCATATTGGTAAGCACCATACAAGACATATCATCAGTCCGTTTGAGCTAACCAGCAACGTATCGCAGCCGAGTTGATCTGGGATGGTCCTCTCCGAAAGAACTACGAGTACGATAGGAACAACTGTCAAGTTTTCGTCCGCCTTCTCGTAGACCTTGTCGGGGACAACGCTGTAAAGATCAATTTCCCAGCTCTGTTCACCGAGAAGGTCAAAGACGCTGGAGTCGCTCGGGACCTGACCTACTTCGCCCTGACTGGTGCCGTGATTGGTGCCAGCTCAGTTGCCGCAGGCACGAGCCTCCTTTTTGCACCTGCAGACTGGACAGGAACTCTGGGTGCATTTGGCATCGCTGCTGGAGGGTTAGCTCTAAAAGCGACGGATGAGCTGTGGGAGAGTCGGATTGTCAGGGCCAAGTATATAGAGGAGGCTCAGGCTAAGCTGAGGGCGCAGCTTATACGGGAAGGGATCCTTTCGTGATATAGCGTTGGTGTTTGGGTGCTGACAAGCTGGGGCACTGTGAGTGGATATTAGTTATTGGCTTTTATTATATCATTCTCTTTAGAATGCCCTTTACTTGTGCTTCGCCAAGTCTAAGTGTGTTTGAGCCATTAATCAGGTGACTATGGATGTCAGATCTACCAAGCTTAGCTGGGCGCGAGTAGTCTATATAATTAGTGTCGACAAATGGGGTCAACCGAGAGAAGTCAATAGAATCCGAGGGATTACCAATCTCGGAAACAATTTCCCCCACATGGTGCACTTTAGTTTGCGCCCTTATTGACGCCTTGTAAGCGACAACATAGCGGGGTGTCAGCCATGCCAGCCGCCAGCTAATAAGTGAACGATATAAAAGTCTCCAACTTGAATGAATAGTCCATTTATCATCGTTACACATCGATTTCCTCAACCTGACAAACAAACGAAATGTCTCAAGCAACTTCAATCCCAGGAGTCCTCTCCTCCTTTACTGAGAAATGGTCCCCTCGACTCGTCGCCTCAATAAACGACCATGACGTCAAAGTGGCCAAGATCGACGGCGAATTCATCTGGCACGCACACCCAGACTCGGAAGAACTATTCTATCTACTTTCCGGAAAGTTGACGATGGAGATCCAAGGCGAAAAGCCAGTGATCATGAAGGAAGGCGATATGTATGTCGTGCCAAAGGGCGTGACGCATAAACCTGTGGCGGAAAATGCGGTTATCATGATGGTGGAGCGGGAGGGAACTGTTAACACGGGAGATCAGACGGATTCTGATAGGACAAAGGCGCCCAAGGATGTGAGGGGGGAGAATTAAGAAGACTGGTCACAGTTGAGGTGTTATAGCATTTATTCTCAAGCTGACTCGTTAGACTTGTATGCCCTATTTCTGTCTGTACAGGATCCCTGCAAACAAGGAAGTGATTTCCCTTTCCAAAATAGAACTACAATCCTTCCATGGTTACTCGATCAAGAGCTTGCTTGAGAGCTCGGTAATCGAAGCTTGCGTTACGACTCTGTCGTAGAATAAGGTTGTCGAATTTCAAGGCCTTTCATAATCTCATGACACTTTCCTGCCATCAGCCTGGCCTCAGGCGAGAGAAATTCTTCGTCGTAACTGATTTGCAAAAATCTCTTTTTCCAATGCTCCCAGTGCTCGTACATGGTGACTTCTATCATGTAAGTCTTGTCTCTTCGGCCTCTCATAGCTCTGGTGTAGGATTTGATCTGGGCTGGCTGTAGGCTCTCCGCCAGTTTTGGCCCCGCGATGTCCAGCCACGCATGAATCTCGTAGACAACGACTTCAAGATCCGGTTCTTCAAGACATATCAGATTGATGGCTCTGTACGCCCACTCGTCAT
The DNA here is from genome assembly GCA_018886245.1 of Fusarium brachygibbosum. NCBI lineage: Eukaryota > Fungi > Ascomycota > Sordariomycetes > Hypocreales > Nectriaceae > Fusarium > Fusarium brachygibbosum. The sequence continues at coordinate 16,101 of JAEKIX010000026.1, forward strand.
CCACCGGGTCGATACCGCGGAGATACATTTTCGCCTCCAAAGTGCCAAGTTTCTTGTAAAGCGTGATGGTACGCCCGTCTATCAGCCTCTCGTAGGTGCGTTGCCAGTATCTAGCAAAAGTTGGTAGCTTCCACCAGTGTATCACTGGTGTAGGTGGGAGGTTCTGGATAGCGAGGAGTAGATCTAGGATCATGTCGCAGTCCTGTTCGTAACGGAAGAGGGTGTCGGCAAGAAGCCTCATCAGCCGAACGAGGGCAAGGGACTTGAATTTTGGCGAAATCAATGCTGTGATAGCTCTTGCAGCGGACTCTGCATTCATTTCTCCGTTGAGATAGTTGCAAAGGACAATGGCTTCGTCAAGGTGGCATTTACTGGTGAGATCTTTCAGCTCACCGAGGGTGGAGGCTGCTTGAGAGATGATCCATTCATCTCTGGTGGACATTGCCATTTTTGAGAAGTAATCCTGAGTTGGGAAAAAAGAAGAGTAATGGTGATTGTTTGTATGAGATTTCGAGATCAGGTTTTGTTTGTGTTCAGTTACTTATTGGTCTTGATGTCTCAACATGAGGAAGAATTAAGCTTTTTATTTCTGCGTCTGATTTGTCTCCGGGAGATATCGCCGACAAGGTTCCAACAAGAGTATTACTCAAATTTAGGTGTTGAGTTACTGGGCATCCACTAAACTACGCATGGGTACCAAGCCGAGGGACAAATGTTACTTGATCTTGTCACGTGTGCCTGGGATAAGAACGGCTTTATCTTTTGCCATTTTTCCACATGACAGTTGTGGCCCATATTGTGTTGTTGCTGGACAACCTACCCTACGATAACCTACATCTATCTTCACCCATCTTGATAAGTATCGTCTTCGCTAGCTCCAACATAACTTACCTTCAATGGCAAAAATAGCAAAAGGAAAGATTCAAGCCACATTATGTGTTTTGCCTCAACACGGGATCGAACCGTGGACCTTGTCATTACTAGTGACACGCTCTACCACTGAGCCATTGAGGCGCGCTTTTATTGGATGACAGCTGATTCGCCAGCAATGTTTATGTAGAATGATGTCTGTAGACAGAGTTAGTAAAACGCAACTCTCACCCTAGACCATAGGTTAGGTTCACTTCACAAGTTCACGTCCACATCCGAGAATGAATGTCAATCTCTGACAACCATATCCGAACTTCCATCATCTGTGCATGATTTTTGAACCACGAACCTTCATATTCCCAATCTCGTTGCGCAAACATTGTGATTGAAACTTTGTCCTGGACATTACTATGTTTGCAATCGCACACTTTCGTAAACAGCTCAAATGGCGATATTCACACGTGCCTGAAGAAACTCAATACAACAACCTAAGATAATGCGGATGGTATTCGGTACAAGGCTAACCCCAAAAACGTCTCTAACTTTGGCCTAAGGTTTTGCACGCGCACTCTTCCGAATAACCTAACGACTACATACACGCATCTCGCTGCTGTCATAGGTTTGTGGGAACCTACAACTGCCACCAGCAAAACCTCAAATGTTGCAGTCCGCGGTAGGCTTGATGGGATAATCCCATAAGCCGCTTCTCTTCAAATCCAGGGCCGTCGACCAATACCAATAATTGCTCGTGTACTTAGACTGGCACCTCTTCCTGATATCAGCTCTGCGCTGACCATCCTCTCGGAAAAGGGGTGCCACAATGCTCTGAACCTCGCTCAGGATAGGCGCGTAGGACCATGCGGCATACTGTGGGTATTCAGGCACCGATTTGTTCTTCCAAGCGTTATAAATCTCATCGGCGGATGCACGGACGGCATTCCATGCCTCGTTCTTGTTAGAGATATCCTCTTTATGGAGGAGACGCTTGTCGCAAAAGGTGTGCCACGCACGGCCAATCGGGCTACGGACAGACAAGCCAATGGCGTTATCTTCAACGTGCATGAACTAGAGGATATTGGTTAGTCGGAGAGGAGATTGCTACAGGAATAGGAGATATACCTTTGCACAAAGATCAGCGGTGCCAGTGACGTCCTGCAGCTTACGTCGTGGGGTTCGCATGTGCCCAGACGCAAAGGAATCCTGCAAGAAGTGGTCGCCAAAGACATTCATGGCATACGCAAGGGTCAGGTCCCCGCTGGCTGCAACTTGTAGGGCGACAGAGTGGCAGGCGTTGTACGCTGTTCGCGCATCCTGTCCGAAGTGGTCCCAGTTGATCTTGGCCAGGCCCAGGTAACTGGGACATTCATCAGGGCGGGTAAGGGTCAGGCTCTGCATCTGCAAGTCCACGTCGGGGATCTTAGGGTAGACGGATGAGGGGTCCTATCCCTTATTGAGGGCGGCTTGTACCATGTCGACTTCAGTCGAGAGTGTGGCTAGGATCGTTTCTGCCTCGCGTGGGCTGCGCGATGTGTCCTGGGCAAGCCAGTACCACGCTCTCAGGAAGCGGTTGCGCTGGTCCTGCAGGTCTTGGCCGTCGATGATGGGGTTTACGGTCCCGTAGAAGTCCCCAGCCAGACCATTGATCTTACGTCTATAATTATCCGTCCCTAATTCTTCTAGGTTTATAGGCGCTCTCTCCAATTCAGGGCGCCGCCGCTGCGCAAACTACATCGGTTTCTATAAAGGTATTCAATCAGCTGGGGCTGCCATCTCAAATAACCTTGACGCCAGGCAAGTACCCTTTGAAGCACAATTCCTCAGCAATTGGGTCCTCCTTGCAGCATCGCTCGTCATAGCTGCACCAGTCATCTTTCTGAAGATCCGTGATCACGTGGGCGTAGAAGAAGACCTCGAAGGAACAGATGAGAGTCTAGAGGATGTTGTTCTGCCGCATGTCCTTGCCGATACAGGGCACGCAGAGGAGGAGAGCTACGACAGTAAGGAATCGAACAAGACTGGTCCTGGGCTTGCTGCAGTCTAAGTATGACTTTGTGGTAGGTTATGTGGAATCGATGTCTTTAGAAAGTTGATCTGCCCTTGCGGAAATATGGCCTGTCGTCCTGTCGCAGTTTGAGAACCAGAAATTGTTGCTGGTAGCATTGCATAATGAGGGAGATGGTAATTAACAACAACGAATTTATTTTACCACAAGATATATCTTGAATCATACCACATTACTAGATAATGGATCCCAAGAGCACTCCTGTATGTAGATGTCGCTTCCTAGAGCTGAGGTCCTGCCATTTCAAGATGAGATAGCGCTGAGACGAGCTGAGATTGGGGTCTTTAGTGGGTAACAGAGGAAAATGACACAATGCTTTAGGGTGCAAAAATAAATGGCCTAAGAGCTAGGCCTGGTAAAGTCGATAAACTGACCGACTAATTTCGTCTCTTATGCTCCAGCGGCCAAGTTTTATAGGCTAACCTATCCAGGCCCCGCATAATCCTTCATCCGGCCCGCCAGACACTAATTATCAGCTCCCATTCAGTATCACAGCAATGCAACATTACTACCCCTGACAATGACATGCTTTCTGAGTAGCAGTTCGCGATCTGCGAGCTTTGTCACTGTAATTCGCTACTTGACGAATACCTCTTGACTATGAAGTTCTGTGTTTATAATTGGCTCAGAATACTCCACAAGACAGTCAAAAATGACGACAAACGTTCCTGATGGTGCATTCATTCGCCATGCTTCAACGACCCCTTCTTCGTCCTCCCATTCTCCTCATGCTACAATCTCTGTGATCCCAGGTGGAACAGATAGCGATGTGCGCCCTCAGAAACGACAAAAAACACAGGCGTGTGTACGCTGTAGACGCCGTAAGGCAAGTTATACCTTTCATACCTTGTCAATATAGACAGATTTGCTTACAATGGTGAACGTGATTAGCAAAAATGTGATTATCGGAAACCCTGTGGCAACTGCACCAAGGCAGATGAGCCTTGCTATGCCGCGCCTCCGATTCACCAAGAAAGCGCTCACAGTGTCGGTGTTGCAGCGGTCGAGGTGACTAGTCAACGTCTTAATCGCGCTGGAGATTTCTCTGCACTCGAAGAGCGTATCTCCCGAATTGAGGAAATTGCTTTAAGATCCGCTTCAGTGAACAATAGTTTTGAGTCCGAGACGACTACTGTGCGCGAGCCAGCAAGGACTAGTGCCAGAGCCACCTTACCGTCCATGCTCGACGAAGAGCATCCTTTATCCATGAGTACACCAGCCGTAGCGCTACTGGGTGCATTTGCTTCCCCAACTTCAGACCTTGGCTCTTCGCGACGACCCCCACGAACCACGCCGAGGAACCTTCCGCCAGGCGACATCGAGACACTGGTGGATCATGCTACAGAGGAGACACTGTTCAAGATATACGACGAAAAAGTCCAATGGCGATATCCATTTATCCGTCTACATCAGCTGAGAGATATCCAAAAGCGTCCAAAGGGACCTTGTACTGCATTTTTCCTCACCATGATCTACTCCATCAGTCTTCTCCTCGAGAAAACAGCATCAGCTGGGTACAAACAGGAAGATATGTACCGAATAGCAATGACTCGATATCTGTCTCACGTATTCAACCAGCCGGACCGGTTATTACATATACAAGCGTATTTAATGCTCGCCATGCACGCTGTCTATTCACCTTGTACAGAGAGGATCATAACCATCTCATCTGCCGCTATGCGCTCTTGCGTCATGGCCCAGTTGCATTCGTCTCTTGCTGAGCCAGATCCTATTGACGTCGCTACCAGGATTCTGATACAGCTTCGCCGCCGGGTCTTTTGGTGTGCTTATAAACTCGACCGCACCGTGGCCGGGACCTATCACCTACCAGTATCTATCCCAGATTCACAAATCACTGTCAAGATGTACGCAAACATTGACGACGCTGAGCTTGATGAGAGATGCAGTGATGCCTTCCCTGACGAAGTACAAGGTAGTGCACGATTCACTGATGTCTCAGCCGCTCTACAGGTTATTTACTGTCGACAGATTCAGAGTGAGATCCTCAATTCCACTCTCCATCGCGACTTTAGCGAGCATCTTGATGGAGACGATCGTTGGCGTCTCCGGGTTCTGGAGAAGCTCGATCGATGGAGGTCACTCTGGGATCTTTACACGGACTCTCCGTCAAAGATATTTACTAGTAACGAGTGGATCAACATAATGTATAGTTACAGTCTGAGCATGCTCTATCGACCTACAAAGACTTCAGTCTTGCAATCGGCAGGCGCATGGACTGTCAAGGCCTGTGTGCAGGCCTGTCTCATATTCCGCAAATTCCAGAAAGACACCATGACTACGGACCTGTGGCTTGGCCTCATAGCACAGTTCAAGTGCGGTGTAGCTCTCCTCTACACATTCTTCGCCACTCCGCCGCAGGTACGGCCGCCGGTCTACGAACACCCGGATGTTGCTGAAGCTGTGAGAGCGTGTAGTATCACCCTCACGCTTATAGCCGAGCATTGGCCACAAGCCAAGTGCATCAGGGATACTTTTGATATACTTGCACGAGAAATCCCCCTGTTCGAACATGGAGGAGCGAGAACTCATCCTGCGACGCGGCGAGTGAGACCGGAATCCAGAGATGCTCTCCTCTCACTATTGAAACAACTGGAGCCGGTCGTTGTTGACAGACATACTCTGGGGATGATCAAGGGAATTGCGACAGAAGATTTCCCTTCGCAGACTCAGCCTACCAAGAATTCAGCACCCACAGAGACCATGGACCTGAGTGGAAATGGTACGTTAGTATCACAAGAGAATGGCTACTCCTCTGATCCGCAGCATTTGGAGATTGCCGCCGACTTTTTCCAACCGTTGTCGCCTTATGGCTTTCACATGGACGCACTCAGACCCGACGGCGAGGCCTTGGGAGACTCATCTCTTGAGTTCCCTGTGTATTTCGACCTATTGGACTATATTTAATTCATCATACGAAACGAAACTTGCTATTTGGACACTTTATCATAGGCCAGTTTAGGCCAGTTTAGAGCAGGTCCTTAGGCTATCTATTTCTATACCCTAAAGCTTAGACGCGTATCATCCATCGTCATGCGTGATGTTTCGACCAGCCGCAACATCAAAGAATGAATCAGATAGATTACCCCCACGTCCAACAAGAACACCATTCTTGTCCTTGGCTATGCTCGCAATGGCCGGTGCAGCAACCTCGCGCATATAATACGACATGCCTCCTTTGGAAAACTCTTCAGCAAACTTTCGATAATGCTGAGTCAAGCCTTGACCGGCCCAAACTGGTTGAAAATGCCATACGATACCCATTTCGGCCAAGTATGAATGGAATGACTCAACCTCCTCGGGTGAATAGCCTCCTTCGGAGAAGTCGTACCCTCCAGTGAATCCAAAAGCGAACATACGGTCGGGGTAAACAGCTCTTATGGCAGAATGAAACTCTTTCATGTCCGATTTATCTAGAAGTGGGGCGTCAGTTGTCTGATACCTATCTATGCAAAAGAAAGTTGAAGAGAGGACGTGAAAATGTGCGAAAAGGAGCACGGAAAGCTTACTGGGTTTATCTGTAAAGCTATTGTCAGATATGGCAGCAGAGGGGGACAGAGGTTTAGAAACTTACCTTGACGACTCCATGTCAAATCTCCCAGGGGTGCAGCTAGCAAGCATCGTTCAATCACAGCTTTAACTGACCATTTCCACATGTACTGCCCGAGAGGCGTTCTGGGAATCTCCCAGTCAAATTTAACATGCCCGACGAACCTTTCAGCGAGAGCCCGTCTCTCATGTAGTGGGACGGTTCGACCAGAGATGCCATTGAGGTACGACTTGTACTGTTCCTCAGTGGCTTGGGCCTGGACAGCCTCGTCGAATGTCATCAACCCAGCAGAAGCCTTCCATTCTGCCTTTATGGTATTATAGTCTTTGGCACCCTTAACGGTTTCTGCTAAGACTTGGGCGAGGGGGGGAACATCCTTGGTGGCGCCGAGGACATACGGATGATCCCTAGGATCCGATACACTATGGGTAACAGAGAGTGTCAGCAAATGCCTTGTGAGCTCTTGATGTTGTGGAATATGGTTAGGACGTACCTTGTTATGAACTCAGCACTATGGCAGTCGCATCGGCATAACAACATGGTATCTACTCTGTAGTAGCCAGTGTAAGTAGTCAAATCGAATTTATAGAAGCGCAAATGGAATTACAAACCCCATGATATCATAAGTCATCCTAACCGCCGTCAACCTCGTGATGTACTCAGACGTCGGTACAATAGTTTTACCCTCGCTATTAGTAAACTTCTTCAAGCCCAGAGCAAGATCATCAATGTGAATCATGGCAACGCCAGACTCCACAAAGTTTCTCGCGAGCTTCATACATCCTGTCAGCGTACCGAAGCCCATGTCTGCGTCTGCAACGATAGGAAGCATATAGTCAATGCATTCCAAATCCTTGCGGTCCTCCATTGAATACTGCATTCTTAGTTGGTGCTGACGCTGATCGTGAAACAATTGCGAATTGAAGACTCGCCTGACGATGGATGGGACTAGGTCGGCTGGGTAGTCTGCGTGATCATCACCAGGGAATGTTGCTTGGGAGTATCCGGCTAAACCTCCAGAGATGTAAACAGTGCGCACTATAGAGGTATCAGAATTGAGACGGGTTCTTTCATTGTAAGACATGTTCTTACTGCTGTTTGCCATCTCTTTGGCAACCATTGGATCCGTGGTGCCAAATGTCAATTCATATGTCCCATTAGCATTGTGCTCTTTGAGCATATTCCATAACTTTCTGCCTTGGACACTAGAGGGATACTCGGTCTTGAAACCAATGTTGCGCAAAGCGGCGATTGATTCAGCTGAGTATGGTCTGTCCTCAGAGATTAGTTTTCTATTGCTTGACATACTTTCCAGCCCGGATGAGACTAACCGTTTGATGTGTTTTTGACGATCTGTTTGCCACCAAATCTCGATATCCTTTACTTCAGCAAGGAAGGCTTCGTTCTCTTCCTCAACACTATTCCATTTGACTGCCATTGTGATACTATTGACTGACGGTCCTTGATGTTAGAAGTGAGGTTAGCAAAACTGAGGTTTCAGAAGAGGTATGTTAATCAATTGCTATAAGACATATCCCTTAACCATTATCGGACTATTTTGTGTCTTCTAGGGGTCTAATTAAGTCTGTGTCGATGCTGTTCTATCCTCATCGGCGTCGCTCCGACCGCCTCCAACAGCAATCAAACCCCGGTACCCGTCACGCCCTAATAGGTAAGTAACAAAGATAACGAAACAAATGACTCAGTTCCTTGTAAAGTCATGCGATACGGGCTTTTGTGGCGTATCATAGCAAAGTCCGCCGGCGTATCGGGGGTTTCGGCACTGTCGGGGAGCGTCGGGGACCATCGGCGTACAAAGACAGATTTTCGGCAGGCTTGTCGGAGCCGACAGCGGCTTCAGCATATGACGCTATATCGACCCGAATGTCAATGGTCATCTGTATTCGGATTAATAAAACAAAGGGATTTGGCATATTATATTCAGTCTTAGAATTGATTCGGTTCTGTTTGCAAAGTCTCAAATTTTCACAATTATCTATCTCTTACATTTTCACCATGACTATTGTGGCCCCCATTGACCTTGCTGACAAGGCACGCAAACTCATCTCAGACGAGACTGACCGTCTAAGGAGTCAACTCGACAAAGTCTGTCTTGACATCCATTCGCACCCGGAACTCTGTTTTGAAGAAGTCTTTGCACATGATACCATATGTGCATTCCTCGAAAAGAACGGATTTGCCGTGAAACGATCTGCATATTCCATGTCGACATGCTTTGAAGCTGAAATCGGCACTTGTGACGACTTTGTTGTCTACTGTGCAGAATACGATGCTCTACCGGGGATTGGCCATGCCTGTGGACACAACCTGATTGCCTTGTCAAGCATTACTGCATTCGTGGCTGCAGCAAAGGTAGTCACTGAACTCGGCATTGTTGGCAAGGTCAAACTACTGGGTACCCCTGCAGAAGAAGGCGGAGGCGGTAAAATCCGTCTTATCGAAGCTGGTGCTTTTGAGGGTGCATCTGCAGCGCTCATGTCACATCCTACAAGCATGGGTCGCATCAAAGAAGTCGAGGGCTTAGCAGGAGCCGCTGGTCTCGTCACAGTCGCTGCTTCGAAGCTGACGGTCGACTTTTTCGGAAGAGCTGCACATGCTGGTGCGACGCCGTGGCAAGGACTAAACGCTCTAGATGCTGCTGTGGGATCCTATGTGAACATATCCATGCTCAGACAGCAGATCAAACCCGCCGAGCGAATTCACGGTGTAATTACCAATGGAGGCCAGGCGCCAAACATTATACCAGACAGAACAAGCATGGAGTATGCTGTGCGTAGTTCGACGGCGACTGAATGCCATGACCTTATCAACAGGGTGAAAGCTTGCTTCCACGCAGCAGCCACTGCGACGAACTGCGAAGTTAAGACCGAGCTGTTAGTATATCTATATCCTCGTTGTATGTGTTTTAAAGGTACTGACTATCATCTCGATAGACCCGTTTTCTACGCCGATCAGATTCTCAACTCGGCACTTTGCAACGCCTTCACACAAGAGATGGCTTCACTGGGTGACCAGTTCCTGCCAATGGCCAAAGAAGCTGTATCAGCATCTACCGATATGGGTATGTATGATGACACTGTTAAGCAGCATAGCTAACAACCTGTCTGCACAGGTAATGTTTCCCATGTCGTACCGTCGTTCCACTGCTCTTACGGTATCAATTCGGGCGGCGCTTCGAACCACACAGCAGAATTTACGGCGACAGCAGCCACCCCAGATGCTTTGGATAGAGCTGTCAGGGTAGGAAAGGGATTGGCCATGCTTGGAGTCCGGGTTCTATTGGATAATGACTTTAGGCACAGTGTACAAGAGGCGTTCAAGAGGGCAAAGTAGATCCTTTACTATTATATAAAAGGAAGTACCCCAATAGAAACAGTAGTTTTAAACCCCTCTTATAGATGCAATAGTGATTAGAGAACGAGACCTTCTTAGCATATGTTCAATTATCATTCTAAACCAGATAGTATAAGCCAGGACGGCCAGCTCAACGACGATAAACTGGTATAATGCACAACATACCCTTTCATCAGATAGTCAATGCAGTTAAGGATGTTTGCCAATATGTTTCTATTCGGCCATGATTGACCTATCCCCAAGAATATAATGCTACTTGACATGCTGAACGCAACTCTGTAATGTAGTGTGTGATTGAAAACTCTTTGATACAGTCTCCAGATTCAACACTGTCTGAGACAGAGCCTGTGTACATAAAACTCGAGAGCATAAGAGACTAAATCAGTGGGTCAGTTTAGGCCAGTTCAGAGCGGATTTTTAGGTAGGTTATTTATTTTTGGAGCCTAATACTTAGAGACCATCTTTTCTATTATCGCCCTTGATAAACTCCTGTCTCCTCCACGCATTACACATAATGTGATTTTAAAGTCTTTCGCGTCGGACGGCAGAGTCGCGGCGGCGTCGCTGGCCCATTTGACATTCCCATCATATTGTGCCAGTTTTCGCAGGTATCTCTCAGCGGCAGCTCGCTGAGCCCTCGTTGCTTTCTTATATGTTGCTTTCTTATCCTTGTAAAACTTCTTGTATTTGTGAGGATTGTTCTTGCTTAGTAGGGCTGCATGCTTAAGTATTCGGAAGACCACTGCGCGTTCGCGACGTGCGCGGTAGATAGGACTCATAAGAATTCGAATGGATACTCGTTCTATGTTGATATTTTGCTATTAATGCTATCAGCTTGGTCGCGTCGCAGTGGCAGCGATGTCACTACTTACATGGTAATGTCAACGTCTCAGTTTGAAATGGATAAAGAAACGTATTTCCCATAAATAATGTCAGCGAGGATTCGGCGACGTCTAGTCTATGCCGAGTGTTGGATATTCATACAAAACGGATTTGTGAGAGTGTTGAGGAGAGAAGGGTAGCATGGTTGATATTGGGAAGTGGCATGTATTCATCCACGACTGGGACATGATTGCGGCCAATATTGTCCTGAACGTCGTCATCTCGATGGTTTCTTATGATGATGATCATAATAATGGGTATGATGATGGTTATGATGAGGTTTATGATGAGGGTTATGATGATGATAAAAGGAACCACAGATGGGACGAAGTCGGCTTCGTATGCTTGAACAGTCGTGTGACTTACCTTTAGACTTGTCTTTGAGCAAATGGTCCAGTGCCGTCTTGACGGTGACAGTGTTGAGGAGAAAGGAAGAGCGACAGGGGGCCGAGATGAAGTCTACAAGTCAATGTTCATACGGCAAGCATTATAGACTTGCTGCAGCTAACAGGAAGTTGCGGTGGGTCCGACTGGACGCATAGCACAGTATTCCTGGGGAGGAGCGAAAGGGTGATGTTTTGGGAAGTCGCAGCGGGCCCCTCCGTAGTATCATATCATTGGGCTAAGGCAGGAGAGCACCTTTTCACCCAAGCATGAAGGGAGTCATACCCGAGATATGTGCAACTGTGATAGCAGATAGATCCATATTTTGGGAATATCATTGTTTTGATGTTTACTTTTGGATCTTCTTAGCACTATCATTATTCTAGAGTCTTTTCATAGGAATATAGAAGTGACACTCCATCAGTAAATGATCCTTTAACCACATTGGAACCCCTCTGATGCATACTAAATACTATCAACTCCTGTTATGCGAGTCGTTATGTCGTTAATACACTCCAGCTGTCTAGACATCCCGGCAGCAAGAATCGACATATCACGACCAGCCATGGTGAAACTATGAATATTAGATCCTGTGAGCAACTAAGGAGATACCCATAACGCACCGTATGTTGGAGTGCCGAGCAGCAAAGACCTCGATAAGATCAGGTCTCATCTCCATACCGCCCAGACCGACAAAGACAGTTCGGCCGCCAACAGTAGCTGTCTTGGCCGCGTTGGCGATCTTGTCAATAGCTGCGTGGAACTCATCTGTATCATATTGGCCTATGATGCCCAATCTAGCAGTGACGTCAGTACGAGAACAAATAATGGTGCCCGGTTTCTTACTCCATGCTCAAGTCTGCACATCCAATCAGAAGTGCGTCAATTCCAGGAACCGTGGCAATTGCTTCGACGTTTGACAACCCCTCCAGTGTCTCAATCATTGGAAAAATCATTGTATTTTCATTGATGACCTCTGCAATTATTCCAAGTGGAACATGAATCGTGTACTGTGTTATTGGCTGGGCCATTGTTAAAGAGCGTTTACCCTGAAGTATGAAAGGTATCAGTCACTATATCCGCTATTCTCTGTTTGACTGGAGGGGGAACTCACCAGAGGAGTGTATTTAGCTGCATTGGCACATAATTCAGCTTCTTCCACAGTATTGACATGGGGTACGATGATGGCTTGTGCTCCTGAATCGAGACACCTTGATATCCAGTGAGGTTCACAAGTCGGGACAACAACAATTGGTGTGATTCTAAACGACAACGAGCAGTAAATTAGTTAAATGCCAAATGACAGAGACTAGTTCAAGACAAACCCAACATTGAGACAAGCCACAGAGATCTCCCTCACTGTTTCAATGCCAACAGCTGTATGCTCAAGGTTGAGTAGTATGGCCGAGTATCCAGCACGTTGGGCAATCAGAGGAATCTCTGTGGATAAACAGAGTCTCAGACCAAATGATGTCGCAATTTTATTGTCGAGCATATGTTGCTTAACCAAGTTCTTGCGACAGACTTTTCGCGCTTCCACGTAGTCATCCTTGACACCGTTGGTTGACTTTTTGATCCCGTTTGCTGTCATGGTTGAGATGTGCCTCATCTTTGGCGATGGAACAACAGAGGTCGTGGACGTAAAAGCTTATCTTCAACATTAAATATGTAGATGATATGCATGTACCTCAAGTATGATAAAAAAAAATGTCGGATGTAGAAGTATTGATAGGAAAGGCGGATTATCGGCGTCGGAAGTTAGAGAATGATAACCATCGGCCACTATCGGGGCTGTCGGAGGGAAATTTGGCGATCGGCGTCGACGCCGACAACTGGGGCCGATGGCTGAACTATTAATCTGCTGAGATAGGATTGGTTCAATAGCCGTTTAAACCTTATCGTTATCCAGGCTAGCTTGGTCTCAAGTCTAGACTCACGATAACAGCAAGTTCAGGCAAGTACATTACTTTTACCCATGACTCATACCATATTCCCTCTAAGGCAGATGTATCCCTGCTGTAGATGTTTCGCCTGTCTTATCCTTCGCTTCTGCATCCTCGCCACGCTAAAGTTTACCGAGTGATAGGTGATTGCGGGGAGATGCACGTCCCCTAACTGGGGAAAGAGTCAAGATACCCCAGGATTTTAAAGATATATGACCTTGTTGCCGCTCGATAATCAGAATTGAATCATCCAACAACTCTACCTCAGAGTCAATTCTTTTTCCTTTCTACAAGATACACTACAGAGGGGATTTACTCAGTCTTGCCCATCATGGATGACAAAAGCAAGACAGCACAGCTTACTACCACTCCGAGCGTGGCAGTATGCGAAGATAACTCGTACAAGCCTCCCACCGGTTTCAAGAAGCTGCTCAGCCATCTCTGGGACAATGACCAACATCTCAAGAGTCCTGAGGAGCGGAAGCTTGTGAGAAAGCTTGATCTTGGTATTCTCATCTGCGCAACTCTTGGTTGGGTAAGTACAGTCCAACTCAAAAGATTTGTGTTTGGCGTGACTAATATCGCTACAGTGGATGAAGTACATTGATCAGAACAATGTCATCAATGCTTGTAAAGTGCCTTATACAAACGAATGCAATGCGAGACTGACAGTTTGCAGATGTTAGTGGAATGAAGGAGGATTTGAACATGAACGGGAACGAATATACATACATGCTGAGTGAGTGTTAACATTTGACTTGGCAAAGAAGAGGATCTGATATCCTTAGTGTCTTACACCATCGCGTTTGCAATCATGCAAATCCCCTCCAACGCAATCGCGCTCAAGATCCGACCTCGAATTTGCATCGTTGTTTGCGAGCTAGGATGGACCATCTTCACGTAAGCCCGTCTTCACCATCCACAATCCTCAATTGACTGACTTGTCCCCTTTGACAACAGCTTCGCACAAGCCGCCGCCACGAGCTCGAACCAGATGTATGCCTTTCGATTCATGGTTGGATTCTTCGAGTCCGGCTTCTCCCCCATTATAATCTTCCTCCTCGGTTCATGGTACAGCAAATCAGAGTTGGCCAAGAGAATGGCAATCTGGCACATTACCGGATTCTTCGGTGCTGCGACGTCTGGTTTCCTGCAGGCTGCTGTCCACAGAACCCTTGATGGCAGACTTGGTCTTGCTGGCTGGCGATGGATGTATATCAGTAAGTCACCTACTGGAGCCTGTATACAGGTAGACTAACCGTTCCTATAGTCTGTGGTTGCATGTCCCTCCCTGTCGCTATCTCCGTTTGGTGGCTTCTCCCTGATCTGCCCCATAACACCAAGGCATGGTACATCACTGAGGAGGACAAGGGTATTGCCCTAGGCCGATGCGCTACACAAGGAAAGGCCCAGGTGACTGGCAAGCTGGATATGGCGCTTGCTAAGCGTATGTTCGGTAACTGGCGATGGTGGACTCTTTGCCTTACGTACATTCTGGTGAGTCCTCTTCTCTTGTGCTATCTCAAGCACTGTACACTAATAGTAACTACAGTACGCGAACTCCTGTCAGGGAGCATCTTACTTCGCCATCTACCTCCGTATGTGCACTACACTCGAAACTGTTGGTTTTCTTTGCCAACCACTGACATCTATACAGGGTCATCTGGTTACAGCATCACCCAACGTAACATCATTCCCGGTTGCGCGAATCTTGTCTCTATGGTGACCGACTTCACCTGGAGCTTCATGTCTGACTACACTCAAAACCGTATCTGGTGGATGGTTGGACCAATCGTGAGTTGTCCTTTGTATTTATCTCAGGCAACTACACCTATCTTTCGAACTATGTTTGGCTAACAAATCAACCTTACTAGATGTGCACAACGGTTGTCAGTTCTGCAATCCTTACTGCATGGCCAGCTGCTGATGCCGCTCGCGTCGTTGCATTCTTCCTTGCCGCCAGCGGTTTCGTCACAGGCATTACTTGGGTAAATAAATACCCATCATCAGTCAACTCGAATGTGCAACTAACGACTTTTAGACCTGGGCCAATGAGGTCAATGTTGGAAACGCTGAAGAGCGTGCCCTTACCATTTCAAGCATGAATGGTCTCTTCTATGCTACCAACTCATTTCTCCCAATTCTCATTTTCCCCCAGACCATGGCTCCCAGATTTGAGAGAGGTTTCCCTTCACTCCTCGCCTTTGCAATTGGTGCTTGTGGCCTGATGCGTAAGTTCTGTCAGCTTCAACTTCGAGAGTCAATCACTAATAAATGTCCAGTTTTTGCTGACTTTTTGCACAAACGCGAAATTCGTCTTCAAGGGGATAAAATTGCAAACGGTGTGCCAGCTGAAAACGTTTCCTATGATTTGGATGATGATCAGAAACCATCAAAGATCTGATTTGGATCTTACATTCGTTGCCCCATGTGAAGGGAAGAAGGCCAGGGTTGTGACAGGTACTCAATAGGCATCGTAGAAGCGAGTGTGGATAGACTCACCTCGAACATAGTTCTAGGGTAACTTGATTAATATATTGGCAATGTCTTTTGAAGATTTAATTAGCCTTCTGATGCTGCAAAGAGCCAATTGTCCGGACATGGTCAAGAACTGAAGACTTCTCTAAAGTTGCTGCGCCGTTGGTAAGACGGGACCCGGAATTTCCTGCTGGTGGCAATGCAAGGATAATTGATTGATGATTCATAACGCCAATTGTATTTAACAAGAAAGCTATAATATTATTACTCCTAGTAGAAAGTAGAAATGCCTTGCCAGTCTAATACTCTTATAATTCCATTTAATCTTGCTGAGAAATCGTTGTTACGTGATCATTCCGCCTGCATTAAACTTATTTCAGACTTCTTGCTTACGTGGATCCATGAATGTCTCGCCTTTCGCGACCCGACGACTCGCGGGTGTTGATCCTTGGCGATAAGTGATGCTGACGACCCCTGTACATACGGACGAAAAGCTACGACAACTCAGCGTGTAACCAGTGATTCCGTCCGAATATCCTCGGATCCAAACAGTATCCGAGTTAAATCAAGATTGGGGCAGGTAGTCATGTTCCTTGCATAGATAGGGAAAATTCAAATATAAAATGGTCATCCTCAGTTGGCTTACACTTTGGATTACACGCATCCTCTCAGACCTACAATACTATAACACAGACATACACAATCAGTCTTATCAAGATGAAGTTTACAACTCTTCTCCTTTCTATTCTTCCCCTGGCTTCTGCCGCCGCCAGCATCAAGTCTCGAACAGACTACGCCCCTGAACCAGCAACTTCGGAAGAATGCTGCCCTTTCACATACAAGGGGACATGCACCAAGAATCTCGAACGCATGTATCACATCCAACTTTTCTACAACCGCAAGGAAGGTATTACGCCTGAGGAGTTCAACGCCTACTGGGCCAACAATCACACCAAGACTGCCGGAGACTTTCATCTTCGTCAAGGTGTTTACAAGTACTCACAGGTAGACACTACCCCCAGTATAAGATACCACATGGCTTGCTAACATTCTACTGTAGTATCACTCCACTCCCGAGTTACGCGACTTGGTCCGTGTTCCGGGTGCTGCCCCTGTACTTGAGTTCGACGGTGCTGCTGAGTTTTGGGTTCAGAATATGGAAACCTTTGCGGCCATGGGAGCTGATCCATTTTACACCGACGTGATTCAGGCCGATGAACTCAACTTTATTGATATGGAGTCCATGAGACTGATTGTTGGTGTTGACTATATCGTTGTCGAGAACCAGAACGCTGTTACTGAGCATGGTCGATCGTTCTAAGGTGGATCTCGGGAAGGGGGGAACTGACCCATTGGTTGAGTACCGTGGACTGGTTGATACATCGCCCTAGAACTTTATTTCTTATAGCATAGCCGATAGAATCTAAGGTCTAGCTGCAGTTATTAGATCACTATTTTCTCCTGTTTATGTATTTAGTACTTCGTTTTCTTCCGTAGTCCGCTTCAGTCAATTCCAACTCAGCAAGCTCATCCAGTTCGCGTTTTTCCTCTTCACTCAATTCCGGTTCCACCTCTTGCTTAGGTTCTCTCAGTTTGAGAGGGTCAATCAGCTTCTTGAAATTTCTCTCTTCATTCTGTATCGGAATATCCTCCTCCTCCTCTTGGCCCATTCTTTGAAGGGACTTTGCAGTTTTTGTCTTGTTCAAATCGCAGCCAAGATACCCCTCGCCCTCTCGACTACGATTCCAAGCCTCAAAGCCGAAGATGTATAAGAACTTGTCCATGATACTTTCCTCCCAATTGATAGCAGAACCACAGCTGGAGGACCATGCCTGGGCTGCGATCAAAGCCTCGATGCAATGCGCCATCTCGTTTCGTCTTTCATCCTCGGTAGTCGGTACCTTACCACCAAAGGCCTCGATATATGGTGTGAATGGTGACTTGTAAGTGAGAAATGCGACCGGTGCCCAATATCTGTAACCAGACTTTCTAACCAACTCTTCAGGAAAAGCATCAGTTACCCCGAGGAACAGCATGATGACAATGATCTTGTCAACGGCAGTCTGCCATCCGTTGTTGAGCGATTTCCATTGGTAGCCTTGTATGTGTGCGACCTGCTCTGGATGCAGTCGAGGCCATGAGGCTAGACGTAGTAACGACTCGACTTGCCCACAGGCAATGAGTGCTTTGATACCCTTCACGCGACGAGCTTTGTCGTCAGGGTGTTTGATCTTGGTTGTCCACCACGACATCTGCATCATATCAGGCGATAATGGTTTCGAATCCGTGATTGCCAAACATAACGATCGCGTATGGGCTTCATCTAAGACGCCGTCTGAGAACAGCTTGGACCCCTGGATACTGGTAATAGATCTTTGATGGGTCGCTTCACATCCAGCCTTTTCCAATTTTCTACCAAGCGAAGATGCAAATCGGCGTACACAAGGAACCCATTCTTCCTTGGAATCGCACGGAACGAGGATCAATGGTTTGCGATCGCCATGCTCAGAGACAAATGATTCGTATGACCGCTTATACCATTGGTCTTGACGCTGAGAGTGTGTAGCCACGATTTGGAAATGCCGAGACAGGACACCTCTCAATTCAACAATTAAGCTTTCGGCATCCATTTTGAGAATCAGGAGGATTTATGTATTGCTGAAAGGTGAAAGGTGAGATAAACGGAGTGCAAGATTATAATATTTGTTGGTTGGCGTCTACGCTAAGCCCCAATGCTAAGCCACCCCGTTTGACTCATCTTCGTAATAGCGGAGACGGCCCGCGGCCGCGCTGGGGATGTATACAAGAAAATGAATACACCTAAGCCATCAAAAACCCTTTCCCTTCCAGGTATAAGCCGACTCTTTTACTATACCCTCTCTTGTGCGCCAGTTAGTGCTTGCGGTGTTTGACGCGCACGACAATACCCTCCTGTCGAGCAAAGAAGGTATTTCTAGTGTGCCACTTGGTCTTGGTCTGATCATAAAACTCGAATCGATAGTGTCGAATAAGCTGAGGAGACAACTTGTGCAGCTCGATCAAGGCGATGTTCTTACCCAAGCAGGTACGAGTACCACCACCAAAGGCCATCATGTACTTGTCCATATAATTGGCGCGGACTGGGTCCATCCATCGATCAGGGTTGAACTCCTCTGCATCCTGACCAAAAACCTTCTTGTCGAAATGCATCACGGCGGCATTGATTCCCACAACATAACCTCCAGGAATGAATTGGCCGCACAGAGTCATACCCTCGGGAGGAACTGTTCGGGGCAGGGCTATGTCACGAGAGAGTCAGACTAGTTCTGCAGGAGTTAAAAAGATAAGGTATCATGACTTACAAAGTTGTGCGCCAGGCCAGATACGAAGAGCTTCCTTGATGCATGCACAGAGATACGGCAGCTGACTTGCTTGCTTATAAGTAGCGGGCATAGTCAGACGGCCTCCATTAACTGCTTGATCAATCTCAGCCTCGAGTCGGCTGTAGATCTCGGGACTATGCATGAGATGATAGAATAATGAGCGAAAAGCAATGGCTGTAGTATCACTGCCAGCGAAAAGCGCGCCATATGACTCTTGTTCGACATCACCCCAACGGTAGTCCATCTTCTCGCCGTTCTTCTCATATATGGCGAAGACTTGTTGGGCCATATCAGTACGGGGGGCCTCGAGACGAGAGGTGTATGCCTCTTCCATTAATCGTGCGGACGATTCGCCAATATTTTTCCTATTTCTATCATGTTAACGGCGGTCTTTATATTTTCCCCTACAGCAACCTACACTCCCTTTGCAATCTCTTTGCCATTAGAGGAGAGCATACACCCTATGCCGATCAATGGTCGCAAAATTGGTGGTGCAACACCCATTAAGCATACGAATGGGATCATCTTGTCCAGAGACTTGATCCAATCATTCTGGTCTTTGCCTTCATCAATAAATCCGAATGCACGGCCATAAAATAGCTCGCCAATAATGTCGAAAGTGTACCTAGTAAAGTTGTGAGACATAATTCCATGATAACGCAAAGGCTCGTCCTTCCTACCAATGAAGCCATTCTCCGAGATCACAAGGCTTGCCCGAGTCTGCGAATTGGCCCAGTCGCTCTGTCAGAAGGTCACTGCAAGAGTCGATGTATTCTTCTGATTTGGCCACATTTGTCATGGAATAGATATTGCTGGTAATCCTTCGCCTCTGACCATGCTTCTTGTCGTTTTTGCAAGAGAAGACGTCACCATGGGGGCTGAAGCCGGTTGTGTTGTAGGGCTCATAGAATTGTGCTTTGTCCAAGGCATTGGAAAAGCGGTAAATGGCAGCAAAGGCTTCGGGGCTTAAGACCGCATTAGTCTGTATTATCTATGGACGTTATTGGGATATGTCGCGACTTACTCGGAGCACGAGACTTCATTTGGTGCAATGCGAATAAGCGGGCCGTACTTGGCGTGCAAGGCTCTTTCATCCTTCTCGACATCTTCCGTCCAAATCTTGCGCATATACCACAATCGTGAGATAGTTGCTAGGAGGGGTCCGGGGATCTTCCTCAAAGGATGAAAGGTGAGTGCATAGATGATCCAGGCCAGCCAGTAAATAACCGGCAAGGCAAGTAACAGCCAGGCATTTGCAAGTGCAACGTTTAACAACATAGTGCTGATAAATCAAGAAAATATCAGAGAAAATGTAGAAGGGAATTGTGAGAGAAGGAAGAAAGAAGTGAAGTTTGATCCTCACCTTTATACTAGTATCGTCACTGACATAATTCCTTGGATCCAGGGTATAGATGAAGTGGGCGATGGCCGGTATATGGAGAGAGTGAAAAGTACCCATTTCAGTTCGATCCCTGTTATTTCTAAACTGAGACTCCATTGATTTACCCACAAAGCTGACGTCTCATTTCGAATCCAAGTTCCGTCGGCAGTTAGGAAATGCCGCTGAGTCATCCCCCGAGCAGATTTTCTGAGACGATCTGCGAGCTTCAATGTAAAATAGCCCGTTCATTTAAGATGAGATAAAACAAAACCTGTTTAATTAATTTCTAAGGTGCGCTACGTGTTAAGGTCTGAATATATATCCGTCACTTATAGGGTAGTTGCATTATAATATTCTGTCGAAATAGAGAGACTAGTCGCTAATGTAATTCAACTTGAAGGAGCTTATATAACGATAGGATATATAGCGAAGACAGCAATAGACCATTAACTTACAGCCCATATAAGACTTTTCAATATGAGATTCAATTGTTATTTCAGTTTTAATTATAGTTGTAGATGTTAAAATTATTAAGGGATGCCCGACCATTAGGTCAGAAGGGTGAATAACAAGATCCATAATTGTAAAGAGATAAGTTCTATGTCAGCTCTTATATGTCTATACTCAATGACTATCATTATTGTAGTGTAGTTATTGTCATTTGCGTAGCCACTTGCAAGTACAAGCTTGTTTTCGCCTGGGCTATTCCTGTAGTCAGACTCCAGTATATACCAAATAATCCTATACATCTGCATACGACACTGGCCCGCCGATCTCTACAGGCGTTTCAGATACAGCTTGCGGAGGAAGTTAGTGTTTACTTACTGGAAGGCAAGGATAAGCCGAGCTCTGCTAGCAACCTCTGAAGTACGCTGACTGCAAAGGGGGAAGTCGCCTCCGGAGCTTCAGATTTGTCTTACCAATTTGAAGGTGGGTGTTGGGCAAAGGAGCTATTGCGAGAACTCGTCGTCGCACATCCGCAAGAGGGATGTTACCGAGTCGTCTTGGCACTTAGAGTCTGATAGCCCTACCTCCGTTTACTTGCGGACTCTGTTAGCCTTACCTCCGCTGACCTATGGGCTTGAGTAGCCCTACTTCCGTCAATCTTCGGATTAAACTGTCGGACCTTTACTCCAATTCAATACCCTCAGCTATCCAAGCCACTACAGCATAAGCACCCTGCTCTAGATAGCTAACTCAGTCTTTTCCCCTTTACTAATGTAGTTTCCCTGCTGTAATATCAGCTCACTCTATCTAGCCACTTCTATATGTCTTCAATATGAATTATACTTACTGTCTTCCATTGTGTTGGATCCTCGCGTTTCAGGTTTTCATATTAACAGTTTTATCAAAAGTCGACCAAGCTGATATAATTGGGTACCATGTTGCCAACAACACTAGTATCTCTCCCTTGAGCACTCCCTCAGATATCTGGCGCAATACGTTGACCAGAAAATTCTAGTTAAACCATACTATTGCCCTCGAGGGTCTTGGATTAGGCAGTACTCCGACGAGGCCTGGCCGTCATACCTTTTCTGCGATTTTACTACAACAAAGCCCAACAACCGCATCGGGACCGCATGCGAGGGTAATAATGCGCTCTATATCACGACTCATGAAGACGGCGATTCTACTACCTCTGGGACTTGGACTTGGTACTGTGCCCTCTTACTGGATCTATCCGATTGTCTTCAAACTGATGTTTGAATCCAGTTCTAAAGACTACCCTTGCATCACAGTGACAGTATATGAACATTATGAGGGAGGAGATGGATCAGGGCTCCAGTATCTGATTAGCTGTCAGAATTATATATTGCTCTCTGGCAGGGCTGATACATTATTTGAAGAGCACCCAACAGCATGTAAGTTCGGCTCCTTGAACAAGTGGAAATACGTAGACTCTGAAGCTGAAACCATATGGACAACAGATAGTGCTACTGCCTTTACTACAGAAACAGAACTCGACTGGCCAACGGATGAACCCTCAGGGCTGGCCACGACAGATCGCATCGCAGTGCCGACCGCAACAGAAGACACCGATGAAGGCAAAGATGGAAGTGCCAGAATGGACAGTCCTGGAGTTGTTGCTGGAATAGTGATCGGATCACTCGCGGCCGTCGCGTTAATATGTGTCGCCATCTTCCTAGCTTTCCGTATGCGTAGAAAGAAGAACGGCACTCAACGCCACCACGAGACCCAACGGAAGAGCTTCAGGGAAAAACTGAGATCCCTACCGAGACCATCGATAATATGGGCCCGTCCTGTTGCAAAGGATGAAGTCAAGACAGAGACTACGCACGCCGAGTTGCCGGCTAGTCTAGAGCCCGAGACCCAAATTACAGATCGAATAACCCAGACCAACCCACCACCGATCATCTTCGAGGCCATGGCTAGTGAGAGTATTGAGAATCCAGGGATAGAGCTCCCAACAGGCCTTGAGCCTCTACGCTGGGCAAGAACAGAAGGTCATCAGAACGTGTTCGAGGCAGATGCAAATCAAGCTGACAAGCCGCCAGCGGTATAGGAGAGGTTGTTTTCATTCGCCTAACGACAAGTCCATTGCCATCGTATAGTTTATAGCACCCTGAAAAGCGAATCTAATCAATTATAAGCTGCAAGGTCAGACTTTCGAGGTTGAAGGGGGCAGTAGGTTGGCTACATGAGGCTAACGCTGAGAATAAACCAGTGAAAATGCATAGCTAATGACATGTAATGTCCTCATAAACCATGTTATTAAGCAGTTATTTTATCTTGGCTTTGCATAGCCACTTCCACTGTAGTTATCATCAGGGGTATGTGCATTGAGATACATGTGTAAGTAAAGGACTATGGCGCTTACATGACCATAACATTAGACATAGAGCTGAGTCTGTTGTTCCGAATTTCCAGACCGAATCAGATATATCTCCGTGGCTAAACTCTTTTCAAGGCTTTAAATTTTCAGTCGACCAACTTATGTGCTCTGAGTGACATACTGATCAGCCGCGGCAGGTTGCGCAGAGGGGTAAGTATAAAGAGAGGACAATTCCCACCACATGTTGGCATGGTTTCTGTAACTCGACAAACCTGAACTCGCTTACCCCTCCAATGATGGGCAAATCCTTGATTCTCATTTTACTCGCATGTGGTAAGTGTGCAATACACATAAGCGGTTGTTTATGACATTGCTGATTAAAGGGCACAGTGGCCAGTGTGCTTGGCCGAGCGCAGACAAGAACGCCAAAGGGCAACCGCCAGTGTGCACAATGGTGTGCGGCAAATCACTTTCCAAAAGCTGGAGCACAATGCGCGAGCCTTGCTGCTCAAAATAAAGGCCCCTGCTACGACTGCGGCCCTCTGAAACCCCCCTCTTCTACCAGAGAACCATGCAGCGGCGCGTGTACCGACACAAATGGAGACAATAAGAATTGTGGAAAGTGTGGCACTATTGTAAGTTTGAATAGTTCTTGTATTGCAAATAAAGATAGGGAGATTACTATTCTGACACGGCACGCATGTAGTGCTCGACTGGATCGGTTTGCTTTGCAGGCAAGTGTCAATCCTGCGGAATTCCAGGATGCGGAAGCAGTGTACCGTTTCATTTTGACGGGATACCAAACGTCAGTCTGCAGCAATGTAAAGCTCTATGTTCAACTAGTATTGTTACAGATGGCGGACCATGTCTCACATTCTCGTATATCCCTGTTGAAAGATATTGCACTTTATTGGATTTTCCTTTGCCTGATATTAGGGATCCCACATCGCCGCCTGAAATTTGCGGTGGTTATTTCCTTTATGATGTCCACTGCGATGTCTGAACGGGGCAAATTCGTTTGCCGACAGAAGTTGAAAGTTTGGAATAGTGTCTTATATTGTTGCAAGAAATCCAACTCAACTATATAAAGTAGAAGTGCGCCGTACTTCTACTTCTTTACAATCAGAATTTCTATATCCTTACTTTGAATACCTTCTCTGGAAATGCAACGTACATCAACCTCGCCCTCTAACACCAGCAGGGTTCAGAGATGGCAAAGATCGAGGTAGATATTGCAACAGTGCGACTGGCTATAGTTGGTGGCTGATTAGGCTTAAGAAGTACGAGATTGACATGCGAGGACTATGGGACCTATCGTTATGAGCTTCGATGAGATGCCCTTCGACAATCACCATCGATGTTGCTTGATCTCTAGAGGCCTCAGAAGTATATCCCTTACGACTACAGGAGCAATGTAAATACATCCTGCCTCAAGATCATTCTGCTACCGTGTTTCAAGATATGAATGCGATCAGCGGCTTATCATTGACTAACCAGATTCACGTTCGGGAGACGGAAGACACAGATGAGGGGAAAGATAAGATGTCATAAGTGCTCAATGCCATATCTATAGTGTAGTTAGGCTAGAGCTACTTTCTAGAATAAGATTTAACAGATTTGTATCGCTCTGCTTAAGTTGAATTCCTTCTTCCTTTTGAGTTTTATTATCCATCTACCTATAGTTATTATTTCCCTAAATACGAATCTTATTTCGTTAATTATTATCCTCATTCTGCTAAGTGCTGTATATTATATCCACAAGGAGAATAAATCCATTATAGTAACAGTGATAATTCATTATCTCAGTAGTCTTGCCTACTTCAGCTTCGACCTGGTTTAAATTAACTAACGCGAATAAAAGCAGTCCTACTTCACCGTATGCAAATCGGTAACAGCTGTCCCTATTATTACTATGATACCTATCCTTATCACTATCATTGACGCTGTCATTGCTTGCGCAACTTTAGACCCGTTCTGAAGCCGTACCCTAACAGCAAGAGGAAAGTCGATGAAGATGAGAAGCTAGACCTCAACTCGATCATCGGACAGGACGTCGAGCCGCAAATCCGCAGCCGCCCAAGTCGACATACTATGGTGGCGCAAGGGAAGTCCGTATCATACAAACGTTTTGAATTTACAAACTGAATCATAAATTGTCTTCAGACGCCAGTTAGAGGGGACAGACTGGGGATCGGACAGTGACTGATTGGAAGAGGCGCAGGAGATGAACGAACGATATCACCCACCATAGCCGTAGAAAGCTTCTTTATTGCTTTTCTTATGCTCAGCTGAACCGTCACTGGTATATCAGAACGATAGTACTTAGTGTATCCCATCAGCGCCACATCCAGTAATAGCCTGGTAATTACATCGTGAATATGGAAAGTTCCGTGCAACGTAGCCCCTGCGAAGGACTCACGGAATTTAAATGCCGAATCAGTAGCGGCATAATCTAAGTCTCCGAGGTAAGATGGACACCGGGGGTGCTGAAGAAAGGTGTTTTAGCTAGTTAACCACCTCTTAGTGACGCGCAGCCTAGTAGGTGCTGGGTTTGCCATTAAAATAACCTTTCTCTTACCAAAATGAGCTAATCAATTCGATGCTACAACGCCTCTCAGACTGTATCAGTTTAGGCGGTGGAAGACCTAGATAGTAGTGACAGCTTTGCGCCTCATAATGATATCGATTTTAATATTTTCAGCTGTTGTTTTAGTGGTTAAGTCGAAGTTTGAAGATGTAGGGTGCGAAGGAGCGTGATGTTTTGAGTCTCGTGCGTTTTATGCCTGCAGGGCCCCCTACTATTAATACAACATTCCTGATTTATATAGATAATTATAAAATATATATTAAATTAATTTACAAGTTTTAAATTGTTAATATTCTAATGCTACAGTAAGTTAAATATATACAAGTGTACATTTTATCTTCTACTGTTGTTTAAATCGCCTTAGAAGTTTGTAGCACTTTATTGAGATAGTAGAATATTAAGTAGTCAATACTATCCTACCCTTTGTAAATCCGCAACGTGCTGTACTAGAAAGCTTATTCTATAAAACGGATGGAGTCAGCTATAGGCCACTTCACAAGAGTTATTCTTCAATGTATTTTGTAGTTTAGTTGCAATAATAAGTAGGGTAGGTTATGGGAAGGCATGCTAGAGGAAGTAACGTAGATGGCTTTCGAAACTCAAAACATGTGATGGTGGCCTATTGTTCGATTACAATCCCACCTGACGAACCCATTCCGTCAACATCTCATAATGACATGTGAGGGGATTGGTGGATCTTTAACCTAATACAGAAGGTGCTAACTACGACAGTAAATTTGGATAGTGCTTAGTAGTTCTTTGCAAGCCAGAGCTATCCACCCGTAACAATTGGCTCATCACAAAACAGTTTTGATCTGTGGATTTCCCACTAATTTATACTTTGATGAGATATATTTTAGGCTTCGTTACCCCTTTGAATGATGAAACCATCAGTTCATCCGTTTCGGTCTTCATCTACCCTTCTGTATCCTCATGTTTAAAGGCCCTCATTGCATAGAAAACGCTCCTTCTTCACAATGGAGAATCTTAAAATTCCAAAACTATTCTCAGTAAAGGGGTTAGTAGCAGTCATTACTGGAGGTGGAACTGGTAAGTTTGGGAGTTCTTTTTACCCACAACATATGTGGAGGCTTGAACAGTGCTATCCAAGCACGTTGATCGAACAAGAGTCAATCTATTTCTACCCTTTCCCCCTGGTTAGCTATGTTCGAAGACTCACTTAATAGAATTTACAACTTTATTGGAATTTGAATTAGGGACTGATAATCTTAGGTATCGGTCGCATGATGGCATACGCGCTGGCTGCCAATGGCGCGTCCAAGGTCTTTATCATCGGTCGACGAGAGGAGCGTCTTCAAGAGACATCCACCTCCGCTCCTAATGGCTCTATCATTCCTGTCGTGGGGGACGTGACGTCTAAGGAGTCTCTCCAAGCCGCCTACAGCTTTGTTGCCTCACATACAGATCATGTTGACCTGCTAGTCGCGAACAGCGGGACATCTGGGCCACCTTCCAAAAGTTCGGAGCCTGGGCCAGACGGATCTTTGCCTAGTTTTGCTCAAAATTGCAATCGCTTCTGGTCGACGCCTATGGAGGACTTCACGAATGTTTCTCATGTCAATGTCACCGGAGCATTCTACACTGTCTTGGCCTTCCTACCCATGCTCGAGGCTGCAAACAACAAGCGACCAGCCCCTGACCAAAGCACTATATCCCCTCCCAGGCCTCAGATCATTATTACCAGTTCGGTTGGTGGATTTTCCCGTTTCTCACCAGCTGTCGATGGCATCGCATATCAATTGTCCAAGGCGGCGGTAAACCATATGGTTAAGCTCCTAGCCACAAACCTCGTTGGGGATAACATTCGTGTCAATGGGATCGCGCCAGGTTTCTACTACACAGATATGACATCTTCGTTTTATAAATCACAAGGTGTTGAGGGTAAGGGCTTAATGGATGGATCATTCCCACAGAATATCATTCCTATCACGAGGAGTGGAGGTGAAGAGGATATGGCGGGGTTGATACTCTATATGGCTGGTACTACTGGGGGATATCTAAACGGGAGTATTATAGTTAGTGATGGGGGCTCTTTATGTCTTTTTCCTTCGACATATTAATGTAGATTTTGTAGTACTATAGTTTAAAGTGGTAGTAACAATAATTCCATGCACTTCTTCTTGCATTCCCTACCCCTTGTAGCAACACCCTCGCCCAACATTAGACGTTACCTTCCTTCGGCGAAGGGCGCTGATGTGATTGATTTCCTCGAGAAATAAGTTCTTGACTGAGATCTATCCTTATGCAACAGTTGATCTTTCAAAATACCATCATCAAGCGACCGTCTTTATTGTTGAGAAAGAGGAAGCCATATTGTGTCTCAGAATCAGCCGTGGCATGGATGTCGGCAGTTGCTATTCTCGGAAAATCGGCCCGATCACTATTTTCAGGAAGGTGGAAGCAGGCTTTGATTCCGAGCCTCGGGCTTCTCTCAATGATAACTGTGTCTCTTGCAAACTCTCTTCCCTCCGTTATGAGACCATAACATATGAGCCCCCTCCATAACGTGGATCCGTTGCTGCTCTTGCCAACACCAAAGACACATGCAACGAGGACCTATTAGTTCTAGCTCTTCGTTTTAGCGCAACGGCTAT
This sequence comes from Fusarium brachygibbosum, assembly GCA_018886245.1. Classification (NCBI taxonomy): domain Eukaryota; kingdom Fungi; phylum Ascomycota; class Sordariomycetes; order Hypocreales; family Nectriaceae; genus Fusarium; species Fusarium brachygibbosum. Next base: position 44,402 of record JAEKIX010000026.1, read on the forward strand.
GTAAGATCCGCTTCTAAGGCGCGAGATGGCGCGATCGGAATCGTCATCGAGCGGTGGAGTATCCCATATCTTGTTTGCTAGTCCCTCAAGTGAGACACCCGGCTCAACCCGGACAATCTTGGTGGTCCAAGGGCCATGGAAGAGGCAGAAAGCCACTGCAAATCGTTGAGATCGATACGTTGACGCGTCCCGCTCTACACCGCACACAATGATGAAAACTTCTGGACAGGAGGCCAAGTCAAGCTCAATGCTATATGCGCCGTTCTGGTGATCGTAAAGATTGCACTCGGGATACATCTCTAGAATCGATAGCTTTTCGTCTGTTTTGGAATCAAGATGAATCTTGAAACCCAACAATTGCTGCGGGATTCCTGGGATGTCGAGACTGGTAAAGCTGGCCATGCACATGGACTCTGCTTGGAAGCCTTCCAAATTGCCATCATTAGCAACTACCTCAACGTATCCCACCACAGTTCTATAATACTTGAAGTCTGACTGTCGCGGGCTCAGAACAACGCAGATCAAGCCGTCTTTATGTGTAAGGTAGATCCACGCCAGTCGAGAGCCATCCACAGCAGCCTTTGTATGAACAGTTAGTTGCAGACCGTTTGGTGTAACCTCTGGTGCCCGGAGACCATTCTCAGCGGGGATTTTGGATGCCACTATATCCGAGTAATTGCAGAAGCCGCCAGACCGTACAGGCACTCCACTGGTTGGAAAATAACGGGGGGAATCACAAAGAAGGCCCGTATTACTATGAATGGCCGGTGACCTCCAGAGAAAAATACTGTAGTCCACTTCTCGTCGCATGATTTCCTCCTGAAGTCGAAGGAATGCTCTTCTACCCTCCCCGTATAACAGAGGCATGTTGATATCGAATATACCGAGAAGGCAATATGCCATATCTTCTTCCCTTGTTGTATCCCGCTTTGAAGCCCACGACATTCTCTCAGCAACACTAAAATCGCCAAGTTGTTTTTGTTGAAGGAGGACGGCGGCTGGGATTGAAGTGATATCAAATATGAACCGCTGTAAGCTCCACTTTGTCCCCAGTTCAGTCCAGTTCTCAGCGTAAAATTCCACCTCTCGTGGAGCGAGTAACTCCTGGAGACACCATCCTCTGGTGAACCATCTTGCCTTTTCGAATAGATGCCGATCTAGAAAAGGGTCCAGTGGGGGGACATCGGCCAAATAGACAAAACACACATCGGCTTTCCGATACCAATCGTACATCGAATTGATAGCCTCAGAAAGTTCAGCGCTTGATGACTTGTCGATGCAACAAGTATCGATCCAGACCCACTCGAGTTCGTCCTGAACTGCTTGTGCACAGCAGCCTTTGATCTTAGCAAAGCCTTTCAGGTGTTGGTATTCCAGTTTCTGCATATCACCAAAAGTCACTTCCTCCAAGTCCCAGGTATGGGATAAAATTGCGTATGGAGGGATGTCATTTCCATCAAACACAGCAAACTCAAAGCTGGTCGAGTTCAAGAGTCGCATATTGACGTATGATTTGAGAATCACAAGGTGAAGACAAGGGTGTGTGACATGGGTTCAAGATCAAAAGCGGGGGTTGACTTATGCCAAGGGATTAGTCAGCACTCACGAGCGCTGACATGTTGTGTGAAAGGACAGGCCAGAGGAGGACGCTCTCCGTTTTCACTGAGGCATTTCGCTCATACGGGACGAATGTATCAGTATTTAGATGTTCCCTCATAGTGAATCTAGTATCTAGTAGGGGGCTTTGAACCCTGGGTTGAACACATCACGCTGAACTCCACCTTGGCCGGGATATATACAAGACCCATCCTCATCAAACGGGTTCTCTCCCTCCCGATATAAATACGAGTACACAGCATCATTCACCTCAACATACCATCCATCGCCCAGTGTTTGATCGTGTAGTGACGAAACTACCATCCGTACTTCAGGCCTCTCCTCTGCAGGCCGGGAGCGCCAGCCGAGGACGTCGCGCATAGCCCGTAGCAAATCACCGTAACCGCGCTCTTGACATCCAAACGCCACATGATTGAGCTCGACAGATCGTAAGGATGAAGGCAGACTTGACAAAAGGTGGATCAAATCATCTAGATCCATAAGCATCTGAGAGATACCAAAGTGTTGAAGTCGTGGCCAATGATCTACAGGAAAGATCCTTCGCAATGGAACAACATCCCATTCGTCTTCAAAGGTAAGTTGCTGCGGAACGCCTTCGGAGATGTATGTACTCGCACGCAAGCAGAGATACTCGAGATTTTTTGACTGCGCCAAAGCATCATGCAAAAGTCCCGTCTTGTAAGAATACCAATCATGCTCTTCAAGTAAACCCGTGAACAGGTGAAGGTCAAGGTGTCGAAAACCAGGGCGTCTCAACAAAGTAACGAGATCACCATACTCGGGGGACCACTGATCAAAGAGTCGACAGTTCAATCCAGATTGGACTTCGTTTCCCCCGATAACAAGTTCTGTAACGTCGTGGCCCTCATACTCCACCAGGGCTCGGGTAACCAGTCGAAATCCACGCCATTTGGCTCGATATGCCTCAGCTGTACACTGAACACCGTAAAGTTCCTGGTAGGGACCATCATCGCCCTCAGAGACCCACGGCAGAACGTCAATATACCTATCTTCATCAAAACAAGGCCATGCTTGGGGTAAAGGGTAGTCGAGTCCGGGAGGAAACGAACGGATCATAGGTGTTCTGTACAGCGGCTTCCAATACGTCCCGTGAGTTGCAGGTGTGATGGTCACTCGCTTCAAAGAGGTAAAACGCCTCAGCCCATAGTTGAAAGCTTCTATGTCGGCATTGGAAGAGAGGACTTGTTGTTGGTCGTCCAGTAGCGGTTTGTAATATGCCCATGACTCTTGCACACCCAGATGGACTTTGGGATAGATATAGGTGCCAGGGTCGCCGTAATCCCACCGACCCTTTCTAAACCAGAGCGGACATCCATTCTCTGCATCATCATCTTCATCATCATCTTCATCATCATCGTCTTCTTGCCGTTCTTCTTTCAGCTCTGGCCCAGTACGTAAACGTGCATCGTCCCAGATAATTTCAGTGACTTGGTGGCGAAAGGTTTCGTGGTTGGCAATTGTCTTGAAAACTTGAATGTTGAGAGAATTGGCCGAGATAAAGACACGGTCGAAATGTAGAGGAAGGGCCTTGGCCAAAGAAGAGCATGTGACGCGAAGATTTTTAATATCATCAGACTCGAGAAGAGCGTAGATGGTGTCCTGCAGTTCCTGTGGTAAATTTGACAAGATGAAAGCCATTGAGGAAGTTGTGTCTCTGTTTATTTAATGGGTTAAAAATTGAAATCTAAAAGCGCGATGGCAGGTGGGCTCTGGTAGCTTTAAAATTATTCTTAGTGGAGTAAAAGGCGCCGAGAGCCGGTAACCTTTGAAAAAGACAGTGGCTAAAGGACATCACTGGAATTGGAGTCTCTGGAGTAGAACATGTTTAGTCGAGTCTTTTATTTTAAAACCCAACGAATAGAGCATAAAGAGCTCGAGTCTGGTAAATAGTGCTATGGTGTCTCTGAAAACCTTCAATGATACAATAGTTTCCAATGTTCCAGAGGCCAATTGTACACTGTAGCATCAGTTCTGGGTGGATTTTCTACTTTGACTCGGGGTCTAAGAATATCTCAACAACTTCCTGCCTGATCAAGTCATCTTCTATAACAAATTCAAGTAGTGCTTTGGGTGCAGAGAGTGAGGATCCCTCCGTCTGAGAAGCTCTTTTAAGGTTGTCCTCAGCAGTAGCCAAGATAAAAATCGGAAGGTCGACCTTAAAAAAGTCAGTAAACAAATGACACCCATGGGTATTATGATATAGTGAAGGGATATGTGACTGACTTCCTTTGCAACTAGAGTTTCGTAGTATTTCACTTCGTCAGGGCTAACACGTACATCTCGGTGTTCAAGGTAAGTCCGAAGTGTAGGACCCTGTGGCATATCTATTTTGATGCCAGCATCGTAGAACCTATAGCTTCCAGGGCCTTGCACGTCGTCCCCGCGGCTCAGATCCGTCTGAAAGTGAAAGGCAACCATCGCAGCTGCCAACAAGCGACCAACTTCAGCGTAGGCTGCTTTCCATTCGTCGGCAGAGGTTTTGTCTCCAGCCGGCTTATCATGATAGGCCTTGAGCTTCTTTGCAAGCTCCGGCTGGTATCCCCGCTGGCGCTTGACCATGGCAAAGTACGGGGTAAGGACCTTGATGGCTGCCTCTTTGGCTGTTGCATTCTGTCGGTCTAGCTCTCGCTGGATCTCAGCTTCTTGTTTCTTCCTGCGCTCTTCAGCTTCCGCTACACGCCTGTTCCATTCTTCGTGACTCATGACGTTGATTTTGACTCCAGACCTGAGTATAGAGGCAGTTTGTTCGTCGTTTCGCGACTGGGCAAGCTCACTGGCAGTCGCTCCATTGTTGCCGTCAAAATTGCCGTAACGGTAGTAGCTTGACATGGTGACTAGGGGGGGTGATTTAGTAGTACAATAACTATACTGTGAAGAGGAGAGGTTTGCGGGAAGTCTCAATAACCTTCTCCGGGCCTTTGTAGGTAAGTACCCAGTTGGACGAATCTAATGGATCTGTGATGAGAGGGTTGGTGAATACTTCATGGTCGGTATTTCTACGTGTCGGCCTTGATTTATAGTCGTCCCTCCACGGCAAAGCAATATGCCGCGGATTTTGAGACAGGCTGTGATCTGTTTAATTAATACAGTCATTATCGATGGATGATACGACAATGCAAGAGACTTGTCTAGGAATGAGGGGATAAAGCAAGTGGGCGGCAACAGTGCAGTAATGGATGATCTACGGAGAGTTAGGACCCCGTGTCTTACATCTCAGACAATGTTAGCTTCACCGCTCTCAAGCCTCCTTCATATAACCAACCATGTTATATTTTCTGCCTCGCCGTTTGTGCTGTGTCTCATTTAATTAGACCTTGTATTCATGTTATAAAACCTGAATATGAAAGAAGCAAAATTGACATGTTTTTGATTGGTATTAAGAAATTCAACTCAAACACTCGGCTGAAGAATGATCAGGACATGTCAGCTACTATCTTGCCGTCGGGAGAAAACCTCCGCTTTTATGTTCAATACAAGTGAGGTTTACATTCAATGACGCAAAAGACTCCCTCGGGCCAAGAGGGTTGCGAGAGGAAGCCAGTGCAGACTACGAGGCTCCAGGTCACTACTTAAAATCTCTCTTGTCTTTTAAAGAATTTCATCAAGAATCAACTCTGAATCGTAAGAGATTCAATTCCAGACACTCGTCTATATCAGTGATCATCAAGACCAACCCTCAACGCCACCCTGGCCACCAAAGTATACGATCGATGGCTCAAGGGTGCCGAGTCCTGGCTTCAGGATGACAACTGGAATGCCGAAGAATACTTCAAATGGGTACAGCGCCTCAATGAGGCAAAAGCCAACCTGCACGAGAAGTTTCTTGAAGTCGATAATTGGCTTCTCAACCAGTCACTCGAGTTGGCAAAGAAGCATGAGAAATCTTTTCTGAAAAGTCAATCCAACGGTGATGATGGCAATGTCAACTGCTACGATATTTCCATACTCTTTTTTAGACTCATCGTTGCCTACTATTTCTATCAGCGTTCCACATTCGAGGACATCCCGGAGAAGTCTCTGTGAAGCGTGTGCAGGTGCACATGGTGGGTCTCAACATTCCGATCCTGGATTGGGATATTGCACAGATGCTGTAGCATGCAGCCGACAAGGTAAGTCACTTGGTGCTTTTACTCATGTCGACCTTGGCTGACTTGCTTTTCTCTAGGTTCCAATTGAGGAGCCGTCGAGAAACAGCTTCGACTCTACGTGCAGAAAACCAGGAAGACTGCGCCTGTAGCTGCTGCCTTCGATACTGCTAGTAGCCTAGTGGGCTATGACAGTTCTATTCTAGTCAATAGGCTTCAGGAGACAAGAGTAGACGGTGGTCCTGTAGACCGCTCAAAGGTGGATGAGATACTCAAGGAAATCAATGCGGACAGGAAGGCAAATGACGAGTATGTATACGCTGATGACAAGCTTGTAAAGATCAAGGCTGCTTTCAACACAGATGAGAAGATGGAGCTGTTCATGGAAAGATGTTCTGAGCTGTTGGTCAGGGGTAGCACGGGTGACAACCATGCTGCGACAGCGCTTGAGGTACTCATTGATGCTGGGGCGTTGACGAATCTGGTAGGCCTTGCAGTAAGGCAGGAGAGGGAACAGTGCTCATGGGAAGCTACTATCGGTCCGGCCGTCAAGGCTCTCAAGCGGCTTGGAAGGACAAGTGCTGGTAAAGACATGGACAAACTGGCTGAGTATGCCAAGACACACCAGAAGCCGCAGACGGTATAGGTTAGCTGCATAGTATAGTGACGCTCAACCAGATACTTATTTACCCTCTGCACTATCTGAGTAATTTCTGTGAGTTGAGGGGACGACTGCCTAAAGTGGCAACATCATCGTTAGTTATATAATAATCTGATTGACATGTTGCCTTGAAACTGAGTAACTGAAGCTTGTAGTGATAATTATGACCCAGCATGAGTTAATCATAAAGTAGCTTATATAAAACTAGTCATGTAGATAACGCAAGATAAACGCAGATTAGCCTCATCTTGTCAGCTTATGTCATTGCTTATCTCAAAGTGAGGGGTCCATGGAACCTCTCCCTTACATACCACCTCGAACTGCCAACAAAAGATTACATCGGAATGAATGACAAAAGAGTCCCAACCGTGATCAGGCGTCCTCTCCCCAATGCCGTAACATACGATCTCGCCACGCCTGGTCAAGTCCACATCACCCTTCCCCAAAACTCAACTTGGTCCAGTGGTCTACACTGGCACGAAACGCACACTGAATGGCTATGCCTGATCAAAGGGTCCATCTGGGTTCAACTTGGCGATAAGAAGGAAGCCTTCAGCGTTGATAAAGGTGGGAAATTGGAGGTACAAGTGCCGCGTTACACGTGGCATGAATGGGGACGAGCGACGATGGATGGTGAAGATGTCGAGGTTGTTGAAAGGACCGACCCAGACGATGGCGGCAAGGCTATATTCTTCTGGAATCTCAATGGGGTCATACTCGATGCGCCAAAGATGTTGACATAGTCTCCGCTGGTTTCTCGACTACCTTCACGACTACAAGGACTCTTCTTGGATCTCTGGATTCCACTGAATCTGTTTGTCATCTTTCGATACTTGGATAATGTGCCGGTATTTCTGAATGCGCCGAAGCTCCTACCAGTACCCAACGATAGTGTCAAGGCGCGGCTGAAGAATATTGACACTGCTGTGTCACACTTCGTTCTGTGGACGGCGTCTTGGGTTGGGTGGGTACTTGGTATACATCCAGTACAAGCCGGGTACACACCCGATAAGGAGTATGAGGAGTGGCATTTGAGACAGAAGGGTGCGAAGAAAGTTGTATAAGTAAGGTATAAAACAATCTAAATTGCGAGGTCATGCTGGATAGGTCGAGTAACAGGTAACGGAGAGCAAAGGATATTGGGATACTCCTAGCTTGTTAGGACAGTATTATTATGTTAGCAGCTTATCTGCGATATCTAGTAATGATTGATTGACTTTCGCTCAATCTCGTTTTATATAACATTTTTCCTATACAGCGCCAAAAACAAGTTCAAGATTCAAGATCGACGCCAACAAAATACACTCTGCTTAGTTCTCAACAATAGGTCCATTGTACTCCTTTCTCGCCCAGACAAAGTAGTACACAACACTGAAAATGACAAGGCCACCGGTGACGACAACACTATAGTTCATCATGTCAACAGTGGGGTTTACCATGCCAGGGAAAAAGCTGAAGAAGCCAACCACGATGAGGTAACACATGGCAAAAACGTTGTTGGCAATACCAAGGGCACCCTTAAGATGGAAAGGTCCCCAGACAAGCTCGGCACCAGCGGTGTTGGCCAAAGCGGGGAGATCTGTGGCACCAGGAAGGACGAAGCCCTTGGTGACACGGCGGTAGAGAAGAAGGCCAGCGGCGATAAGGTATGATGAGTACAAGCAAGAGATGGAAAGTGAAGTGACGTTCTGGAAGGCGACGGGTGATCCGATGTTAATGAGAGATAACAGGATCGAGATGGCAGCGGTGCAAAGTACAGCGTAGACAGGAACGGTAGTGCGCTCGCTGACCTTGGACAGTGTTCGCCATCCAGGAAGACCGCGGTCACGAGCAAAGGACCAGAAGACACGGGAAGTCGAGGCGAGCATACCGACTGTCGCACAACTTGCAAGTACAACGATGATGGCGGCCATGACAGTCGCACCGGCTCGGGAGTTGGTCGCTTGTTCGAAAATGTACATGTGGGGGAAACCCAGCATGCCAGGGCCAGAAGCCATGGCATCGTCAAAGTTACCCATGCAAAAGACCATGGCAATGATCATGGCGAAACCGCAGGTGCCGTTGATACAGAGACTGAGGAGGATAGAGGTTGGGACGACGACGGAGGGGTTGACGGTTTCTTCGGACATCTACAAATAGTCAGTATTGTAATACAATGAATGAGAGATGGGAAGGATACATACGTGGAAAGCAGCGTCGGTGCCGACAAAAGCAAAGGCATTGCCCATCATGCCAACCATAAACGACACACCGTTCGAAGACCAACCACCGTTGTTGACAAAGGTACCAAAGACATCCGAAGCACTGGCATGAGGACCAAGAGTAACAAGCGGGATAAGAATAGCAAAGAAACCCAGGATATGCAGGATCAAGATGAGACCCTCGAACTTGGGCAACACTGAGCTGACGAGGGTGTTGATGAAGACGGCAAACAGAAAGATGGCCCAGAACAGAAGAGTTCCCTGCCATAACTGGGGCTCAAAAGATTCATTGTTCATCGTCGCCAGTCCTAAGATCATGTTTCCCGTGAGGAGCGCACTCGAAGATACCGATCCTTGCCAACCGCCGACCGTGAGCATGCCTGTGAGATGGCTGAGGAATTTGGAGCACGAGCGCGGTGCCATCATAGCGACCCTAACACAACGTTAGCAGACCGTCGTCATTGTGAGATATGGGAGAGTCGTACCAGTGATATTGTCCTCCAGAAGTAGGCGCCATAGAGACCAGTTCGCACATGGTCGCAAAGACACTAAAGTTGCCAATCCACACGACGATGAAACTATACACGACACCGGCTGTACCGCCATTGTTGAGACCTTGGGCGAAGAGAACGAGGATGGCTTCCCATGTGATGAGGATAGTGCAGCTGAAACCTAGAATAGACAAGAACCCAAAGTTGCGCTACAGATGTAAGTCAGTTATTCCAGCTTTACGGTAGCGATGGTAGACATACGCGAAGAACCTGCTTCTTTCCCATACGCTCCAATTGATCTTTGTCATGATAGTTGATGGTCGAGCTTCGTCCAGAGTCTGGTTCCGCGGTTGCTGTCGAGATTTTGACGTCTTTGTCGGCTTTGACAGTGGCGTTGTTGCCCATTTCGAAGCTGGGACTCGTACTGCCTCCCATGATGGATGTTTGTGTGACTGAGTGTGCAGTATTAATAAGAGTACAGTATCACTCGGGTGGAAGAAGGAAAAAGGAAAAAAGAAAGAGTGATGGATTTACTGGGGAATGAGAGAAAGAGGAAACGGCTTAGAAGAGAGGAAGGAAGACTGATAAAGAGGGAGATAATCTGTACAAAAATGGCACAGCACAGTAAGTAACTAAGACCCCTGGATGGGAAAAGCTTGGGGTGTGTTGAGGGAGGGGAGTGAGTGGTATGGATCTGGATGTTTGTGCGCCACCAACACTGTCTTGGCTTTGACTAAGAGGCTCATACAGAAGACTACCTACCTACTCGTATTGTAACTGTACCGGTAATAACTCACTGATTAGGTCCATTACCTTGAGATGCTACATCGCTTCTTTCGCCCGCGGGTTTCGGTTAGTTGACAGAGTATCATTTGCTGATCCGGCAAGACACCCCGATACCCCCGTCTGGTCTTCCAGGGAACCCTGGACCCTGTTCTCTGCAGTATTTCTAGCGTGATTACAGGGCATCAAATCCTGACAGGGGTCAGTCAATCGCCTACAGTAACGAACGATGGCATTGGATAGGGTCAGAAATTCTGACACAAGCTTTTCAAGACAAGACAAAGCTTGTGTCTATCTCTTTTCTTTTCTTTTTCAGACACGAAACAGCGGAGGGAATGTCTCATATCAAAACTTCCCCCGTAAACTCAATCTACGTAGATCATTGTATCATCTTTTCTTAGAGTTGTATTCAGAGGTTTGCGCGGCATTAGACACGCAAATAAGCGGCACAGGCGCCACATACTTCAGTAAAAAAAAAGTTCCCTTACCAACGGCGAAACTAGGAACAGGGGGGGCGTGGACGAAGCAATGGTAAAGCTCCGGAACCCTCGAGCCACCAGATCTGCAGCAGAAGATCAGGCCAGTCACCAACAATCCTTCTCTTTTTCCTGTTCGGTGTACTTTGCCTTTTCCAGTTACTCGGTAGCAAGTCTCGGACCTAATCAGGGTATTGTGAATACCTGTTACGTAGGTTTTGCGTTGTATTACTTTTGCTTTAGTCCCTGTCATAAACTCCTCTATTCATTCCCCGTCATGTATCATTTTCCTATGTTACCAAGCAAGCAAACATCAGCACGGCATGCTCTGGACCCCTGCATGTCAGAGGCCCTGCTGCAATTTTCTCTTTTCTCACAGGGCACTGGATGCGTTTCATTATGCATGTTGGTCAGAGAAAATTCATGCATTTCCTTTCTTTTTCTTTCTACTCTCCTTTTGTGAACTGTCAGTCTTAGATGCTGACTTATATCTATCTTGGATGAGAGCAAACATGTTTTACTACTCCGTATTGGTACATGTGCATGAAATTCCGAAACCCCAATCATACTGTTTTTCGTCATAAATAGAATACAAAAAAAGAAACGTGATTGTGCTTCCACGTCATGTTTGTCTGGGGCTTGCCAGGCTCGCTTCATGCGTGCTCTCTACATCTACTTGCCACGTCTGATGGATCAGAATCTTTTGACTTGAGTGGCTGGACCGACTTTGCCCATCCCAGCTCTTGTCGTGTTCATGTCTTGGCTTTGATCTGGAAGCAAAGTCCTCCATCTCGTGTATCTCGCTCCGTTGCGCTTTTGATCCACCACCACCTGTAAGGGCTCGAGATCGACTGCTGTGTTGTCCCGTCTTGTGACTGCTCTTGTATCCCCCTGCATAGTCTGGTCTGTTGGTCGGGTATCCGTTGCTGCTCGATTTGCCTTGTCGTCGCAGGTCGTCGACGCGGATCTGGCCAGACTCCAAACTGTCGAGGAAGGGCTTGAAGTTGGGTAGACAAACCGTCAGGATCGCAAGGCATTGGACTAATTGGATCGTGATTGAAGCGGGCCAGATCGCGAATGAGTGATCGGCGGAAGCGAAGGCCTTGTTTGAGTAGTGGATCTGCGCTGCGATGGCGGGCGTTACACTTTATTTTCCCTGGTCAATAAAACTGTCGATCAATTGCGAATTGCGGGATACATACAAGATTCTGCTACCAAAAACGCTCATGACCAAGATCTTCTTTGACCACGATGTTTGTATCTTGACCACGTTTTCGGCCATAATGATAACAATGACGAGATCAGTAATAATATTCGCGGTCGAGTAGTAAGTCCAGAATGCTGTGAGATTGATGCATTTATCGTTGTCGCCGTACATCCACGGCTGTGGCGGTTCGCATTGGAAGAAGTTGACGAGAAGCGCTGTGATACCCCATACGCCGACGATGGCTTCACAGATGGTGATGATCCATTTTTGGCTCTTTTGCGCCATTATACGGAGACTCATTGTACCGGACAACTTGCAGAAAAGTAATGAGGCGATGAGCATCGTGTTTGTCGCATATTGGCTCTGTTTGGGATGTGTTAATTGCTTTGATGTCATTGCTTAACCATGTTCCGACAAATTACCTTGAAGAAGACTTCTTTATCGTCAGAGCTGAGAGTATCAAAATGTTGTCCCAGTCCGTGCTCGCACGCATTAAATACGGTGGCTGTTTGACAAGCCGCAAGCAACTGGCCATTGTAAGAACTCCCGTACAATCATAGATGATAAGGTATCTTACAGTTGCGACAATGATGAGGATGTCGTCAGCTCTCACAGTCTTGATCATGTAAAGCTTGGTGCCGGTCCTAACGAAACACGCAAGAATCGCGATAACAAGAAACATCAACGACAAGACTTGAATGAGGGGCGACTTGTTGCTGTCTGTGATGACTCTTTGTGAGGAACTCATCTTGAAGCAGCTATCGCCGCGGGCGAATACAAAAAAAAAGAATTGACGATACAAACAGAGAATAACAAAAAAACGAACGAGCGGAGATTTGAGGAAGAGGAGGGGAAAGAAACGGGATCTCACAGTGGACGGTGACGATATTAAAAGATGTGTGACAGTGCTGTTTTTACTAAGGTGAATACAGCTATAGCTAAGGTCCTTCTCGTAAGTTAAAGGTACAGTACAGTATGGCATTACAAGCTAACTCGGAAGGTCGGAGCTGACGGTGGAGTGCAGCGAATCGAGGCCAGACCTGCAAAGATTAAGGGAGTTTGATCCTACATCATCCATCCATGGTGTGTGTGAGAGAGAGTCAGTCACTGGCAGTCTCACTCAATAGGTGCAGTACAGTAGAGACATGCAAGGCACAGGCACACGTACGTATCACGGACGTCAAGAACGCTCAGGTACCTGAGCCGTAACAGGCCTGGCATGAAGCAAGCCATCAGATTGGTCTAGGCGGCCCGAAAACGGCCGTGGCAACACGGTATTCAAACCCAAAAGCAGTAAAGACAGAATTCTTGGAAACGAGAGAAGTCAACCAATAAGTACAAGGGGATCGAGCTATTCAAATCATTACTGTACATACATAAGCCAGACAGAAGGGTTAGTCAATAAGGGTAGCGTAATTAACCAGTGAGGCCATGAAAAAGCAAAGCAAAAAGTCCTATCACTGGGACTGACATGTAACTAAACTAAACATGACCAGGATGTCTCACCCTTGTTTGAGAACCAATAAGGTTTGTCGGTTATTCTGGGCAATTTATGCACTTTGGTGGCTCAGTTTGAAACCATCTGTGAGCAATCAGAAAGAAGAAGGGAATCAGTGGGTTTTGTTATGGTTGAAGTGTTTGTCTTATTGATAGAGTTTAACTCTCAAACAGCTTGGTTTTGCAGATCACAATTCTTTTAGCCGTGCGGTTACTCTCAGTAAGCAACTAACCAACCACAACTGAACTGTAACCAGATAAATCTCTAGCACGGCCCCCGGCTCAGTTTCTTCCCGCTTCCGCCCCGTTAAGCTCACACCACCTTCTAATCCGAGCCACCACCTCCTCCTCTAAGCCCTGTCTTGTCTCGGCCTACTACACTACCCCTGCTCCAGATATTCACATGCAAGGATTCTTTTACTCCCAGCTTCTTCTTTCTGTTGTTCTTACCGAACAACACTGTCCGTGCTAAATCCTCTTTTTTAACTATGATCCAGTTTTTATTTTTTTTTCTTCAACAGCCTAGCTAAACTCTACGGGTCATTTGAACCGACGGAGATCTATCCGAGGCAACGTAACCTCATCAAACCCGCCCTTCAACAAAAAGACCTTCCTTGTTTGGGATCCGCGTGTTCGCTTAGAGGGAAAATCATCCGTTTGCCGTAAGAAATTTCCGCTCAACTACACAGAAAATCTGCACCTCTATGGAGTCTTGCCGTCCTTCTCATGCAGGTGTGGCGTTTTTTGGTAAATCCTTGTTATTAAACTACGGTCCCTGTCTTTCAGGTAAATCAATCCTTCGGAAAAGTCATCAGAGGTGCAGGGTTGACGAGAAGGAGGTGTTCATGCCACATCTGTTGGTTGTGTTCCTCGGTAGTCCAGGACCTCCCCAGTGAAGAAAAAAGTGGCTGTTATTGTGTACCCAGAACAGCAACGGCTTTCCGACTATTCGGAACTGGTGGCTTTTTTTTTCTGATTACAGTAGACCCTTTTTGTGGCATTGCCGACGACGCATTCGGTCGGGCTTGCGATAAGAGCTGATCATTACCTTGCCTGATTCATATTGACAGGCTTCATTTGATGAAATGACTCAACATAGTTGTATCTTCGCCATAGTATAGCAGATCAGTCACGGCCAAGACTTGGGATACAACTTAATTCAGGTGTTTAACCATTATCGCATGACACTATACTGTATCAACAGTCGAGTCCAGAACCAAACACATATTTATCCTCAAAGTGTTTATGAATCGAGATGAACGCCTGGCACCGGATGCAGGAACCTGGAACATGCCAATTGAACCCCTCCCCTGATGAAATGTGTCCGGGATTATCATTCCGCCCCTCCAGGATGGGATGTTTGTGATATGCGCTTACTGTACCCTGTCATATTTTCAGCTCGGTGGCGGCGATTATTGACTCCTCCGGCCAGTGATATCGGTTCAGCGATAAGGTCGATGAACTGCTGATCGGGGTTCTAATCAGCCCGACACGATGGGAAATGGCATGCATACGAGACATGCATAAATGATGAGATTACATTGCGATCGTCGAACGTAGTCCATGATATAGGAATCTCTATTGTCGTTTTGCTAGCTGGGGGTGATAGTTGTGATATCCTGACTTGGTCAGACTCTTTTTACGACTGGTTCCATGGACTGACGGCAATGTGAGGAACATCCAATCCTGGTCCCGGTCATGTTTTACGCTGAAGTGGCTTAATGTGAGAACCGATGAAAACAGGCTACCCTAAACACAGCCTCAACAGCTACTTTGTATCAACCATTCAATCGTTTACTGAGAAGTTCCAAGAGCTTTTACATCACAACTCATGTTATTAACTCTATGAGTTCAACTAAAATAGACTCAATCGTTGATTGCAGTATCCGGAGTGTGTAGAGGGAAAGTTCAAGAAATCTCAATGCGACAAGGCCTCGATATTAATCGACGGAGGCGTGGTTAAAATGCTGAAAGGCATTGGCAAAAGACTGGCAAACAAAGAGCCTTCCCCTTCTACTCTCCAATAACGTACGGCTCATCATCCTTGAAAATCAACCCAGGTTTTCTCTCCGCCAGATCCAAAACCATCTCTGCAAAATAACTATTCGCCCACGCAAACCACGGCCTTGTGAACACCGTCGAATTATAAATGTTCACACTCTCGTGAATAAGCCCAAGTCCCGATGTGTTTTCCAGAATGATGTTCAGCCGCTCTGTAATCTCATCGTCATCATCGGTACCGTAGATAGCTGATACGTGCGCCATGGGCCATGGATTTGTAGCATTCGCGTGAGGCCCGCCAATCCCTCGAAACGTCTCGCCAACGGCGTAGTAAGGGTTTGCCCGGGAGAACAAAAGAGATTTTGTCTTTTGGTATGTTGGGTCGGAGCGGTCGAGAAAACCGAGGTAGGGAAGTGATGCAAGGCTGGGAACGTTTGCGTCATCCATGATATACTGTCCGCCGTAGCCGTTTGTCTCATATGCAAAGATACCATTTGAAGTAAGAGTATGGTTCCAGACAGCTTGACGAATTGTCTTGGCATGTCCACGAAGCGTCTTTGAAAGACTCTTCTGGTTCCCTACCTTGTCAAGAACATCAGCTACGTTGTCGAGTTCAACAGACATCATGGCATTGTCGGATGTGATGTAGTTGAAAACGCTCAGATCATCAGATGGACGGTGACTACAAGCGACGAGACCATTGGCTAGTTTCGGTTCGCCATTTCCGCTGTTGGGAACTGGTGGAGAGAGTGATCCTGCTTCACCAGTCCAGTTGTAGTAGCTGACATATGACCAATCATCGGCCCATGTGCTTTGGGATTGTTCGTCTATGACACGGAGGATCTGGGTCATGGCGGATTTGACTGTCGGTCTTTAGTATAGGTAGGGTATAATTGATGATGGAACTGGGTTTCTTACAGTTGTCGTTGATGAAAGATGCATCTTTGGTGTTATTGTAGTACGACCGTGCGATTTTGAGGAAGCCTGCAAGAGAGTCGAGTTCGTACTACATATTTGTTAGTGATGAGAGGTTGGGGTAGTTCGTGGTTTACTCACTTTGCACTCAAAGACAGTCTGGTTATCGACTGGTCTGGAGGCCGAAAAGGTTAGGTCTGCAGTTCAGAGAGTACGATGGTGGGTTCAACGTACGGGTTCACAATGACCAGTTCAGCATAATCCTGGGCCAGTTAGTACGGCGTTCTTATCCTCGGCAGTTGCATTACGGCTTAAACGTACGTTGACAGAAGGACTCAATCCACTCTCAGGAGGAGGTTGAAATGCACCTGTAAATCTTGGATCAACTAATGAGTTTTTGACAGTCTTTTGTCGTTAACTAACCGCAGTAAGGATACTCGGAGATGTATCTCGCTTCAGTGTTGATAATAGCTTTGACAAGATCTTTCAGGTTCTTATCTTCAGGAAGCAGCTTGTACAGATGAGCAAACTGGTTGCCTGTATCACGTAGCCATTGTGCACTAGGTTTGTCAGCCGGCACCTCTGCGATTACGAAACATGCAATCCATACGTGATGTCCTATGCAATCTTGTCAGCTAAGATCCTGTAAATCTGGATGTGGAAACTTACACCAGTAACGATGAAAGCGAGGTTCTCCTTGGCATCAAAATACTTGACCGTCGTATCAAGCGTCGAAGGAAATGCATTCTCAAAAAGACGTGCAAGATCAGGATTTTTAATGCGCTCCTTCATATCATTTATGATTTTCTGCATTAAGGTCAGTCAATGCCGTCATCAGCCGTGCTAATGGTCGTACCTCCACCGCAGGGCTCTTGAAAGTCCTGCACTCTTCGCTAGGTCTCATAAACGGCAACTTGAGTTTTCCTGAAGATAAAGGTTCGTGGGGTTTTTGGGAGTAATCGACATAGTCTGGACATGAACTCGGTGTACGGTTTTGAGGCTGGTAATCTTTCCAGCTCGCCGCATCAGCGCCTTGCAGCGCAAGAGCACTGACGAGGATTTGTCGAGCATAAGAGTACAGCATTTTGTCAATCCAATGTCTCACCAGGTGTTGAGTTCAAAGGGCACATCGGAGAAGTGAAGTCTTTATATATCATGCTACTAATTTGCGAGGTTGAACCTTATATACCCGAACCCTGCATAAAGCGCTGATCCTACTCATCTTGAGCCTAGAATGCGGGGGAAATTGTAACCGTCAGACGACGATCGACCTTGATTCTATGTAACGTTGAGAAAATGTCGGGCCTTTTTCGTGAGAATTCAAGGTCATGATTAATTGAGGTGACGTAGTACAGTGGAGGTTAGACTTTAGGGTTAATGAGGGTATCGTGATTGGTGCGCATAAAGATATGAGAGTTATACATTCTAAACTCCATAATGAACATAAGGGACCCACTGGGGTAGATTCACAGTAGTATCCTCGTCTTCATCATCTTCCACGACGAGAATATCTCGGGGGTCTCTGTCTTCTTCCTCTTCACCCTCGACAAGTGATATGGCCTTCCTCTTGCGACTAGACGTCCTAGATTGCTCATCGAACCACTTCTCTCTCAGTTCCAGTACTGCTTTATGCAGACCCTCGCAAACAGACTCGTCAGCCAATTCACCACGCTGAATGGATTCATAAGTTATCCTCGCGATAGAGACACTAATATCATCTCCAACCTCCCAAAGCGTCCCTACCACGTGACGGAAACCGGCGACTTGAAAAGCACTGATAAGATGTATACTTTCGTCGAGGAACTTTTCGTGTGTAATCTGTCCGGTACCACATGCCGAGAGATACGCAAGGAATGGAGCGTATTGCTGGATGTCCATGTCAAGCAGCGTTGACACCGTGAGAGGGTCCTTCTCCCAGTCTTGAAGTAGCAGCGTACTTTTGGACGGATCAGGTCCCATAGTGCTGCCATGACCAGCGAAGTGGAAGATTTTGCATTGCGGTAGCTCAGAGACCACATCTTTTTTGATAGGATTCGGTTCAACCACGTCAAATCCTTTGGCCTCACAGATAGGACGCAATACCTTGGTCTCTATACCAGCTGACGGTAGTATGCTCTGTCCAGGAGTGTAGCCCATGGATACAAGAACCGCCCGTTCGACCCCTGCCGGAACTATGTCCAGACCTGCCCTGCTTCGACTTCGTATAATCGCCTTGACAGAAGAACTATACGATGACATAGATCGATCCATGACCGTTTCTGATGAACCTTTGTAGTGTCTACCAGCTGCATGAAGGGGGTAAATACTCAGTATTCCTGTTGGCGTCCACCAGATCCGAGGCAAGGGCCTTTCTGTTGAAGTCCCACGGATTCCTAGTGCATCCAGTACAGGTTCGGCAATGGTATCCCAAAGCCACTCTAGTACCTTGGGGCTTGCAGTGTGTATTCGTTGACTGTTAGATTTGAGATTCTGGATGGTGAGCCGAGGTAAAGAAATGCTGC
This sequence comes from Fusarium brachygibbosum, assembly GCA_018886245.1. Classification (NCBI taxonomy): domain Eukaryota; kingdom Fungi; phylum Ascomycota; class Sordariomycetes; order Hypocreales; family Nectriaceae; genus Fusarium; species Fusarium brachygibbosum. The sequence goes on from JAEKIX010000026.1 coordinate 62,858, forward strand.
GGATCTGATCTCGCTCTACGAGGATCGCATCTCTGCGCAATTCGCTCACGTTTATGACAATGATTGGTCCATGTGCGGCGGCATTCGTGGCATTGTCTTCACTTGGCGCAGTGAGGAAATCTTCGAAACCAGCTTTCTTGCGAATATCGTTTAGTAGTGCGTCAAAGTCCTTCGCTCGACAGTCCGCTTCTGGGTAATGCGTTGCTGATGATGAGATGCTGTTGCCCCTGATTGGTATATCAGTCGAGTCCGTGACAGGCCTTGATGACTCAATCTGGGTCTGGAGCTCAGTGAACTGCCTGGCCAGGTCAGGATGTTCTTTCCGAAGACGAACGGTTTCGATACGGGCTTCTTCAACCGATGATGCCAACATCCCGCGGCCCTGCTCGAGGAATCTCAACGCAGCAAACGGCCCTCGGCCTGCGGAGATTGCAATTGCCGCAGCATCAGAAGCTACACCGTAGATTTGCACCAAGACATCTTGCTTATCAGCATTATCCGTGGTCGATGCTATGAGCTTGGGAATTAGGCCCACGGCTACCTCAGCAGCTTCGTATGCCTTTTCCCAGTCAGGGACGGCGGCATAGTACTTAAGGAGTTCTTTTCCTGCACCTATGCGACAATCTTCGTGAGAGCTGGAGCTGTGCAATGCTGACTCCAGGTGCGTGATGGCTTCTGTGAGGTACTCTCGTTCCTTTGTCTTCCAAAAGAGGTCGCCGTACCGAATTGCTTGAGCTACCAGACGGTTGGCATGTTCTGGGTGGCTCTCATTTGTCGCCTGCAGAACCTCCTGCCCGTGACTGATCGCCTCATGTATGTAGCTATCGAGTCCCGTCTTTCTAGACATATCGCGCAGCTGCATCGCTAGAGTGTTGAGATAAGCAGGTCTATTTGAGTGATCCTTCGGTAGTAACTCTATAGCTCGCTCTGCGCTTTTTAAAGCTTCTTGAAGATCTTCCATTTTGTCTGTGTTGGTGAACTTTGTCTCTAGAAGGGCTGCAAGGTTATGGGTTGCCGCCGCGACATCGGGATGGTTCTTTGGAGCTGTTCGTATGGCTTCTCTCTGCATAGAAATAGCTTCATGCAGAACCTGACGATCATCTGTCCGGAAATATTCATGCTTCAGCGTAATCGCCAGGTTAGAGAAGCATCTCTGTAGATCATCGTTGGGTAGCACTTTGCAAGCCTTTCGGCAGACTTGTATCGCCTTTTTCAGGTCGGCAACAGTTCCGTTCTTTCTGTACCTTCGGCTGAGCTGGATACCAAGGTTGGTGAGACATGTGGGCCTGTCAAAGAAGACCTCATCGTCCTGGACACGATCGCACACTTTCTCAAGTGTGTGAATGGAGTCGTCAAGATCAGCGATGTTTCCTGTCTTCAAGTATCGATCTCCGATGAAGTTCGCATAGTTACTTAATTGTGTCATTCGCTCCAGGCTTTTCTCGTCTGTGACATCGATAGCTTGCTTCACAACCTTGATGGCTTCGTCCAGGTCCTTGACATCTCCTAGCACATCAAACCTTTCGCTCAAGGCGATTGACAGATTACTAAGGCGCGGCAGAAGTTGCGGAGAGTCCTCGGGCGTCTCTTCCACAACCTGACGACAAATGTCGACAGCACCATCGAGGTCCTCCTTCTTTCCAAGAGCTTGATATCGGGCAGTAAGCGGAGCGGCCAAATTGGCGAGAAAGATGAGATACTTCGGATGATCGACCGGTGTCACTTCTACAGCCATCCGTTGGACCTTAATATTCTCTTCAATAAACCCGACATCTCTTGTCTGCATAAATAACAGCCCCAACTTTGTAGACAACTGATCCAACAAGGTTCCTCGGTGTGGATAGGTATCTGGCAAAGCGGCAATCGCGCTACGAGAAGCTTGAATGGATTCTTCAAGACCTTGAACATTTTGCGAGTCGCTCCCGGGGAACTTCTCATGCCAGTATACAGATAGGTTGATTACGCGTGCGGTTCTATTTGGGTGATCTTGTGGTGTGAGTCTGATGGCTTCGGTAGCCATGTCGATAGCTTTTTCGAGATCACGCATCATTCGGATTCTTCTGTACCGAGTGAAGTGAAGATGAGCGACTTTGAACATCTGATTCGGCAGTTCTGGGTCGTCGTGCTGAAGCTCATTCAGGATGGCCTGTTCAGCCGCGATGTCCTCGGGATCTGCCATGATGACATGTGAATTACTGGATATGCCGTTAGTCCAAGTATGAACAACAGATGAGTGAAGAAGGATTCCAAAAACCGCTCTCAGAGTTGTTGGATTTGTGATTACTACCCCGCCTCAGTACATGCATTGTGATATCAGGCTGAGCTTACCCACTTCTTTACATGTCTGTTTTCGCAGCCTAACTCATGGGATTACTTGCTGTCAAAGGTGTTCGAAACTGTCCTATCAGATAGTGGATTCTTCGAGACTTGCGGCATAGATTTCCGCCCTGTCGCGGGGACTTTTCAAACCCGATCGCTCTGTTGTAACACTGCTGCAAGGGAGCACCCGGGTGGATGGTCGGCATTAAAAGCATACAGCACAGCTGTGCGCTTGAAATGAGACCTCCCAGCTCCAATGAGGTGCCTGCAGAGAAAGCCTGTTCAGAGTCTGGAATAAACTAACCGGGTGAGTCGGGTCTGAAAGATGTAGGTACTGCAGCATGGCTTGCTATGACGCGATACACAACGGTGAGACAGACTGAATATGTCAGTACACCGAGAAGATGAGATTCTTGGGCGGGCATCCATCCCTGTTTTATAACAAGTGAATTTATAAAATACAAGTTAAAAGATAGCAGTAGACAGACACTGGGGCGAAAGTTGGGACCTAGTTAGAAAAGATAAAATTAATAAAATAAACTAAATCAATAAAAAAATCTCGAATTGTAATTTTATTTGCTACTTCTAATAAATAGATACTAGTTGCTGAACTGCTTCAATACTATCCGTAGAAACTATTCAATAAGAAATAGTTCATACCTAATAGCTGAACTGTCAAAGTGGATACTTCGGTGATTGAATTATACCGACCTCGGTACAGTTGAGGGGTTCTTGGGCCGCGGCACTATATCTCATGACCGACTCCCTCGCACTTCTCCCCGGTGAATATCACGATAGCTTCATCAACGCCAGAGAATCAGTCTTTTACTTCTACAACATATTCTTCAAACATCTTTGATAGTCATTTACACCAGAGCGACGTCCAATCATGGCCGACTTTACCCAATATGGCAATGCCACTGCAGAATGGCTTGCAGTAACAGACAGCAGACCACCCATGGACCCCTCCCTCGGCCTCAAAGAAATGCAGCGCATCACCAACACGCATCGAGAAAACCTTGCGCAAAGTGAATTGAAAAAGATGGGGAATCCGGAGATCCATATGAAGGATTACACCGTCACTGCACGAGATGGGTATGCTCTTGAGGTCCGAACGTATAGACCACCTACATCCGATAACAACGCCCGTCTTCCGATCTATATCCATCTCCATGGCGGCGGTTACGTCTTTGGAAACATTAGATCTGAAGATGCCATTTGCACCGCTTTAGCTCTCGGTGCTAATGTTACCGTTGTCAATCTTAATTACCGCCATGCGCCAGACTTTGCGTACCCAACAGCGTGGGAGGACACTGAGGATGCCTTTCACTGGGTCCACGATCACATTGACGAGCTCCTTGGAATTCCTAGTCAAGTCCTAGTGGGAGGCATCTCCGCAGGCGCCCAACTCTCGGCATCCTTGACATTACGACAAAACACGTCCCCAGACGGTCTCTCACGACCAAAGCTAGCGGGACAGGTATTGATGATTCCTGCTCTAGTGCATCCGGAATGCTACGCTCCTATTCTCGAACAGCTCAAAGATCCTTCTTTGTCATCTTATGTTCAGAATGCAGATGCTCCTCTGATCAACAAAGCGGCGCTGGACCAATTTACTAAGCTGTTGAGAGTTCAGAATCCGGATCCCAAAGATGTCCGATTGAACATCGGACATGCGTCAGTTGAGCAGGTGACTGGTATGCCACCTACGACGCTTGGGATTTCGGGTTTAGATCCTTTGAGAGATGAGGGCCTTCTGTATGGCAAGAGACTTGCCGAGGCAGGGTAAGAGATCTGACTTCCAATACCTACCGATAGATACTGACAGAGGTTTTAGAGTACCTACCGATATTCACATCTTCAGCGGTCTCCCCCATGGATTCCGTCGTTTCGGAGATCAGTTGTCTGAGAGTAAGAGATGGGATAAGGTCATGGAAAATGGAATCAAGTGGGCGCTTTCAAACCCTGAGCCAACTGGAAAGTTTGAGATTAAGCATGAATAGTCATTGGATAGACAAGGGTTGAATTTGAACCATCGCATTGACCTGGATATTAGCCTTTTGATCGGATTTGTGATATGCAAGACGAGCCTCTTTGAACCATGAAATTGACCATCAGTTCAGCAAGTACGAAGTCTAGGGCCTCGCAATATCCCAGCTCAGGTTTATTCTGGGACAAGACAAAGTGGTTTTGGATCAAGAGCGGGCCTGCAAAATGGAATAAACGATCCCTCAAATTTCTAGCTATACCAGTCATGAATTGCCCTCTTCAAAAACCCATGTAATATCCCCCCATCCCTCCCGTCTTCTCAACTCAAAACCCTTCTCCATAGCTCCCCAATCAGGCATTTTCCCACCTATTCCAACTCCAGCATATCTAGATCGAGCCAACTCCAACCCCTGGACCTCGAAGCCCAACGCTACGACACCAACCAGTCCCAGCAGCTCCGTATACGCAAATTTCCTCCCAGGACATAGATGCTTTCCGCCTCCAAACGATAGCAAAGCGCCCCTTCTTTTCTTTTCCTCCTGCGGTGTAACATTCATGAACCGCTCGGGTCTGAATAGTTCAGCGTCTTGACCCCAGATCTCGGTGTTAAAATGCGTAACTGGTGGCGGCCACTGGACGTTGACACCCTTTTTGAGCAGATATGCCCTTCCTTTAGCGTCTTGGATTTCGGTGTCTTGCATAACCCTTCTGTTACCGACAGAGTGTGAATAATGTCTCAAAGTCTCTTGATAGCACGCGTTCAAAAACGGACAGCATTTCTCGAGCAATCTCGTATCAAATGTTGCCTTCCGTCCCTCTGAAGTTTCCGAAATAGTGGTTATAGCCTCAATCTCGGCGCGAACACGAGACGTATATTCAGGATCGGTGAGGACATGCACAAAGAGCCAGAACAGTACTGGCGCTGTGTTTGTGACCCCGACCCAGAGTATCATCAACTCCATATGCGCCATGTCATCTTGTGTGAAGTTGGTCTTGCGAAGGTAGGGAGCTCTTTGTTGGATGATTTCAGAAACACCTTTTTCGCGATCGCCTCCGCTTTCGTAGTATGAGAGGAGTAGTTTGTTCATTTTGAGTCTTGCGTTGATGGCTTTTTTGGTCATGAAACTTGGTAGACCGGCTGCTACCAGCATCGCTTGTTGATCGAATTCCCTTTCATAATTAGCGAAGGTATGATAGGTAGTCTGGGAGAGGACGTACCAGACCAAGTGCATCTTGTCCACCGTGATCGGATTCTTAACCCCAAACAAAGCCGTAGCTGACGCATCAGTGAGCATGTCACGAAGCCAGATGTACGTGTCAGTAACTTGGTGCGTGTCTCCTGGCTTAATTCGATTCAGATACGTCATGAACCTTGACAGCGAGTTGACATTAAGCTTGTGTAGACTCTCTCCTCCAAGCGTAGAATGAATAAGTTGCATTCCTCCTTTTAAATTCGCTTCAACCGAAATAGAAGCCATCGCATTGTCGCTGAGACCCCACATGGCTTTGGAAGATTCAAGGATGAATGGGTCAAAGGATATGTCGTTATTTCGTAAGGCTGATTGAATCAGATCTGGGGCGTTAATGACGTAGAGTTTGCCGTTGAGCATCGGTAGAGTTGCAATGGGGTCTGTGCGCTCCTTGCTGTTGAAAGTTATTATTAAAGGTATCGGGGAGGGATTCGGGCGACAGGCTTACAAGAGCTTTACATAAAGGTTGCTCCCGTCACGGAACATTGAAATGATATGCCCTATGAAGGGTACCCGAGGTTTGACTATGGGCGGTTCATTCTTGTCGATACTTGGTGAGGCAAAACGACCGAGAACAACTATCAGAGCCGTCAATGCTACTGCAAGCCAAGTATTTGACAGAGACACATTGTCGAGAATCATGGTGATGGCAAAGTCTGGCATCAACAAGCCTTTCAAGAAGGGTACGACAAAGACAGAACAGAGTTTAATAGCGTGGGGCTCTGGTATTTAAGGAGCTCTATTGGTGTCTCTCAATTGTGGCTGTATTACTGATGAAACCAACACTACGATCCAAGACACGGAATTCCGAAGGAGACACTGACAGGTGCCGCGTGTATCTCATTGGCTACCAAATACGCTATGGACGAGCGAAGGATGGAATTGCGCGCTTAAATCTTACTCATTTATAAGCTAGTCACATTTCGGTAAGTACAAGTAGATAACAAGACATTAACTGTTTTCGTTTACCTCTTCTGTCATTGGTCAGATTGAATATGAGTATCCAAGGGCTATGTGATCGAAGGATCTTTATATACCATCATATGTGAATTAGATGGTTGTTAGTAGGGAAGTCCATTGCTATATTTCTATCTCCTTAAATGGAATGTTAAACCTACCAATCATACTAACGTCTACTCCAGAGTGCAAATAATCCTGATCTCCTGGGTACTGAGACAGGAAGACGTCCCACTCGACGGGACAGCCTCTGGAGTTTCCAAACTACGCTCCGGTCTCTAATCCTGCACCTTCTTCCCATAGTTTGCTTTTTCCGTATGATAGTTACAAAGTTGTGTTCTTGGAGGATCCTGATCCCGGATACCAGATAAAACGTCATGGAGGTTGTGTCATAAGTCAGCTGACACGCAGGGGATAACACGGATCTATAAATGATACAATGCCAAGACAGTTGCTGACCATCTATTTCCCCCAACAGAAGCTATCATTCAAGATCCGTATCACTAGTCCAAATGTCCAAGGTTACCATTTCTAACGTTGTTATCGCCGGTGTCAGTAAAACCCTCCCCCAAAGGTTCCCAACTGACCCTCACATTTCAGGGCACCGGACGACTCGGCCCATCAACCATCAAGTACTTGTTGCAGAACGGATTCAAAGTCAGCGTGCTAACTCGCGACCCCTCATCAGCAAAACTCCGCAGCGGAGAAGTGGATGTCATCAAAGCAGATTACACTTCGGCCGAGACTCTCACTCCTAGTCTGACAGGCCGTGGTTTCGATGCAATAGTCATAATCCTCAACCGACTCGCTTACGATGCATCAATCATCACATTACAAGCCGCTGTCAACGCCGGTATCTACCGAGCTATTCCATCTTATTTCGGTGTGTCTCTAGATAATCCTGAGATAGCCAACATGCCATTCATGCGCACCAAGCTCCCCGTGTACAGGGACGTTGAGGCCAAAGCTGCAAAGGGCGAAATAACTTATACTGCTATTAATACTGGTATGTTTCTCGACTGGGTTCTCGATGAGGATATCTTTGTCGGCCTTTCAGGGAAGGCACCCACCCGTGTGGCAGATGGCGGGGATATCCCCATGTCTGCAAGTACCCTCGATGACATCGGAAAGGCCATCGCAGCAGTTCTTTCAAAACCCGAAGAAACTGTCAACAAGGTGTATTACATGCACACAGTCGTGATGACTCAGAATCAAGTCTTGAACTACGCTCGTGAAGCTGCCCCAGAAGCAGACTTCCTTGTCGAGCAAGTCGATACCGCTGTCCTGGTTGAGGCTGCGTGGAAGAGATGGCACGACGGTATAAGAGATCGTGTATCCACACGAGACTTTGTCATACGGGCAAGCTATGGTTTAGGTAACGGGTTCTTTCCGAAGACAGACAATACATTCTTGGGTATCAGACAGTGGAGTGATGATGAGCTAAGAGAGGAGATCATAAGGCGAGTCCAGGCAAATCCACCACTGCGACAAATCGCCAAAGAGGTCAAATACGAAGGGCGTTGACGGGGAATATTTAAGGCCTACTTCCTTCTCTCCCCATCATCATTTTCAACCGCTGGATCATTCTGGAATCATCCGTCCTAATCGCGACGAAAAAGCAGCTTCAAGCAGTTCTCTTCTCCATGTGTGGTTTTCTCCAACTGTGATAATTGGTAGCTCAGATCTTCGTACCGACAGACTTCAACTGCTTCTCTTATTTCCGACCTCCGATCATCTTTTCCGATGTCTTAGCGAATCTCATTTGATGATTGCGAAATTTGATTCAAAGCTTACCTGTATTCTTCAGCCTCCGATTACGAAAGGCCAAGAGTATCAAGACGATGTCGTTTTGATCAAAAGATGAGAAGCACCTTCTAACGATTGCTGTTGCAAAGTTGACTTCGCATTCGGTCGTAACATACTCGTGGGCCCAGGTCTGACGGAGCTCCTTGACGTATTTTGTCCACTGCACTCGTACTGAGCGATCCGTTGTTGCATTACTGATATCGAGCTCTGGGCATAGTCTCCCAAGCCCAGCGTTATGCAGGTTTTTCAAAGACATGGTGCACGAACGTCCGTTGAGATCGATTATTCCTTGGGACAGATATTCCCCATTGTCATACCTCAAGTCACTGAATCGGAGATTGCGGAACGCTTGATCCTCAAGACTGAGCATGTCGGAGTCGTGGAATCTGCGAAGCAGCCATTTGTCCCTCACGAACTGACCTTTCGGGAAGTTGGTTGTATCTACGGCACAGATCGAAACAGCATCCGAGCTCAGCCCAGCCCTACAGCACCGGAAGTTTGCACCCTAAATAACAAACAATAAAGAGCTGCTCTATGATACAAGGTTATCGGATCCACTGCTTGTATAAGGTCCTATCAAATGGCTATGTAGCATTTCCGAAGCGTGCTGCTTGGGCGCAACAAAAATGTCGATTTTGCTCGCGTCAGATTCATACCTTTTGGAAGCGATTATGTCGTTTCTGTTGATTCCCCAGCTATACGCGTCATATGCCCTGAAAAGGTACTTTGGGGGATTACCAGCCTGTGGTTTTGGTGGTTCAAATGGCGAAAAGTGTTTTTGCGGTAGAAACAATGTTGGACCGTTGGGACACTTGTTTAATGATCGTCCCCAAAAGTTAACCCAGCTTTCTTCGACGTTCTCTTTCCTTCCCTCTTCTAGTCTCTCTCGTATTCCAGTGTCTTCTCCTGGTCGTGGCTCAACATTTGGTTGCACTATCGAAGCTAGGTAGTTGTTGGGATCGAGCAGATATAACCGCTAGGGTTATAATATTAAAGTGTTGTCTTACTGCAATATATAGTTAAGTACTATTTAGAAACTTTAGGTAACCCATTATTGAAATTAAGCTACCTTAATACTATTCTATTTTTTAAATTTTAATTCTACCCCCTATAAAGTGGGGTATATCAATTCAATTATATAATAATTAATTTTAAACTGTAAGACTAAGTGCCTTTCGGGCTATAATTGCAGAGACTTTAGTTGTTACACCGTAGCCGTACTGTCGGGTAGCTACAGACGCCACACTGACACGTGGCGGGCCCGACTCAGCCACGACACACGATAATATTAGCAACCGCTGTCAGAAGGATTTTCCCTCTGACAAGCTTTAGTAAATAATACTATTGAACCTACCTAGCCTTCCCCCACGACCGTAACATTAGTTAGTAATAAGGAAAATAAATATTGATATAAAGTGGCGATTATTTTAATTATTAAGTCTAATATAATATCCCTAGTATCAATAGGGTTATAAGTCTAGTAGCCTATTGTAATAAAGGGCTGTCTGTAATGTAGTGACTTGTATATAATCTAGCCTGTGTATATATTAAGGTTCTTTTAAATAGGGGTAAAATCCTTTAGATCCACTTCCTCTTTATTTAAATTTAATTTTCTTATCCCCGTTCAGTCAGGAGCAGGAGGTTACAGCCCAATGAATATAGATATTCCAAGAGGCTAGGCAGATAGGAAATTACATACACACCATCACACTGACATGCTATAAACATTACCGTCGCAGTTAGATTCAGTCACCGCTACATTATGAAGGAGGCGGAGTCCATTGCAGTAGACCGACTTCTGGTTGTTGTACTGGTTGTTTGGGTTTCGGGTATTAAGGGAAGGAGCGGCTGCTCCGGCTATGGTAAGGGAGTCCCAACAAAACAGGATTTGTAGCGGCTGTAAACCCTGTTGCGCCTCAGTCAGTGCAGACGCACCTAAGCAGGCCATGCGGCGGCTTCCGATGGAGCGGCCATGATATGCCAGTGTCTAATTCCTAGGACAATGTGGCCCCCCATGTTTGGGACGACTATAGGAGATGCAGAGTAACATTAACCGATATTCAAAGCCAAGGACGGAGGCTGTTTATACACATATTTAGAGAGCTCATGGGAGTAAAACCGTGCTAAAGCTCCGGTATCGGCTGGTTCCATGCTCAACAAAACAGTGTGGATGCTGCCCTATTGACTGTTAACCCAACTCATTAAATCCACGGACTCCGTGGTAGCATCGAAACCTGCTTGTTAGCTAAAGCCACATTTAACAAACCAAGGAGCTTCATGCCGATGTTCCGGTCGGCCTAGCTAGTTAAATGGCCGAACACCTGCGAGGGAAGAGCCCAACCAATTGCCTGCTACCCGTTGGCTCTTGAGGGGGCAGGCACCGAGGCAAACTAACCAAGCACAGCCGCCAAATTGACAGTACCGGTTCTTGTGGCGTATTATGGTTTTGTGGCCAACTAAGCAGAACTTGGTTTGTTCGCCTCGGGGTCTGCTCCTCATGAACCAACAGGTACATCCGAAGCCACTTGTGCCGCCCCGAGCCCCTAGCATTCGTCCCGCGCGGGCACCTCCAGAGATCTGCACTTTAGGTTTCCTGGTTGGCGAATCAGTTCCCCAATAAAACTCGGGGCTAGACAACGCCATCCCAAGAATCCGGTTCGCCATAGAAATACTAGTCAATATTTACAGTACCTAACAGCGCATTGTCTAAGCTCTGAATTCAAACCTCGTCGTCCGTCCAACTAAATCGTACATTTGTATTTAAACGACAAGTGTCCAAGTCAGGCTGACCATCCATGCGATATAAAGTTAAAAGCCCATTTTAATGGAAGACCCTGACCCAAGTCTTCTTTTCAGTCACATGTCAGCACCAAAATTGCGCCACTACTGGGGTCGGGACATATTGGATGCTAGCGGTTCAAACACGAAATATGAATTTCCGCGGTCATGGTTCCAGTGCGTGGCCCAAACCGGCATCTGCTTAACATGGTTAAGAATCGATCAATCACTAACCACACATTTATCAGAAAACTATCGCTTCTAACACAAGTATCTTATCTCAAGGAGGATCCAGATTATAATTGAGATTGTATTGGGTCTCACTGTGATTGAGGTCACTCTCCCTGAGAAAAGTTGTTATTACTAGCTCCTGTCTAGCCCCATGTACACGCATTGTCCACGAACAACTGATTACGTAGTTGATGAACTTTTACGTGAATCTTGGTCTCAAGGGATGAACAAGGTGACATGGGATCAACAAGGTGACATGGGATCAACAAGGTAACATGGGATCAACAAGGTGACATGGGATCAACAAGGTGACATGGGATCAACAAGGGGATGTGAATAAGGTTGTGCTCATGCTCCTTTAATCTTTATTAAATTTCTATCCGCACTTTGACGGAGAACTCATACACTCTTCCACACATGTAGCCATTTCTATAACCGTCTAGCTTCGTATTCTTCCCTGTCGCTTTTGCAGAATGTGGCTCTCACACTAATTCACTCCCTATGCCGGCTCCCCGTCTGTCCTGATATGAAAGACAAATCGACATATCGTACCATAGGCGGCCTATAACCGGGCTTTCATTCCTCAATAATATATAAACAAATATAAATCAGAATAAAGAAATACAACCAAGTTATCTCATTCTTCAACTACGCGATACTGCACTAGCTAGTCTAGTCCTCTGCCCAACTTGGCTCAGACGCGACGATTCGACGGAAAACTACCAATTACGGCCCCGTTCCGACCCTTGAAAAAGTATATCAACTGCCAGTCAACTGCCGACGAAAGTAGGTTAGGTGGCTACAATCACCCGCTGTTTGGTTACGTCTAGGAGGCCCTGGGTTACGGTAAATGATGTCACAACTTCAAAATCTTGAATTAGTCCGGTAAAAGCCGCTTCCTCGATGTAATGCAATGCAGCTTTGCCTGAACAACAATAGCAAGGGGAGTGTTAACTTGATTTAGGAGACCTCGTTAGATGACCAGACTTTTGCGTCTCGGACTCCGATTCTATAATACCCATGTAGAGGTCGCTGCGCTCATTCCTGAAGCACTGAAGTACTAAAGTGAGAAGTGAGAAACTACGATTAGATGCTGAGCCTGCCAACTTAGTTGATGACCGGACCTTAGTGCCCGGAAGTAGCACCAGCATCACTAAAACAAGCAGTTTTATAGGGCTACAAATTTACAGTCTGGGATAGATTTATGAGACGTCTTTTGGCATCCGCAACACCACGCAACTGCGGGCGTCCCTGCGGTTAACGTCGATCTTCGTCACTATTGAAGACTGGAGTTAGACACTACAAATATCACCAATTGAGAAACTCTGAATACCATGTTGGTACCCATCAAGCTATTGCTCGGCCGATCGCCCGTCCACTTCCTCCTCGGTGAGGCACCAGTGGTTGGTGCCAAGAGGAGGTTCCCCAGGCCCGTGGCAATCACATCAAACCATGGGCCGGGAGAAGGTTCTGAGTTAATAATCACATTTATTAATCATTAAGACTTAGACTAGCCTTGTTACCTTGCCAATTTATGCATGGTTGTATAATGTCGTTAATTATAGCTGCTGACTTCATTTCAACCTCGTCGCCGGTGCTCCAATATCTAGCTCTCTCCTAAGCAAAGAAAAAGATCCACTGAAATGCTATCGTTAATAGGCACAAGAGGTACCCAAATAACTTCGAATATTTCATAGCCACTCCCTTGCTTCACGCACTGAACATAATGCACACATCGGAGGGGTAGAACATAATTCGGAAGAGGCGCATACCTTACAACCCCAGGGTACAGATATAATGTCTCCGGCATCCAATGCATATACTGCACTCTATGGCACCAAATACCACCAGCATGCAATCATAATGACAGCTCAAACTCCCAGTGGACCATCCTGGTTCACTATGCAGCACCCCAATACGATGCCATGAATGCCACCCACGAAGGAGTTCCCAGAGTGAGTGGAAATTCAGACCAGTCACCTGCATCCTCGATCTCTTCTGAACACGAAACAACTTCAATGACATTCACGGCGCCGCTGAGGCGCGGATGACGAGAAAAATCCAGACAAGAAGATTTAATCCATGCATGTGATACGCGACTGAGGGACAGGAGTTGGGAGTTTTAGGAGAACTCTTCGCGGCAACAATGACCATAATGGACATAAACTTGGGTTGATCGTGGTTGATTTCGTCTATATAAACCCCCTCAACTCCCACCTCGGGTCGAACTCCAGCATCTACAACATCTCTCCTCAAGCTTCCAAACAATCCTACCCTAACCTTTAACTTTTGATAAACCACCAAGTTCCTCAGCATTCGAAATGAAGGCCTCCGCTGCTCTCTCCGCTCTCACTATGGCCGTAGCTGCCATTGCCGCTCCCTCTGATATTGAAGCTCGTGCTTCCAGCAGCTCGTGCAACAGCAGAAACCACAAGCAGGTCTGCTGCAACGGTCTTCTCAACTGTGCTGTCCAGGTCCTTGGAAGTAATTGCGAGGGTGGTGACGCTTACTGCTGCAAGACTAACCAGAATGTAAGCTCTCCCTTTTTTCTATGGTTTCCGGTTCTCCAGATTGTTAACACCGATCACTAGGGCTTTGTCAATGTCGCTCTCCTTAGTTGCGTCGCGCTCGACCTGTAAATGCGGAGTGATGAATCCGCGATCTGGTGCTTATAGACCTAAAAGAGGTCACAAGCAATTACGGAATTGGGAAATTGATTCAGAGGATACTTGAGTTTCATGTTCTTGACTGAGCCTTCCTGGTACTTGAAGGTAGTCACTCCTTTCTATGGGGTTTCTGGCTAGGCGATGGGTCGGGGGTTTTGTATTAGAAACAGTTCTCTGATTCTCTTGTTAAGTAAGCCTAGGCAAGTAAACCTAGTCAGTCGAGTTTGAAATTTTAAAAAACTTGGATGAAATCATTTTCCATTGTATCTAAGTGAAAGAGTTGATAGTCGCCAAACTATGCTTTCGTTCCTAATTTCACTCTCAGACTTTGTAAAGCCTTGGTGATGTTATCTAGCCTTTCGTGAGTTGCAGGAGACATTTTGGCAGCCTGGTGGAGATTCTTTCGTTGTCGGAGAAGCTTCAGAATATCGGGATCATTTTCCACAGCCGCGGACTGTTTAGCAGTAAGTTCTGTAGGCCACCACGTGCTAGCTGAGTACCCAATGCTGCATGCCTTACGCATAAGGGCACTCTGTTGCTTTGGGTGCCTCACAATAGCTATAGTATCGACCGAGACAATGCATCTAAGGTAATACCCCCTGAAGGTATTTAAGCTTACATGCTGAAGTAAGAGGTTACGGAGCCCATCACTGATACTTGCTGCCAGTGCTGTTAGACAATCCATACTTATATTGGCGGCTTTGAGGTTACATACAACTGCTGTCGAACTCGTTCGCAGAGTTTTATCGCAACTTATACAAGACAACAGTAAATATAAATCCAGCAAGGACACCTATATCCTTTATTCATCCGGCTGTCATTGGGTATGTGATTTGTTTGTTTGAAGATACCACAAACCCCTGGAGAGCGGTCTTGACCTTATCTTGGAAAATGAAGATTCTGTCTATACTATACTTTAATGGCAGAGGCAGCTTGCCTCCTCCAGGGTGGATATTGAGTTTACTTAAATGTTCAGGCGAAAGGAGAGAAGGAGCTTCAAAGGCTTTATAATAGAAGATGAGAGAGAGGAAAAGAGTGTAAGCTGAGTAAAGACTTAAATTAAGATAATCTCAGGAAGTGTCAAGATATTAGCATGTTCTACAACCCCTCTTCCAGCAAGTAAAATAAAAAGGCTACTATTAAAATTAATAACTTCACTTAATATATTTAATAAGTAAGTACTCTAGTTAGGTAAGTGCTTTAAGAATCCCCCACTTTATATTAATTCTATTTAATTAAATACCTTTTAACCCCGGTTGATAATTTAGTTTGCAATATTGCGTTGCATCACGAAGGTGTTGGCACAGTGGGCTCTTGGAGAGGAAGGTCACGTGACCTTTCACGTGACCTCGATCGATTGAATTGACAGCCAGCCCGAAGTCAGCTTGACTTTAGGCGGCAGCCTTGACTGTGAACCTTACATACAGAACTCCACAGTTTCCCCCAACAACGCCGTACGCCGAGTCCCGAATTGGTTGAGGGTTCTGAAGGAGGAAGAACCAGCTGTTACTTTGTGCGCAGGTAAATAACGTGATTCACAGCATATTGAGTTCATCTTGGTTAGTATTCAGTTGTAAGGGCAACATCTACTGAACTGACGATATTGAGTTTTGACCTGTCTGGAAGGGTCATACATTATTGATGATAACTTTGAGTATATTGGAAATCTTGGGCATTTGTTGAAAGTTGAAACCACAATAAGTACCCTTTAACTAGTAAATATACTAACGTTATAATCTCTAAATAAAAATAGAATCCTTTTTACCCTTTATGTTACAACCCAACATCCTAATGCACGTGAGATGGGTACCCCCACTTTTCTCTTCTAATAAGCACCCACCTACCCTATAACAGTTAAACGCACGCCATTCGACTTATATAACTAATGGAGTCAAACCGACGTTATTTAACTCTTAAATGCAGTCGAACCGACCCCATTCGACGTATATATCCTCAAGTATATATATATATTTATTTAGCACTAGTTAGAACTTAGCTTACCAGCTATTAATAAAACATCTTTATCTAAATATACCTAACCCGCTCTATTTACTATTAAGAGACGTAATACTTCGCAACGCTCAGTATCTATACCCTATATATCTGCTAATATAAACCTAATACGGACTAGTTTATCCCTTGGAAATCACAACCGTCACATTTTAATTCATCTACCTTTAGAATAGTAATAACGTTAAATATTTATATATGCTATTTATTATAATAAAGATCAAGATCCTCTATGCCTTTGGTAGGAGTTCTGGACTTTTGATGAACTCCACTGCTGTCAACAAGTTCCAGGGCACCGACATGTTCGACAAGGCTGTGGACATCTTTGTCTGAAACTTCAATTCGGTCTGTCATCTTGTGTTTAGGGCGCTGTCAATGTTTTGCGTTACTGATGTAAAGTTGAAAATGAGCTCCCATCAAAAGGTTCTGGTGCGGGATTTACTCCCGTGTCACCTGTCTCTTTGACGGTTATCTGCATTACTGCACCAACCAACGAGTCTCTTTCAAGCCATTTATGTGACTTACCCAACCAACAGTACAGGGGTGCACACTGTTGGTTGGCCTTTTGTACAGTAAGCAAAGAGAGTGGAACATTTCCGAGTACCTGTTTTCTTCCTTCCCCTTTATTATCGTCTAGGTCAAGAGCTTCTCTTAACCTCCTTTGTTATCTGCGTAGTGGTCAGTCTGAAGGTACTAGGAAAGATTGATTGCTTGGATTTTCTATTCAGTTTCTACCAATGCTTTAGGAAGACGCTGATAACATGCTTTATAAGAGTGAAATGCAATCCGTTACGCTCGCAACAGTATTACTATCCATCCCTCAATATCCATGCGGCACCTTCAATTTCTAATGTCCATCCACTTCCGACGCCGCTGACCTTGAAGCTCGCCTATCACTAACAAACCCACCCTTCTGATCCACCGATGTAGGCTTCGGCGAAGCCAATAGTCCCCCTGAATCATTCAGAACCACATCATCCCTCCCAACCAGCGTCGTCTCACCAGTACGCATGGTATTTCCACCGGTATTTGTCATATGAATTGTGTCCAACCCTCTTTGAACAAATATGCTCTCGCCGCCTGTCGATCTGCCCGGTATGACTTTCCATGATCTTGCTCGAGCTGCTATAGCGCGGAAGAGTGGTTGCATATGGGGCATACATGCGACCAGGATGCCTACGCCACATTCGACGTTGGACCAGATGATAAATCCTTGAGCGTCGGCTGTTCCCATGTAAGACTGTGCGATCTAGGTAGGGGCTGGAACTCACCTGTTATGTTTAACGATTGGTGAAACCCGATTATGTATGGAATTCGGATACAGCTGGCCGCAATGAGGCTGCACTGATGTTAGGAATCTGATCAATATGACTCGGTGATTGACTTACAATACTCCAACACCAAAGATAAGCATAACCCCAGCTTTTTTCTTTGGCTTCAGTCCCAAGTGATATAACTGTGTCAGAGGAAGAACAAACATCCAGATGTCCAGGGCAATGTGCATAGCAGCATGTGTGAATATCATTGCTGGAATATTCAAGCTAGTGCCTTTTGGCGGGTAATCTTTCCATCCCTCCCATAGTAAGTAGGTTGGTTGTCGTTGGAATGGGCCGCATATACTGAAGACTATCGTAACAAGAATGATATATCCCATTGTCCATTTGACCAGTTTTCTGAATGTTGGGTCTGGAAAAGTGCGTAAGAAGAAGAAGAGGATTGAAAGTTTTGTGAGGCATAAGCTGAAGGAGTATGTGTATCCGATAACAAGGAGGTACTGTGCATGTCAGAGACGATTAGCATCTCAGTGAAAGGACGTACTATGCAGAAAGTGGTGATTGTACGGTCATTGAAAATCCAGACATCCCGACCCAAGCCGTGGTAAGTCACTAGAAGAAGAGATGTTAGCTTTCATATGATGAGCAACCTAAAGGATGACTCACTTATACTCATCATGATGCATTGGAAAGCTGTAAAGATCTCAGAGGGTTAGCAAGATACCATTCTCCGGCGGACAGGTGTGAACTCACTGATGCCGCGATGATGAGAATATCATCAGCTCCCCACTTCTGAGTTCGCTGGAACTTGACTACAATTCGTAAGACAACCGAAATTACAACTACACCGAGGATAGTATAATTGACGGCCCTAATCTTATCGTCATTGCCAAGTTCGGGTCTGCCACATGTTATCTGTTCAATCAGGAGTAAGTCTGGTTAAGTCAAACAAGTTGACAGTCAGTACTTGTGCCCGAGATATATTCCTGAGACAGTACGGAACAGCTTGGTAGTGGAAGGCACTTTACCAAAAAGGTCTCTCACGCTGCATTGAACGAGCGTGCAACCAGCAGCTCTTTCGCTGATCATTTTATTGTGGCATAGTAGCTCTTTGTTCTTCTCTGAAAGTATCGGCTCGGCTACCAACTGAGCAAAGCACTTAAGCTATGGCTTCGTTAAACAAACAATCAATGTTGAATACTCTGAGAGATACTTACAGCACACTCCGGAGCATCTTCCAGCTTGGTAGCATTCGTCGGCTCAGTCGCCAAAACAACGTTGAAATAGAAGACACAATAAACAATGAATAGCTGAATTCTTGTGAACACTTTCATCGTGGTCGTATTGACACGTAGATTGCTGGTTCATGTAAGATCTGAAATCAATTCAAGCAATCCTTATCTTCACCAATAATGTATAGGTTAGCGCAGAAGGAGACAAAGGCAAATTTCGCATCATTGTGACGGCTTCTCTCCCTTGACGAATGCAATAACCCAGCAAATGGTTCGGTGGGCGTTACCACACACGCCCGCATACCTTGTCGATTGGTCGAGACACTGTGACATACGCGTTTCTCTATCAATAGCGATCTATGTCGCACCGAACAAGGTTAAATCCAAACTAAGCTTCCAGATCCGAGTTGCCTGGGCATGTTGCAGCATTCCAGTACCACCAGATTAGGTTAATTCGATCTATGAAACCAATTTTGGTTGGAGAGCGGAGGGATATACCCGGTGGTTACTCGGGACACTGTTTAAGGAATGAAGGCAGTGTAAATCGTTTCTACTATTTGAATACAAAAGCGTCAAGCTTTTTGTAACCGCTTTTGTTGGAGCTCTAGATGATAACGGCGGTATCACGAGTAGCCGGATCTGGTAAGAAATTCTGTCAAAGACTAATTATCTAAGTGAAGGTTTTTCTGCCTGAAATCTCAATATATAAATACATAGTTATTACGCAATATTTGTGTTACAGTTCTGTTACCTATATAAGAACTGAATACACGCATTGTCGCCGATATTGCGAAAGATCTACCCGCAACTCCATCCGCAGTCGACGTTCTTCACTGTTGACGTCTAGCAGCCTCCATCCCTGCCGCACGCGCATTCTCAACGAACTTCTTGAATCCTCCGGCAAGCTTATCAGAGTCCTTTAGCTTCTCTTCCATATTCCGATTGATCTCTTCTGCATCAGCTGGCCATTCGTCCGTGGCGGGATTGAAGGTCTCTGGCAGAAGCTTGCCCGCTTCTTGCACAGCGACCATGAGTTCTTCGTAGTCACAACTTTGAAGTTCGGCCTATTTAAAAGTCAGAAAACCATATTGATATAGATATTTGACTGATGTACCTTTGCCATTCTTGCGTAATTTGCTGTAAAACGCATGGCTTCAAAGGCAAGGGTGCTGTTCAAGGCATTATTGAAATCTCTCGCTATGGAGACGCCGCTTGTCTTCTGGCTGGACTTGTTTGTCATCTCCATGTCCTTGCGGTTCTGTAAGTTTGTGGTATAGTGGTTGATGTCTGATGAAGAGAGGTTGAGATGTTCCAGAAGCTATTTTCGAGGGTGAAGTCTGTCTCACACGTGTTAACTCAGCCCCACGAGGCTGACTAGCAAAGCCTCAACATTTCAGCCCAAATACCGTGAATGGATGTCACTAGGACCTTCAATGTAACCCAATACATAATCTTACAAGTAAAGTCCAAAGACAGGAAACTAATTTCTCTGGGAGTCCACATAGTAATCAAGTTTGACGCAAACAAATAAGCGAATAATTTTGATAGTCCAAGTGAATTACAGGACAAATAGAATTATAGCGAGAGAAAGGTATTGAATATTTATGTACAAGAAAATTGAAAGTGAATGGTGAGGCCTCTACTCAATCGGTGTTGCCTTGATGGGGTTGCAGACCTTGTTGATGAAGTTCGAGTTACACTCGGGCCCATCATTGCGCTCAATAAAGAAAGCCTCCAAGTCAAAGAAACAAACGGGAATATTGTTGTATCCCAGCTTCTCCAGGTTAAGACCCTCCTCGCCACTAGTAGCACAGTCGATAATAGCACGGTAGTAGGGGTCTCGGAGACCGAGGCTGTACTTGGCCATGCTGGTATACACATCCTCACCAGCCTCAGTCCACGATCCACCGTACAAACCATGCTCATCAAATTTCATGATGTAGAAGCAGTATTCCTCGCCCTCCTTGAAATTCATCCACTGACGACCAGTAGCAGTACCACAGTCCTCTTGGCTTCCGATGCGCTTGTCAGCGACGAGGCGGAGGCTGGCGGCCTTCATGACGTTGTTGGCAATCTTGGGCTGGATGCTTCCCGAGATGGAGTTGATGAGTTTCTGCACGGCTTGACTCTTGTCGTTGAGGAGGAACCAGCCGCCGTCGAAGAATTTGGTGACGGAGTACTTGATCCAAGGACCATACTTGCCAGAGGCAGGGAGGCTGCTGAAGGCTTCAGTGGTCTCTCCTATGGATGTATCGAGTGTACCTGTAGCCAGCCTCATGGTCTTCTTGAGCTGTTCAGACGTGGCGATAAAAATATCGGCTAGGGCAGCCGAGATGCTCGCCTGGTCGATTTCCTCTGGTTTTGTGGTTTCAGCGACGAGATCGAAGACGCCGCCCATAATGTCGAAAGCTGTAAAGATAATCTCTCCCTGTTACAATCAGTACCTTTTCCGTGTCATGGATAAGACTCGGTTGACTTACCACAGGAACAAGACCACCAATGGTGCTGCCCAAGCCCATCGCAGCAGAAAGCCACTTGACAACATCACCTGTGTCATCCTCGTTGCCTCCAAAGTCTTCAATCATTTGGCCAATCTGAAGGTTCGTGACAAGGGTCTGCTCAAGGAGTTTGCCATGAAGCATCTGAAACTTGCTGTGCATTCCTTTCACAGCTTGGAAGATCCAGTATGAGACCCTTCCAATAGGATCTTTCAAGGGATCCCCAGTCATACCGTACTTGTCGAAATGTTCCTCGCAAGTCGGGGCACCCGGGGGCAAGCAGTCAGTGCTATCGATAAGGCCACAACCGGACATGCCAAAGTTCCCACTGCCATTGTTAATTACATGTTCGAGATTGAAGAGCCAGTCCTCTTCATGTTCTGTCAATGTTAGAAGCGTTCTCTAGTGAATGAGATTGGGCCAAGGCGGAACATACCCCATTGGTACATGAGTTGTCTGTCGAGCTCGTCGCCGGCGCCAGTCTCTGTCCAGACCTGGTCAGCTCCCTCGGGTGTATCGAGTAGCCATGCTTTATCCTGGCATAGAGACTCTTTGGTATCCCATGGGTACTGTCTCTTGGCGACAGGCGAAGCATTGACAGCGGCTGCTAGGGCCAAAAGAGTAGTAGAAGGCTTCATGGTGTAAAAGTAAACCAGTGAATGAATGAATGAATGAATGAGTGGGTGATGATGGTAAGTCTTCATAGCTAGACAACAGCTTTATATCAAATTTATGAGCCGTGGCAGAGCTACCAGAAGCAAGGACTACCATCTGTAACCAGCTAATTTAGAACCAAGTCGTAGTGAATCCTTCAAGCCAGTCCAAAATAGTGGTCCATGCTACGACGAGGGCCTCGACACGAAACTATGGTTTAGATAAGCGTTTAGATAACGGATATTTGCATTGGGTAACGATACCCGGGTCCGTGATCGACGAAAAGGTCTTGATCGGGAAGTAGTATTGTGGGGTTAAATGAGCTTAATGTTACAGTACATGATAGGGTTGCCGTTGAAGCGGATTTGAGCAGGGTATTTTTAGATTAAGGCTGATCCTACGAGACGGCAGTTTCTGGCTCCGAGTTGTGAGATATGGTCAGTGGTGATTATGATTGACGTTGATAGTTGTGTTTGATAGAGCTTCATGAATTATCTTTTAAAATGTCTTTAAGATACTGATCAACACATAAACAACTAGCGGGCTGGGCTCTTCTTCAAAGGTATTACAAAGACATTAAAACAAACCCATATGTTCCATCAATTGCAAAGCCAGAAAGCAACGATTTACGGGTTATCATTCGCATGAATTAATCTCATTTATGCTTACATTATTAGCGCCTAGCGCTAAACACTTGTATAGTTGCCCTATCAGAACAATCCCTCTCATCTAAACAGCAAGCCCCAGCTTTAAACTATACCGGAATAGGGACAGAAAGAGTCCCGGCACTGTTACAGCCAGTCCCCTGGGGCTTTTTGTTAGTGCCGCATCCTTCCACAGCACAGCCCTGTAGGGCAGACTGGGCAGTGAATTTGACCCCCAAAGAAGTAAGTCAACAAGCATTCGGCAGATGAGTTGGCAAGGCTGAGTACACCGAAGCTTTCACAGTATGGAACTCAAATCCATACAAAGAGATACCAGCGATGGACGATAGAAATTTTAGCTCTTGTAACGGAGAAGGAGGTAGTACCTTCAGAAGCTGTAAGACTTATAGAGAAAGAAAGATTTCCCTACCTGGGGCAATCTTTGGCTATAATGATGGATGGATGCAGGGTAAACGGTATGAAAGGTCAGAGATAGGAAACCACGGATTGTTTGGCTTATTCTAGGCTCTTATTGATCTCTGAGATTATTGACTCCACACCAGATTGATCATTCGGGGAGATCTTCCCTCCCTCTCCTCTCTTCCCTGTTAGCTGCTGCTACTTCAAGCCGTTCCATTAGTAAAGGAAGCCAGCACCAGACACTTTCATTACGTTCTCTTTTGCGCCTGAGATATGCAGCCGAAGGGATTATACCAGCCTGTTCATATGTAGAAAAACCCAGATCCTCAGTAACCAGATCTGTAACCATAGTTTCAAAACTAACTTCCTCTGTCTCCGAGTCTTTGATACCGTGAATGATGGTACCAGCATCAGTTCTGATATCATATGATAGATACATCTCGTTCGAATGGTGTTTGAAGTCTATGTCGAAAAGATGTTCTGTCGTAGACCCATGTACTGCAGAATGTAGAATATCTTCAACGAATTCCTGTGAAAGATAAGAAGCCTGTGGTGCAACGCGATGGCACTTCACTGGAATGTCGTTGTTGGGCATGGTTTGTCTTGCCTTTGGAAGCAGAAAGTACCGCATCTTAACCCAGGGGTTGTTAACCTTTACAAGAAGAGCTTTGGCCCCGAGACTTCCTAGCACACTTTCACCTAAGCCCTCGCTCGCTCTTGAAAGTAGATAAAGCAGGAGGAACTGTAGGTTGACCTCGTATATCACAAAGTGGGTACCGTGGTGTTGTAGCCGTATGTCCCTTGAGAGGTAATGCAACGGCCTGATACCTATGCCTGGCATATCTGAAAGGCACCTCACTAATGGGACACTGGCGTTCAGGTTCTCGCAACTTCTTGCCATGTGCGCTGCCATTTCTGTAATCTCGTATGAATCTTTTAGACAGAGATTTTTGCACCCTGTAATATCCAAATTATCGCTGTAAGATGCGCCATTGAGAGACGTAAGGGGGTTCTCTTTTGAAAGATAAAAGGACACAATAAGGTTAGTGAAGGCTGTCGCCTTTGAGATAAAGGGTTCCGGTATTGCATGGCTGAAGCATTCACCACACTCGTGTGGGTCGGCTCCCAAGGATAGCAATGCATCAAACAGTCGCTTCGATAACTTCATGTGAGAACCTGGCATCCATCCCTCACGCAGGGTGTTGGTAGTTATTCGCACGGAATTTGCGACAGTGAGGCGCGAGATAACGAAATCATCAAATTGGTCGTCGTGGGTTAAGAAGCTGAAGAACGAGCGCTGATAATCATGTTGATCCTGAGCGACTTTTATACATCCCTTGTCATATAACGGCCAGATAACATCAAGAACCTCGATAGCTAATCGCAGGCTCGAATTTCCCCGGCTCTTTGCGAATCTGGCAATTTCTTTAATGACAAGAGATATTCGCCATGCTATGTCCCACTGGGATGATGAGACAATCATCATACAAATGAGACCCTTCAGAAGCTCATGTTGCAAGCTGAGATTAGATGAGGATTCATGTCCAAGAATCCTGCGACCTGCTTCGGTATCTACCAAAAAGTCATGTGCTGTTCGATGGATAAATATCATCCTGCCAAATGCATTGTTGATTTCGTATTTGGTGCCTTCCACCGGACCAGAATCCGGCGGCTGAAATTCCAGCAACCCTGCGCATCGAGTGCGTGTTGAAACCATTGTTTCCTGGCACATTCGTGACACCACTGCTGCCTCAATGGTGTTCCCGCCCGTGAGGAGTGTTTCTTGGATCTCAGGGTTCTCTGCGCAAGCGATTTGAAAACTGCAAGGCAAAAGCGTATCAAGCCAGAAGTCATGTGCTGTGATTCCAACAATCATTGAAGAACTCAGTAAAACGTAGCGAAAGTATCTTGCAGCTGTTTGGCGATATACGGAGTTGTTTGCATTTAACCTTTGCCACATGTCGATATACAGCTTTTCAAGGTCTCCTGGAAGCTCATGGAGCCTGCGAAGGAGCATATCCTCGGGATCATCATTGCCAATTCCTTCAATAATACTTCGTGTAGCGAGATGAAGCCACAGAAAAACACCCTGAGCTTTTTGAACAAGGCCTTGACGTAGTCTATGGGAGACGCTTGGTTCATTGGGCAGCAAGGAACGGAGCTTTTTCCGCACAAAGACGATCATATCGAGTTTTGTCAGGTCCTCCAGCCGGAATCCTCTAGTGTTTGTCTTTTTAAGCCACCTCATGATCTGTGCTTCAGGTCGAGTCGAAACACAAAGCTTGGTTCTCGGAAATTTCGAAAGTAGATGAATAGATTCATTGAGCCTAGAAAACCCATCTTCGTTCCGTATCTCATCTAAGCCATCGATGAAGATGCAGAGATGCCGATCATCGTGATTCGTGGCGTACTCCCACACCGCTTGCAGATCTTTGATAGTCCAGTCGTGATAATTAGTGTGTAGAGACAGGTGTTCAAAATGCTGCAATATGTCTGGGACTAGTGGTAGGTTGCCTTGGAGTCTTTGGTAAAGTAAGGAACACCAAAGACCCTTTATGCTGTTCTGCTCGTGTGAACCAATTTTCCAGAAGAAATAGGAGATGATAGTCGCATCAGGGCTCCATTGCTGGATAAGGTCATGGGTATGGTCCTGGTCTAGAATGAACTTGACAAGCGTGCTTTTCCCAGACCCTGGTTTCCCTACGATGTAGAACAACATCTCGTCTGATTGCAGCCATGAGTTGAATGAATCCCATGAATAATAGATGTCATCTAAGTGATTCGCGTATGATGGATTGCTGGATCTTTCGGATGATTGATAACCCTCGGAATCACCATGATCCGCTATATCATCGTGATCTTCCCGATCATCCTCACCCTCTGAACCTTGGTCATGTTCGGGGTAGTCGCCCTCCTCCGATCCACCATCATCCTCGGAATCACCGTTATCCTCAGAATCTTGGTAGTACATGTCCATCATCTCTTCATAGGTTGCAAATACTTGGTTAAAGCTTGCATCCTTCGAATCCATGACTTCGTTGTAGCGTTGATTCATACGTGGAGCCTTGAGGCTTAGAAGAAATGTTTTGCATTGTTCCTTTGCTTCGGTCATAGTTTTGAGTTCCAGCACTTGCGTATCGGTATGTGTGTTAACGGCCCTTTCAACTCTAGTGGTTTCCTGGGTAACAACGATGCGTGTTGTAGCTTGTTCTTCCTTCAAAAGATCTTGTACCCCAGTGAAGCTTTGAGCGAGTTGATTAACGAGAGATTGGACATCTCTATCCAGTCTATGAAAAGACTCATCTTGCTGGAGGTATACTGCATCGCTCTGCGAACTGTAATATGTGTTAGAGGATGCTAAAGAGACCGAACGGTGACCTTACCATAAGTGGGACGTCAGCTCGCTTTCCATCACTTGTTGGTACCTTGATAGGGATTCTTCGAGGGTTTTGAGCTTTTTCTGGTGACTCGAAGCTCTCAAACCTTTGCGAAGCGATTTCAAAATGTTGCCTTTGGCCTGCATGCTCGTCACATATTGAACTTCTGCCTGGAGCCTCGCGGCCGCATCTCTGCACTCTTGGGCAATGTTCTGAAGCTCTGGACTTGCGAATTTGGAGTTGGCATTGGCCATTATCTCGCAGCGAGTTTGCACTCGACTGACGGCTTCGAGCATTTGTTTCGCATGGCGCTCGAGGTCGTCTTGCGGAGTTGTAGAGCCATCGTATGCGTTCTTACAAGCAACAGCCAGGTCGCTCGCAAATGAAATGACTTGCAAAATAGCACTCGCTGCGCCGAGAGCCTCTAGACCCGTCGCCATGCTTACGACAATCTTTTCGCGATAGCCTGACAGCCTGAGGTGAGGGGTAATGAAGAAGAAAAAGACACAGCCTGATCAGGCTGTGCAGATTATTGTTGTGCTGGGTAGACTGATGCTGACTAGTGGGAGTATCCAATAATATGCAGAATCTAATTATAGACATGCATGGACGGGAAGACATTTCTTGCGGTGTTATGCCAGAAATCAGACCCAAGATCGGATATAGTTCAAGTTTAAACTAAACAGCTATCCTGATAGTTCCCAGAAACGAGACCCATCACATCACATCACTTAGGCGCGCCAAAGCCTTTGCGGCCGTACAGGACTCTCCCGTCAATGAACACATGTTCTAGCAATACCGCCACGAGCAGCCCAAGCTCAAAGTACCATCGTTCGGCATGACTTTCTTCGGGCTTGGTAATCCGTCAGATAATTTTCACTGTTTCCACCTTCCAGTCCTCACAAAACTTCATGCCTCCATGGGGACTGTGAGATTCGATATCTGACACAAACACACCCACGCGATAGAACACATTCATGCCTTTAGCTGGATAGAGGACCAATCCGTAGGCAGATCTCTCCCCTTCTGAGAGTCTCTTGGTACCACATCCACACATACTGCTTGTTGAATGCCAGCTTGCCCCTTCCAGTAACTGGTCCTCATTGTCGTACTCTGGCTTTTGAGATTCCTCTACGGTATGCTCTTCATCTTGGGAAAGGTATTCGTCATTCGAAGAACACATCGAAGATTCGTCGCTGTCGTCAGAACTGTCCGACTCAATACCATGGGCATCACAGCTTCCTAAAAGGAGGAGGGCCAGCCTGTTATATCGGTCGTCCTCCCTATCCAGGGACCCGTCAAGGCAGACTCGCAAAACAGGGCGTTGACCAAAGAGGCACCATTCATGATACCCTTTACCCACCGTTCTCAAATAGTTTTTATACACAACCGGAAAATCATCTTTCTTGGGCTGCAGCATCTTTCCAGACAGTACTATGTAGCCGTCTTCCACAATCCCAAAATGATCGAGTCCATTGACGACACATCTGGCGTCGACAACGTTACATTCGGATCTTGTATGATATTCAGTTTCATCGGGGAAGAAATTGAAAGATCCAAATTCGATGAATTGCTTATGGGCAGCCCAACTCCACGAAGGTGCGATGTACGAATGACGCGATTCCATTACATCAATACATTCCGAGAAGCTCCTTCGTTTGGAATAAAAGGCCGGATGTAGCTCAAAGAAGAGGCTTAAATGAAGGTCGCTTCTCCAAGCACCAGCTAGGTATTGGTCCCCCAGTTGTTCTGCGTAGAGTTTTGCCAATCCCGATATAGCCGGAAACCTGTCTTGTTCGTAGGTTAGTTCGAGAGCACTGTATTCAAGCACCGTATCTCTCCATCCAGAATAATCCAACATCTCTCCTAGTTGATAGAAAAGTCTTTCCTCAATATTTTGTTGGTCTTTAATTTGGAAGACCATATTTGTTCTTCCGAAAATCAGTAGTTTTGGTGACAGGACGATCTCCTGGAAGACCCATCCACGGGAGTTCCACGATCCATTGATATCCTCATAGTCATACCTGTCAATATGATCGGAAGAGTCACTGGATCTTGCAACAAGGCGATAAGTGCCTTTAACCTTTCGGTCAACACGAGATACGAAAGGTACATCGAGCTTATCGGTTGTCGGGAAAAGAAAACTCTCATGGCAGGACTCGGTAGAACTAGCGCAAATTGTAAAGTAGGAGTTTCGAAAGATCTCGCCCATCTTTGCTGATTCGCGTTCCCAATCCTTTACATCTCCTTGCACGATGCAAAGAGCATCAACCCAAAGATACCTTACGCCAAGTACCTTGCATACTGCTACTGCATCTTGAATAACCCTGGAGACAGCCCGAAGGTCGATGTCAGTCATCCTTTCGCCAAGATTCTCAGCGGTAGTTTTCGACTGAGATTTGGAGTCTTCTTGGGAACCCCATCGATAGCTCAGCGTGGCATACATAGGGAAAGTACGTCTCTCGCTGTGGACTTCCTCCTTTGTGGCAAGCCTTGCAGACATGGGTTCTTTGCCAGGACTAGCGAGGTCGAGCAGTCGTGTTGGAAGAAAGTTCGACGGTCTTTTGTGCGATGTTTTGAGACGTGCCGTAATCTTGGAAATGTTTTCCCTGCCAAGGATCTCCGACGGTGGCCTTGGCTGGAGACTCAGCCAACGCTTACATTGTCCTCGAGGTAAAATCAGCCTATCGTTATTGCAGTATATCCCTGATGGGGACTCACCTTCAAAGGCATCAATCGTAAATCTCAGACTAGAGATATTTGATCAGCTTTGCTTCATTCCTGATAAATACAGGTAGTTGAGCTTATTGTGTTTTTTCTATGTGTAACCTTGATTTATCCCCAGAGGGACATGCAATAAGGTTAAAACCAACAGGCAGTTGAGCTCGTACCAAACAAGTCGGGTGAATTCATTATCGTCTTTAACTTTCCCTAGCACGTCTGCTGATAAGCCAATCAAGCCGATGCCCCTTAGCAGGTTGTCGTGAGAATCTGCAAATTGGTAAGATGGTTGAATACGTAACCATCCGCGCTCAAATTCCGCTGGGAACGTAGCTTTCTTCAGCTGGTTCCGAATCAATTTGCAGAAATCGCAATTCTTAGCACTCTTGGCTAGTACAGCTAGCTGTGGCCAATAGTCGACAAGCTCGAATCCAAGTCCGATAGGGGCGAGCCCTTGGTCGAACTGGATGCTCTCGCGCCCGGGCTCTGACATGCTTGATTCGACTCCGAATCGTTCGTCGTTGAATGGAACCTTTTCACATTTTTCACAAAATCGCGTATCGCATTTATCTGTACTCCAAATGCGAGTCGGATGGCTAGAAGTCGATGAATCCTGCCGTGAACCTGCCATTGGGGTGTGTATTTATGATCTTGATGGAAAACTGACACCAGGACGATTAACCTGTATATGTGTGAAGTGGATGAGAACCTTCGTTGAAATCGAGCTGGGTGTCGTGCGATCTTTGTAGAACTTGGGGGTGGCATTGCTGCTGACTCCGCCGATGGACTGGGGAGCTTACTGGGTGGGCATTGTGCAGGATGCCTCGTTAGGCGCTCAAGAAGTGGTGAGCTCCTTGCTGATAACCCAGAGCACGCCGACCTGCTCAGAAGCCCTTTGTAATTGTTTTTTGTATTTATCTACCGCAATTTATTCCTAGTTTCAGTTCACCAATTATATGTGTCTATAAGTCGCACAGCATCACCTGCCTGATAGAGTTCTGATTAGGATTCGCTGCAAATACTGTCGTTATAGCAATTGCGGCCAAACAGGGTTACGAGATAGGTACGAATTGAAAATGATATTGGCAAGGCATATTTGGTGTCTTGTTTGCTGTTTGGCTTGTAAGGGCTATAAATAAAACTTCAAAAAGCGATAGAACTTGAAATAAAAATAAAAAACCTTTTAAGGCGGAAGAAAAGATAGAAAAATGCAATATATATCCTTTCTTAGAACGAAGGATAATAGAATAATTTGCTTTAATAATTATTAAAATTCTTCAAGATATTTTCTATCGTATTTTAAATATTAGTATAGAAATCCCAAACTTCCAGGGTATCAAGATCAAGTGTACTACTTTAGATGCATTCTTAAGTGTGGCTGCCTGATGATACACAGCCACATCAATCACCGACGTCAACCAACCAGCCACACCCCTGTCAACCTGGAAAGCTCTCCGTCACCTCCAAGCTGTCCTCAAGACCACCAGCACCAAGAAAAACACCACCACCAAACCTCCCTTCCCTCCCTCCAACAACCAAACTCCTCCGATCCATCCACCGAATACGAAAATGTCAAACTATTACGCCTCGCAACAACCTCAATACCCCCCAGGCGGTGCCGCCGCCGCTCCCACCGCCGCCCAAAACCTCCAGTTCTTCCCCTCCCAGTACACCACCGCCTCGGGCACACCGCAGCAGCAACAGCAGCAGGGTGGCTACGGGTATGCCAACACGGGCGGTTATGGAGTCGGCGCGCCTGCGCAGCAGAACTTTGCGAGTCCTGCGTTTGGTGCGCAGGGCGTCAGCGGGAGGATGGGCGAGCAGGGTGGGTTGAGGACAGGCTGGGTCGCTGCTTTTTCGTCGGAGGGGTATGATGGTGAGCCGCCTTTGCTGGAGGAGCTGGGCGTTAACTTTGGACATATTCAAGCAAAGGTGAATATTCCCGTCTTGCGACTGTGACGGTGTGTGAAATGCTAATTTGGACTTTTTTAGACGCTTGCTGTGTTGAACCCCTTTCGACGAATCGATTCGCATATCATGGACGATTCCGACCTAGCAGGACCGCTCATCTTCTTTCTCCTATTCGGCTTCATCCTGCTCTTCTCAGGCCAAGTCCACTTCGGCTACATCTACGGCCTCGCAGCCCTCGGCTCGATCTCCCTTCATCTCATCCTCTCCCTCATGTCGCCCTCCGACGCCGGCGCACAAGCAGTCAACAGCTACCCTCAATACAGCAGCGATCCCTCTGTTCCTCCCCAACCGCACGACGGCCAGCAAGGCGGCCACTTCTCCGCGACCTTGACATACCCCCGAAGCGCCAGCGTGTTGGGATACTGCCTGCTGCCTCTTGTGGCGACCAGTCTGTTCGGCATCGTTATGCGCATGGACACACCCATTGGAATCGTTGCTACCACGGCGGCTATTCTCTGGTGTACTTATAGCGCAAGCGGTATGTTCTGCGCGGTCGGACAGATGAAGCGCATGCGAGGACTTGTCGCGTATCCTCTTGCCCTGTTCTACGTTGGATTCGGCATTATGGGTATTTTCAGCAGTCGAGGAAGCGGATCCTTCTCCAACGCCGCTGCTAAGCTCAACGCTTGAACGACTCGGATACGATTTCGATAGTCAATTCAATCACGATAAAGTTTATGCGCAAACTTGCGCTAGGAAACTCGATGATGCAGTACATGACGACGCCCCCAGCGGCACACATACGATGGACGTCAAGCGAAGGTCAGATTGGCAAGGCGTTTGGCAAGACACGGAGATGGGATACGCAAGTTACATGGGCTCGGGACATGTTCCCTTTGTACTAGAATAATTACATTTGTACGTCACGAATTAAAGAACAAAGACAGGTGTAGTGTAGTGTAGCGTTGAGAAAAAACACTCTCAAAAAGCAAGTTTTCAAGTTATGCAAAGACATCGTAACCATCTATATATGCCACACAGCATCATTGACAAAAGCACCAAAACAGTATGCATCCTCCTTGATCATGAAAAGCCTTTTTTGTGAGTAACAGTGGAAATCCGCCCATCCGATTCCCAGGACCATTTGCGGTCCGCCGCTTCAAATGGCGGGCTAATAGAAGAAATACAAGTTTGTTGAAAAGGGAGCTGCCCTGCAGCAGCGGAGATTAAGTCGGGCTAAATATGAATAATTCCAGATTCATTCGCAAATCCTTCGTGGCAATTCGTTTGCTCGTTTAAGCCTTGTCATGAACGCCGTTGGTTTTGGCGCCGTTTGTCTCGGGGGCATCTTCAGCCTCGCCGATGAGGACAGAGTATTGACCACCAGCTCCCGCTCCGATGATCTTCTTGCCGCGGATAGCGGTGTTGTCGATCAGGGTGGGAGTGTGGATGTCGTCGATCGTGCCTTGGCCGGTCTGGTAGTTGCTAGAGAAGCCCCAGGAGAAAACCTTGCCGTCAGAGGCGATGGCGAAGTTGTTATCGGTACCGGCGGCGACAGAGACAATGTCCTTGACGTCTGGAATATGTTAGTGTTGGTCATGAATAAGAAATGGAGTGCAAAACTTACCGGGCTGGACAGTGGGCTTGAAGAGAATACGAGCATTGCCTCGCTCATCGTAGATGGCGTTCTCCTCGGACAGCTTGTCAAACTCGAAGCCGACTTGATAACCATCGACACGACCCCAGGTCAAGAGATCACCCTTGTCGGAGCAAGCAAGAGAGTGGTGTTCGCCACCGTCAATCTCTGTAATGTTGAAGTCGTCGAGGTATGTGAGCTTGGCAGGTCGAAGGATAACAGCGTCGTCCTCGCCAGCATTTGACTCAACACCAATCTCGCCAAAGTTGTTAAGACCCCAACCGTAGACCTGACCCTCCTTGTCAATGGCAAAGCTGTGGTATGAACCGCAGGCAATCTTGGCAATCTTTCCACGAGGCAGACCAACACCCTGGGGGATAAGAGAGGACATCTTGTTGCGCTCGATGATACGTCGGCCAAGCTGGTTCTGCTGACCGCAACCCCATGCGACAACGTTGCCCTTGTGGTCGAGAGCGAGAATGTGGTTGGAACCGGCGGAGAGGGCCTTGATGTTCTTGAGGTCCTTGATCAAGAGGGGAGTGGACTGGACCTTGACGGTCTCTGAGAATCCGAGAATACCATCGCTGGATCGGAAGGTTCCCCAACCATAGACTCGACCGTCCTCAGTAAGGGTGAAGGTGGCGCTGTCGCTGGCGACGACCTGGACAAACTTGGTGCCAGGAGCAAAGTGCTCTTCGGAAACGGCGGTTGGTGTGCTCTCCTTGGGGTTGATTCCAGTGTCATCCTCGTCTTCCGAGTCAGAGTCTTCCGCCTTGTCCATATCACGAAGGCCACCATCCCAGTTGGTGTCTCGTCCGAGAGCGCCCTGGTCGTTGACACCCCATGTCAAGATCTTGTTATCATGTGTCAACGCGACAGCGTGCATACCACCGCAAGAGATCTGAACAACGCCGGTAGTGGCAGCGGCGAGGTTGTCATTGAGTCGGGGGCGCTTAACATCGATGGGCTTCTTGTTGTTTACGCGCTTGCTTCCGAGACCGAGCTCACCTGATGAACCTTCGCCAAAGACGTAAACATCGAGAATCTTGGTAGGGGCATCGTTGATTTTCTTTCCAATATCGGGGAACAGGGACTTCTTCTTGGGCTCGGCCTTCTTGGCGGCAGCAGGACGACCGGCCTTTTGGGCAGCGGGCTTCTTCTCCTCAGGCTCTTCGGGCTTGGCCTTGGCCTTGGATGCAGCGGGTTTGGCGGCTGTCTTTGCCTTTGCTGAGGGCTTGGCAGCGGGCTTAACGACGCGTTCTGTGGTCTTCGTCTTCTTGGTCTGGCGAGTCTCTTGCTCCTCTTCCTCTACCTCAGACTCTTCTGTGCGGGTGCGCTTCTTGGAAGCGCCATTCGCAGCAGGCTCGGCCTTCTTGGCAGCGGCTTTCGTAGGCTTCGCATCCTTCTTTGCAGCAGCGGCGGTAGTGGTAGTCGACTTCTTAGTCGTGGCCGTCTTGGTGGCGGCGGCAGCTTTGGCTCTTGGTGCCATCGCGTGAGGATGTGTTGTGATTTGTGATGGATTGTGTGGAGTGAAGCGCGCGATGACGGGGAGGAAAGTTTTGCGCTTTATGTAACTCAATCAGCGATTATGATTGAGAATTGTATCAGGTTTGCGCAAAGATGAGTGCGAAATCTGATAGATTGTGTTGTGATGATGTTTGATGATGAAAAGCAAGCTCTGGAGAAAAAAAAGCTGATTTAGGAGCGCGATGGGTGGGTTTTTTCTTGCAGAGTGATCTGACCGCGCTGGGGGTGTGATCATTTGCGGGCTGGACAGGGGATGATGCTTGGACCTTGCGTCACCGCTCGAAAGCTTTGGCTGATTTGTCCGGCAGAAAATGGGTTAACTTAGTGCAATTGAGATTCGGTGACAGCTTCGATTCACCGCCCTCGAAGCTATTCGATACGCGATTCACACCGGTCGCGTTTGTTCGTTAGCGGACGAACAATGCGTTGCACAGCACAGACAATGGATGCCTTTGTATTCAACAAAACTTCTCCTTTATTTTTAGTCTAGCATATCTTCAATACCGACCCAAGGAAGCTGCGTTGGACCCGATATTTACTTAATTTTACATCCTAGGCTGAGGAGCTTGTTTAGCAGTACCTCTGACAATAACTAAAATAATGCAATCAATACGCGCCCCTCTAGTCTTCTCCCTTATTGTCCCAATGATCTAATCCTTCTGGATCAGTAAATAAATAACAACAATGCAAATGCATGTACCAGTTTTACAGCCACGTGGGCTGTTGTTGTTTGCCAACGCGATCGAATCCAAGACAGCCACTGAGATCCATTAATCGCGAAAACGCTTACTCGGACTTGACAATTGATGGTAATCATGAATATTCTTCAATTCTCTGTATATCTGGTATCGTTTGTCTCGCCGCCCCAACCCAAAGTTGTCATCATACCCCAACGCCGTCCCAGTAATTCGTCATTAATGCTTGTATTTTCTTTAAAACACTGCCACGTCTATATCGTATCGTAGAAAGTTATTTCTTGGTAGTGAAGTCGATCTCGTTGGCAGGGTTGAAGCCACCATCGGCAGCCTTCTCGCAAGTGCAGCCACCTAATCCACAATCGTTAGCAAAAACAGTTGACATGGAAACGCCAAAACAAAGGTTGCTTCTACATACCAGCAGGACGAGATCCGCAAGCGCATGTAGCACCGCTAGGAGTGGCGTTCTCGGTAGCAGCACGATCGCAGGTGCATCCACCAGCGGGACGAGCACGGCAAGAGCATCGAGGGCCGTTGACGGTGTTCTCGACGGGGGCCTTGGAGCATGTGCATTGGAGAGCGGACTTTTCGCCGCATGAGCAAGTGGCCTTCTGGGCTGGGGAATTGTTAGCTTTGTGTTGTGGAAGCAGATCTGGGGAGATGATGTCACATACCACAGGCGCACTCAACGTTGTCGCCAGAGCGGCAGCAGGTAGCAGGAGTGTTGACAACCATTTTGACGGATTAAAGTGTTGTAAAGTTGGTGTTCGAGGTGTTTCGTAATGTGAAGAGTAAATAGCTCGATTAAACAGTGAATTGAATTGTAGAGTGCTTGGTTCTGTTACTTCTCTTTGGATGCGGCGGCTCGTCGTATTTGTACTTTATCGCTTTCATTGAGTCTGGCCCACTTTATCTACAGCTCCAGAGCTGCGGATCTGGAGACTGGTAATCACGAACTCTCTAATTGGACCATCTCTGCTGACAAAGCTCGCTTGGCCAATTGGCGATTGCTTATTCTTTCGTTACGGACTGTCGCCTCCCAGAACATGCCATGCTGAATACAACCCATGTCATGCGTCTGTCAGCTAACGAGCTAGAACACACTAACACGTCTCAGCAGTTTCGCTCAGACCGTCATTGGTTCCTCAACTTCTCGATCTGAGACAGAAAGTCCGCCTTTTGGTAATCCATCTTTGTTATGTTTACTGCTTCATATGAAGTTTACATTATTGGCAGAACGTAGTAAAGCACAGCGAGGGGGACAGCATCACTTGTCAATATTCATAGGTATCTTCTGTTCATTAAAAGCACGGAGGCATGACTCAATTAGTCACTCTGTGATAGGATATATTGTTTCTGTTACAGTGCTGTTGCAGCATTTTCCAGAAGTCGCTGGACTGACTCGGCTCCGCTCTCTCGGCCGACTTCTATTGTGAAATTGCATAACCCAGCTCAATGGCCGGGGCAGGATGATGGACAGATATGGCATGGTTGACAAACTCTCTTGACTTTGTGGAGATACTGGCTCAGTAGTAGTCAGGATGAAGTTTTACAAACAACGCCTTGTCTTGTACCACGTCACTTCTAGGCAAGTATTTCTTCACAACAGAAATGTTTAGCCACAATTCAGCGGGAGAGTAAAGAATGAAGAAAAGAGAAAATAATTAATCGAGCTCTAAAGCGGCAGATCTTCCATGTCCAGTTGTACAATTGTCAGAAAATAGTGTTTAGTTTAGACCTCTAGGGTATGGGCTCTTGTCCAAACGCAAATCGTAGATATTCACCAATTTGGAGAGCTTAGTCATCGAAAATCATCGGTCCTATAGTTTAGTGGTAATGACGTCGGATTTTGATAACCATCAGAAGCCTTCCGAAGACCCCGGTTCGAACCCGGGTAGGACCTCATTTTTGCCCTTTGTTCGAATCAGCTTAAGACAGGTCCATACTTAGAATCCACTGCGTTAGACAAGATATTCATAATAGTCTTTTTATATTCGTTTATGCCTGGAGTCTTCCAACATCTTGCTCGCGAATCCTACGACGCGTTGATTGTCTAGTTGATGCTGCTGTTCATCATACGAGGCCGATCTCGGAGGGCGCGGTGCGATCAGTTCATTGAGTTAAGCAAATGATCATGCATGTTAATCAAGAACCTGGCCGATAGAGTCTTTCATCTGTCATACCGAGCGTGGAATCTAGATACCTTGACCCATGTATATCTGGAACGCCTTTTGATCTTTGTATAAGTAAGACCCGACGTCTTTTTACTGCGCCATTTTTGCAGTAGAGCTGAAGTCGATTCTAGAGTGACACGGACTCACCCTTATTTAAACCACACACTAGCAAGAAGACCCATCTCTGAAACCTTTCCCCAGATCTTCCCCAAGCTTGCATAATGTCTCCTCTTAGTTCAGGCCAGACTTCAGAGTCCATGATCGTGGTAATCGGGTACGTGCACATTGACTGTTCCCATGCTATACACTAACGTCTCTCTTTAGTGCCGGAATCATCGGCCTGACCAGTGCCCTCAAGATCCAACAATTAATAGCAGAGTCTCCATCCGCTGAATCAACATCCGTGCTCCTTGTCGCTAAAGAATGGCCAACTTCAATCCCAGGAGCTCCAATTGCTCACTCGGCTGATTATGCCTCCATGTGGGCTGGTGCTCACGTCCGACCCATCCCCGCATCAACGCCCCAGCTTCGACGTGAAGCGAAATGGCTGAAGGCTACTGTCGCCGAGCTGGAAAAACATCGCCAGAGTGAACCTGGAGTTGGAATTCGTCGTCTTCCGGGAATTGAGTACCTCGAGGATCCACCGGCTGAGTATGTCAAGCAAGATGCGCTGAGCTTCACCACTGAGACTGGATTGCCGGGATATCGCAAGTTTGACGCCCATGAACTTCCGGAAGGCGTAAAGCTTGGGTTTGAGTATGAGACGTATTGTATCAATGCACCCTTGTACAGCGCCAACCTGCTTCGAAAGTTTATTGTTCAAGGCGGCAAGACTGTACAGCGGGACCTCAAGAGTGAATGGGAAGCTTTTATCCTGGCACCGAATGTGAAGCTAGTGGTCAATGCAAGCGGGATGGGATTTGGAGACGCAAAGTGTTTCCCTATCAGAGGTAAGCTGCATGATTTTGATGAAATTGACAATAACTAAAAGCAATTAGGACAAACGGCATTGACCAACCTCACTGCCGCTGAAAAAACCATCACAACACAAAAGAAAGACGGGACATGGAGCTTCATCATCCCCAGATCGTTCAATGGCGGAACAGTCATCGGCGGTACCAAAGAATTGGGCAACTGGGATCTCGAACCATCGCAAGAGACGCGCGCTCAGCTACTAAAAGCTGCGCAATCCATCATCCCCCAAGCCTGTGGTCAGGAACAAGACATTGGTTCGTTGAAGGTGATCAAAGATGTTGTTGGAAGAAGACCAGCTCGCGAGGGAGGTATGAGGGTCGAAACGGAATCCAAGGATACTACTTGGGGAGTCAAACATGTCGTTCATGCTTATGGAGCCGGGGGACGTGGTTATGAGCTTTCTTGGGGCGTGGCGAGTGAAGTTGCGGAGCTTACGAAGGAAGTACTCGGTTCACAGTCGATGGCGAAAGCAAAGCTCTAGACTAAGACTTGATGCAGACGAAGCCAGGGAGGAATTGTCATCTAAGATTCAGGATACAAAGATATAAAACCTAAAAGCTTAGTCTAAAGTGGCCAATTACATTCGCCTCTTATGCTCTGATCAGTCAAGCTTTCTGACATGTGCAATTATAGGAGGAAGTTAGGGAGAGTATCTCTTGCACATTGAGAACAATCAAACATCCATTCCCACAGCCACAACTTGAGTGAGTTATAAACAAGGTATAAAGAGGCAGGTACGAGATTAGTTTCTTATACCTACCTATGTTAGGTAGTACATCCAGCACGGAAGTAATCAGTAGACACCATCACCATCATCATCACCACCATCATCACCATCATCATCGCCATCGCCATCGAGACAGGCTGAGAGAGAGCCAAGCCAGTATCTCGTTGGCCACAGAAAACGAGTGTCACATCTAAGCCAACATGTGCTGCACAATCGGGGAAGATGCATCGTGTTTTTACGAGTGCAGCCTCGGTGTCGCAGAAGGTTTGAAGCCCTCAGAAGGCCTACAAGAATCGACTTCAAAAAAGGTCAAGAAAAATAGGACGACACGACAAGTCACAGCTTTCAACCCAATAGCTCCAACGAGTTGTCAACCAATATCTTTCGCATGTCACTGAGAATTGCGAGTCAGGGGGTGATGATCCATCTGGTATCTTACACACGTTGCAACAACAATCTCCCCATTCTAGCAGCGACCTGACTGCTGCAACCAAGTCCATAACCATCTCCGGAAGCAGGATTTGTGCTGAGTTCTCTTATGGACCTCTGAATGATACCGGTCTGTTTAGTACTCACTTGGTCAGGATGACGCTAAGTATTGGGCTTTTGTTTTCTGCTGCCTTCTTCGTGCTACAACTGGCCCTCGGCCGATGTCACATACTTGGGAAGGCAAACGTCTATCGGGTTCATTATAGACGCCGAAAGAAAAGACGATGGATGGGCTCAAACTCAGAAATGTTACGCCGATATCCTAGGTAACCTCAGACTTGATGGGATGGTGAAATTCTCGATGGGGAAGATAATGGTACTGGGAAGATCGGGTTGACTTGTTAACTTGTTAACTTGTGTTGTACTGATGGGTGGATGAAGCTGGGATAGAACATGGATCGAGGGAGAATACCATCCAATGTTAGTGCACTTGAGCCACTGTGTAAGTCAGATCTAGAAAGGTATGTAGGCAATTGATCTTTATTCTTAACTTCAAATTGCTCGGGATTTGGTCAATAGACTTTCATTTCATTTCAGCAGCACAAAATACCTCCGTAAGTTCTATCAATTTAAGTTTAATCTATTCCATATCCCCTTGGGGATAGATCAGGGAAACACATTGAAAAACACAATTATGAATATACTTTAAGCCATCATGACCGATGCCTCCAACACAACAACTCTGTCAACTTAACACAACACTAGAAAGTTCTATCAATACGAGGTTTTCCAAAATTCTCTCTGGGTGCTGGTGTTCTGCCTGATTACTCAATATCGGATTCAAACCTTACCAGATAGACACTTTGTTATCTGCCATGAACTTTCTGTGCTCATATTTCTTTTCTTTCTCTATTATCTCTTCTCCTTTGAGTATAATTGAACAGAATACCGAACCTAACCGGATGTCCCTGGAGATAGGTCATGGCGACACATGCTTAATAAACAGTGTTGTTCGCAGCAAAGGCTGTCGTGAACAATATCGGCCTTACAAAGAGCATCCTTGTGTGAAGGCTGAAGCTCGTGCCTGAAATTCTATCTTCCGATTTAACCCTCCAAGGGGAACCCATTTGCTCCGATACTTACACAAATAACCTAGATAAGCTTTGTGCTCAAGGGCTCGGCACAAAAGGTTGTCATGACTGACCATGCCCTATCAATTTAACCTTGACGCTGAATGATTCACTGCTTGATAACATGATTTCCGCCTAGTCCACTGAAATTAGGTATATATAGTTAGATTTTGGTCGAACTAATGGGCAAAGTCTTCTGGGAGATGTACCAAGGCTCACAGATAAAAAATACTACAATATACACTTTGAGTCATCGTGACAAAGGGCCCCAATACAATATTCAAGAGCAAAAAGCTATTCGCAAACTGTTCGGTGTGCCTCAACACGGGATCGAACCGTGGACCTTGTCATTACTAGTGACACGCTCTACCACTGAGCCATTGAGGCGCGCTTCAATTGGATGCTTTGTCCCTCCTCCTACTTCCCATTTAATTCCAAGAAACAAGATCATGGATTAGAATTGGGTGCCGAAAGCATCAGTTGAATTAAGGCCGCCCCGGCCCACTAGCTTAAGAAGAAGATTCAAGTCTCATACAATATATATTCAAGTCTCAGAGGTTAGTTGCTGCATAATAATAAATGAGTAATAACTAACATCTAGTATAACAGATGACCAGTGACTCAGAGTTGAACGATTGCCTGCGTAGCATTTGATCTGATTGGTGCCAAAAGTATGTATCGGCGGAGAGACGATGTAAGATCGGGAGCTAACGGGCTTCCGGGATATAACAGGAACCCGTACTACTGCCTCTACTTGGGATACTATTATTGTCTAATCAGTCTAACAGACAAATAGAACAATGAGTAACTAGGTACTTTCGAATTGAAAAACGGATTCGGAAAAATATGAGTTATATTGGCTGATATCACACAATTGTTAACTGAATATCATTCAACGTGCCTGGGCTGGATCTTCAAGGAGAGCCTCCGGAGCAGGCTGTATCCACAACGGCAAGTGGAATAAGGTTCAGTTTCAATCTATTAGCTGCTGCAGAAAGCCGCCGAGTATGGTATCGTTGCGGACTTTGGCCATGGTCCTTGCGGGGCATGTTACAAGGGTAAAGAGAATACGCGGACTTGTTGTTCATGCGATTGGCCTACAAAAAGCTCTTCCCAAGACCTTTGCCTTTATATTTCTGATCAAAACTACCCTTGTGTACTCAAACGACATTTACGACACCGAAAACAATCATGGCCTCTCTACCAGCTACAAGCAGAGGATTGTATGTCGACGATAATTGCAAGGTCATTGTTCGTGACCTCCCCTTTCCAGAGCCCCAAGATGGAGAAATTCTCATCAAAGTCTTATATTCGGGCGGTAATCCAGCCGACACCAAGATCATCCAATTCTTTGCTCTGAAGAATTATGTTCTGGGAAATGAGTTTTGCGGCGAAGTTCAAGAGTCTGCCAACCTGTCCTCCACATCCCTCAAAGCAGGTGACATAGTAACCGGAATGCTTCCTGGAGGCAACAACCTGGCTTTACGTCACGGGGCTCATCAAGAGTACTTGGCCGTTGACCCATCATGGGTCCTCAAAGTTCCTCAGAACGTACCGCCTCAAGCTGCTGGTGGTCTCAGCATCGTTGGCCATACAGCGAGCGTTGCACTTTTCGTTGAACTCGGACTGCCGCTGCCGCCTAGTGTTGCGAAGGACACGCCTGATGAAGACGCCGCTCCCCCAGAGGGAACTCTTGTCATTTGGGGCGGCGCGACAGGTGTTGGTATGGCTGCTATTCAACTTGCGCGTGCGGCGCGAGTATCTTCAATCATAGCAATCGCGTCAACGAAACGACATGAATATTTGAAGACGCTGGGGGCAACTCAATGCCTCGACTACAAAGACGCAGAGATTGTCGGAAAAGCCAAATCAGCCTTGCAAACAACTCGAAGTACAATTTGGGCTTTCGACGCCCTCGGAGCTCCAGAATCTCAAGCCTTGCTGAAGAGCGCCATTCCCCAGCACGACCAAATCGTTCTCGCTTCAGCATTGATTGGTGGCGATCCAGAATACAAAGCGGTCATGGGAGCGAGACATTTCGATGTCGAATTCGAAGTTCCAGGTGGCCCAAAGCTGGTGTTTCCTAAGGACATGGCCGCTGCCGATAGACACTGGAGGGCATTTCGATGGATGGTTGAGAATTATGATGGCGAGTATGTGCCGACGCCTGTTAGAGTATTTGAAGGCTCTGGAGAAGATGCTATCAAGGAACTACAGAACTTGGTGAGCATGAACGCCTTTGGAAAGTTGGTGCTGAAGCACCCCTTGCAATGATTGTATGTATAGCCCGTTTTCATGAATAGAACTGAATAAACTCTGCTCCTTATAAGATAAGGCCATGATGGGAATCGAGGATCTTTGTGTGCCAAGGGATTGTATATATGCGCTCGAGCCTTGGTTCCATCTGATTGGCTGTTTCGGGCTCACGGCGTTGTCGGGAGCCGCAGAGTAGCAGGCATTACGGAGTAGTAATGAAATGGACCAAGCTTGAGAGATCGTATCACCCGGAAGCTAGCCAGCCGACATAAACTTATTCTAAACCTTTGACTATTGGACTTTATGGTTAATCTTTATTTAAACAGGAGCTTCCCGGCTATGTGACCAATCTCGATGGTGGTATTATTCAACCCTCAAACAAAGCTCGAAGTGGAAGACATATCAATGACACTTTTGATAACTCCACCTTGAGTCTTCAAGTCATGAATTACCTCTTTATTGGGCCCATTGTGGCTATTTTGATATGGACCGCTTTTCAACTTCGAACACTTATTCGAAACTACCACGCAGCATGTGCCACTGGCCTTCCCATTGTCATATGCCCATATGACCCCGATAGTGTGAGTTTCTGTCCTTCCCCCAACATAGCAGCACTGCTGCTTGGAATCTGAAGTTGCTGTTGTCTAACTCGCTCAACCCAGGTCGTCTTCGCTGTCGTGTCTGAGCCTCTTCGACCCATACTCAAAACCTTCTTCCCTGCCCCCATGACAGCAGCGTTCGAAGTGACATGTTGGGGCTGGGAGTTTCACGACAAAGGTGCTGTACACGAGCGCCTCGGACAGGCCTTTATTATTGTCACCACAGGTCATAACCGCCTCATTTGCGCTGATCCTACCATGGCGCACTCTATCTTAGCTCGGCGCAAAGACTTTCTGCATCCAGACATCTCGTTGAAGACAATGGGTCTGCTCGGTCCAAATTTAGTAACAGTAAGACTGTCTATGGCGATAGTGAACTTCTTTATCGTCCAATACTGACAAAAGACTGCCATTATTTAGAGCAAAGACGAGTCATGGTCTCGCCAACGCCGTATTATCGCCCCAGCCTTCAACGAACGCATCAGTCTTGCCATCTGGAAAGAGGGCATTCAACAAGCATCTTCTCTTATCGAACACATGATGTCTTCTGTTTCCGCACCTCAGTGCACTGCGTCGTCTGCGTCTTCTAGCGATAACACAGCTTCGGATTCGGTCCCGGGTCTCCGTGCAATTGCTATCAATGTCCTTACCCGAGTTGCATACGGCAGGCACACGCCTTTCTCCATTTCTTCCTCATACCGCGACTCAACCAAGAGCCTTTCCTACGTGGATGCTATATCCTTAGTTACTGACCTCCTGCTCGCGTCAGCTTTCTTTCCATCCAGTGTTTTGAGACTGCCCTTTATGCCACGACTTTCGAAAAGGCTGGGCCAAGCATTAGTAGAGTTACCAAGTCTGACGGCAGATATGCTAGACCAAGAGCGTGCGAGGAGCTCTTCTGCTTCTTCCTCTGACAATCCACAAAGCACTATCATGACGACGCTCGTCCGCCTTTCAGACCAAGCCAAAGTGGACGATGGAAATCAGGGAAAGATATCTACTCGGGCCGAGAACAAACAGTATCTCACAGAGGACGAGATCGCTGGAAATCTCTTCATCTTCACTGCAGCTGGCTTCGACACTACGTCAAACACA
This sequence comes from Fusarium brachygibbosum, assembly GCA_018886245.1. NCBI lineage: Eukaryota > Fungi > Ascomycota > Sordariomycetes > Hypocreales > Nectriaceae > Fusarium > Fusarium brachygibbosum. Next base: position 106,838 of record JAEKIX010000026.1, read on the forward strand.
ATGTCATACGCACTCGTCCTGTTAGCCGCCTTTCCGGAGTGGCAGGCTTGGATTCAAGCCGAGATCGACGTGGTACTAGGAAGCCATGACGGAGACTTGGTACAGGAGGACTATGCAGCCATATTCCCCAAATTGACACGGTGTCTAGCGATCATGGTAAGTCTCACTTGATACTATTTAACATCCTTTCAACAACCAATCAATTGAATGGGCTGAAACGGTTAACGCTGTGCTTCAGTTCGAGACTCTCCGCCTCTACCCGGCCGTAAGCATGTTGATACGCACCATCGAAACAGACCAAACCATCTTCCTGTCAAACTCTTCATCATCCTTCCAACTTCAAGCCCCATGCGCTGTCCACGTCAACACAATGGCCCTGCATACATCTTTTTCGGAATGGGGTTCAGACAGACTGGAGTTCAAACCTACACGCTGGCTTCAACCTGGCCCGGACAAACGTGATTTCCACGTTCCACGTCGAGGTGCCTATGTGCCCTGGTCCAGCGGTCCACGCGCCTGTCCAGGCCAAAAGATGTCACAGGTAGAGTTCGTGTCAGTAATCATGACGATATTTAGGAGTTTTACTGTTGAACCTCTTCTTGAGAATGGACAGACTATGGAGCAGGGAAGAGAGAGGTTATTGAGTCTGCTGCAGGATAGTCAGCCCGTATTAACGCTCCAGATGAATAGACCCAGGGAGGTCAGACTAAGGTGGACAAGACGATGAAGGAATACCATTATCACTCGGTAAGAATCTTCAAATATCTGCTACATCGCCCTATCTATCATGCTCTTTAAAATATATGTTATTGCCTTGTCATAAGTCGCGTTTTGTCCATATCACTATAGGATGCGGTCGAGGTGCTCTATAGCTTAGCCACTTTTCTTTAAGAATTGTTTAACTACCTGTATTCTATCTATTAACATTTAAGCTTCTTTGTAACAACACTATATGCTGCAGGCGTCGCCACGCCTAGTAAACTAATCGAGTAAAACACGGGTATAATGATCATCTTGCAATAAGAAACAACAGATAGCCCAAACTGCTCCACCATTAGAGAAAGGACGCAAATTCGCAGAAGACTTTTCGTTGAAAGAAGAACTTCTTTCCGCACCCAGAGGAATTCTGGATATTTGAGTAAAGAGGATTTCAGGTGCAGGTCCAGGATCATACGTCCTGCCAGCACAAGGGCTAGGAAAGCCCATGAAGGGAGAACGAGTCTTGGATTTGAGGCAACTTGGGAGAGACCCCAATGTGTGAAGCATACTGCGTGGATGAAGACGCCGCCACTGAGTATAAACTCTGGACTTCTGCCCAGCCTTTTGGAAGCGAGTAGAATCGACTAGACGAGTCAGTACTTTTCGTTCAACATGCTTGATCATAGTAGATGGACGTACCTCGAATGGGATAGTCAGCAGTGGGATGATAGTTACCCATCCCGAAGGCATGACCATCGTAAGAACGGTGGGAAACGAACAGATGATTGCAGAGATGTGTAACGCGCGACTCCATCCGAAAGAAAACCGACTCATCTTATCACTATACTGCTGGATCGAACCAAAATGGGCGTTGGTAGTCGTGGTCGGTGGACGTCGGTGTAATCGCGAGAGCGCATAGTTGAAGATAAAATATGTGAGACAGGATAGAGACAACGCGAACGGATAATCCTGAAATCGTGTGGAAGATCTGCTCCAATTCGAGGGTATGTACAGACAAAACGATATAATCGATGCCAGCGCCATCATGCGCAAGCTGATAAAGTAGTGCCAGTTCTTCATGAGAGTGTGGTTGAATGTTGCCACGACCCAGAAGGCATCGGTTCCAGCCATGAGACTGAGCGCTAGCCAGACGTCACCACATAACAGAGCAGCAGAATGCACATGATTTTGTGACTCTTCTGAAGTGATAGCTGGGGGAAGTATGGATGTGTTGTTGAGTCGAGTGATCGAAGACGGTGGTGTCGTGGTCGCAACGATAGGACGAGATGGTATTAGCCGCTCTTTCAATTTCGGTAGGTAAAGAAGAGTTGTTGTGTAAAAGGTAAACGACACTATAACGAAAAGCTGAACCAGAAGGAATTTGTGCGCTTTTCTGTCCTTCATATCGAAAGACATGGCCGGCCTTGACGTCTTGATGTCCATGACGGCGGATAATGAACATTTAAGATTATAAGGGCCAGATATACGACAAGGAGTCTCAACAAAAAACTGCCGTGTTATACTGGGAGATCATCATTTATGTATACAAGCCCCCTGAAGATTTGTGGCTTGGTCGAGACCCCCATGCTCGACTTTCAGCTTGCGACTAGCTTGTTAAGGCTGCAGCTGGTCCACATCGTTTCAGGTGCAATTTCTCGCTGCTACAAGATACGAACTGCAGTAACAGATCTAGGGTTGCTTGCGAAATTCCCAAAATGTATTGTCTCCGAAAACAAAAGGAATTTGTGCTGTTGGTTGCCATGCATGAACGACAGCCACATCGCCAAGACATGTCTCGAGAAGCCAAGTGTGACCATGGTAAAGTATGGATCAGCCTTACGCCGTTGAGTGGGTGGCTTAGCGTTGTGTTAGGTTTGACCGGTTTTCTAGCAAGATGACATATGGGATTCGTCTTTACTGAAAGGATTTACATTCCATTGGGAGAGTTTGTCTTGAATGCAGACTGAAGAGTAATCCTCTGATGCATGCGGCGGACAGAGATCGGCCTTGAGACAGAAGAAATGTCTCTACGTGTTATAATTATTGAGGTCATTGTCTTGATATAATTAATCCCAACGTTTGTGATATCCAACTTGGTGGTGTTGAGGAATGCGCGAAGGCGTTAGGGAATCTTACTACAGGGCAGTGCACTAATGACGAAAACATGATAAGTTAGTCGATGGTGCCCACATGTGCTTAGATCTTTGGTACATACTACTATTGGTTTTTAACTTTCAATAGACGCCAAGCTTTCCAATAACCTCAACATTGGTAACAGTAAATTAACCTCTTCTAGGCGGATTCAAAGAATAAGGAATCACAGTAGGCCTTGTCCTTACAACTGAACTTCAACTGAGATAAACATGTATACTGTAGCTTACGCAGCAGTTATTTAAATGCACACGGAGTCGCAGGTATTTCTTAATCTTTTAGCCCTAAACTGATTCAATATAGGCCTAGTCGTTAGACAATCGCACCGCCAAGAAGATTAGAATTGTCTAACGTATTAGGAAATAGTTGATTGATCCTTACTTAGTCTCTGCTGAAAGGGAAGCCTATCCAATAGGGGCTCGGGCTACTGCAATGAGGGTCTCGATCTGATCCACGGGAAGATTAGAGATGCAATTCTGAATTGCCATTTGCACTGCACTACAGCACCCGGCATAACTAGGGGCACATTCTACACAAACCATAGCCTCTCTCTAGCATCAGCCACAGCCAGAATGAAGACAGTCAGCAGGTATAACTGGGGGTTTAATTGGCTGCTACGATAGATAGGCTCCTGATACACAGTTGGATTATCTTTCACTAACAGTACAGCTATAATAAATGGGCCCTCGGTGAAGCATGTATGGTACATACCCTAGTATGTTTTCCTTCTTGTCGTTCGTTCGCGCTTTTTTACTTTTGCTAAAAAGAAAAGAAAACCAGGAAAACTTTTCGCACATATCCGAAGCAAACCAATCAATTCAGACCACTACTTAATCTGAGTTCACAAGCGTCAAATGACAAATATTAGACTGTATACATGACTCATAGATAACCACCCTTTAGAGCAGAAAAGCAAGTATACGGACGAACTGAGACCCCTGGAACTCTTTTCTTTTCCCTATTCAGATAGATTGGATCAAGGTTCAAGCATTGTCAGAAGTAAAGTACCAATTGCAACCTTGTCTCAATAACGGAGCACAGCTCCGGCGGCCAACAGAGGTAATTCTTTCTTTCATGTGACTGAAGATTCGAGCACCTTTTTCACGTCAGCAGATGCAATATCAACAAGTGAGAGAGGGACGGACCTGGATAGTAGCCATGGAATTAACTACCTTTGTAGCTTGCCCAATGCTAGACGTGGCCACAACCTGAACATGGCAACATACATACCACTGTTCTCCGTCACCAAGACTCCTCCACCCGACGAGTGACTACTGTGATCCCTGACATCAGTTCCAGTGCTGAAGGATCTGGCTCCGAAAACGCTTCACAAGCAAATCGTCGCGTCGTATGCCGAATGGAAGTTTATCGGTCCGCATTTCGTCCCAAACTTCAGGATCTTTGGTCAGTGTGTCAAGCATCTCCCATTGTGACCAGCCGCCAGGCTCTTGTGTTCCAAGTGGAAATCCTCGGCCTATCGATGTCATGGAAATATCTGGATGATGACTGGTAGAGATACGGTTGAAGGTTGACAGGGTATATGTGGTCAGCTCTTCCATGTCCATCTTTTCAAGCCTCGTAAGCATCTCCAGCCCCTGAGAGGCGAGATAATGGATATACTTGAGTGTTTCAACCTTATTGCGGCCGATCAAGTGTGCCTTCTGTTCTAACATTGACGGCTCGACGATGGGCTGTTGCACCGCGTCCCGACCCAGATATTCGACAACACTCGCTAGCATCTGACGGTGCTTCTCCATAACGTAATAGAGGATGCAGTAAAATCTCATAATGTCAACGTGTTCGGTAACGCAACCATATTGACATCGCACGAGTATTGTCGCTCGGAATCTCTGATCCCCCTTGAACAAAATCTCCTCTCGGCCGAAGAAGGTCAAGCAGTAAACTTCAAAGCTTAGTGCCGCCTTCGTAAAGCAGCAACCTCCGTGAGTTTCCGTCGTGTCTTCCGGCTTGTTAAGGAAAGGCAATCGGGCTTTCGTACTCGCGGTCATCTCTGCCAATGCCTGTTCCGGATCCGCGGTTGCTATCCGTTCCACGTCTTCGCCAACCGCCCACATCGCGCAGAGTGCCGAAAGGGAGAACCTGCAAAGGGGGTTCGTTTCGCGAGATGTATGGAACATGTACCGGTTGACAAGTTCCCGCATCTCTGCTTTGGCTCTTCCCTTGCAGGGTTCGAAGGGTCGTGCCTGTCTGAAATGGCGTAGGCGTGCTGCTGATATGAATGGAGATGGAAAACACATTCTTTTGTCCGTGTACGACGAAGTGGTACCGAAGCGGACCAGCAGCTGAGAAGCGGGCCTCTCAATGAAGAAGTTTCTTCTTCCTGTAAAGTAAACCAGGGCGGTCGGATAGGCTGTCACCAGCGAGATGAGACTCGAACCACTATACTCCATTATCAAGGACAGCAGCTCGCACGGGAGATCCTGGAGAGAAGGCATGCTGGCGGTGTGTGTCGATGTGTTTGATGGAAGGTTGATAACTTTTTGGTGAAAGGCTTTGAGATGGCAACAAGTGTGCGGCATGCTCAGTTTATATATAATAATGATTCAAGGTTTCTACGGTCTTCTTCTTTAAGTTGAACCTTGTTACCATATATTCCTAGAGACGGATCACGGTTGCCTAAAGAATTCTTGGTTTGTAACCTTACGGACAGTATCCCCCGGGAGATAGAACGAGCCTCATAGGTATAAACTCTGTGTTAGAGGTATTTGTCATGACGGCTCAAGGTTTATTAATATTGTGTTTTTGTGTCTTCAACCTTGATCTATATCCACGCAGATTTGCTAATAAGGTTCAGATTCACCACAGGAACACCTGCAATACCAACATCAAGATTATTGTGTTGAAGGCATCGGACATGATGGCTCAAAGTGTATTTATTGCTGTGTTTTTTTTTTCAAAGTGTATACTTAATCTATCCCCAGGGGGATATGGAAAGAGATTGAAAACAATGAAAACCTTTGCCAAAGACTGCTCAAGACCTGACGTGATGGGAGCGTACTAGCGACTACACCGGGACATCAAACTCCCTAGTAACCGCACAATTGATCGTCTGATTTAGAGCCGCATTGATGTCCTTCTCAGCCATTTTCTAGGTCTCTTTCACAAATATGGCATCCGTTTGATAGTAGTAAAGTTTATCCGACACCTTTTTGCATTGAGCTTTGTTGCCGGCGAACTCCCGTGGGAGATAAAGCTCAAGCACATCAAAGTCCATTTCCATTCCTGGAGCTTACTTTTTGCCTCTCCAAGTTAAGGGGATCAAATCTGGGGCCATCCTGACAAGGTTGTTATTGGTAAGGTCATCCATTATTGTGATAGTTAGAACAAGCCTACTGATACAACTGAAAAGAGGTAGAATTGTCCGCCAGCCTGATTCCTTTTTCCTAATGCCGTGAACACTTTCCGCTTTCGAAATACCTGTTTATTGAGTTCTAACTCAATTCACACTTTTCGTCCGTTGCACAGACTCCAGGTGTCAGCATGAGCACTGGCAAGACAATAGCGTCAGCATTTGGCGGCTCTATGCCCATCCTCATTCGCTTACGCTTCGATCCTATCCAACTGTGTCTAGTACTCCGATCTTGGGCCGCAGTATCAGAGGCCGTGCGGTTTCATCTACTGCAGCCCTAAGGGTCTTTTGTCTTTACTGGCTCCCCTTTGCTGTTCGCGCTTATTAGTCTGTGAAATAGTCAAGATAAACGCCAGCCTTGTTTGAACTTCATCACACTCACTATCATATATAGAGATGGGATGAAGAATGATGATTGAGGTAATTCATAAATTTCTAGAAGCTTAGAAGCTGTTATGCCATCCCATCATTTTAAGGAGCCTTCTATCATAATGACTGACAGAGTTGGCTTTGATGATGAATGGAAGCAACACGCATCAGTGCCTCAATGTTGGCCAAAGAGCCCGAAAACATTGAAAGAATCTTCTCTGCCCACCTGGCAACACTTCCTTCTGTCCAGCAGTTTGGTTCTCATACCAGCACCTTTTGTCGGTACGAGGTCCGAAACAAAGACTTCGGTTACTATTCTAACTTATTTCGGATAGTTCTTGCAGTATATATGATCTCTCTAAATGAGCAACCTGAATCTCAACTTGGAAGTCGTGTTCTTGAGGCTTCCAGTATCGCAGCTACGTTATGGCCCATCGCATTTGCCGCTGTATTAGGCACAACCTTAAGAAGTGTAGCTCTATATACTTGTGAGAAAGGGACCACACTTGGTGTGAGTACAAATGCCCTTCGGTTTTTCTTTGCTATTATTGATAATGTTGACCCCAAATAGACGCTCGAGATCCTGATGGGCAGTCTGACCATGACAAGTACGCTCAAATTGCTAGTTTGGGTTCGCCTTGTCAGCTTTTGGTCCCCGATTCTCATCCTGGCTTGGACCTTGAGCCCCCTCGGAGGTCAGAGTGTTCTTCGTGCTGTCACTATAAACACCGAGGTCATACAACACGACTTCCCTATTGTTTCGTACCCTTCAACCAACTGGACAGCTGGATTCGACTGGCTTCCGGTTCTATATGCCCCACCTTTCGGTCTGCGAACCGTCTTTGGTGCCGCGTTTTCATCTTCTTCAACTCGCCTTATGCATGCAAATGGTTCCAGTCCAAATTTCAGCGATACCTTGAAGCAAGTTGGCGGTCCGGATGAAGCGCGTAGGATAACTCAACAGGATACGTGGGGTAATGCTCGGATTCCATTTCTGCATATGCTTGAAGGATATGACTCGAACAACCCCCATGCCTGGGTAGACGTTGCCAGCGATGCCGTGCCACCGTATGAATCTCTTATCGGAGTTCCTATACGAGGTATACCGCCTACCCGAGAGGGGAACGCTACCATGATGATTCAGTCATCATACATATCATTATCGGTGAGTTGGCTGTTGGCTCTTCATTACAAGCACTGACTGATCTGAAAACCCAGTGTGAGCCATTGGTTAATGGCACGTCTTGGATCCAAGAAAACATTTCACGTATGGTTCTCGCTGGACCCGAAGCCGCACTGGGAAACATCAATATCGGTATGAACAACTGGTCATTCTTTTCGGCTTCCCGCCATAACGAATTTTCCTTCCGCGATGAGTTCAGCCTTCCGCCTATACAATTCGATTTACTCGAGGACGAATATCTCAACAGCAATGGAAGCACCTTTAACCTTACGGTGGGGCAAGACCGGCCCTCGAAGCAGACCCTTCTTTTTGTTACCGACGGCTCGCCAATTACTAACCAGAGCCAGTCCTGGAACATGAGCATGTGTACTCCTGGCACTTCATATGTTGACGCAATGGTTAGATGTTCTCGACCTTCTGACTACGGCTTCCTTTCCTGTTCTACCGACCGAGTCCGGCATACCAAAGGACAACAGATCAAGGCAAACACCACAGTATTTTCCTTTGAGCAAAATCTTTCCCTACTCTCCTTGATTCCTTGGCTTCTTCCAGACCCGGAAGGAGCTCAGAATAACTTGGTGAATCTTTTCCTTCGAGACCCAACAAGTGCTCGGCCGATTGGAGAGTTTTACAGGTTTGAGAAATACGCCTTTCCGCCCTCACTGGAAACTCTATCGACGCCCGTATTTGAAGCACGTTTGGCAACAGTTCTAAACACAGCTATCAGAGCCTCCTTTGAGCAGTCCATAATTGTGGGTGCTGATGAAATATCACCGTCGTCTGAATCTTTTGTCGACCAAACTACTCTCGGTAAGGTTGTCACTCCCCTTTCTGACTGGGGCAACAGTACTGGAACCTGGAGCGAGTTTACGAATCATAAGTACAAGGTGAACTGGGTCTGGATGAGCATTTATGGCGTTTCCAGCCTTGCTATGGTCGTTTTTACCATGGGGCATGTTGCGCTGCAGTGCAAGATCAGAAGCCCAGATATTTTCAACAGCGTCTCGAGCTTGACCAGAGATTCGCGATACGTGGTAGTCCCAGGTGGAGGAAGCACATTGGATGGCATCGATAGGATAAGGTTCTTAAAGAACGAGCGTGTAAGGATAGGGGACATTCAACCGCGCAGCGGTATAGGGAAAATTGCATTTAGCAATCTCAGTAGTACAGGCCTGGAACTTGAGAGAAGATATGAGTAACTGTTAGAAGGACGAAGAAGTAGTAGAAACAATATTAATATCTACTTTAGTCCATTTAGGGCTAGTTTTACGTTGTTTGTTTTCTACTTCCATAACTTGGGTCCGTACATTTTACTATCCCCTGGACCCTCCCCAGATCATGTGGCTTGATGCTTCTAACATTGGTGGTTTCATGAAGTGCTTTTTCGTCCCGACCTCACTACTGATGTCTCGTTCAAGCCGCTTTGCTGTCCTTCTCGGGTTGACTCATCGTAGAGTAATTCACCTGAGTCACCACCAACGATGAAGCACTTGCATGCTCATCAGCGGGATACTTCTCTGCCGTATATCGATCAACCTGCTCCCATTAGCCCAATTCCACATCACTTGCACAATAAAACTTACCCATCGAACAACAAAGAGCCATGCAGCCAGTGCCGTACTGACACAAAGCATTCCTATATATCCATTCCTCCAATACGGAGCGTCATCAGCTGGAAACAGCACAATGCCCCAGAATGTCCACAAAAGACCGTCACTCGCTGACATGGAAGCCAACGTTACACTTCGCGCTGCATCATCTGCAGTTCTGGCCAGGATGTTGCTCGCCCAGCCGTACATCAGTGGGTTGATGCCGTATGCTGACGCTGAGAGGTACAATACGCTGAGTGTACCTGGTACACTCATGCTGGGGATTAGCAGAACGATGCTGCAAACGATCTGAATCAGGCAGAGTATAAAGCCGAGGGACATGCGTTGGTTGTAGCGATCCATGAAGAATGAGATGGAAAACTCGGCGACGATACCGACGGCGTGGGTTGGGATGGGGAGGGTGTTGACTTCGGATTGTGTGAAACCGTCGATATCTTTTCGGAACTTGAGGTAAAGCAACATAAGTCCTTGGACGACGTATGACTGTAGAGCTGTACCGAGAACGGAAAAGACACAAAAGATGTACCTGGAAAACTCATCAGTTTTCATACCACAAACAGGTTGAACATAGACTCACAGTAGGGGGTTTCCCAGAACTCTCTTGATAAGACTCCAAGCTTGAATACTATGCCCATCCTCCTTCTTTGGCGGCAATCGATCCAGAGCTAACTGTCGTTCTTTTTCGTTCAAGTACGGTGCATCGGTATACTCTGGGACATCAGGAAAGAAGAAGAAGCCAAACACAGCGACGGGTAGAGTAATGATGCCGTCGATCAAAAACACCCACTGCCATCCAGCAAGGCCAGCGTGACCTTCCATAGACTCATGGATAGCAGCCATCATAGCTCCGGCAAACATCTTTCCGACTTGGCCTGCTACTGTGAACATGGCTGTTCGCTTGGCGATCTCGTTGGATTTGCTGTGAGGGTGTCAGCAAAGCACTGGTCGACGGGTATGGGAGACTTACTACCATGAACCCATGATGTAGATTGATCCAGCATAAGTACTAGCCTCAGCGAGGCCCATCAGGAATCGAACAGCGCATAGTTGAGAATACGTCTTGCAAGCTGCACTCGCCATGGTTAGGCCAGCCCAGATGACGACCATTGAGGAAAGCCATATCCGAGGTCTGATTTTGTGGATGATTATACTGCTTGGTATTTGTCCTACCAGCATTCTGTGAGTTTTGTCAGTTTATGAGTCCTAAGTCAAGAATTGTTGTTTGGTACGTACCCAGCTGAGGCCATGGAAAGTAGGACATTGTACTGGTTGCCGCTGAGGTCAAGAGCCTCTTTCAGACCTGCTACCTATTCCACATTCAGCCATGATTCTATACTTTGACTATCGACGTACGTATGCATTTGCAAAGGCCTGTCTATCTGCGAAGCCAGTCAGAACTTCATCTCTCCAAGTTGTCAATAGCAGAACTTACCGAGGTGATTAAAGAAGAAGCTGAAGCAGCAAAACGTCTGTCCCTATTAGCCCACTGATCGACTATGACAAGAAGATATCTTACAAGGATGAAGAAATCTCCGAGTCGTTAGCATATCTCTAAAACTCTAAAGCGGGAGTGACATACCGAGTTTTCGTATCAGCTTTTTCTCCTCTTTACTCGTATCACCCCAAAGATAATCAACCACTACCCAGATCAAATTAGCCAAACTCAGGTGCCCTGCGTAGTTGACACTTACTTTTGCCTTTTTTCTGCCTTTTCCCTGATACTGGCAGTAGATTGTAGAAATAGAAAATGTGCGCGTTTGAGACTTGGATCATAGATACCTCATGTTAATAATCCCGCGTCTTCTATTGGCCAAGCTTTACTCGGTTGTGGAGGATCCATCAAGGTTCTTGGATGATTGGTCTAAGCGATATTGGACCCTGCATTTTGTTGATAAGATTGATAAGTTTATCAAATTGTTAAATAATACCTCATGGACTACCCGGTAGACTGTACCATAGGGGTGGAAGACACAACCTTGCTGTAAGTAATCATGTTATTTCGTAGAAGAAAACACTCATTCAGCTGGTCGGACGTTATGATGACACTACCTCTAGATGTTTCTTCATTACATCGGAGCACGATACCCAACAGATGCAGGCAGACCTGAGCCCTCAAGAAACACAAAGAACAGACCAGCCCTCAGGTCAAGCATCTAACTCCGTCGAATCCTCCCCCGAAACCTTGATCCACCCCTCCCCCTACCTCCCGAGAAAGTATTACATCTAAAACACTTCCTATCATAATAAACAACCGTTCCTCCCCTCTGCATAGGCGTAATCTCATTATCAGGATAAAGCGTACAAGAGCCCTGAATGCCCGGCTCTTCACCCGCCTCAAAGCTAATCAGCTCACACGCAAACTGCTCGTAGTCAACACAACTCTTTGCGCAGTCCTCTCTTGTCCAGCTGGGGAGAGTGTAGCTGTCGCCTTCTTTGGGTCTTCCGCGGACTTCGCAGTTGAGTTCTTCTGATTCAATTTCGGAATCGTTTTTGAGTTCGACGAAATCGCAGGCGGATGTTGTAGCTGCGACGTCGGACGTGGTGGTTGTTGGTGCTGAGGTGAGTGTGGCGGATGGTTTGCAGTTGCTTGCGTGGACACTTGAAGCAGCCAGGGCCGCGACGGCGACGGCGATGGTTTTTGTAGAAGGCATGTTGGCTCTCGATCCTTTTCAATGAGAGGTTCGTCGGCGATGAGGGTTGGAAGTGCACGTCAGGGGAAATGCGCGCTCATATATCCAGGACCCCCGGAGCTAGCGTCAGTAGTCGCACGCCACATTCGATAGTGTCTTGAGGTTTAATTAAACCACAGTCTAGATCTGCATTAATCCTGGAAAGCTGGAATTTGACAACGGCTTCACGATCTTGACAGCGGAGTCGACGCTCCGGAGTGATCCATCAGCAACGATCTCGATGTGTCTGTTCCAACATTCCATCGTCGCGATCTCCCCAGCCCACGACATCTCAGCAGCATGCGACGATGACATCGCATCAGATCCTTTGACGAAGCACTTGACACAGCCAGTCTTGCTTCATTTCCTCTCCACAACCCTGCATCAAGCAAAGCAAGCAGTGAGAAAAGGTGTCGTCCGAAGACAACGAGTGTTTCAACAGCGATAAACCGAAGAAAAGGGCATCAAGAGCCAGTCCTAAAATCTCGTTAGTAGAGCACCATGTAGTGCCATAACATCGTCCTGCGTCACTGCGAGGAAAAAGGTTAGTAGTAATAGCCCAAGTCGTGGTGATAAATCGTCCAATTGTAGGCCACTGAGCCCTTTTGTGTCTTCGCTTCCCATGCAATGATGCAATATGCTTCAATGGTATGGAAGGATGTGAGCAGGAAGCTCGTATGTGCGCCGGGAAAAAAACACAATGATAACCACCCGAAAGCCTCCAGCTTATCTTCCTTTCCATGTCATGACGGGGCGTTACTATACATATGCAGAAACAAAAAATGACAACAATAGAAACTAGAAGACCTCCCGTGAGCGTCTTCCTTGCCACCCGGTCGAACCTTTTCCACGACCTATCCATCTAGATATCCATGCTTCGTAACCTCAAAAAAACTCCAGCATCACATAAAAATGCACAACCGGTGGGTATCAAAATGGGGTGGGATCAACTTGATCATCGGAAGCAAAAAATGATCAGGAGGAGCAGGGACCGATGTGTTTCTCATGCACGTGACGAAGGTAATCCCGCTGCATTCTAAAAGACGAGTAGTCGCCCTGGAGAATCACCTCAAGAATGTTGCCCTTGTTAGGGTTACGAGCAATGTCACTCATTCTGTCACGCAAGAGATTGAAGGCATCCTTGAATCGGTTCAGGATGGCTGGAGTGTTGGCTGAACCGCCAGAAATGTCGTTGGCAGGGTTGTTGGGGTCGATGATCGACAGACGGTCGTAGTTCTTGTACGTCAGGCTGTTGACATGCGACTAAAAAGGTTAGCAGTGATCATGATCTTTCGGAAAGCGAGCGTACCTTGCGAACGTATCCAACAGGTCTGGTTAGTGAGATGGCATTTCGCTCATGTTGGAAATCGTAGCCGTAAAGCTCAAAAAACTCGAGGAGCATCTCGCCGAGGTGGTGCTCTGGGATGAGGCTTCTACTTTGAACTTGAGGCATCAGCTGCAACATGCTGACAACCAAGCAAATAACTGAGAAGCCACCGATTCCACCATTCACAGGTTCGTTGAGACCACGCATGAGAAGAAAGTGTTTGATCACAGTCACGAGGATAGGCATAGCAGGATACTGGTTCTTCCACTGCAAGAAAGTATCGATAGCGTCGACACCACCCAAGTTCTCAAACGAGACATCGACCTTGAGGCCAGTCTGCTTGTCCACAAACTTGACCAACGGAATTCTAGCGTGGGCAATAACCTCAATAGAATGCTGTTCGGCGACTTGTTGGGCAACAAGAAACTTCTGGAACTTATACAGCCAGCTCTTGGCGGAAAGGTACGTTGGAGGACCGCCCCGCATGAAGCTTGCTGAACAGACGACCAGATCCATGTCTGCAGTCGGGAGGTACAGACCAGACATGAAAGAACCGAAAGGATGAACCGAGGCACTTGCAAAGTTTCGTCCGTCGCGTCGCATGGCCTTGCGAAGATTCTCGACGAGGTTGTCGCGAATGCGCTGTTCGAAGTCGCGGGGTCTGACGTATTCGTAAAAGTCCATGATCTCTTTGTGTAATCTGCGACGGTCAGCATCGGTTGCGTCGATGGGAGACAATGAAGAACTGCGACAAGCAGCGTGCGAGGAGGATAAAAAGACAACAAACTTACCGGAATCCCATGTTAGTAGTCGCAGAATGATCGACAGTGTCCCAAGGACAAGGATCCTCGGTAGCCTTGGGTTGCCAGCTGGGCAGCAGTACACCCTTTGACGGCTTTGTAGTAGCCTTCTTCAGCTGGCCGTAGTCGGGAGGCTTGATAACGTCGTCGGCGGTACGTTTGCGAGAGCCGAGGCCATCGTTCGCGAGTCTTCGAGCCTCCATTACTTCGTTGACGGGCGCCCGCGGCTTGTCGAGATCGGCTCTGGGTCCAGAGGGCGCGTTCGGGGGAGGCGGCGGCGGCTGTTCAATGGTAGGAGGAGGATCTCGAGGTGGTGGCGGCGGCGCTTCCTCATCTTCTTCGCTGCTATCTTCGTCTTCAGTAAGATCGAAAGAAATGAAGTCTTCAGCTTCAGTTGTCGCAGCTGCTTTGGCTTCCTGCTCCTCAATACGCGCCTTGCGAATGAGCTCTACCATATTCTTCTTCTTTCGCGTGCTCTCATCGGGGCAAGGAAGCGCTGTGTAGGGATCTGGGTTGGACCACTTGGGTGCAGCATCACCAGATGCATCATCATCGTTAGTAGTTCTGACACGTTTCTTAGACGGGCCTTCAGCCTCCGAGGACGAGGAGATGTCCATATCCAGCTCGTCATCGTCAGAAAGCTGTTCTACGTCGCGGAACTTGGCAACTCCATCTTCGCCTAAGCGCTCCTCGGGCAAGTTCTGTGTCGCGCCTGAAACCAGAGCGCGCTCGGAGGGGTGAGGCGGGGGCTGCCAACGCCTTCCTCCTCTGCCCCGACCTCGGCCGCCTCGACCATCGCGACGCGGACCTCTTCTATCAGACGGCGGGCCCCGGTAATCGGCGGGAAATTCTGGCATTCCAGCAGGCTTGTCCATACGGAATGTGAAGTCGCCCTGGGGCACACGCGGACGATACGAGTCCCCTCCCGAGTGTCGGAAGTCATCGCGAGGCGGCGGCGGTCGAGGTGGGAGATCATGCCTGTCGCCAGGTCGATACGAGTCCGAGTCCCTATACGGACGATCTCTGTTATCATGTCTTGCCGGGCGCGAATGGCGCGCGGGTTTGTTGGGTTTGTTGCGCATGGTGGATTTTGACCTTGTGAATGCCTTCTTTGTGTGGGTGGATGAAACGATGATGTCGCGAGAAAAAAGAACCTTTTCGCGCGATCAAAGAGTTGGCCCGCGCTAAACTCCATTTGGATTACTTGCTCTTTGTTAGTCAGCAAAATGCGTCACTGATGTTTGCTACCTTGTGGTTAGCAGTCAATCAGGAATTATAGGAAATGATGATGATGAAATGTGTAGAATTTGGTGGCATTTTGTTTGCGATTTCTTTTGTTTATATATGTGCGTTTGAACTTTGTGGTTAATAAGTTCTGATTCACTGCCTTTAAGCTTTGCTTGTGCCCTCTGGGTCAATTGCCACCACCTCAATCTCAACCTTCATCTCTGGGGCTCCCAACTGCGCAATACCAAGTTGAGTCCAAATGACCTTGTGATTAGGCATCCACTTCTTGTAGTTCTCCGCCATCCTTTGTCCAACTTCGGGTGTGATTTCAGTGTGGTATGAGTTTACGCGGTAAACCTGCTCCCAGCCCTTTCCCCCGCCCGCCTTTAGAGCCCTGTCGACGTTGTGGAAAGCCTGGTCAATTTGCTCAAGCTGGGTCTCTGGGAATGAGAGATCCCCATCCTTGAATGACCAGCCACCTATAAGTCATTTAGCGCATGATGAACGACATAAGGGTGCGCCTAGAACTTACCCTGACCACTGATCTCAATACGATCACCAACTCGGACGGCCTGGCTGTAGCCCAAAAGGTTGGTGAGGAACTCGCCCTCGCCTTCATAAGTGGAATACTTGAGATGAGACATTTTTGCTGAGTTTTATCGATAACTTTGTATGTGATCGAATTGATGATTGCTGTTTAGAAGAATGAATGATGCCTTGAAATGAGGTCTGCCAGCTCTATTATACCCAGATCTGAACCCTGACACCATCACCAAGGGCGAGGGGTAAGGCTTGCATGCTGACGCTGACGCTGATACTGCAAGTCAACATCAAGCATAACATGAAGCATAACTAGGACCATACATAACGTTATGATAACGTTATTCGGCTCAATTCTGTCCCTTTTCTAGTTCATATCGGACGTTATGTTGGTCCTCTGTTGGACCGACAAGTATTACCCTCAAGAACTAGATCCTTCGTCTGGGATTCGACCCACAGATATACGCCAAGACGGTTCAATACAGAGACAAATCTGACAAATATTGTAGGAGTCGGAGGCTCTTCTCCCCGGACAAATCAATTTGCCTGCCACGCACAAAAAACGTCAAGCGGGGAACATGATTGATCGCCATGATTATGCTTAAATGGATGACATTGTTCCCCGGCTTCTCTGCCTTAATGCTTACATAGCCTTACTGTTTGACAATTCTGCATCTTTGGTTATGATCTTATTGCATATCTCCCTGGAGATAGATCAAGGCTATACATACAAGAAACACAATATTAAATACATTTTGAGCCATTATGGCCAATGCCTCCAACACAATAACTCTCAAAATAAACCACAAAGCTTGCAAAATCCTTCAGCTTTTCTAGGTAGGTATATTAAGGTCTACTTCTCAATGCCTACATAGCCATACTTTGTCACAATTCTGCAGCTGCAGCAATAGAATTGCACCGCAATCGTGCCATAAACGTTTGCACCCATCAAAGTTCACCAATAATCCATATTTATCAGCTTTCTTTTGGCTTCAGTCTTGGCTGCCGTAAATCCACCATTCATCTCATTCATCTTCGCATTCGCTCTTCCGCTTCTCTTCTTCATAACATTTACTTGACGCCGATAATGTCATTAATGCCAATATATTATTTTTCCATCCTGGATTCGCGAATTGAGATCTTGTCTTCTCACCATATCATGATAGAAAGTGGAGATTTCGGGAATTCTAGAAGGGTATAAGTAGACCTTTCAAGTATGACAGGCTGAGGCAGGCTTCCATCTGTGACTGCAGCTTGATACAAAGAGCTACAAAGAGCCACTTTGTTTGTATAATTATCTTGTTGCCAACTTCAATAACAATGTAAAACAAAGAAACTTTGGCAGAAAACTAATTTGCAAGACAGGAATGAGTGAACATATTGATATAATGTAGTAGTACTCATCTGATGTTCTTAAGATAAATCTCACTTGTAATCCTTTGTAATCCAGAAACATAGACCTTTATTATTTATGAAAGTAATTTGACATAGTAGCAAGACTAAGCGAGTGAATCAAAGAAATCATTTGTGCAAGGATGATGCACAAAACTAGCTATAGGCCGTTGGCTTCGAAAGCTCTCAAAAGGCCTTCTGGTCCAACACCGCATCAACAGAATAACAGAACGGTAAACGCATTTGGCAAGGGGAAAAAGAGGTAAAGAGTGATGGTTTGTCAAGGAATTGTTTCAATCTCTGAGCTGCTTTGACAATAAGGTCCAGATCATAACTAAGCGATCTCAGGACAGGTGCCCAGAATGATGCAGTCTGGGTTAACACCAATAATACAGCGGTCGCCATCCATAACACTGTCTGGGGGACACACAGGTTTCTTGATCGAAAAGCAGTCCGTGCCCTGGGCGATAAAGCCAGGCGGGCAAGATGGCCCCTTTCTGAGGACACACTCGCCATTCTCGAGTGTGAAGCCATCGCGGCAGGCCGGCTTTTGGTATGAAACACAGTAATCACCCATCGGGGTGGTGTTGGGAGGGCAATCAGCTCGTAAGATGCACTTCCCGTTAGAGAGAACGCTTCCGTCCGTGCACGAAGGGGTTTCGGAACGGGAGATACACTGACCCGTCTTGTCATCGAGCTCGGTGGACGGGTCTGGGCATTCTGGCCCCCGGTTCGAAACGCAACGGTCTCCCACCAGAGTGTAGTCCCCGGAACAGTTGGCCCTCGTGATACAACTATCTCCACTGCGGACTGTATCCGGCGGACAAGTTGGCAGGCTTTCGACGACACAGCGGCCGTTCTGGAGGCGGAAAGGAGGGAGACACGATGGTCTGTACTTGTGGATACAAGCACGTCTCTCCAGCGAGTAGATGTAGTCGGGCTCCGGGCAGATTGGGTTCTTGATAGAGACACAGTACTCCCCTTCCGGCATCGTATCTTCCGGACATTTAGCAGTGGTACGAGTAACACACTGAGAGCCCAATAGCAAGAGGCCGTCCTTGCAGCCAGGCTGCACATTCTCGTAGATACAGTAGTCACCGTTCCTGGTAGTTCCAGGTGGACAGCTGAGAGTGGGCTCGCCGACACAAGAACCGTCTTTGTGCTTGAGATTGCTGGGACATTCGGGTGTGTGCACGTTAGAGACGCACTCGTCATCCACAACGATCGAGTCGTTTGGACAGTTGGGCCCTTCAATAATGCATTCCATGCGACTGGGGGATAGCTTGCCTTCGGCACAGTAGGGATCCGTTTCGTGGACGCATTTATCCTTGAAGACTTTAAGAGGGCTCGGGCAGAAGGCTTCCTCCTTCTTGTAGCAGACGCCCTTCTCAATGAAACCCTTTCCACCGTCACAATCTGGCTGGTTCCCCGGACTGGTGACGCACTTGGCGTCACGGAGTTCCGAGTTGGGGGGGCATGTACCCGAGCCTGGATTGTCCTTGGTGCAAAAGGTACCATCGAAACCACCAAAGTCCTTGGGGCAGCACGCTATCTTGTCATTGACGCGATCCCATCTGTTGACGTATCCGGCCTGGCAGTTGAGTGTATCACGCCTCAGGCAACGAGCGGTGGCTTTATCGAACCTGAAACCCGACGGGCATCCGGGCTGACTGTCGGCCACACAGTGGCCATTGATCAGGTTTCCTTCCCTGCAGGAAGGCGTCCTGTTGTATTCGCACACGCCATTCTGGAACGTGGACCCAGGAGGGCAAGACGGCCCGGAATCGTGCAAGCATGTGGCGCCGGAAACAGTGAACCCGGGTGGGCAGGACGGGGGTTGATCAGAGATACATCGGCTTGTCCCGCTTGGCTTGGTACCCGGTGGACAGCTGGGCTCTTTGATATGCACACACTTGCCATCGACCACCTTCAGCCAGTCTTGGTGACATGTTGGGCCGTCTTCCGAGACACAGAGATTACCCTGAGGACGGAATCCCTTTGCTGGGCATTTCGGTACTTGGTCGATGGTGCAGAGTCCGTTCACAATCTTCTTTCCGCCTGGGCAAGTCGGTTCCTTCTTCAGCACACACTGGCCGTTATCCAGAATAGTTTCTGGAGGACAGCTGGGCGGTATCTTTGAGGCACAGCCGTCCTTAGTAGGCACCAAGTTCTTATCCTCGCAGACAGGTCCAGAGGTGAGGACACAGACACCATTTGCAAAGTGCATGTTGGGCGGACAGACGGTGGATTTGGGATAGACGCAGCTGGACCCGTTGAAAGTGGTGCCCTGGGGACAACACTTTGTGTTTCCATGACTGTCGGTAGAGATGACAATATCATCGATGGTGATCTTCTTGCCCACTCTCTGGCACGCCGAGCCCAATAAACATGAGCCCAGTGTGCTAGCTTGAGTGCCCAACGGCGTCGTCAACAGCCCAGAGGAACCCCCATTGAGGATTTGCTGGGGATCCTGTGCCCAGACACCAGAGCTGACAAGTAAGACAGCGACGTCTCTGAGGCGCGTCATCGGGACAGCGCCGGACACGGCTTGTATGGGAAAGAAAAAGTGGTTTTGGTAAAAGAGAAGAAAAGAGTGGTTTGTGCTTGTGGTGTGGTGTGTCTTCTGCTTGGATCCTGTGGCTCGGAGATGGCGTGCTGTCAAGAGATATAAGTACTTGATCATCATCTGGTAAGCTAGCCATTCACAGTGGACACCACATAGTCCTTCAGATGCAACCAGACATTGGGAGATCCCCCGACTCCCCGATCACACCCCAGCGACATCCGGGACGCCCTCTCCATGCGGCTGGTATCTGTGGAATTGTGTCAGTTGTAACTGTAATGGCAGAGAGACATCCTCAATCCTGTAGAGCTCCAGCCGGGCGACAAATTCAAGGGAGCTCAAGATTCAGATTATGACTTATTATCAAGACACTACAGCCAAGATTCGGCCGCTCGGCATCTGAAGCGAAGCCATTCTTCAAGCAAGTAATCTAAGGTTCTGATCGTAGATCAGACCCAAGACATCTAATTTGAGCCACTTGGGATACAGCATGTAAGTCTCCGTCTCCCCTTCCCTATGAGACTTAATCGTCAGCATGTAAGGTCAACGAGGTGGACTTGCATCTCAGCTTCAGGACTTGCAGGGGAGTTCGAGCTTCTAGTAGTTTCTCTCCGAAGTCTGCAATACTGTCGCATGTGTCTAGGGCAAGTTTGTTACATGTCTTGCGAAGTTCTCGAAAGTCGATACTTTTAGTTGGTTTGTAGCATTCCTTAATCAAGTTGAGCATATTGATGATTGTGCGAGTATTAGAAGCGGATAAGGGAGTATGTTATTTGACATATTTGCGAGCATTGAGAAGGAGTCTACTTTTGACTACTCCTTCAGCTCTGCGTTGTCTGTCCTGCCAATGTTATTCCCTGACGACGTAGATGGCTGCGTCTTCTCCCTCTTTGAAAGTTGGTCATTTTGCGTTTTGATCGAGGGGACCTTTGCATCCTGTTATGGCTAGATGATCTATAATCCTTTCTCCTAAGCCACACACTGTTTGGCTGATTCCGGTTTCGGGATTGCAAGAGAAATCCGGGATGAAGGTACGGAAAGGTGCCGTGTAGTGGTTCTAGTTCTGTGGAATGTTGCTGAATAAGTGTCTTGGAAGATGTTTGAGTCCCTGATTGATCCTTTTCTTGGTCTGTAGTGTCTAGATCCGTGGAATGACGGGTGTTAGATTTAGATGAGGAGATGGTACTTGCGTCTGAAGGCATGCATAGCGTTGTCTTGTCACCTTGTCCGAGACTTGTTCCTGACTAGGAATGATAGTATCTTAGTAGTGGATTTGTCTTGCGTAGTGGAATGGGGCGATCAGACTTGTGACCCCGGTCTTATAACCTAATTTAACATGGGAAAGAAATGTGTGAGAATTGATTCATCGTTAGGTTGAAGAGCTAATATACAAGACATGGGGCAATGCCTATATCCATGTGAGACTGATGCTTCAAACATCAAAGGGTCGTATTAGAATTGACCCAATAGGATCTCGACAAGAGAAGCCGCTGCAAGGAGTGAGAAGGCAGGACAAATCCAGGCCGGCAAAGGATGGAATACACAAGTCTCTCGTCTTTTCTAAATTATATCATGTACGTAAACTCACGACCAGTATACGGCACTTTAGATCGTTCATGCTTTGCCTCGATACTTTGGAGCTTATGCTTGAATCAAAGACGGAGAAAGTGCATTGTAGTTGGAATTTTGGTCCTCTCAAAAGGGACGAAATGAGGACAGAGACATTTCTTTCACCTCCCCGCGTCCCAATCCTGTCAACGTCGAATCGATGACTTCAGCACAAGACTGAATGTCTCGGAGACATTTCGACCCGCGAACGCCACGGTCCGTCCCTGGCGCGCCCATCGTCAAGCGGTGAATCCCGTGCCGCTCTTGTAGCTCCATGCCGGAAGATAAAGACAAGGAATGTAAAAGTAAAACACTGTCTCACTCAGCCGGGCCGCGTAACTCCGTCGGCAAGATTGGGTTTAGGCCAGATTATTGCATAAGAAACTGAGAACAAGGCAGTTTGGGCGGTATCTGAGACACGCGTTGACACGTATAAGTCGACTGTTATCTGCTGCTTGACCATTAGCATTCTCGTCCCTTCGTTACCAGCATCCCCCTGACCCCTTCTACCTACAACTTAATCCAGCTTCGCTTTCTGCCTCTTTTTTGCATACAACTTCGTCCTACCACGATGTCCATCATCGCAGACAGGGTCAGAGACAGGACCCTTACTCGAGATGATTTCAAGGACTTGACCAGTGGCGATGATATCAACACACCGGTGGACGGCAATACGCCCCTAGGTTATGCCGTATTGAACGGGGATACTTACGCAATCCGCCTTCTCCTCAATCACAAGGCCAACGTCAAGAAGAAGTCTCCCAATGGTCTCTCTGTGCTCCACATGGCAGTCGATGCCAAGGAGAATGCAGCCCGTGTCGTCAAGATCCTTCTTGAGAGCCCGGACATCAATGTAGATGAAGAAGACGATTCCTATCCCCATGACACCCCCCTTATGCGGGCGTTGAAGAACAACCCGGATCCTGTCATCATCAAAGCTCTCAAGGACCGCGGGGCGTCCGTCACAACCCCGAACAGCAAGGGCGAGACGGCGCTGGATCTGGCGGATCGCCTTCTAAACGCCAAAGTTAAGGAGGCTCTCATTGATCCAGATCCTCTAAACCCAACTGGGACTTCGCTTACACGGTTCCTCGTTTCGTCGGCCTTCCTCTTGCTTGATTACCTCACGCCTCGGAAGCCCTTGCAAGACAGTGTCATCGCAGCTTTCAAGCTGATCTACGACCAGATCGTTGTGCCTCGCATGGCGCCTCCGGTAAGCTGCTCCGAGAATCATAAGCCAGCATAATTAACAGAACGTTTGTCCTCGCAGGTATCCGAATATCCAACCACAAAGGCAGAATTGAAAGACATATTAGACGATGTCGTGGCAACCTATGGCTTGGAGAGTTTCTTTGGGCCCGGCAGTCCGGTCCTGGACAGCATTCTCTTAAAAGCTTATACGGTCGTGCGCGACCCAAGTCTCGGCCTACGTCTTACTTCTGCAGTTGTGAGGTCACACTTTCATATGGCCTTGTATCAGCCTATCATCTATTGCGGTCAGTACTCTTTCCAGTGTCAATCAGCTATTACTACGAACATGGCTAAAGTAGGAGATGTGCAGATGACAGCGGCTCTATGAAAGAGGAAAATCGATGGCCGTCGCAGACCGAGATAGTCAGTGAAATTGCGACCACAATGTCGTTGTTCTCGTCAGATGAGAAGGGCGCTCATATCCGCTTCATCAACAAATCAAGCGCTGGTTTGGATAACCTCAAGGGCGAGCCTCTAAAAGCTCAGATGAACTTCGTCCCGGACGGCAGCACCAAGATCGGGACAAACCTGAACAGCAAGATTCTCGAGCCGTTCATCTACAGCAAGACCAACGCAGGAGAAGCTTTTGAGCGCCCAATCCTTGTCATCATCATCACTGACGGGTGGCCTACGGAGGAGCCTGTAGACACGTTGCAGAACGCCATCATTACCTGTCAGGGGAGATTGCAAGCTGCCAGTCATCCCCGCGATGGTAAGTCTACATCCCCCATTTGCGTTTACGATCCAGTGTATGATACTGAAACTTCACAGCTGTTCTGTTTTCTGCCAACCAAATCGGCAATGCTCCACAAGCTGCCGAATTCCTGAGCAACTTGATGGAAGTAAGCAAACGGCCGGAATTTGACGGCGTGCTCCGTGTCTCAGCAGGTAAGCATTCCACGACGGGTCAGAGTATATTGCGCCTTGCTAATATTGTTTCAGACAAATTGGACGCAAAATTCGCAGAGCTGAGAAACAATAAAGCCTCACTCCAATACTGGGTCAGTACAATTTATCTTTTATTACATTAAAGCATGGCTAATATCGAACACTATTATAGATTGACTCCGTGCTATTTGGCCCTTGAAGGTAATCTTTGCTGGCCATACTAGTTTAGTAGAGTTCGTTCGGATCAGAGTGCGTTTTAGTAGTTGGATGGTGGATAGCAGGTGGATAGCTGTAGTAGATTTCAATTTTGCTAGGGAGATGTTTCTTATTGTAACTGCTTTCAAGACTGCTGCAAGTTTTGGTGTCGCATGCCAATACAAACAATTATACTTGGAAATGAAATGCCAAAACAACACTAGCCTGCAATGACAATTCATTCAAACAGGCGACGGAGCTCTTAGGGAGGAGGTTTTATTTGGCCGGCTCCCCGGCATATCTAAAGCTCATGGTAACCGATACTGCCCGCTGAGAAGGGTGATGTTTTACAGTCTTACGTGTCCTCTACTGCCACGCACCAATCGAAAGGGAAGCTACTTGAGAAAACAAGTACCGGCAGTCTGTCTATAGAGTATATCCAATACGACAATAAAACCCTGCTTAGACAGTAACCTACCTATGTAAGGCACCAGTATATGAACGACTAGAGCCTTGTTTAATGCAGCTTCGTCGCTCAGTCCAAGCCACTGAGCATCAGGAATTAAATTCTTTTCAAGTGTCAGTAGATCGATACCTGCGTAAATGGCCCTCGCAATGCTCAATTTCGATGCTAAAAAGGCACAGGTGTGACGGAAAAACCTTTGTGCTGTGGCTTTCCTAGCAACAACCACAGACTAAGCAACAGCCAGCACCCTTTAGCTTCACCATCACACTCAAAGACAATTGTTCTTTTACAAAAGAAAAGGTTGATTGATATTTGCTTCCTGTCTGACAATGGGCTTATTAAATCCGTCTTCACCATCCCGTCCCTACTCCTCCTTCAAACTAGACATGTTGACTAACCCGATGCGCAGTAATAGACGCAAAGAGGCCCGACAAGTTCGCCAAGTCACCTTGTCAGGCTAATCAGCTTTCCAAGAGAACATTTACCGCATCCTGTCACTCTTGATGATCATGTAGGAGTTGCTGTAGTCCCTCAAGCGACTCTTCTCGAATGTGCTGTACGGCGAGTCGATGAAAACATGACAGGTGTTTGACTGTTGGATGAGGAAGTTAGCAACGAATAAAAAAAAACCACATTCAAAAAACAATGACTGTTTTTGTCTTACCTTATTGACGTCCCACCGGATGGCAATGCAGTCGCTCGCGTCGTTACAGTACTCCCTGGCACAGCTAGCGGGTGAGGTAGCCGTCTTTTCTTGGGAGTATGCTGGCCTTATATTGGTATTGGGCTTCAGCACATAGTTGGTATCGTCGATGTCAAAGGGCGGAATTGTGTCAGGCCAGGCGCCGAAGCCTAGGCTGTAGCAGATGTCGTCCTTGCCCCGCGCCTGGGCCTTGCATCGGTCCTCGCAATCCTTTTGAAGCTCTTCTTTCTGTCTTTGGCATGTATCATCTGAAGTCTTCTGCTCCTTGGCCAGCCTATCATTGCATTGCTTGTCGAGATCGTCTTTCTCCCTCTGGCACTTGGACTCCAGTTGTTGCTGCTGGCCCTTGGCAGCATCGAGATCCTGAGTGCACTGTTTGCTGATGGCATCCTTTTCAGCTTGGCACTTGGACTCCAGTTGCTGCTGCTGCTGTGCTTTAGCAGCATCAACATCACGAGTGCATTGTTTCTTGATGACGTCCTTTTCAGCCTGGCACTTCGATTCCAGCTGCTGCTGCTGCTGGCTCTTAGCAGCATCGAGATCCTGGGTGCATTGTTTGTTGATGGCATCCTTTTCAGCTTGACACTTGGACTTGAGTTGATTCTCTAGCTGGCTCTTAGCAGCATCAAGATCATAAGTGCATTGTTTGTTGATGACATCCTTTTCGGCCTGACACTTGGACTCCAGCTGCTGCTGCAGGTTCTTGGCAGCATCAAGATCATGAGTGCATTGTTTGTTGATGACGTCCTTTTCAGCTTGGCACTTGTTCTCTGATTGCTTCTGCTGTTCTTTGGCAGAGTTGAGGTCATAGGCGCACTGCTTGTTGATTATATCCTTTTCAGCTTGGCATGTGGCCTCCAGGAGCGTCTTGTCAGTGTTTCGAATATTATCGCATTCCTTTTGAAGGTTGGCCTTGTCTGCCTGGCATTGGTTGTCTGACTGTTTCTGTTGGTCTTTGACAGTCTTGAGGTTGTCAGTGCATTGTTTAATTTGTTCTTCCTTTTTCCGGGTGGCTTCATTGCATTTGTTGTCAGAATCCTTCTGCTGCTGGTTGGCTTTGGACAGGTCATCAACGCATTTCTGAGTGAGCTTGTCATAATCGTCGGCACAACGTTTACGATCCTCGGCACATTGGCTCTCGATACGCTCGCGCTCTGCCTTGTCCGCCTTGGTCCTCCCGTCGCATTCTGTTCTAAGTTCATCAAGTTGTTTCCGGAGATCATTGTCTTGTTTTGACCTGCAGTTGCGCTCGGCGTCCTCCCGCGCGTCCTTGACAGCCTTCCTCCGCTTCTCGATTTCTTCATTCAGCTTATCTTGGCATTGTCTGTTGAGACGTTTCTGGTCCTCTTCTCTGGCCGTTTTTTCCTCGGCCAAGTCTCGTTCTGCCTGATTCTTGGCGGCGCGAAGGGCTGCGTTTTCGGCCTGAAGGCGTGCTACTTCGGCCCGGAGGTCGTTGCTGCGTTTGGTGCATTCTTTCTCAGCCGCAAGACGCCCAGCCTCTTCTTTATCAGCGCACTTGGCGTCGATTTCTCGTTGTGAACATCCGATGTTGTTGTCCGTGTCATCGATGAAGCCAACCCTCCATAGAGAGTGTTGGGAGGGTTCTTCATCTTGACATCCATCCGTCTCACGCATGAGTCGACACTCGTGGGTTATGTCGTTCCATACGGAAGCCTTGCAATTTTCATTCACGGCACAGTGGTTGGCGCAGTCCTGTAAGGTCGGGATGTTGTTCAGAAAATCAATTTCCCCGTCTCCAGGTTGGGGGAAGGTTTGAGAATTAGGATACAGTTTGAACTTGATACGGGATCTGGTTGAAGTCAGCTCTTCGACATTCAAGATGAAAAGAGAGGTGAACCCTACACCATATCGGAACCAACCCCCGGGCATTCTTGAGCCTGTACAACCCACGTGAGGGCTCTCAGAATTAAGCAGAGTCGGACCGGCCAAGCCATAGTGAAAGAGAAAAAGGCCGCTACAGGCACCGCAGACAACTTTAGTTGGGAACTAATTGTACGAGTATGCGAAGTCTGTATTCGTCTCGGTTAGGGGCCACGTAAGAACTGCAAAGTATCGTGTTGCTTAATCGAGGACAAGTGGAACTGTTATATAACGTATGACTCTAACATATGCGGTCCACTTGGTAACTTTCCTTAGGAAGACTGTTAACAGGGAAAAGGACCAACTCTTTCTCTACCAACTCAGTCAGATCGAACTTGGTAATTGACCCGAGACAGAAAGATCTCATGCCGGGGCCTCGGAGGCCGACCAACTGTGTTGATTGGAGAGTAAATTTCCTGGCGCAAGCGGCTCGATCACCGTCTGCGTCATAGAGAACATCCAATGAGTTATAAAACACGGGCTGAAGAAATATGCCCTTCTGAGTCAAGGCTGACAACACCATCTCAAAAGTGAGGGAAACATTTCATGAGATCCGAAAACGCCACAGATAGCCCGAAGAATTGAAAGAATACCGAAGACTGTTACCGGAACTTGAATGTACCGAAAAGTCAATTGACTATTATTGCATGCTAGATTGGGACCGGATATGCATGGAGAGGCAATATGAGTGAGCTTGGCATAACTTGATCAAGATGCATCTAAGCTGAACTGAGAGTATGTTTCAGTCACTCAATACATTGAGATGACAACAAGATCATCAGGCCTCAAGGCAGCTGTGGATCTAGACACAGCCATATAGAAGGTATGTGACGAAGAAAAAGCGATTAGAAAATTGTAAGGGTTCGAATCAGGCCAACCAACCAGCAATTTTTGCCAGAAAGACACTCTCCTCATGTACGTATTACGGCAAATCAGGACACACAAAGAAGTATACATCAGCTATAATCTACAGTTCTCTACCTACATACATTTCAGTAGAACAGGACATAACAAGGAAGGTTGATTTGCCTCCATCCAGAACTCAAGAGTTGGTTCACGGAACATGCAGAGGAAGGCAAAAGACAACAACAAGATAATACTCAATCTGAGAAATCAGGCGACCTTCACGCTTCGGCCGCTTTTCTTGACAATGCATTTACAGCCAATCTCTCATCTGCAGGAAAGTCACTCGAACGGTTCACATCGTCGATAGTGGCGCCTCCTCACATACCTTATGTCGCAAAGACAATTTCATCGATCTCAGCCCTTTGGCAAACCAATCAATGGTATTACAGACACGCAAGTTATGCCACAAGGAAAGGGACGGCATCGGCTATTTTTTGCAAAGGGAGGCAGTATCTCCCTCAAAGACTCACTTTTTTATCCCGAAGCACACGTCAACCTTGTCTCAGTTTCTGCGCGTAAGACACAAGAAGCAACAATTTTCATCAACGGAGGACATGCCGTCCTCACACGGAATAGAGCAGTTGCACTCACAGCAACAACGAGACATAGAGTCTATGTCATTGATGAAATGGAGAAAGACAAAACATTCCAATCCGCCCTCGTATCATTTACCATTTGAGGTCCAAAACCTGAGAATCCGGCATGGCCGACTTGATCACTTAAGCGAGACAAACATAAAGAGATTGCAAACAATATCGACAGGAATCATTCCGATCAAACCAGACACCCCCTTACACAGATTACTGCCTTGGCAGAATAAAGTGAGTTTCTCACACACGATCAATCAAGAGAGGAACACGTCCACTCGAGAGCATTCATAGAGACATTGCAGGGCCTTTTGCTACGACTGTCGCAGCCGCGTAGAATGGAAAGTCCTGGTTCTTAGGCGTGTCGACATCATCGACTGCACTTTTGATGACGATTCAGTCTGTTGTTTTACTCGCACGTCCTCCTTGCATATCAATCCCTAAAACATTCATGTCCACAAATCTTTCGGCAGAGACGTGTGAGACACCGGGATGATAACGTCGGGCCGTCGGCAGATGGTCCGATATGAACTTCTGGACAAGGTGAGACTCCTCGTCACTGGAATGTGTCCGTTCAATCTCGGCAAGTGGCGTTTCTAGCACGGCTGGCACTTTATTCCGATTGTCTCATGCGATCGCAGCGTGGCTGTGTTGATCAATTTTTGATTCAGGCAATTAGGTTTGACCAGGTTACCCTTGTTTCACCCGGGATAGAGGGCGCTTGGGTATTCTATCTTGTATTAGGAACGAAAGACACTGATTTCCTAGGTGTTTGACTCCCTTGGAGAAAATAGATAGTTGAAGCTTGACGTGGCAATCCCTATTAGAAACAATGGCAAGTTCCTCTCTTCCCTGTGTCGAGAAGACCGTATGATATGGGGGGCAGGAATATGAGTTCTTCATAGTGATTCTTCCGTCGCTGAATGTGATGCTACCCTATCGTTGCTTGCTGGTGGTCGACGTGGGATTGCGGGAACCAATAAGTACAACGGGGCGGGCCGTTCCATACTAAAAGAACTTAATCTTACGGAAGAACAATTATACCGTGTGGTCCATCGATTATTACCCCGCCATTCTAAATTGGTGTTCTGGATTGTCCCAACATCGACATGCTTATTGATACAAGCACAACTCACCCAGTATCATGGCTTCCTTCGCAAGACCCCCTTCAAAGCTTATGGAACTACTGAGTAATGGCTCACCGAACCTGAACTTGACGATTGTGGACACAATACTTTTCCATCTGAATATCGCAGACATATACTCAATACACGCATCATGTCGATCTCTGCGCTGGTTGGTGGATTACATGACTGAATCACCGCGTTTGCTCAGTATCACGAAGCAACTACGGCCTTTTTTCAATGACCCAACGCGCTTTCGAAGTGAGCTTGGAAAGCACGATGGGCTCATTGCCGGAGATTTTGTGCGCAACTTCTTCGAATTTGGCCGTTGGGAAGTTAACTCGCTGCTTTTGTATATTGAACGTGGTGCCAAATGTCAGGGTTTCATCAAGTACCTACTACAACATGAAGGATACAGAGCCAATTCGGAAAAGATTGTGTTCAGTCGTGACACTACCCCGAATGTTTACATTGTCATCAGGGGTACTCGTGAGCCTCCCGTTATCGAAATTATGAACAAGGCCCATACCACAGCTGGTTTGAATTTTATATCCTGGAATAAAGCCTACTCACTTCTCCCGATTCCAACTGTGGTATTCCACAAGTTTTACCCTCTGAAACCTTTCGATGATGCTCTTGGACAATCATTACGACAACGGGCAAAATGGGGTTGGACGACAAGGGACCTTCTTTGGCCTGATTTGACAACTCAATATATTTCTACTGAAGAATGTCGTCAGATCGGCGGACCAAAATCTTTAATCATCAGGCTAGGAGATATATCTCCTGGAAATTACATTCCTGACTATGTCCTTGAGGGAAGCGTCTATTCTGTGTTATGGAGAGACATGTCTTCTACGCGGCGCCTGTCTGTTACGATACGGCTCGGACCTTCCTCCAATGCCCTTCAGTACGCGCACACGAACGGTGGCGGGATTGGTGATGGCTCTAAAGATTGGGAGAGATTTCTGCGCGAGCGATTGGACCGTTGGACTTATGTCGAGGTAACCAAGTTGGATCTTGATCAACATCCACCGTTTCACGTGATGGCACCTGGGAACTATCAAGTCTCTTTTCCCGCCAATTACCAGTTGCCTGAAACATGGGACTATGCAGATGACCAGATCATTCCATGGTTTCAAGAGTGGGAGAAAGGTTGGAATATGCATAACATGTACTATGGATGATAATCCGCGGCCTCTTTCTACAAGTTCAAAGATTGTGATAGCCTTTTTTTTTTTTTTTTTTACCATCGCGTTTGAGAAGTTCAGTGTCCTTGTCTGGCAATGATGACATAATTTCTATTACACAAATGCTTGCCCCTATCGTGCCAATGCTGTTATACCTAGTTTACAACTTTCTAGTCTCATTAGCAAATAGGGCGTATAATACCTAATATAGACTGTTTAATTGGGGAGGGGGCACGAATGCAATAAGGCAATGAGTTCCATTGTTGTTGTACTTATGATATAGGACGTCAGCGTCTAAAAGTCTGATTTGTGGTCAGTAGAAAAGCCTACATTTGAACGATGACAGATGCAGCGAGTTAGAACTGCGCAGATTACTTGTGATTCGCTACTGCTTCATGCCCGTTGATTCACTATTCAATATAAATGGTATTGTGATACCTCTATCCATACTCAGCCACATAGTAGAAACGTCACATTACCTAAGTATACTGACAAAGCTAATCAGTACCCGCCCGATAGTTGCAGATCAATGTCGTTATTATGGGACGACAGTAGGCGAGATCCATATATCGGACTGTTGCGGTGCCAAGTCCGAGCGAACCAATGACAGGTAGACGGAACAGCTGCTTGAGTCACCCACTATTCTTCTCCAGGTACCGCATAATGTCTATCTGATATAATGAATTCGATGCACGGCCTTTAAGTTATGTTGGTTTGAATCCTATAGATCCTACGTTCCACTATAGTTCATTGCGGAAATATCCGTCCAGGTGTCTATGCTCAATTTTGAAAGAAGGCGGCACGTTTATTAAGATAGACAGCAGATCCTAAGCCTTGGCTATGGGTTATTTGTCACACCGTCACCCACTGCACCGACAATGGCTGTACCAAAATATCCACAGAAGGAACGGCAGACGAAATACAAACAAGGGCCTTTAAAGATAGAGTCGGCATGAAGGACAAACTGGAATACTATAAATAGTGGCCGATGTCGACGGGCAGATAACTTTTTTTCACTATCAACCCATTCATTCTACCATCCACTTATCCAACACTTCGATTATAGTCGTTACACAGTACTATTTCCAAAACCATCAAACGGTCCAATCGCCAACATGGTTTCCCTCAAGTCCGTCCTCACTTTCGTTAGCCTCGTCGCAGCTATTCCCACTTCCCCTGCTGAGGAGAGTCTCGCAACTCTCGACAAGCGGTTCAACGGCGGCTGGTGCACCCTTCATATTCACCTACACATGGGCGAGAACGAAAAGGGCACTCATGAGATGAACGTTCGAGTTTACGACGGCAACGAGATGGTTGTCTGGCAGAAGGAAAGCATCTGGGGTGACGGTGTACTTGTCGCTCACAGCGAGGGCCTACCCGAGGTTCTCAATATTAACGCGTTCCCTTCAGGTGATGATGTCGTAAGTTCTTAGCATCCCTTCCCCAGATTGAATATCCACTTATGGATCGTGCAGGTCAAATTCAGCTACGGTGGCTATGCTTTCGGCTCTGGCAAGTCCGGCACTAAGAACAGGCACTGTTCGGTTGGAACCTTTGAGAAGCCTTCATACTTTAGCTCGGTCTACAAGCTTGAGATGGACTGCGGATTCTCCTGCTAAACGGTTCATGGGGGGGCATGGAGATACAGACACAGAGAGCATGGTATGGGTACTAGTACAATGCTCCGAGTACAGTATGGCATAGCGGGATGATTTGAGAGCAGTCCCTACAGAGCGCTGACTCTTATAGTTAACACGGACTTATCTTTCTTACAGAGATATCAGTTTAATAAAATTCACTATCACTTGATTATACATGGTTATTGGAGTGAGTCGCGGGACGAATGATTTTTGAGGATTCTGGTTGCAAATATTGCGACTGCTCTTTATCAATTGCACCGGCCGCGTGGCCTAATGGCTAAGGCGCTAGATTTCGGTCTTCATCTTCCGAATACTCTAGAGATTCCAGGTTCGACTCCTGGCGTGGTCGCTCCAAGATGTTAAACTTTCTTTTTGAAGATCCTTCACCAGATAGTGGGTCTACTCTAGCGTCGTCGTACTGACTGCCGCAGGCAAATCAAGACAACACTTTCTTTTGTAGTTGCTCAGAGGTCCGGCAGTCCGTTTGCAGCATTTGCCGTCTCATTAGACAAAAACATTTATCAATTTATTTTTGAAGGCTGTGCCACATGGTAATGGTGACTGGCCAGGTAGAAGGCACAAGAGTAAGTTCAGACAAGTTGTATTAACGATCGAGATGGATGACTTGGAAAGGCGCCGACCTGAATGTTTGTAATTTTCACAGATCCCAAACGCTGAAAACCACCAGTATTCCCACATTGCCCCAGTATCAAGCCTTCTATGTCGTCATTCCTAAGTCCAGCTAACCAAAGAACCCAAGCGGTCCCATCAAAGGAACCCACATCTTCAAGATACCCCAACTGACTTCCCGTCGTAGCCCTAGTGACCCTGCCTTCCCGAACCGCTAGCAAGCTATCATGTCGGAATGTCACCTTTGAACCTTCAGGAATATTGATTTCGTCTCCCCATGAGATGGTGTACCGGATCCAGTCCGGGTGTTTAGCTGACAGACTCACGCAATTAAGGTGCGCTTCGAATATCGGTGCTTTGAGGAGTATGTGGCCGTGATCTACCCTTCCAAAGGGCGCTTTGGGTGAGGATACTTGACACCCAGCCTCTAATATTTCTAGTTCGTAATCCATCGCGAAGTCTTCGTATCCTACATCTTCAGATCCTTCTACTCCAACGCCAACCGGCAGTGAAGCCCAGGACCAAGATGGCGCAGTCGGCTTTTCCAGTGCAAGAGGGCGAACCTGCGTTTGCCCAGTCTCAGCCACTTTCCAACATAAACCGGAAAAGAGTCTGGACCGCCAGATACCCGCCAAGTACCCATCTCCATAAAATCGCGAGAAGTAAGACGCGATACCACCGAAAGCTGGCAGCTTGTCTTCCTGGAATGAAAGTGTGCGAAGTGTGTACTTTCTGACAAGGCCTGTCCAGACTTTGTGTATTGCGATCTGGCGATCACGCTCTGATGAGGACCAGTTCTCTAGCTTGGTAAGCATCTTTCGTATGTTCCAATCTGCTTGGTCTCGGAGATGATCTTCGTCTAGACATTTCATTATGCTCTTGCATTCCCAGGTTATGTCGGAAGGTGTGAAGTGGATGACCCGAGTTGAGAGAACGGCTTCTTGGAGACACCAGCCGCGGCTTAGTAGGATGTCCTTACCCCGCTTGAAGTAATTTGATAACCCAGTGAGAAAGGCCTCATGCGAGTAATGCTCTTGTATGAGGTATTTCACCGGTCTTCCGCTTTCATCAACCGTCGAGTAAGAAATCGGTTGCCATCTATCCTCAGCTTCACGAAGGAAGTGCGTATTGCTGTCCCAGCATCGTTCAACGGCAATGGTGAAATATGCCTTGGAGTAATACTGGGCCATCTTTGATGATTCGTTTTGCCAGTCCTGGCTATTGTCTTGAATTATGCATAGCGAATCTATCCAGATATTGTGTACCCCAAGCTCTCTGCAGAGCCATATTGCATCTTGGAAGACAGCCGTGAGTTCTGTCACGGGTGTTAGCTCCTTGAATTGAGAAATAGTACTCTCGGTTATTCGAACTGGATGGAGTCCTGGTGGTCCCCAACAGTGACTGAGGGCAGCATAAACGCCTTTGTCGGAGCCATTGGTCTCGTGGAGATGTATCATGTCGCTCTCTGGGTCTATTCGGATGATCCTAGTTGGTAATTGTGTTTGTTGGTCCTTGGGACAACGGTCATGGCCACTATCGCCTGAGGCGCAACGTTGAAGTTGTTCTTTGATGAACTGTATGCTTTGCTGTGATTTTGGAGACCATTTCAAGCTACGCAGTTTGCCGTGTTCTGCAATATCTTGGCTTCCAGACTTGAATTGTTAGTGAGCATGCATCGGCAAGAAAGGAACAAACTTACCTCATCACACAATTTAATGTCGATATATCTATAGAAGAAAGGGTCGCCACGTTTCACGCTCTCTTCAGAGACTTTCCTAAACCAAGAGTATTTTGTGATGACTCGTCCATTCCTTTCTGGGGACAGGCATATCTCTTTATATGTGCCGGGTCCATTATTTGTTGATTTAAAGTCCGGATACTCTTCTTCCAACGCCCTTTCCAACCTCTCATGAATTTCTCTCAGAAGAATACACCGATGGCAGTTTGTGGACAGGTTCTTGACCTGAATAACATATCTCGTAAGCTGTTCCCCCGTCAGAATGGGGTTGAGGTCAGACTTGATCGGCCGAAGGTTTTGACAGACTTCGCAAATCGGCGACGGAGAATCCATAGCTGAAGTAGAAATGCTATCAGTGCCCATATTGGCCCGAATAGTCAGGTTGAAGTATCAACAATCATGTCTTGGTTAGTTTGACGTTATTGTGAGCAGTTGATGATTCGCTCAAGTTGACCCCACTTGATTACGCGAGCATGATTACTAGCCTATGATTGGCTTTGAAGAATACATCTCAGCTAGACCACTGAATGTCGACAAAGGTACTCTTATTTCCCGATCTATATCCATACCGTCGTCGCTGTCGTCTTGGTGCTCCTCATCACTAGAGTAGCAATACTCATCTCCATCGTCGTCTGATCGTGCGATAATCTCGTTGAGGAGGGCTTCCGTCGCATCGGTCTTTGCATCATCCGTGTCACCATCCTCCTGCGTCAAGTACAGCATCAAGGTGCGTCCACCAAACATAACGTGACTGGGGTCTGAAGTCGGTTTTGAAGACGAGACTTTGTCCATCAAGCCAATTTGACTGTCGGTCGCTACAATCTTTTGGGCTATTTGTCTTCGCAATTTTGTTTACTCACAGGTCGATATAGACCAAGGACTGTTTATTGCATTCAGCCTGACATTGTTCAAGAACGGATAAAGCGCCTGGAATGTTAATAGGTATGATCTTCTAAAAGGGGCCTTAAAAGGGTCACATACTAAAATACTAGAGGTAACTTTATATATATTGGGGTTAATTATATCTTTAGCTCGAAGACTACCCATTCCATGCTCTTTATACCGAGACTTGAGACTCTAAGCTCCTTAAACTATAAGTGAATTATATATACAAGAAAATACAAATTTGACGTCGTGTCCCTAGATTGTGGCAAAGGCAACACCACCGATGATACCACCTACAAACGTAAATGTTATGATACCTGCTCCTATTCTATCCATCGACGTAATGGGCCTGTATGAAGGTTTGTCGTTGGCGACGTCAAGATCGACGTTGCCTCCATTCGGATCACCCTTGGATGTTCCACCAGTTTTTGTAGTCACGGGTGGTTTTGCCTTTGGGACAAGAGTATACTGAATAGCCTGCAACGCGCTCATTTGCGGCCCCACGCCAACGATTCCATCGAACTTGTCGGACAACCACGTGAAACCGCAGGCTGTACCAGCTACGCCTTTGAAGCCCTCGGCGGGCGCTCCTGTACATACGGCAGCGGCCTTTCGGGCAGATGCTCGCAGGATCTTCATGATGGTTTCCGAGGCATGGGGTGCTATCAGTGCGCTAGTGGCCATCCACCGCGTTAGATATCCCTTGAAGGTCTGTTGATCCAAGTTGCATAGCTTGTGCTCCTCACAGAATTGCTCATACAAAACATCGTTCTTGGTGAACTTGACCTGGATATCCTTCACCAGCCCGTCTACACGAGTTTTCCACGTGTCCTTCTCGGTCAAGTTGTACATAGCTGCAGCTCCATAGAGGTAAACGCCGGTATTGTAGGACCATTGGTTGGTGTCCATAGAGCTGGGGCATTTGCCAGCGAAATGAAGTCCGTCCATGATCTGGTAGTCCTTAGTGATGAGCCCAATCTTGGTTTCCCAGTCCCAGATCTTCTCGGCCCAATCTGCATAGGTACTGTTTCCGGTATAGCGAGCGAGGCGCGCAGCGATATTGAAGAAGCAGCCATTCGAAATCGAGTTCTTATAATCATATCCCACATTCCAGGTAAAGATTTGCCATCGAAGGCCGCCACCGCAATGCTCTGTATCCCAACGACTGGCATATTCGTTAAAAACAGCCTGAACCAATGCAAGCCACTGCGGTTGGTCTTTTGGTGGGTCAGGAAACTTGTGCTCTGCTGCTGACATCGCAGCGACTGCCCAGAAGCCTTGGTCGTCGTTACCTTCTGTCATGGTCTGGTTATCAGGCATGTAGTCGTTATCAGTGCCGACTTGATGTATCATAGCTTGTTGAGTGATGGCATTGTAAGTATCATCACCGGTGAGCCACCAATAGTCGATCAATGTCCCGAACATTCCCCCTGCTATCCACCCTGCATGGGGTTAGATGGTGAACTCAACAGAGAACGCTTGGCTTACAGTAATAGGGGTCTGGTAGATTTCCTGGTACGTCGCCGGTATTATTACCAGTGTAGTATTTTACCAAGCCATGTGCAACAGTGCTTGCAGCCTTTTTGATAGAGTCTGGATATAGTAAGATACTAAGCCAAGGACCGAACGGGACAGGGGACTTACTGTCATCATCCCATTTTACATCGACGGCGTTGACAGCCGCCACGGCCGAAGTAATAGCGAATATCTTGAATATCGAAGGTTTCATCCTGTTGGTTGAGTTTGAGCACAAGAGTAGAGTCTGGCGCTAGATGAACGACTGGCTGAAAACTGACTTGCTTCTCGACTGCGTACCTCTTCAACAGCAAAGCAAGATCACAAAAGGAGGCCAAGGTGCCAAGTCCACTATCCATGATACTTAAACATACTCGCAGCTTCTCAGCACGAAGTGGAGTTACATTTGGCAATCAGACGAGCCCCTTTTCGCACGGCGGTTCGGAGCGAGGCGCAGCCAAACCTATTAGTCCAGGATTGGGATGTCAAATATAGTTTCAGGTCAAAGCGATGCGAGGCAACATCCTGGACGTGAATCAACAGCCGGACTTGGGGGAAATAACAAACAATTATAAATTGTTACGTATCCCCAGGGGGAAATGCAATAAGGTTAAAACCAGTAGAGTGCATTGGGCAATCTTGAACGCGCAGCCTCGTTGATCCGATTTGCTGTTTTGGTTGTTGTTTAATGGATATAGGCCTAATGTCGCTTGAGAACATTAATCGTCAAGTTATTATTCTATGGTACGGTCAATTTCCCACCGGAAAGTATTTATAAAATTGAAACTTATTTGGCTATTGCTAGGCGAGAGATTAATGCTAATCTTAAATACGATGTGGGGTCCCCAGCACCGCGTAATACAAACCCCATTTAGGACATGAGCGAGATACGGGGTTCAGATATTCTTAGTGGGATAAGATATGGAAAGAAGTCGAATTTGGAGTTCTAAATAGAAGATGCGATAGATATGTGGGAAACCGACCGGAGATAATAACCTCGGGCCATCCGAGTCAATGCATCTAACGAACCCATAAGTGCCGGGAATCCTAATGATTTAGATCTAGAGAAATAAGGGTTTTTGAATTCTTATCTACATGCTCATTTGGTGCAGCATAGCTAGTCATTACGTGACAAAAAGGGGCTACAGTAATTAATTAAAACAGTGGCAGGTCAGCGGTGGGTGCCTCTTGAGTTGTAATAACATTAATTGCTCGCTTAAACTCAGCTCCTTTCATGGTATCCCCACTTTCTGGGGGATCCATATCATTTGTATTTAGTCTTTTTATGTTGCATAACTCTGCAGCGTTGAGTCGATCTACCTAGGTATTTAATTTTACCTTTACTCCGTAGTTTAGGGAAAGCTCAGCTATCGGCTCCCGGGATTTCTGATAAGGAGTACCCGTATACTCCATAAATTGCATTTCAACCAGTACGGAGTAGTGTCCATAAAATTAGCTCAGTAAGAAGCTTAAAATTTAGCATCACTGTAAGACCCATTTATCAATCGTTTAACCTATCCAGCTAAAAACTCATAATAAACTCGAAATCCACCGACCTTATAAGTCTGAGACTCAGCGCGATATAGTTATTAGATCCGAAGAAATCCCAAAACCTATTATTCAGAACGGCGTAGTAGTCAGCTCATATTAAGCCAGATTCTAAGAATATCTGGCTTGCTTAGCTTGATATCTTCAATTGGTATCCTAATCAGTACAGCAGGTAGGAAAAGAGACTTCTCAGGAAGTTGGATGGTACAATTCTGCTACTTATGTGAGGCTTCTTGCTTTGAGACCATTGCCTTAATCACTGTACTCCATGTATGCTACTAACCTCCCGCCCCAAGTAGTCCTATCCATCCGCCAAACACTCTGGTCTATCATGACCTTGGTGCAATGCCGAAACAACAACGCCCAGGTGATCTATGGGATGCAGTTCTTCATAGGTCTATCCGAAACACTCGCGGCTACTGGATCTTTGTATATTCTCCCTTCGTAGTACAGATTCCATAGTATACTTTAGCATTAGCATTAGGATCGGCTACAGGGTTTAGTTTAACATGGGCGTCGGCTATAGGGTTGCACTAAGAACCTACTGAGGCAATTACATCGTCATATATTGACGCTACCAGTTAGTTATGAGTAGATGCAGTTGCTACTTTTGTCTCACTATGGACCCTTTAGTCATTCCCCCGGATTTCTACCCCGCACTTTCGGGATAGGGTTTTATTGCCTGCTCTGATCCGACGGGTGTAACATACCCCACGCAAGATGAGTTATTTCCGATAAGAACCTCGACATGTTCTTTTTCTATTTATTGCTACTTCCCTTCTATAACTTTCGTTCTACCTTTTTCTATCTGTAGTTGTGGTCAATTTCCAACCTATTTGCAATGTCAGACCTTGACCTTTCCGTTCTAAGAACGGCTCTTCTCTTCCTTAAACATCACTTTGTTGCATGCCTCGCGGGAATCTTTATTCTCAGTTATATTTACAATCGATTCCGACCTGGCCTTTCTTCCATCCCTGGACCAACCCTCGCCAAATGGACGAAACTTTGGCGTCTCTACGACGTATACAAAGGCCAATCTCACCAGACGGCTATAAGACTACATCAACAGCTCGGCCCACTTGTCCGAATTGCCCCAAACGTTGTATCCGTTGGTGATCCCCAGGCTATCAAGACCATATATGGATTGACTGGCGCATTCACAAAGGTTCGTGGGTTCCAAGTATATCGTAGCGTACTGATACTGACTTATTCTCCAGTCAGCTTTCTATCCCATTCAGAGTATTTCTTGGCAGAAGAAGCCACAAATGAACCTTTTCTCTACACGCGATCCTGTCTATCATCGGGAGCAAAAGAAAAAGGTCGCAGGCGCATACAGCTTGACCAATCTGCTTGAATCCGAAGCTGCTGTGGACTCGTGTACCAAACTCTTCATGTCACGTCTTGACGAGTGGGCCGCGACCGGGAAATCTATCGATCTGGGCATGTGGCTCCAATATTATGCCTTTGACGTCGTTGGTGAAGTCACCTTTGCCAAGAAGCTCGGGTTTCTGGCCATGGGTGGGGATGTTGACGGCATGATGGAAACAATCGAGGGCATCCTTTTATATGCATCTCTTTGCGGACAAGTCCCCGAGATGCACCCTCTCCTATTGGGTAACCCTCTGTTTCCAATTTTGATGCCCTCTATGGAGACGTGGAATGCAGTTTTGACTTTCACTCTCAAGGCCATCAATTCCCGGACATCAATAAAACGAGATGGTGAATTGGAGCTTACTGATGGAGGAGAAAAGGATATGCTGTCTAGATGGGCAGCAGTGAAGAACAAGGACCCGCTCAAGATGAGTACCCGGGACGCCATTGTTCATCTCTCAACCAATGTGTTTGCTGGTTCGGATACCACGGCGATCGCTCTCCGAGCAGTCATCTACTTCCTCATTAAGCACCCCGACAAGATGGCCAAGGTTGTGGAAGAAATCGACAGTGCCGACAAGGATGACAAGCTCAGTGATCCAATCTCATACAAGGAGTCTATTGGCCATCTGCCATATACAGGAGCTGCGATCAAGGAAGCTATGCGCCTCCATCCCTCCGTGGGCCTTCTGATGGAACGACATGTTCCGCCTCAGGGAGCCGAAATATGCGGGCAGTTCATTCCCGGTGGCACGATTGTCGGAATAAACCCATGGGTTCTTCAACACGACCCTAAAGTGTACCAAGATCCTGAGGCCTTTATCCCCGAGCGTTGGTTAACTACCGATGTTGACTTACTTTCAAAAATGGAAAATAGCTTCCTGTCGTTTGGGGCAGGGTCACGGACTTGTGTTGGCAAGAACATCAGTCTTATGGAGATGCACAAGTTGATACCACAATTATTGAGACAGTATACTATCAACTTGGCAGATCCGAAGGCTGAGTGGACGACATCGAACCGTTGGTTTGTACAGCAGCATGGTCTGATTTGCACTTTAAAGAAAAGGGCAGAAGTTTGATATAGGGTATGTTGAGCGAAAGAGGTGGTCGAAATTGATCACCATGGTGAAAGATATGTTGATCACTCAGTGTGCGGATTCGTTTGTCTTGTGGGC
This sequence comes from Fusarium brachygibbosum, assembly GCA_018886245.1. Classification (NCBI taxonomy): domain Eukaryota; kingdom Fungi; phylum Ascomycota; class Sordariomycetes; order Hypocreales; family Nectriaceae; genus Fusarium; species Fusarium brachygibbosum. The sequence goes on from JAEKIX010000026.1 coordinate 148,039, forward strand.
GAAGACAACAGGGTATTCCGGGAGAGTGCTCAACTGTAACCCATTGAAATGATCCTGAATAGTCCATAGGATCAACCTCGATAATTGTAGCTTAGCTTTGACCAACACAATTGGTAACCACAAGTCCCCTCTCTTTCTTTCTACCGTGAATCCTCCTGCAATAGTCTTTCGATCTCCAATCATTACTATCAAGCTATCGGCCTTCCATATTGCTCATCCTGGGTTCTATAAAACACCTGAGACGTCCCTATTGCAACTCAAGTGGCTACAGAGTCTGCTTATCTGAACAAAGACCTACCGATCCCCTGCTTCACTGACCCATCAATGCCTCATTGTCATCTAAGACTATCGATACTATGGTATTCCATTGAGAGACGCCTTCTCTAGCATCTCTAAGAAGCCATTGACTGTTTCTTCACAGTTGATGCCCTCGGTACGCGTTTCTTTAACGGATATACTTCTCATTTCCTTCTCCAACATCTCCGCCGGTACTTTCATCGCTTTCATCAACTCAAGAAACCAAGAAATCCGTTTCTTCAGCCAGTCTGCTTGGTTAAAGTTACGAACAGGCAGTTTATCGGTCCTCGAACGCTCGTGCTGGAGCCAGAAGGCATATTGTGCCATTGAACGTGCAACTAAGTTTTCTGACAAGTCTGTGAAGGATATCGAGATATTCTCTTTGTACCTGTCAGCTTTATAGTCGACTTCGTAAGTCTATCCCTGTCGTAAGCAACTTTCAAAAGATTTGCTGTAGATCGTGACAGCCTGAATCTTTTACGGCTTTCCGCTACGTTCGAAACGTATCACCACCATGGCTGAGGTGACAGTATCCGTTATAAACCCGGTTTCCTCAAAGTTGTAGATATCGACATCGTCGTTACCGTACTTGGCCCTCGCGTTCCGCACAAGCTCGAGCCAAACCAGAATCTTGTTAGGAGCTTTATATAAAGCTCTTCGGTAATCGTATATGCGGTTGAAACGGGTTTGAAGATGCAGTTGCCGCATGACAAAGTTTCTAGCCCCTAACTTGCCAACTTTCTCTGCAGCACGCTCTGCGAGCAGCAAATTAGCCATGTCTTCCACCTTACATAGCCTTGGCGGGATCCCTCGCGTGTTCAAATCGAGGATGTATTCAACAATGTCCTCTTCTTTCAAGTCAGTAACTTCTGAGAGTTGGGTGTAATATCGCGTCGCAACGAACGGCCTTTCATTCTAGGGCGCAATGATAACTCGGGCAAAGAGTGAATCTTTACCGCTTGGTTTTCGCTAACTTCTGATGTTTTTGAATAGCTTGGACAGCCAAGAGGACCCGTCTTTTAGTTGAATTAGATTCTATATTGTGCGGTTGAATGGCACGATGGCAAAATAAAATGAGACGTGTCGGGAGGAAAATCCGCCGTTCGCTTATGAACCGAGTTACGTTATATCAAGACTACGAAGGTTTTTAACAGTTTGAATTTATCTATTATCTGTTAATAGTGTTCTGAGTCTGAGATCGTGCCTTGTTCCTAGATGAGCGCCCGAAGCCCCTTTTCCATGGTACCAAGGCTCTAACTCTTAATGGGCCAGGGAAACAAGATGTCTCGAAGACTCTCATAGTGTTCGGGTTTAATCAATATCCAGCCCTGGCAAGTTGTATCTCAGATGATGCCGACGAGGTCACCTCTTCGTCTGCGACAGACTTGGCCGTGGTAGCCGACTTTCGATCATAGCTTTCGAAATCTCGATCCCGATCCGGCCAATGCTGGCCACGCTGGACAATGATTTCTGTGGTCCGCACTATCGCCGTCGTATCACGTTCCTGATCTCCGTCGTTCCCTCCAATGTCAATGTGTGACTCACTCAACCCCTGGACAGCCCATCTTGAACTGCCTGCACCGTCCGCCACGAAAGTATCTAACGCCACGCCAGCCGTCTCCCCGATACGATTGCGCGTGTAGGAGCTACCCAGTGTAGAACTCTGCGTCAACTCCACTAGCTTATCGAGGATGCTGAATTCCACCTTTAACTTGATACTGTACACCAGCGGCTTGTAGGCTGTTTGCACGTCGTAGTAGTTCGCGAACTCGAGAGCCACCACGCTGATGTCGAGGAAGATGACAATGATGTTGACGTAGATCAGGTGGTTCATCACGCGTTTCGGTCCAGCCCCCCCTCTAATGTCCTTCTCAGACTTGAGGAGTTTCATGGACTCCCAGATGTAAAGGCCAGAGATGATGGTTTCTTGAACGAAGAAGACGGTCAACTGAAGCTTCTCGTAGACAAAATATATATGCAGGAAAGGCCCTGGATTCGTTGAATTTGAACCGTACACCAAGACAATGACCGGAATATGCAAAACGATGGCATTAAAAACGATCATGGCCAAAACAGCGCGCAGAACAGTCTGGTTCCGCGTAACAATATGCAGCCGGGAATAGAGCACGACGGACTGGCCGGTGACCATTGTGCACCATCCGATGACGATTAGAGTGGCGTATAAGTTACTGACGTTTGTCAAAGCAAGATGCTTTAGGAGATAGCCGATTGCGTTCGGCGCGATTCCCCATGTCGCAATAAGAAAACTCCAGAAGTAAAGACCGCTTCGCTTCTTGAAGGTGCCGAAAATGACGAAATTCAGCTCCAGAACGTTGTATAGCGCGATGCTAATGAATACAATGATAACGTGAGTTACCAAGCCGTTAGCAGAGTCTCTTCTAGACAGGGCATTCTCATGGTCTGCCATTGTAATTTCGAACTTGGCTGTGTCTGTTCAAGGAAGAGTCTTGGTCTAGATAGATACGACCCTTCGAGCCCGCCAGTGGTCGGCACTGGGGGCTACTCTTACACCTTCTGTAGCGAACAAAAATATGCGGAGACGTTTTCAAAGAATGGGAAGAAATAGCTAGCGAGAATGAAAAGCCGCCTAGAATATCATATTTCACGATGGGCAAAGTCCACCCTGCAGCTTTGATAGAACCATCGATGGAGGAGGATCAGAAGAACTATCCCTTGATCATAAGCCATGTCAAGACATGCAGCTTATATACAATCGTCTAGGGCGCGGCTAAAGCCTCTAGGTAAAACGAACTAATGCAGTGATTGCCACGGGTCTAGACTCTGCTAACTTTAATCATTAGCGTTGAAGTGCCAGTAGAGGCTGTCTTGGCGACGGAGAACCCGCATCCATGGTGGTGGCTAGAAGAAGAGAATGAAAGCCGGCAAGGGAGCTACACGTAGCCATACTAACCGAACTTGATTAAGGTACTCGTCATCATTGAATTTTGATAGGACGGAGTATAGTTGTGAGCAAAATTTCCGCCTTCTCGTACGTTAACCCACTAACCGGAGTTGATGGTGATGGATATTCCTACCGCCATCGAGCTACTATCTCGGCTGTCAAAGTAGGGAAAGAAACAAATGGCAAAAGAAATGGAGTTGATAGGAACAATTCCATGGCTTTTGGCGAGGTGACTGGAGTTGAGTGATTGCCATATTCAGTCTCTAAATCGTTCCGACCCGCTTGGTGTGTGCTATTTTTTCTCTCTGCTGCTTGGTCATGTTACTCCTTAGGGAAAATCCAAGCTTTGTCCCCGAGGGCACCTCCGCCACATTTTCTTTGTAGGGATTTGTGGAAAGCACTACCTGTTCATGCGGCCCAAGCGGGGCAAGCCGGCCGGCTGGGACTCCTATTTTCTTCGCCTTGGCAGTCAACCTCTTCGGTCAGCACTTGACGGGTTTGTTACAACCTTATTAGAACACTGCTATGGTGAAGAACCCCATGTCTGTGGTAAATCAATATCTAGAACGATGTCGCCACATGATAAAAACTAACGCGTTTCTACAAAGTAAGTTATTAGTAAAAGATTCATAGCGAAGACATGCTTGTGGATTCATATGTCATTAGTGCATTAGTGTATGTCTCTCATCAAACCACTTCCTTGGCCGCCCATGGCCTTAATCAAGTTTTCTCCGAAGAATAAATGAAGTGACATATCAAGATGATATTATTGTGGATGAAAAAATAGAAGATAACTGGATGTGGCCGAGGAATCTTTCTCCCGCTATCAATTCAGACACACCTTCCCGCACATAAGACTAAAATCTGGGTTTATGACAGAATTGACCGCCGCACTATCGTTTTGTCTTCGGACCATGTTATCTGAAAAAATTATCTATTTTGACCAGAAAAGCCCTCCTATTCTGGTAGTGCTTTATACAGAAGATTTTCCATATGCCTATCAGTAATGGCACCATATACTTGACAAGCGAGCCAGTAAAACATATTGGTTTAAATTTCATCTCTTACTTGAGTCCCAATCTTTAAGAAGCCATAAAATTTGCAAACCAAGCCTAAATTTTTATTTAGGAAATTGCGAGAAAGAAATCTATTAGAGGCAATTAGCAAAACTCTCATATAACCTGATCACCTCTCGGGCGGCTTTGAAGTTGGCCATAGATGCTATAAAGACATTGGACGCAAATATGCTCTTTTTCATAATCGGAATGTCCCGTGCTTTTGGGACGAGTCTGGCAAGCTAAGTTGGCTCGTCTGGGGGACCTCGGGACCGCATAAGCCAACAGGTAATAAGCTCTCGGCGGAGCAAATGCTCAGCAACGAAAGCTAAACCCGAAATGTTATGGCCTCTGTCTCTCTGTAGCTGCTTAGAGTTCGTTAGCTCCGGGGTTCAGGAAATAACTCAGACAAAGTTTGCCCCTCAATCCCAGGCGTCAGCAAAGTGGGGGATGAGACGATTGCTTATTCGGTGCAAGCCCAGCTTCCCCTGAATAGCGAGTCATTAATACGGGTATAGAATTTAGAGGCATCATAGCTAATATCTATTGCATGCAACTTACCAGGGAAAATAAGTAAAGGCCCTAAAACTGAAATAATACTATAAAACACTCATAATATATCTATAAGGATTAAACATGTAATAGTCTCAGGTAGCAATTAGGTAGATTAATAATAGCCTCTTAATTCGTAACAAGACTGAAGCTTGCCGCTTCAATCTTGTGAAAAGATTTCCTGTAAAAACCTCCTCGAGTGGGGTTAGATAAGGACCCGAGGTTATCCCGAAGGTCGTGGGTTCGAACCCCATTACACTTTCGCAATCGGCGGCTAATAAGCGGACGGGTACTGTCAAACATTGGGGTGAAAATATGTATTATCATTGTCCCTCCTCTGATCGTTGGGTAAGAACCATATTTCTACCTGTTCAGTAATGACCTATCAAAGAGGTTGTTACAGTGCTGAGACGGCTCTCTGAACGGTAGCTTGGTCCTCCCGTTAGCCAGACTGTCGTAGGGTAGGCATGATCTTCACGACCTCAGGAACAACTGCCTTAGTAATCCAGCTTCGGCCCCGCAGTAGATGCACTAAATAAAGCTCTATGCAGGATGTCTGCGCCACATTAAAGATCCCGTCTAGCAGTGAAGATCCCACCAAACACTACGGACAGCTTCTATCCAGTACGCACTCATACAACATCCCTAGTTTAGGTTTCTTTGAGGTACTGTGTTTTTTACACTTCTCAATGGTGCACTCGACAAAACATCACATGCAAGATCTCGTCCAGCACTACCAGCAGTTTCTAGCTTCTGCTCAGCACTAGATACAGCTCTCGCCCAGCACGGGCGCTTACATCTAATTCATGAGACTTGGTGACCAAGTCACCAAGTGTATTTAAGCATGGATGTGAGCCGTGTTGGTTGTGCCTGGCCCATCTGCTAACCTAAGCAAGCAAGCCCAATGTGCAGGGGGCTTGAAACTCGGGTTATTACTGCATAGATTCCCCTGTAAATCCACCCTCGAGAAATTACAAGGCTTCCTCACTGTTGTTCTATGTGTCCCCCCCCCCCAAAAAAAAAGTCACCTCATAAACGCCTGATAACGGTCAAGCCAGTAACGCCCCTATATACAGGCTCGTCATGGCTGAAGTAGCTGGATTGGCTTTGGGTATCGCTGGCATCGCTGGCACAATCGATGTTTGCATTAAGTGAGTTTGGTCTGTCGCCAGTTTGCTATGGCAGACGTTTGATTACATACCCTTACTCATTGTCCCAGATGCGGCAAATACCTGGTCCAAGCCTGCAAAGATTATGACCAGACTGACGTTATAGTCAACGAACTGTGCGTGAGGATTGAAATCTGCTGGTCGCGAATTGCGAGCCAGCTAGAAATTGTCAAAGAACTCGAGCACGGTTTGAATGACGACGATCAGAAGCTCCAGACACGAATCCTGCGTATCCTCCGATCGAAACTTGAAGCTGCCATCGCAGCTATCTCAAAGTCTGAGAAGTATGGGTCATCAAAACGCGTCAAAGCCTTGAATTTTCTCAGTCTACGAGAAACTCTCGAAAGCACTGTAGCAGATCTTGAATCGTGGCAGCAGCGATTTGAACCTTCATGGTTCCAGGTCATCAAAACAGCCCCCCCAGCTGTCGATCAAGTGCTCCAAAACAGTCCAAAAGTTGGAGGTCGAAATCGCGAGGAACCAGCTTACGAGGGTTTAAAATTTCGTCAAGCTTTCGGTGAGAACCGGTCGGATCTTCTTGCAGAGAAGGTACTTGCGACTCTAGAAACAGCACCTATCCCACATTGCAACGCCGTCTTCGCCACTAAGAAAGAGGATAACAAACGATTCATCCTTGACTCTGTCTCCTCAAGAAGCGTTACATTGAGGGATGCTCGACAACTTGCATCGCGTCTCAGAGACTCAAACCCTTTTACTTTTGGAACGCTGAAATGCAGAGGGATTGTGCGGCTACTCAAGAAAGAATCCCTAGTGTTTGTTTTTAGACTTCCAGACGGTTACGATGAAGTGCAAAGCTGTAGGCAGCTCCTTCTTTCAGGTTATATGCCTCACTCGCTCACCATGCGACTAAAGATTGCTCGTCAGCTGGTAACCGCTGTCTACTACATTCACCTTTACGAATTTGTTCACAAAAGCATTACACCTGAGACTATACTGCTTTTGGGGCATTCCGAGCAGACAAATAATGACTTGTTGGTGTGTTTGGTTGGATTTCAGCTCCTTCGACACGTTGAGACACCAACGAACACTTCCAAAGCAAACCAGAAGGACTCTGTCTATCAGCATCCATCTCGAGCAAGTGGTGCTGAGGCTACGTTTGTCATGCAGCACGACATCTACAGTCTTGGTGTTTGCCTTCTCGAGATTGGCCTGTGGCAGTCGATTGTTCACTACGATTCAGGCAATCCACAGATATCAAGTAATCTGCGGGATCTTGACCCGGAAGCTATCAAAGAGCGACTGATCTCTTTGAGCCGAAGCGAACTGAGAGTTACTATGGGCGACATATACAGCAAGGTAGTCGAGACTTGCTTAACCTGTCTGGATGAGGGTAACACGGAGTTTGGTGATCCTCGTGATTTTGAGGATGATTGTGGGGTTGAAGTCGGCTCGCGATATGTAAAAAAGATCGTGGAAGTGATGAGTGTTATCAATTACTAGGATTTAAAGTTGAATAGAGACGAGTAGAACCGTAGAAACATCTCCAGTGTCAATGTTATATGCGTCGCATCAAGTATGAGTGACCATTATGCAGCTAGTGATACATCCAGGTAAAATATTGCAGGATTGAGCTTTAGTAAGCCTTTTTCGCTTCTTCTCCCATAGAAGGGCTGAGGAAGAAAGAAAAGGAACAATGGCAGCGAAATTCTGACCTGATACCGTTCGGTAGTAAGAAAGACAACAAGAAGCAAATAAGTTATCATGAGTTATCATGTTCATTTCAGCTGGCCCCTCAAGTCAGCCTAGCCCCTCTCTCATGTCATGCAAACAAAAGGGGCGACCTAGAACCAACAGATATAACAACAGCATAGCTGCAGGCGTGTAACGGAAAAACAAATGACGCGTAGCAGCTGACCCTGTACCAGTCAAAAATTACATGACTCAGGACAACCATTTTCAACCGTTGACACCTTTTTCACGTCACATAGCTTTCTTTTGGCCCACTTCACCAGTCGACTCAAGACGTGGTGACAGCAATATCCCGATATGCAAAGTCCAATAGACGAAAATCTATCCGAAATTGTTCGAGACTACAAACTGAAAACATATTACGAAGGCAATCTCACTGTCCACCTGCACAATGATCCTGACACGCCTCCATCAGCTCCACAACGGCGCGAGCGTTGGAAGAAGATTCGCACAATAGGCCAAGGTGGCCAGAGCGAGGTTGTTCTAGAGACTTGCGTCGATGGCGGTCGACTTTTTACTGAACGCGCCGTAAAGAAGATCCGATTGCAAGGAGGTGACTCAAAGCGACGTTACGAGAGTGAGCTTGGAGCTATCGTGAAATTCTCCCATGACAGAGTATGTTGGCCATCTACTCGTCTTGCCTTGTCTTGTCTATATTTGAAAAACTGATAATGGTAGTATTCGAAATACTTTGTGAAGTTGCTAGGATGGTTCGCATCATCGACCAAGCTATACATGGTCATGGAATATTTTCCAGCAGGAGATTTATACAGCTACGTTCGCAAACATCAGGGCTTACCCGAAGAAGATTGTCGTCAGATCACCTGTCAGCTTCTGTCAGCTATCGCAGCCATGCATACGGAAGGATTTGCCCATCGCGACATAAAACCCCAAGTAAGAACAACGAACATGGTTTTAAGGGAAGATGGCTAACTTATTCCACAGAATATTCTAATCCACAGCCACCCACACCCTGACACCCAAGGTTCATGGTGGGTCAAGCTAGGTGATTTCGGCATCAGCAAAAAGATCGGTGTAGGCCCTAACATCACCACTTCATCGGTCGGCACTATGCTCTACATGGCACCTGAGCTTTTTCATGTAAACTGTTCCGAAACACTCACTAGCGACTATCGAGAGGCAGATTTATGGTCCTTAGGGATTACTATCTTCTTCATACTGACAAACGCCGTTCCATTTCAAACCCCTGCCTCCACGATAAAGTTTGCTCAGAACTCGGGGGAGCCTTTCCCTCGCGCTTTTTTGGAGCATTATGGCGTAACTGAAGAAGGTCAAGCTTTTATTCGCGAGACGTTGAGGCCCGAGCCGGGGACAAGATCGAACTTCGCCATGGCAATGGATCATGCTTGGATCCAGGCTTTATTTCCGAGTGCTCCAGCATCTGGCACACAAAGTCGGTATGCTTGAAGATTTCTCGATTCAGAAATGGTAGCTAACCACCATAGACCTTCGACAATATCTTCTAGGAGAAGCTCCATGGATGACGATGACGTTGCACAAGTTCTCACAACAGAGGTTTCCACACTATCTTCCCAGCCAGTATCACAAGGGCAGTATGATGAGGGATACCGTGCATTTAATCCACCAAGACAACAGGCTCCATCACAGGGAAGCTTTGAGACTGCGACTGTAAATGAGGCAACTGCAGATGTCTATACTGGGACACATAACCGCCCGTTTGCGAAAAACAAGTCTGAGACGTCATTGAACATCAAACGGCTACATGAAGCAGCCGATCTCGGACATGTCGAGGACGTCAAAATGCTTCTCGATCAAGGGGTTAGTCCTGCTGCGTTACACGATGGTGAATCACCATTACATGCATCTGCTAAGCGTGGCAATGTAGAAGTAACGCGGCTTTTGTGCGATAGAAGGGTCGATATCGAAGCAAAAGATGCATACGGCGATACAGCACTATCTGCAGCTGCATTTAGAGGAAAGCTTACCGTTGTTGAGCTATTGCTTGAAAAGGGTGCCGATATTGAAGCAAAAGATAAAGTCGGCAGGACAGCACTGTTTCATGCTGCAACGTGTTCAGATCATAAGACTCTTAAGCTATTGCTTGAGAAGGGTGCTGATATTGACGCAAAAGATGGAACTGGCGCGACAGCACTGATTTTAGCTGCAATATGTTCAAATCATAAGACTCTTAAGCTATTGCTTGAGAAGGGTGCTGATACTGAAGCAAAAGATAAAGCCGGCAAGACAGCACTGACTAGGGCTATAATTGCTAGAGATAGTCTCGCTGTTGATCTATTGCTTGAGAAGGGCGCCAATGTTAATGCAAGAGACGAATCTAGCACAACACCCCTTACCTGGGCTCAGCTATTTGAGGTTAAGCATTTAGTAGATGTTTTGCTACAACATGGAGCTACGAGTTAGCATTCGTATACTATACTCCGGAGGCAGCTTAACTACTATCTCTTAATTTTATCAAATGTCTCAAAAGTTAATTCTGATAGCGATCTCTAACTTTAAGTACTAAGTTAAATTATTACATTACGATAACCAACTTTGATTAGTAAAATAGTCTGAGTTTCATTCTTAATTTAATTATTGATATTCTTACATATTACTAGTAAGCTAACTCAAGGTATAAAAGGAGACAGCAGTTAGTGTTTTTACGACAGAAGTGAAAGGGTATTCGCAAGCTGTTCTTCGAATCAGTTTTCAACTGTGGAAATATTACTCAATAAAATTAGACGCATCTTGATTCCAAAACTGCATCTTAATTCTCGTTGACCGCTATATGGCAACTTGCCACCAAAATTAGGACATAGACCAGTTTAATGGCCCCGCCAAGTTCATGGTCTCGGCATGGCAAGCGAGGTGCCGGCTTGGTAGGGCAATACTCGGCATTGTCGTGTAGAGTCGTATAAAGCAAGAGCCATTGCTGACCTATGATATCTATCCTTGCGCAAGACTTAAGGATCAAATGCAAGATAAACAATCTGTAAACATAAGGAGTAACAATATGTTTTTAAAGTCGATAAGCATAAAGCTTCTAGTGATAACCTCAAATTCTCACTCAATGAATATCTTTAATACGATACGAATATGGCTTAGCGTAATTCTGTGAAACATTGACGTGCGTTTTGCGGATGTACACATTGTATAATATCATACAAATAGATAATTATAACGGAGGAGTATTTAAGATGGCATATGGTAAGGTCTGTATGCTCTTGGTAGCAGCAAGCATAAACTAGGCCCTGGGGATAGTAAGGATTCTATCAGTAAGCCTTCCCGACGCCTGTATGCAGCAACTTGCAGCAGGTTGGGTTACATGATTGGCGAATAAATTCATAATAAGGCAACTGCCCCTCAGATGCGGGGCAAATGGCGTGTGCGAGCAGCTACACTGGCGTTCGTCGCGGTAAGCAGGGCGGAGAGAATGTATTCTTTCCTAGAGGATGGCAGACGAAGGAAAACGTCAGCTAATGGGATGACGTTGCAATTGGATTGTCGCCCGGTTAATGCCAACAGGTGGTGCCGCTCATCTTGTCTACGTTGTAACATTAGGCAAATGGACAATGGTTCAAGTTCTTATTTCTTACCGCCGAGTCGCACGACAAGTGTGGTATCTTTAGGCAGCAAAAGCAAATTCTGCAGGGCTTTGCCTTACCCGAGTGCTACAGTTCATCAAAGATACATACTGCCAGTTATCCACGAGCCTAGGCATGGAAATGCATTATCTTCAGTGTTAATTTTCAGGCCTGATGTAAGTACGGAGATGGAATTGATATCTTTTAATAAACATAGTAATAGTAATATTTGAATATTAATCCTGTAATCTAAGTGTTCAAAGGAATTTTGCAGTGTATGTGAGCTGCGGGTTTGCCGTAGGCTGCGGATTAGTAGTTGGGTCGGTGACGACCAGCGAATCCCCGCTGTTGTATGTTTTTGCTTGATTGCAGTATTAGTCTTTTTGCAATACCAACCAAACAATATCCATACTTCTTAAATATCTAGCCGTCGGCTAGGCTGAGGTGAACGATAATTGCGACAAGTGTGCACCGGTGGACATACCTGTTAATGTGCTTTGATTGGCTTAGGGCCTTAAGTCCCTGAACAAGCACTGGAAAGGTCCGCTAATTCGAGGGAACTTAGAACCAAGAAAATGGCAGCGCTGATACGGAGTAGGACGTACAATATCTTTGTACTCGCCTCCCACAAGCCCCAACATCCGAACAAGCCAAACTTGCCTTCGATCGAGAACTCAGTGCTGTTGGCCCCAAGGTCATGAGCAACTTGCTGCGCGATATAATAAAGAAAGCTCCGCCTGATACTGAGCTATACCGACAAGCACTGCGCAAAGGCCAGGCTCTCACGAAGTCTGTGGATCTCAAAGCCAACGATCTCAGAATCGCCAAGCTCAGCACCGCCGTTATTGACTAGCTTGATACACAGTGGAATGGACCGCAATGGCTTCCAGATGACATCCGACTTGCACGTGCGACCCCAAACTCGCCCTACGAGCCTCCCGCCGCCCTTGTTGCCGATGTGAAGAAGGTTACGAGCTTAGTGCAAGCAAAAAGTATCAGCCTTCATTCGCTTCAGGCACAGGGTGGACCTTTGAGAAATGCGGTCTCCTGCCACATGGCTGGAAAAGATATGAGGGTTACTGGTTCCGGTCAAGGATATCCAATGTTTGGTTTGTCGCAAGAAAGGATTGACGCTACCGTCAAAAGTATCGGCCTCCCAGCGCCAACCGAGCGAAAGTCTGATAATTCCACCCAAGTAACAATACAGAAAAGACTGACGCAGATGAGCCAAACTGTGGCATCTCAATACATCAGGTACAAGGACCCGTGACAAATCTTAAGCCTGGAGAACTCAACACCCTTCGCACCTAAGCCATACAAGACCTCGAACAAGCTGAAGCTGAGAAGGCCGCAGCCGATTTTGCACTCGGGAATCTCAAAGGGAGAGAGAATCAGATTCGAGTAATTCGTCAGCACAGCGACACATACATGCAAAACGAGATAGACAACCCTAGATATGGCGACAAAAGCTCGCAAAATGTCCTTGCAGGTCTTCATGTAACAACAGACAAAGCGTTTATCGAAAATGTCACGGCAGTCAAGCACTTTCTGCTCCAGACATACCCAGGTTCCGAAGACCGATCTGCGACTGCTACCGGACAGCTGCACGCATGACACGCTGAGGCTGCGGCAAATCTTCAAAAAGCCAAACAACGAGTTCGAGCGCTGGATAATATTGAGAAGGCCAGCTTCCTGGACCAGACTTGCAATGAGATGATGGATTACTGTGGTAGAATAAGCAAGCTCCTCAGCGAGACTGAGAAGCAACTTAAGGCTACGGAGGCGGCGTACATTGAGACGTTCCGTGACGCTGAGTCAGAGAACTGGGCTTCAGTCCTCACAGATTAGGCATGGGCCTACTACAGAAAGATCTAGAGATTCAGCGAGTAAAAGGCGTACGGTGATCCTAAATGTGAATTTGCGAAGTAGGTGAAAGCGGGCGATAGTTTTGTACAGTGATAAATGGAGCAAGAAGCTGTTTCATCGCGTAGGAGGTCATTGGACACGTAGGACATGGCCTTGATGATAATCGAGCAACATTCAACTCCAAGATGGCCGGTTTGGCACATGGAGTCAAATTCGTAAATAAGACCATAAATGCAGCTTGGATTTAAGCACACCTCTCAAATCCAAGTCGGTAATTGTTCATGTCGGTCTGCAACCGAGATGAAGCCAAGTCTGCAGCGGCAGTACTCCCCCAGATCCCATCGACAAAACGATATCGTCTCAGGGTGTTGATCGCCTGTTGCCTCAAGTCCCAATCCTCAGGAGTAACAGCAACAAAATACAGAGCCTCCACTAGGCCGCTTGCAAGATGGAAACTGGCTTGCTTATAGTTGAGACCGAGTGCTTTGATAAGCCGATGAGCAAGATCGAGTATCATGCGAGAATGTTTATCGACATATATCTTGGGATCATCCCGGTCGAGTGTTATCGAAAGCGTCACTTCGACTATTTCTCTCCGCATCTTGAGAGCAGTGATATGGCTAAGATGAGGGGAGGTGGTCGCTAGGCGTTGGAAGCGTAGATCCCATGATAATAGAGCTTTTCGGTAGAATGCATCCATATCTGCGCAGGATCGACCATCAGAAAACTGGAGTATCTGGTTGTGGATGCCTTCGAGCTCAGCCAACGCCTGGCATACCGTTGGTCTTTCCATATTCTCTGCTGGCAGAGACAACAAACGGCCCTCCCGGCCGTGCGTATTAGCACGATCCTGACCAATGACTCGCGACTGAGTATCAAATCTGATATAGAGCGTTTGTATATCTACCATCATAATAGTCTGCGGATCATTTCTTGGAGTTCCAAGGTCTAGATTCCACTCATGGGTAAGCGCAAGGCCATTCCGCAGATGTACGAGAGCTTCTTGACGAAGGCCTTGCAGTGAGCACAGAAACGTGAATAGAAGATTTGCCACCAAAGCAGCTGATTTCTGAGACTTTGAGAGGATCTTTCCGTCTTTTAAACACGTGTAAAGGGATCGTATGGCCTTGTCGTATTGCCGAAAAATGAAGCGATCGCAGGTTGAAGATTGCGTGTCGAGCAAGATGGACTTTTGGTATGCAGAGGCTAGACCTGCCAAAGCATGTCTGACTGGAATAAATGAGTCTGCTTTATGCAATACATCATGCGTCCAGAACTTGAGATCGAAGGAGGATGCAAGTTGTGAAGCGATCCTAGTTCGAAACTGATGGATCGCTTGACTTTCGGGGTCACTTCCGCCAAATGTGAACAATGAAGTGCGTGGATAGCCACCGCAATGTCGACCTGTGGAAGTGCAACGACGGCAGCTTGGCTTGTCCTCATCACATTTCACTCTCCGTATCCTGATGTCATTAGTTCAATCCGGTGCTTTCACGTAGGCACCTGTAACGTAACTCACCTGCAAGTGACGCAGCCAGTCTTGACCTTTGTGAAGTATTTCTTTTTACGGACCAGTTTATTCTCCATTATGCGATGTCGATGTAAAGTTTGGGGCGATATGTTCGAGTGTCAGTGCAGTGGTGCATTAGTAATGTGCTTACAGTGTCGGGCCTATCCTACGTCGGTATTGTGTGATTGGTTCGCTCGTTCAAGTTATTGAGCTATTCCCAAAGTGTCAACCCCCGGTTCTGCAAACGCGTGGTGAAATTATCATCATGCCCATAACGATCAAATGATGATGCAAAGTGAATCATCAAAGTGGGTGTGAAATCTTTAGTTCAAGAGGTTAGAAAACATTATCGATCTATAAATTGGCCTTTACCTCCGTGACAAGTGAAACACTAGAAACCACATTCACTCTTCCATCTCCATAGCCTGCACATAAACCTTCTCCATTTTTCGTCTCAGCACAATGTCCTTGAAAAATCCAACTTCTCTCTACCCCCATTTCAAGCCCTCCCCTGGGACAGCAACACCAGGAAGCCAACCCAAGTCAGCCCTCTTCAACCCTCTCCACGTCCGAGGCCTCCACCTTGAGAATCGTATCGCTGTCTCTCCTATGGGAACGTTCAGTGCTGTCGATGGACATATGACAGACTTTCATCTTGTTCATCTCGGCTCTTATGCTCTTAAGGGTGCTGCACTTGTCATCGCCGAGGCTACCGCCGTGGCTCCTAACGGACGTGTCTCAACCGGGGACTCAGGTCTCTGGGCTGATAGCCAGATTCCGCCTTTAACGAGAGTAGTGGACTTTGTCCACTCACAGGGTCAAAAGGCGGGCATTCAATTATGCCACTCTGGAAGAAAAGGCTCCATGGTTCCACCTTGGTTTACAACAGGTGATCCTATGGCACTCTTCCCACTTGCAGGCGAGAGCGAGGGTGGCTGGCCTGATGATGTTTGGGCACCGAGCGCTATCCCAGCCGGGCCTGGCTATCCTATACCCAAAGAGATGGGTCTGAAACAGATTGATCTTGCTGTAGAACAATTTAAGAGCGCTGCAAAACGAGCAGTTGATGCTGGAGTTGGTAAGTCTTTCGTTTTGCCTTTCAATCAGGTCGCCTGAGCTTGACTACAGCTGACACAGACAGATCTCATTGAACTTCACGGGGCCCACGGATACCTCATCCACCAATTTCTCTCCCCATTGACCAATCATCGAACGGACGAATACGGCGGGTCTTTTGAGAATAGGACGCGGCTCCTGTTTCGTGTACTTAACGTTGTCCGCCAGGCAATCCCAGATACCATCGCCTTATCTTTGCGGATCTCGGCTATTGAGTGGATGGAGTGGAGCGGTCAAGAATGCTGGACTCTTGAAGATTCCATTAACCTCGCCAAACTTCTTCCTGGAGCAGGCGTTGATATCCTCGATGTGTCTTCGGGTGGTAATCATCATGATCAAAAGATCGACATTCATCCGCACTACCAAGTCGACCTTGCCCATAATATCCGAGACGCCATCAGAGCTGATGGTATTAAGTTGCTCATTGCCGCTGTTGGATGTATTGATAATGCTGAAATGGCTGAGAGTATCGTTGCCGGTAAGAATCGAAAGGCGGACCAACAGTCTGACGCTGTAAACGGCAATAGTGTGCAAAATGCCCGCCGGGAACCACAGGCGGATTTGGTCCTGGTTGGAAAGGAATTTCTGCGAGACACAGAGTTTGTGCTGAATGCCGCGAAATCTCTGGATGTGAAGGTTCAATGGCCTGTACAGTACCTCAAGGGCTACAAATAAGTCTTCACTGCGACAACTGTATCACATAACTGCAGGGCGACGTTGAGCTACGAAGACATCACATGTAGGGATTTTGAAGGATGACCTAGATTCACCTCCGCTGCTCGTTGCCGCTAAAAGTTCCTAGACTCTCGTGATGTAGTCAGAATTGAATCAATTGCCTCATCTGAAATACTTCTCTCTCTCCCCGGAGACTGAATCATATCACAGAGTCCCTACTCCGACTATGAATTCAATGTTAGCACGAATCCCAACAAGCAATATTTTACTCGCAGTTGTACTTACACACTTGTAGGACAAGAACTCTTGTCCAGTGACACAGTCAAGGGAGTTGGCATGGGTGTACAGAGCATCGCCTTGGCAGTGAGCTTGGCTATAGAAAGCACAGTTACCCTCTGCATCTATAGACTTGGGAATAAGTCCTCTGCGGACGCAAGGCCTCGAGTTAGCAGAAGTGGCCTCTTGCTCGACGCATGAGGTGCCGGCCATTTCCTCGCTAAAGTTGAAGCAGTCGGTGACAGTTTCTGAAGCGGTGATCTCGTGTGTGAATGCGTCTTCGCCGCTACGGATGCAGCCATCAGTGTTATAAGCCATAACTTGCACAATGGTTAGTTGACCGTTGAATTATGAGGAGCTAGTGACCTACACTTCCAACCGGCAGCTGTGTGGAAAGTGGCCAGGACGGCAACGACAGTGGAGATGGAGAATTGCATAGTTACTTCGTTGGTGAGACTGGCATGTATGGGTTATGGTGCAAAGTTGCAATATTAGGGCCTATGAGACAAGTCAGACTTCACGATTGATACGTATGAGACTTTATATGTTGCTTGTTACTCGACTTCGACCGCCTCTTTGAAGCTTGCCACGGAAGGATCGTGATGCTTACTGTTCCCATGGGACCTGAATCAAGTCTGGGCGTGATAATACTAGTCTTTTCATTGGGCAACTAAAAATATCAACCTTGCTTTACCAACAACGACTTCTCGGTTAGCTTTTAGATGTGGTCCCTTGCATCCCTGTAATTCCGCAGGGGAACGCGGAACCGTTTCCTACCGAGCGCTCGAACAGTCAAACAACCGAGCTGAGTCACTTCGTATGGTCAAACACGCGCTTTCGCCTCATGGTGAGAAACGATTGAACGTCCATGAACATCGCTTGATAGTGTGAAGCGGACTGATTCGGCACACTCAGCCCCGTGCTTATTACGATTCTTTCCAGTAAATGTGACCAATAGCTACTGTCTGGGTTTCGTGGAAACGGCCGCACACCAAGTAAAATACTATCCGCAGGCGATTCAGTAGCACTCCGAGAGTCAATATGCGCTAAACAGCCAGGGTGGTCCGATAAGAAATAGGGAAACTTACGCAGAGGACTCTTTGTTCTTTCTGATTCGCCTAACAGCCCTATGAGGTTGATGAGCAAATGCTGACACTTGTGGAGCGGCTCTAGGCCATTAGCGACATTGAAGTTACTGGGGCACCTCGTATTGACACAGTCCGCATTCCAGGGGTGGGTTAATGATTTGGTAGCTGGCGCCTCTATAGTGGGAGGCCCCCCAGGAATGGAGGACTGGACGACTTTACATGCTTCACCTCAGATACTTCTGCGTTTTACAGATCAATACGATAGACGGTGTAATTGTATAGTATAGCCCCGGTCTAATGTATTAACTGGTTGGCGAGATGGATAGTAGCTGTGTGAGAGATTTCGTAATTTTCCAGAGGCAGTCAAGTTCTCGTTGTGCGGCGTCCTCGCCCTTTCTATCTCCAGCCTTCGAACACATCTTTTTGCGTCCCAATTGCTGGCGGTCAAAAGGATCTAAATCGTTGAAATTTAAGGGATTAAACCTTTATGGTATCCTCACGCTACACGTGGTCCCGAGGGATCGTGAAAGAAAAGTCTCTCCCGAAGACAGTCTTCCCGTTCTCATAAGCATCAAGACGAGCAGTGATGATCATATCAGTCTTCGTCATCTTCATCTTCGTCCAGCCCTTCGTCTTGATAATAATATCATCTCTCTCGAAGTCCCTTGCAAACCGCTGCTCAACCTCCGCTGACAGCGGATCATTTGGCTTCACATTCGACATCAAGCCTGTCCACCATCCATACTTCCAGCCTGTTTCGTTAACCTCCCACATGCCATCGTCCCAGTCAACGCAAAGTGCTGTTTCGCCAGAGTCCCAATCGTTTGTGACGTAATTTCTATGCTTGGCTGGTCGAAGCTCATTCTGTGAAAGGTATCCGTTGACGGCTGGTTTAAAAGGTTTGAGACACGAGTCTCGAGGATTACCGCCTCTCTCTGGAAGATCGAGAGTACTATGGGCACAGTCGATGGTGAGGGTTGTGACTTCAGGAGATGGCCAGACCAAGGGAAAGTACGTCGAAGACAACGCAAGGCGAAGTCGACTTCCAGCACCGATGCACTGCCCAAAGTGGTTCAGTTTCAGCGTGATGTCATAGAACTTCCCAGGCTCTAGAGAACGCACATCTTCGTGGCCGTGGCGATGTGTCAAGTTGAGTACGCCATGAGAGACCTTGGTTGCTGAGCCGTTGGGTAGTACTTCCGACAAGGTTGCTGCTATCAGAGCATTTGCTTTATCACTCGCAATGCGCACCTTTAAGATAGGCGCCCCGAGAAAGTCCATATGCTCGGTTAAGACTGGCGAGTCAAATACGAGACTTCCTCCAGCTTCCAGACGTTGATCGCCCGGCCCTTCGCCTTCGACACCAAATATTAACCATCTACCACCTGCAAACCCGACTGTTTGAGGAGAGCAGATCTCGAGTTTTTCATTGCTGTTTGAGCCCACGGTTGTTAACTGACCAGGCGAAAGACCCAACCTCAGAAAAGAGTGCTTCGAATCGGACCAGCTATCTTCCGCGACCCAGCGACCAGGGCGATCATTCATATATGGCGCTGGAGGCGTCGGGTCTTGAAGATAGCATCGCAGCATAGGCTCATGCATAATCCCCGTCTCGCTTCCTTTCAACCACTTATCCCACCATCTGATGGACTCTTGCAGAAAGCCAATCTGCGGTCCAGGATACCCAAAGTTAGGGTACTTGTGTCCCCAAGGCCCAACAAGGCCTTTTCTAGGCACTTTCAGATTCTCCAACATTCTGAAGATCGTATTGGTATAGGGGTCCATCCACCCGCCCACGAGATAAACAGGACATTGGATGGAGCTGTAGTCTTCACCAACGGACGCATGTTTCCAGAAATCGTCGCGTCGCTGGTGCTGATGCCACTCCTCCGCAAAAAGCCCGCCTGATTCGAGACGCTTTAACCAGAGGTCCCGCCACTGATCACCGACTAGTGCTGGATCGGGAGGCGACGAGTTGATAGAAAACATAGAAGCAGCCCAGGTGAGGTTTTCGGTCAAGATACAACCGCCCATGTAATGTATATCATCGTCGTAGCGCATATCAGTAGAACAGATAGAAATAACAGCCTTGAGTTCTGGCGGTCGACGAGCCGCAACCTGTAGCCCATTGAAGCCACCCCACGAAATACCGATCATTCCTATCGACCCCGTGCACCATTGCTGGGCAGCGATCCATTGAAGAACCTCCAGAGCATCGTCTTGCTCCTGCGGTAGGTATTCGCCTCGTAGGATACCTTGAGAGTCACCAGTTCCTCGCATGTCGACGCGCACACAGGCATAGCCGTGAGCTGCAACGTACGGATGGTTCATAGCATCGCGAACGGCAGTCATATCTCGCTTGCGGTAGGGTAAATATTCGAGAATTGCTGGGACAGGGTAAGACTTGGCGTTTTTGGGAAGCCATATCATGGCTGATAGGACAGTCCCATCACTCAAGGTGATGGGCTCATGGTAGATGATGTCGATTGCTGGGAGCTGCATTGTTAATGGTTGCAGGAATAAGCTTGCAAGTTGGCCCAAATAGAATTATGTGAGGCAAACTTTTTGTTTTCCTTTGCCGTCTTCGTTTTCCTAATCATGAAAAGAACACGGTGCCGAGAATGAGTTAGCTGAGAAAATGCCAACTCAATTGACAAAACAGCTTACTCCTCTAGGAAGGCAATCTAATCACCATCGGCCAACCACCTAAATATCTCAATCTCCTAAAAAAACCATTTACTACGCCGAGCGGCCGAGTTCCGGGTTACATCGCAACCGATTATCATGTTATTCCCCGCTTCTAAAACAAACCCCTCCCCCATTAATGCAGATCGCGACTCCATACGGATTGATAGTGATGCTTATCGCTGAACCATGGGTACAATTACCCTTCTGAGCATCGCTTTATCTTGAAATTACAGGCTTTTCGGTTGCACTTTTACTATCCGGGTAGAGTTCGCCGATGAGGTATTATATAGCGAGACACCGTATTTCAACGCATATGGTTAACCGGCTTATAGAACTATTGCCGTCAGATAAGACGGTGTTTAGCTTGATGCTTTATTTCCAGGTCTCAGATCAGATCGCTGAGCATAATATTTTGGATTAAATTTAAGGTAGCCAAAGTATCCGAGCTTTATTTATCTTTTGATCATAGGTGATACATTCTACCTTATCATCCATGACAAAGGACAGGACCTTCTCACTTCGTCTATAATATGTCAGCTCTTGAGATTACTTCCGCAACGGCGGGTCATGAGCTAGATGACACGAAGAAAGTCATGAATGAAGACCTTCAAGATGTCGAGATCGGAGATGTCAGGAAGCCAGATCTGTACAGCAAGGTCTCGGTGTATCTGACCATGGTTTTCTCGGGTCTTGCCCTGGGATCGGATGGCTAGTAAGCATAAGCCCCCCAAGATGCTCTTCTCCAAGCAGTCTCTAACAAGTTGGAAGCAATGCCGCCGTCATCGGTAACCTCGAACTCCTCTTCGCAACCCTCTACCCCGAGGCCCTGACATCAACAATGCGATCCCGTCTTTCCAACGCCTTCCTCATCGGCATGATCGTCGGTATGATAGGTTTCGGCGTGGTAGTAGACCAACTGGGTCGCAAGACCGGCGCCGTCATGACGACGCTTATCCTCCTCCTCGGCATCGCAATGAGCGCCGGTGCAAGCGGTTTGACTCCAACCGGTCTAATGTGGATGCTCGTTATCGCTCGTGGAATAGCTGGCGTAGGCGCCGGAGGAGAATATCCTGTGTCAGGCGCCGGTGCAATGGAAGCCTCTGATGAAGATGGCCAGTTTCGCAAGTCCAGAGGTTTCATGTTTGCCATGGTTGCTGATCTATCTGCTGGGCTGGGTTATACTTTTGGTGCGCTTGTTCCGTTACTCTTACTACTTTGTGTGCATCAACGGACAGATCGATATGAGACTGTTTGGAGAGTGGCGCTTGCGCTCGGTGCTGTCCCGCCGCTGTCAATCTTTTGGTTCCGACTGAGGATGAGAGTATCTACGGCGTATCGAAACTCAGCTCTTCGAAAACAAAGGACACCGTATGTTCTAATATTCAAGAAGTATTGGAGACGCATCGTTGGCGCTGCTCTGAGCTGGTTCCTGTATAACTGGATCTCGATTCCCTTTGGCATCTTCAGCTCCGTCATTATCTCGAGAGTCAATGCGTCGAACTCGCTCGTCCAGAATCTTGGTTGGGGGGCGCTGATTAACAGCTTCTACCTGCCTGGTCCTTTCATCGGTGGATACCTGTCGGACAGGATTGGTAGGAGAAAGACTATGGCCTTGGGATATACTCTTCAGGCTGTTCTCGGCTTCGTGCTTGGTGGTGCGAATGAGCAGATTCAAAAGGTCTTCCCATTATTTGTTGTTCTATACGGTATCTTCCTCACTCTAGGTGAGGTTGGCCCCGGAAGGTTTGTGAACACTCGGTGATATCAGACCTATTGTGCTAATATTCTCTGCAGTACTGTTGTCATTGTGGCGACTGAGCCATTCCCAACTTCTGTTCGTGGGCATGCTCTTGGCTTCATCTCCGCATGGTCAAAGGCTGGTGCTGCCGTCGGTACTCAGGTTAATTCGTCCTTTTATCTCTGCACTTCTTACCAATGCTAACTCGGTCAGGTTTTCACCGCCATCCTCAGCTCATACACCGATACCGTCAAGGGTAATCAGGTTGTCTTCTTGATTGGCTCAGCCTTTGCAGTTCTTGGAGCTTTGAATGCCTGGTTCGTTGTCCAGGATGGTGAGAAACATCTTGAGAAGGAGGATCAGATCTGGAAGAGCTATCTCGAGGAGAATGGATGGGATGCCAGTTGGGGTGACCACCAGACACAAGATCCTGTCGGCACCTTGAAGGATGAGCTAAAGCCAACGTCTTGATTTGTATATGGATAGCTTAAGATGGAAATAGAGATGTTTCGCCTCGCGACATTCTCCAATGATTCGTTGCATTAAACAACTCCTGACAGTTGTTGATCGTCCAACCCTACTTTAGCATGAACTCTGGAACCATCTCCCAACTATCTATCAAATGAGGCTCTCCCCAGCTAATGAAATATCCTCCCAGACCCATACATGATGTACTCGTCTGACTCACGAGCCCCTCTCAAATATTGCCGGGATCAGATCCTATTCTGTAACATCCTCTCTGCGGTTAAGTGTGTCAGTATAGATCTTGAAGAATATCAAATCAAGAGGAACTTACAACCAGTGCACGAAAAGGAGCGGATGGGACCCCACTTGTAGCGTTCCAGGGAGCTGCATGCCCTGTTGGTAGGACCATTACTGTCCTCATACCTACCCTTGCAATCAGGTTGATCGTAAACAATGCAGTTTCCAGCTTCCAGGATCATGGAACGAGTGTTGAATCCGCCACTGCAACCGCCGTTGCTAGTGCCGCCGTTTTTGTACTCGCGGCAGCTGGTGTTTGGCATGTTCCCGCCGAACGTCATGCAGGCTCCGTTGTTGGTAGCACCAGAAATTACACGGTATGTGCTGTCGCGGTTGGCCTTACAATTGCCGACATTGCTGTAGGCGGTAACTGTGTCCAGTTTTGTCAGTTCGTTATACACGCAATCTGTCGTAAATCGTTTAAAGATGAGTCTTACCTTGCCACGCCTGAGAACCAGTGGCCAAAGTGGAAAGAATAACGGCGGTAAGTGACGAGAAATGCATTTTTAGTGCTTAAGATAGAGAAGAATTGTAAACTGAAGTCTGAATACTGAAAAGAATATTTTACTGGGAAACGGCCCCCAATTTATAGATATTATCAAGACCCTTTTGACGTCCATCTATGTTAGACTGTTGAGTTTTCATTACAGTCACCGTATACTGCGCCGTCCGTTTTCCCCCACTTGCAGTAACCTAGAACGGTCGAACACATCTTCCTCCGCCGTGGAATTTATGGATTTTACCCATAATTACTTAAGATAAATATCCAGTGTGAACTAAGCGAACTTACCTTACCCCTTAGGAACTTTAAACCTGCCTCATTGTTGTTAGCCCACAATCCTTCAAACAGTATAACCGCCTTTATGATCTAGGCCAAGGAATCCTTCAGAGAACATGACTATCCGATCCCTAGTTTCGCCTCTATGTACTTCCTATTCAAGGATAAATCTCCGCAGGGCAGATCTACAGTAACCCTTTGCATTTCCAGAGAACATATTCAGCCAATTAGAGATAATCAACTGACAACGTTGCATTCTCATTAGGTTTTTATCCCGGCTAATGTTCTATTTTATTTGTTCTAGTAGTTCTAGACTTTGAATTTATAAGCCTCAAGCTTAAGCATTTAGCCTAGTTATCTGGCCTTTCCTTCTCGGTGCTCTCGAAGGTGGATTTGATTCGTTCAAGATGGACAGCTTGCACCCTGGCTTCCTCAACAAGTAGCCTTTGCGATTGCAGATCAGCCGTCTCGATGTTGCCAGAGGAATCAAGCCTTCATTTCTCCGCCTAATCTCTGAGTCGGCTCTCACCCCAAAGAATACCCACTCGCTGGACCTCGAGGTTCTCCAGAAAGTGTGTTGCGCTTGAGATAAGGCCGCAAGTTGTTACGCAGGTATGAATCAGGGTAACAATGCGAATGGCAAGACCCCGGACTGCTTGTGTCATGGTGTTGATAATGCTCAAGTGACTCGACCACGCGATTATCTAATGTGGTAGTGACCTCGTCTGACGTTCTCACCAAACATCAGTTGTTGGCAAAGGAAAAAGCTTCTTTTTTTAAGTATGACCCAGTAAGACCCATTCTACTTCTTTAATTAAAGTGGTTATGAACAACCCGCAACAGACATGGGCGAACTTGTTTCACTTCCGGATCGTCAGTCACCTTATCATAACGAGATACACAGCGACCTAGAGTTCTCCTATTATCACGGCAGTGGTCTGGAACTTGGATACTAGAGGTTGTTCAATCTGGGAGTTGAATCATTGTACCGTTGATTTTGCGGGTCCAACAGCGCCTTGTGAACCGTACCGTTGTTTGGGTTCTGCTTGTGTCAGTTCCAGTTTGGCTGGCACTGACGTCCTGAGCTGTGTGTTGAGGTATACATACCATCGTTACTAAATAATCCCTCGGCACACGTCAGAAAGTGTAAGAATCACTAAATTCGATAGCATTTAACTGGATATATAATTAATAGAAAGGTTTTCCTAAATTAAATAAGATATTATTTAAACTTAAATTAGCTTAATAACTCCAAGCATTTAATATTTAACCTGCCTCATTTATTATACAGAACTCAAGGGTTATAACCCTGGGAGTAGCCACCAGCTAGAAATCGAGACAATTCTAAATAGACAGCGCCTGTTGTAGCTTCCGTTGTGGGATCTGAAGATTGGTAAACCTTAGCCCCCAAATCGGTAGGTAATCTAGACTTGATTTCCTGTACCAAGTACCTGTACGCGGTGAATCGTCCCGCAATATGGATTCTCTAATACCTGTCAGTCAGTCTGATATGGAAGAAATATGTAAAATTACCTGAATAATCCTCCCCAATTTTACCATCTCGTCGATTTCATGTCGGAGCATTTCGATTATACGGTTAATCACTGGTTCGAAACACATTAGGATTTCCTCATTTGTGAATACCATATAGCCCTCTTCAATGCTTGCTTCTGGGAAATCTGCTTCGATTCCGAGATCGGCTGCCCATCGTTGTCCGCTGTTCTGGAAGTCAGTCACGATGCGGTGGTCGAAATCTTTAATAGCCTTGGCATATATCTTCCCGGTTACTGTAAGACCATCAGGAAGCTTGGACTTTCGAATCTTGGATCTTAGGACATTGGAAAAATTCCGTTTCAGGCAAGTAGATCTGTAGTGATTAGCAAAGTACAATGAAAGGTTGGTAGGCGCTCACCCGCAACTATCCACTGATCCAGCTGTGAGCCTCGAAATTCTGAAAGGCGAGTCTTGAACCAGTTCGTGAGACGATATATCCACGACTTCTTTCCCACAGTTAACAAAGATAAACACTCCTGGCGCACTTAGTTGAAGATGGCTATTCAGCGTGGCCTGCTGTGCTGACGCTTCAGTCAGGCCGATAAATGATAATCGTCTATCATTTTCATCTCGAAGGTACCCAGCTCTTTCAATGACCCGCCGCAATGTAGTTTTATCAGCCTGAGGCCAGAGATCTGGAACAGTAAAGACCCAGTGGATGTTTTCTTCGTGCTCATCAAACGTAATTCCCAGATGTTTTTCAAGTATGGTACGAACGGCTGATCGAATTTCATATAAGAAATCAGCTGAAACTTGGGCGGCATCTAGGCCAGGCGGAAGAGGAGGCAAATTGAAATCCACCACATCTGGATGTTTGGCCAGGTAAGCTGGGAGCCAGTCAACCTTCTGGACGCCTGGCTTTGGATATCCCGTCGGGCCGAGGGCGTTGGCGATATCGTGGCCCCAGCCAACTACCTTTTGATATTGGTCGTAGTAAAGTACAGATGGAACCTAAGAAGTGAGCGACGGTTCAAAACCTTAGCAAGGGATAACATACAGCTAATTTGCCGTAAGGAGAACCGGGCCATTCAGTGAGCAACTCTGATAGCATTGGTTTATTGAGTCTATGAATTGCATAGGCAACACTCGTGTACTCGTAACCCAGCTGAATGTAGTCAACTGAGACAAAGATATGTACTTTGGGCTCCGATCCGGGCTTGGATTGCCATGTTTCAGGAGGTGGCGGGTAGCCAACGTAGCTTGTTGTCATCCAGGGGCCTGTGTATTGAGATCTGACAGACTCCGGATAAGCAAAAGTGCTTGAAGCGGGGACTGTGTTCGATGACACTGGTGTGGTGTATGAAAGATGGGGTTGTCTGGGAGGATACTGCTGGCTGCGTACCGACTGTTGCTGAGGAGTTAGTGATCGTTGGGATGATGACCCCACGACGCTGGAGTTCACAGCTGTCCCTGAGTTCCCGACGGAGCGATCGAGGTAAGTCAAAGGTTCAGCATCACTTTTAACAGGCCAGTCGTACGGGATGAAACTTCGATGGGCTTCTGCCTCAACCATCTTGTTTTTCGCCGTGCAGATAGAAACAAGCAAAGCCAAGGTCTCCCAGCAACTCGAATGATCCTTACCCAGGACTTTCCTCTTCCCCCAAAGCGCACGTTTGCAATATTTCTCAGCCGCATCAAGCTGAGAAGCATCTAGAGAAGCAATAGCCAAGACGTGCATGCTGTGATACACCAGGATATCGTTTGTCTTTCTTTCAAAAGCTATTGGGACGATAATATCCTCTGCGTCTGGCCACTTCTTTTGCCTCATGCAAGCATATGCAAGTCTCACTCTCATTGCCGTAATGACACTTGCCGGCCTTGAACTTGCTTCGCCGTGGTCAATGGCACTTCTGTAGAATTGCTCTGCTTTTGCGTGATCTCCATCAGTCTCGTTCTTGATTGCTAATTCTTCGATTCTTCGGGCCAGTTCTGTCTCATTATCTGAGTCAGACTGAGACCCAGTGTCATTGGAGGCATATGGCTCCTCGCTGACAGGCGGTGGTATCCATCTCTCGATCATTGATGTCTGGGCTTCTGTCAAAGGGTCTCCCATGATACTACCATCCCATACGGTTGATCGAGGACCTTGACTGACGATGCTGCTGGCGCTGGAATGCAAGTTCTCTGCAACTTGGACAAACTGTCGTAAACTGTGTGAAATGCGATCGTCCTCTTCCCGTGCGCTAGAAGAGCCCGGGCTTGACAAGCTGCTTGTCTGCAGAGCGAACTCGACCCGTCTCACTTGGGACTTGAGTCCAGAGAGAACCTTGAACACGGAATCTTGAGAGGAATTGCTGTGAATGAGAAGGCAACTAGGATAGTAAGTATCAGCTCTATGTCATATTAGAGTGACGCACACGTTGATCATTTGAAGAGCACTGGTCATTGCCATATTATATGACTTGATTCGGTCCTTGTATATGGTGATGTCCTTCGATTTGAGGCTGAATCTGATTTGCTTGGACGGTTTGCGCAAGAAGCCTCGACTAAAGAAGCTTGTTTTCTCCAATTCAGCCATCAACTGGTTGAGCTTGTTGAAGGTGTTCCTGATGTCATCCAGGGTATCACTGATGGTACTCCAGAGACCATTACCAGGATCGATCTCAGCCATGACAACCTGAGGGACCCTCACGGAGGCATTACTGATGGAGTCTAGGGCACGCGAGAGAATCGATACCTCCTCGAATAAGTTGGAAACATTTTCGTCAACGTCGACGGTATCGTCAATCCAGGTGTATAGTGTCTTAACGATTGTCGCGCAGCTGATGGCCAGACCGGCGGCACCCGACGCGATGGACAATGGATCCATTGTATATAGAGGGTTGAAATGACTCGAGTGGTCAGCTGAAACGAAGAGGGCGGGGTGTCATGGTGCTCCAATGAGAGTCGCGCTTATGCAGGGTCCTCAATGAGGCAAAGCGAGCTAGGCAGATATTGAAGCAAGCCACTTACACAATCATGTGACGGTTGTGATTCCCAAGGGATAAACTAGTCCGTACTAGGTTTATGTTGGCAGATATGTAGGGCGTAGATACTGAGCGTTGCGAAGTGTCACGTCTCTTAATAGTGAATAGAGCGGGTTAGGCGTAGTCAGTTAAACATATTTCATTGATAGCTGTTGAGCTAAAAGTTCTGTCTAGTGCTAAACGAATGTATATATACATGAGGGATTCTTGGTTGATCAGTGAGGTTGTCATAGGATCAGTACTGAGCGTAGAGTCTTGGCACTGATCGTGTCGAATAGTTATGACAGGTGATTGGTGGAAAATGTGGGGCGCATGCAGGGTGACTAAGCTATCCGTTGGGTCGTAACAAATCACGGCAGTATATCAAAGTGCTAATGGGTAAAGAAAGAAAGATACCACTGACTCAGACAAATTTTCACATGACAGTTTAATTCACTCTACCTCTAATGCCTATTTTCTAAGATCTCACTGGAATTCTATAAACCTGGTACTTATCCTTAATATTAATAGGCAGCATATTAAAAATAATAAAGCCATCCGGATGCCCAGGCTCTAACCTTACAAATGCCTGCACTGCATGCTGCGCCTCTTGCTAACCTAATACTTAATAGTAATATTAAACTCTTAGTATCCTGTTTTATAAATCAATAGAGAAATAAGAAATAGTATAATATAGCTATAATATAAGCCTTTATCATGACCTTCTTTAGCATGCTGACTGGGATCCATCTTTATAGATTTCTCAAGCCACATTGTAGTATCAAGAGTTGTTGAAGTTAAGTAATTGCAGCAGCCGACATCACTGCCCTTCATCCACCAACCCAATTGTTCAAGACTTGCAGCCTTCTTTATAGCGTTTCATCACCACCAGAAATGATCCCGAGCTCAATAAAGAATACAAGATGATCAATTGCGCACGCCATCGATTGCCTTGATTGCGTAGTCTCACCTACGAAGGGGTTGTACGAGGTGATAGAACGCGACTCGCTAGTCTTCGGAGGTGAGCGTCGGCGATGAGCGAAAATGTGGGGTTTCGGGCGGGTTGCCGATGGCTTGATAGTTAATTATCGCTTGAACTTCAGTATACCCGATTTCACCTTAGGGAATCCAGTTAAGTGCGAGTTTTAAATCGGGTTGGCTTTTCTGCAATATAGTTACGCCAAGGTAAAGCACCATCTCAACACACGGCTTACCTACTTCACTCCTTATCATCAGCAATGTCTAAAGATCCGTCGAAGCCCAATATCGTGCTTATCTTAGCTGACAACCTCGGATGGGGTGAGCTAGGTTGCTACGGCGGAGGCATTCTCCGCGGTGCTGCAACTCCCCGCATCGACAAGCTCGCCACAGAAGGTCTCCTCTTGCACAATTTCAATGTTGAGAGCGATTGTGTACCCACGCGTTCAGCCTTGATGACAGGCCGTCATCCTATTCGAACTGGCTGCCGACAATCTGTTCCAGCTGGCTTCCCACAGGGTCTCACGCGCTGGGAACAAACGCTTCCGGAATGTCTCAAGCCAAATGGCTATGCGACAGCCCATCATGGCAAGTGGCATCTTGGTGATATTCCCGGGAGGTATCCTTCTGATCGGGGTTTCGATGAGTGGTTCGGAATTCCCAGGACCACAGATGAGAGTCAGTTCACTTCAGCGTTAGGATATACGCCTGAGGTTGCGGAGCTGCCATATATCATGAAGGGCACCGCAGGAAAGGACTCCGAGAATGTTTGTGTATACGATCTCGAGAAGCGGCGATTGATTGATGAGATGTTGGTTGATCAGTCAAAAGACTGGCTATCGCGCCAGGTCAAAGATGAGACACCCTTTTTCTTGTATCATCCGCTTGTCCATCTGCATTTCCCAACACTTCCGCATCGCGACTTCGAGGGAAAGACTAGACAAGGAGAGTTTGCTGATTCCATGGCTGAGATGGATTACCGAGTCGGTCAGCTGATCGATCACTTGGATGAGTTGGGTATTCGCGATAATACTGTTCTCATCTTTGCTTCTGACAACGGACCTGAGTTCAGACCTCCATACAGGGGAACTGCTGGGCCTTGGTCGGGGACATATCATACCGCAATGGAAGGAAGCTTGAGAGTGCCTTTCATCATCCGCTGGCCAGGCCATGTGCCAGCTGGTGTTACATCCAACGAAACAGTTCACGTGACTGATATTTTCACCACCATCCTCGAGATCGCTGGTGCACGAGTCCCGGTCGACCGGCCCATCGACGGTATCAGCCAAGTTGCGTTTTTTAAAGACCCATCATCGGTCAAATCTCAGCGAGACGGGTTTCTCTTTTATATTAAAGATGAGCTGCGCGCTGTAAAGTGGAAGGACTGGAAACTCCATCTAGTCTGGGAACCAAAGGTAAATCAGTCGTCTGGAAAGCTCGAGTCGCCATATTTGTTCAACGTCGTGCGAGATCCTAAGGAAGAGACAGATATATTGGCTTATAACACTTGGGTTATGCAGCCGATCATGAAGTTGAGGACGGCTTTTGAGAAGAGTCTGAGGAGTGATCCAGCGCCGCCGGATCCTCTCAAGGGCCTGTAGATATATGCATTTGATAAGAAGCGCTGCATTATCAATAATCAAAAGCAAATTCAATAAACTGACTGGTCGTTGATCAAGCAATAGTGATGATTAAAGACGCTGGTATAGACTATGTTGGGTTGAATATCCACGGATCTACAGTCGGAGGAGTCGATGTCCATGAATCCACGGTTCCATCCAAATCCAACGGTAGTAACGCATGTTGTCCAAAAAGGAAATCATTGGAAAGTTCTATCGGGAGGTCGGTCGTAACGTCAGATATCGAAGCTGCCAACTCATCAAATCGATCACGATATGAAGCCCCAGGAGGATAACGCTCTGCCATGCCCCAAAGAACTGTCGAGCATACAGCAACTCGTGCTTTCAAGGGGTTCACATCGAGAACTAGTCCTTGCAACGTGAGATTCTTGATGCAGTGAATCAATGCCACGCCTGACTGGAAGAGGTTTGGTGTTGTACGCCAGTAGAAGCGGAGCTTTCCCTCTTTGAATCCATCTCTATACAGTTCAATGCTTGTTGAAGCGTACTGGGCCAGATCTCTCAGCTCAGCTTCCGAAAGATCCGGAAATTGATGCGAAGGCGAGAAAAGGGAAACGAGCGTCATATGCAATGCGCCATCAAAGAAGTTCTGAGGTGCGAGCTTTGACGTTATGTCGACGGGCGGAACAGTGGCATGCCAATCGACAAGCCGGTCTTTCATGCCCATCTTCCAAGCTTTGTAGTCAAAGAAAGCTCCGTTCACTGGGGGCTTGTAGTTGAGTGTATGGAATATTTCATACTCCAGTTGGCGAAATACGATGCAGTGGTTGGCCAAGGGACTTGATGATTCTGGTCCGATGGTTGAGGGGAACGGTGTGAAGATGGCTTCGTCTGGTATCGACCGCGGACGATTGAGAATGACGCAGAGATTCGTTTCGAGGATGTAGGTCGCCCAGAATACCCGCCGTTTCTTGTTTGTCTGTAAGTCCAAAGTGCCTTGTGTATCTTGGTCACTCGAGAGACGAGTCTCATTCAGTAAATCGAGGTCAATAGCCAACCGTGTTGCGAGGCCGATAAAATGCCAGGCAGCAGATAGGTTTGACGCGAATATTGTATACTGCACCATGAGAAGAAGACTTTGCAGATGCTGTAGATCGCCTTTCCAAGTAGCTTGCGGTCGTTTAGTTAAGATTTCAACAGCCGAGGCAAAGAATGACTCGGATGCTGTTGTCGGAACAGCGGCGTCGGTCCTGTTAAGAAGTCGAATGGCAATAGCTAGCACCATGCAGAGTTGGAACCTCTGGGTCGAGGTACCCTGTCCGGGGTTGCCTGGGTCTTGATACAAAGTAGCGATGGTGCTGTGGAATGATTCTTGGTGGAGAACAGGTGAGAAGAAATTCGAATGTTCAAAGTAGGTCGCGGCGAGTTGAATGGTGGTCGATTTGGGAGGGAATTTGATGCTTTCTGGCACGACGATACCGTCAAGCAGAGCATGATAACTAGACCTTGCTCTATCTTGAACGTCGTTTGCTTCAGGGACAAGAAGATTAAGTAAAGTCAATTCGATAGACTGACCATGGTCTATTGTTGACTCAAGACTATCATGGGAGACTCGACTCTCGGTGAGAGATTCGGTATCTACCCCATGGCTTCGCAAAGTAACTTCAAGCTCAGCAATACGATCCTCGAGGCTCTTGATATAACTGCGTACGATTTGAGTGACCATTCATCATGATAGTAATAGTACATGAGACGGGAGAATACCTCCGGGGCGCTGATTGCCCGTCTATATCAATGCTTACACAAGGCACTCCGGCACGTGCGCACGAAGAACAAGCCGGGATGTTTTGATCACAGCGCTGTTTTCGGGATTTGCATCGTTGGCAGGCCGTTACGTTGGCGCGTCGGACGCTGCTTCGTCTGTGGGCTGGTCGAGTGCTCTCCATGAGAGGATCATAATGCAGAATTGAAGTTTGTTCGCCCAAGTGCCCTCCCTATTCTTTCCCTATGTTATCACTGATAACAAGCTATGGCGTCAGTCGCGCTAAACCGTTATTGGCTTTCATGGTGGATTTCACGATCCCCTCCCCGAGCCGAGTCAGTGATAAATATTGCGGAGG
Source organism: Fusarium brachygibbosum (assembly GCA_018886245.1). Taxonomy (NCBI): domain Eukaryota; kingdom Fungi; phylum Ascomycota; class Sordariomycetes; order Hypocreales; family Nectriaceae; genus Fusarium; species Fusarium brachygibbosum. Next base: position 180,985 of record JAEKIX010000026.1, read on the forward strand.
AAATCGCAACTTTATTGCTCTGGCGTTTCAAGCCCAAAGTATGCCACTGCTAAGCTGGACAGAGATCCGAGTCAACTACGCAAATGTGGGCGGCCATTACTCGACTATGCTCTACGAGCGAGATGTGTCACGCCTCTGAAAATGTCTTACCCTGTATATCTAGGTCTATACTATTGCTACTATGTAATTCCTGAGTGCACTTTATAGAGCTTAAGAACTATTGAATTAGAATGCATTTACTTAAAAAGGAATACTGCCTATTGTAAAGAATATATTTCCTTACTTAAGAACTATTTAAAGCCTATCTTTACATATCTCTCTATAAGTAGAGAATATTATAACTTGCTCTTACCTCTCAGCAGTATCAAGCTGTTAGAGGAGACGATGCTGGCGCCTAACGCCTGCGGCATAGATAGACGCAAGGCAAGGATCCATGGCCTAGCTCGGCATTGCTTTTACTATCTCGTTCTCAGTAAGACAGAATAGAATAAAGATATTTCTTTCTCAAGGTACTACTACTCAATAAGCTTTAAATCACCAAGTTTGCACTAATGAAATGTTGGCCAATGATTGTGATCGATCTGACTGACTAATCACCTAGCAGTCAGCGCCAATAAGCTGACGACTCCGGGAGCTACGGAATTAGCCTTTGACTTTAACATCCACCATGTCATGAATAATGAACCGCGCATAACATTCGAAAGGTATGCCCCGAATAATCGAGTCCATCAAAGATGGCATATGGGACTCTTCAGCGCGTTTCCAGCGGTGGCTTGATACGCCTAACGGTCGAGGCGTGTTGAAATGTACTGTCGCCTACACCATCGCCAGCCTCGCGACTTTCGTACCCTTTCTCGCAAACTTTCTTGGAAAGCCAGAGGGCAAACATGTTGTCGCTACTATCACCGTTTACTTTCACCCTGCCAGATCGACCGGATCCATGATTGAGGCTATCCTTATCGCTATCGTTGCTGTGGCGTATGCCGAGATTATCTCGGTGTTGTCTATGGTTACTTCGGTCTTCATCGGTTCTATGATGCACTTGGCAACTCTATCCCATGTTCTGGTCCTTGTGGTATTTATAGGTGGTGGGTTTGGCTTCATGGGGTGGGTGAAACAAAGAATGCTGAACCCTCTCGTCAACGTCGGTACTACCCTTGCATCATTGGCCATTATTGGTGTCGTCACCAAGGAAAATCACGTCATGTCCAACGTTTTCTCGAATGAGAAAGTCCTGCAGGTATTTAAGATGCTGGTTATGGGGATTACGACTACAACTCTAGTCAATGTGTTTCTTTGGCGAACCTCTGCGCGAACGTCACTGCGCGAGACGATGAATCGTGTTTCCATTCCTCTTGGGGATATGCTGTACATGATAACGAACAGCTTTCTCAGTGGCTCTGAAGAAGGACTTGTGTCGGATGGGTTTACGGCCGCCTCTACGCACTACGCGAAATCCTACGCGCAAATGATGAAGGATATGAGAGAAGCCAAATTCGAGCATTACTTCCTTGGTCACGAAGCGATATATGAGCATGAGAAGTCGGTGGCACGATCTATGGAGACTCTCTCGCAGGCTTTGGGTGGATTAAGAAACGCGACCAATACCCAACTCGAACAGCTACGGCATCCGAAGCCACTGAACTCCAGTTCAGATGGAACAGATACCCCAAATACAGCACGGGAGCTATTTGAGCACTTCAACGAATCGATAGCGATGTCCATGTCGACAGTGCGACAGAATCTCTGCAGAATTCTGCATGAGCCACAATTTGGCCAGCCTCCCCACTATGAGATCAACGTTGATGAGGACCTACGTCGGAACCTGATGGATTCACTGGACACGTTCGACGAGACTCGCTCAGATGCTTTACAAGGTCTCTACGACCGAATAGAACAGATGGCATCATCCGATTTCACAACACGAGCAAACCTTGAAGAAGTCGCCGCTGCGTGTGGACACTTCACATTCAGTCTGCAGTCATTCGGAGAAGATGTGCTACAATACCTGGACGTTCTGGACGATTTGCAGTATGTCGTCATTCACAAGAGCCGAAGTTGGAGATGGCTTCTTTGGTGGAAAGGGAATGAGCAAGACCGCATTAAAGCTATCAGGTTGTTCGAGTCGGCCGAGGCGGATATGTTGATGCGCAATAGGCAGAGATCTGCTAGCGCGCTCAGTGGACAGAACGCTTCGGCAGCTGTCCCAACACCAGTGGACTTGAGGAGATGGTATCACGCTCCTGATCTGAACAAGATACTCGCTTGGTTCTGGAGGAATATCTCTGCGCTTTTTAAGAAGATGGCGCGAGATGATAGTACGTACAACAATCCCGACTTCAGTGCATGACTAACATCAACAGTCCAGTTCGGCCTCAAAGTCGGTATTGGTGCAGCGCTTTGGGCCATGCTCGCCTTTCTCAAAGAGACAAGAGAATTGTACAAAGAGTGGCGCGGTGAATGGGGACTACTATCTTTCATCATCGTATGCAGTTTCACAGTCGGAGCTTCGAACACCGTCAGTCTGGCTCGATTCATAGGAACGCTATTCGGAGCGCTGTTCTCTGTCGTCAATTGGAAGATCAGCCACGGTTACGCATTAGCCCTGATACCACTCGGCTGGCTTACGAGCTTCATCAATTTCTATCTTGTTATCCAACACGGAAAAGCTTCGTTTGGACGTATCAGTCTCCTCGCCTACAATGTTTCGACACTTTATGCGTACCGAGTGAAAAGAAAAGCAGATGGATACGACACGACCGATGACGAAATATTCGAGCAACCTGATATCCTGGAGATTGCCAAGCGTCGAGCCATTGCCGTTACAGCAGGTATCATCTGGGGTCTCGTCATCTGTCGCGTCATATGGCCCATCTCAGCCCGCCGCAAGTTTAAAGAGAGCCTCTCTGTACTTCATCTCCAGATGGGCCTCATCTGGAAACGCGGCCCCCTCACTGTTCTGTTCCGCAGCGAAGGATCCCAAAGTTATCTCAAGTCTGGAGAACAAGCCGCTTTGCAACGATATGCATCCAATCTTGACAGTTTGCGAGTGTCTGCTGCGTCAGAATTCGAGCTTCGTGGACCATTCCCTATGGACGTCTATGGTCGTGTTCTAAAAGGGACGATGCGTATCCTTGACAGCTTTTACAACATGAGTCTTGTGGCGTGTCGTAAGGGACACTTGACAGAGGGTGAAAAGGCGTTGTTGGAGTATACGGCTCGTGAACGCGCTATACTCTGCGATCACATCTGTCAAGCCTTTCAAGTCGTTGCTAGCTCAACTATGTTGGAGTATCCCTTCGCAGACGCGACCCCGAGTATTGTGTCTGCACGCGAGAACTTGCTGACTAAGATTTTCGAGTTTCGAAAGACCCATCATAGAAGGTTGGTTGATGATGACAGTAGTAGTGGGAGTAGCAGTAGCGGTTCGAGCGAGGTGCTGGTAGAAGAGAGGGACTATGCGCTGCTGTACGCTTATGCTCTTGTGACGGGGCAGGTGGCTGATGAGTTGAGGATGGTGGGAAAGGAAATCGGCAGCCTCTTTGGTGTTTTGGATGAAGACACGAGGCTTTTGCAGTAGGAACATGTAGATATAGCACTCACGAGTCGATGGATTAGATATAATGTAGTATGAACAGTACATAAAGCGACCAACTACAAACATATAGAATTATAGTATCTGCCATGTTGTATGCTTTTTACTCGATGGCGTCGTGGAGATCGCTGTCCTGACCCGATAATTTGCATTGCAGCTTCGCCCTTGAGGAAGAAAACCTCCTGCTGTATTGAAAGGTTTCTTAGGTACCAGCGACTTCAAGTAACAAACCAAGGATGCAGCCTATAGTCGCTAGACTTCCTGAAACCCCCTCATTATTTTCAACGCGTGGCTTAAAATAATATGCAGCTCCTGTTTATCTTAACCAATGGGTATGGCACACGTTTTAGTTGTTGGCCTTTTGTACTAGGTTTCACGGCATTGCAATTGTATTAAAGCTATTATAGCAAATATATAATTGGATTATTATTGTAGGACTTATGACATGTAGCGGTTACTTATGCAAGCATGAGTTGGTATTCAAAAGGTGGCTGAAGCCACCAAGGTGTGTAACTGTCGCAGAGCCATCGAGCGCTTACCGTGTCAAAAGCCGAGGCCCCAGACTCCGCTTCAATTGCGTCAGAGTATTCCCCGTCAAGAAAAGCGATTCCCAATTTTCGTTGACAAGCCCGATCAACGGAGTACCCTCAGGAGAACTACCAGCAGATACAAGCCTTGAGGCAAAATAAGATGCGGTCGTCTGGCAACGCGTGTGAATCTTTTATAAGACCAGTGCATGTTCGACCGAAACCAGGCTCTCTCCCAGCTTACTAAAACCTAACTACCTATTAAAAGTGTTTTACGCAACAGACTACCTAATTATAACAGTTAGAGTTCCTTCTTATATACCTCCACAACTAATTCCGGCTTGTTTATAAAATATGCTGTTGAACCAACCAAGATACGATCATTCTCAATGTACAGTACCTTGTCAGGCCCTGTGAAGATGCTAATCACAGCAAAGTCGTCCCTCTTCGTCCAAACCGGGAAAACAGCTATGGATCCTTCGCGATCTCGCACTGGTGGGGTAAGTGTCTTTCTAGTGGCTGGGGCTTGGTAAGTCTATTATTCATATGTCAGTACTACGAGCAAGATGTGGAGTCTTGAGAGGCATTACTGTAGTGCCGAAATTCAGACCTCCACCAGCAGCAGAGGCATCAACTCCTGCCTCGGTTAGTAGGCGAGTTAGGCGGTATCTTGACACCACTACAGTGATTTCCTCAATATGTTGGTTTATGACCCAAACGCACGGAGGAACGCCTTGGATGGTCTGGATGATGGAACCTATAAATCCCTTTGCAGTATGTCAGCACCTTGCATCCGTGATGCCTCTCCAGTCATTCTCTTTGGCCTCTCCGAAGTCCATAGGGACCAGATATTGCAAGCGCTGGCGGGTCGTTACATTATTTCTTCCGTCCCTATTCTCCACTACGCCACCGTGACCAGAGTGGTATATCACCACGGCGTCCCCCTGGTCCGTCTGTGTAATAATATCGTTCCAGGTAAGGCTCTCTCTCGGATATATGTAGCAGAAGCCTTCCTAAATTATCCATATCCTTTTAACTGATAATTTCTTCGGTGACCTTCTTAATAGAACTGTGAGAAACCTAGATGAAGATCTAGGCAATCTTGGAAACCTTTAGCTATGGAACGGGGCACGGCATCTAGTTTGAGAAGAGAATTATAATATTGCTTATCTGGCTTACTTACTTACTAAACACAATATATATATATATTTAATACTAAATAGAGGTTAATTTACTATTGATATAACGTCCCTATTTAAATACATTTAACTTATTTTATACATTATTAAGAAATAGAAAGTGAAGTTAAAGTAATAAACTTAAGTTTAAAGTGTCTTTATTAACATTAAGTAGTACTTTAATTAAGTTGGATCCTATACAATATAATAAATCTCTTAGATAGTATATATTCTTTCTCCATTTTACACTGGCCGTTTAATCAAACAATATACCAAATCGTCCTGCCAACTTACCAGACTTTAGTAAATCAATAACCTTATTAATCTCATACAGATCCTTGAATGATGTTATGTGAGCTTTGATGCCATGTTTGTAGCTAAACTCAATAGCCTCAGGCATGTTCTTCGGGATTCCACTACTACGGCCAGCAATACGGTATTTTCCAAGAAGAATATCGAGTGCACTGATGGACAACGGCTTTTTAGGGATACCTGCAACCATCAAAAGACCGTTAATCCTGTGACGCATGGGTTAGCAAGCAGTTACTCCTGATCTTGTAGCCTTGACCTACCTCAAGGTCTTGGGAGCGCTTTCATAAGCCACATTAGAAGCGCTGAATACAGCGGCAGCATGACAACCGCCCTTTGTGACTTCCTTGATCTTAGCTTCGTAGTCGGGATCTTCCATCGTGTTGATCACAAAGTCTGCGCCCAGATTCTTTGCATCTTCTAGTTGCGATTTAGAGATGTCAATGCCGACGACTTTGTACTTCATTGCTTTGGCATATTGAACAGCTGCCTTGATGTCAATACATGAACATGTTATCAAATTATCAAATTATTGGCGACGCACCTAGGTGACCAAGACCACCGCAGCCGATGATTGCAATCCACTGTCCTTCAAGAAGATGGCAACCCTTGACGGCATGATAAGCTGCAACGTTCTTAGCGTTGGGCCTCGCATGATAGAATCCTGTACTCACCTGTAACTCCTGCGCAAAACAGGGGTGCTGACGTATCAGGGTCCATCCCTTGTGGCAATACCATAGCATTGCGAGCATCAGAGACCGAATACTCGGAAAAGTGACCTGGGCATGTGAAACCATGCATTTTTCCTGTTCCCTTTTCGCAAAATAAGTTGTGGACTTGGCATCCTTCACAGTCATCTGGAAGTGTTAGTAAACAGGAACTTCAGAAGGGCCTTTACATACAGCATGCATAACTGCAACCAAGACATCCGACAAGATCGCCTATCTTGAACCCTTGAACATCCTTGCCAATACTAACAACGTATCCAGTATTCTCATGGCCGATGGTGGTTTTATTAGTCAGTGGTTCTTCGCCTGTGTGCCCCCAGAAAAGCATCTAAACCACTCGGTTAGTACAAGATGGTTGACACATTGGTTGGATGGAGGACCAAGTCTGAATGACATAGGGTTGCACTTCTTGTCTTGATAAGAATCTCATTGTCTGCAATAGTAGGGATATCGATGCGATTAATTTCAACTGAGTTGCTCAACTGTCAATGTTATAAGCCAGTGCCTCGTGGCGTTACAAGCATGTAAGGAATCTTGCCTTGTTGTATTGCGCAGCAAGCATAGTATCCGACTCTTTGGAACCCATGATGAAGAACGAGGATGTGTTTGGGAGACTCAATAATCTGGAAATATCGAGAGATGTCTTGTTGCTAGGATACAGACTTCGAGGATAGAGAAAGCTAAGGTGCTAGTTTGGGAAGGATATTTAACCAGGGACAGTAGGGCTCGGCATAATCGTGGGGTTCATGCGTAGCATGTCAGGGCTTCAGTGGTCAATCATGATGGGAGAAAAATGAGTCAGTACAAGGGGAAAGATCTTTCGATTGATTCACTGTCACGTTGCAAATGGGGTAGATTGACAGGTTGAGCTAAGAGGATCGCCGTGCGAAAAAACTGGGATATCTTGCACGGGATTCGTTTCCGAGACAGGAAACCTTGGATCTAGAATGCGGGGTTGCGATGGATGTTGACCTAATGACGAAGACATGAGACCTTCGATCTCCTTTGTCAGTTACTTCGTAGCCTAGTTGGAACCAATTGGGGCACTAGCGAAACTCAACTGGCATGAGTCAGTCCCAGACAAGTCAGCCGATTGAGCTGATCGCACTATGAAGATACGTCCCAAGTAACCGAGGTGGTGGTTCCAATTCCACGATCTGGGGATTTCGATTCCGGGGTCTGGGGATCCGGGGTTCTGGGACATGCCATATCCAAGATCAGACAAAGAGGGAAGTAAGTATATGATCTTAGCTACTCCACAGCATAGAGTTAGCTATTACAAACAGACCTCTCCAACTAAGCCTTATACCTTTTGACGATTTCGAGGATTGTTAGAATAAAACATATGTTTCACTTCTGTACTACCACCTCTGGGTTACGATGTTCAGCAACTTGCGTGGCAAGTACCTGCAAGGTGCCATCACTGTCAGCGCTGGAAGTGCCTACTTGCTCTTCGGATATGACCAGGTCAGTATACCCATGATTTATTTGCCTGTTCCATCAAGTACTGACAGTATATAGGGAGTTCTTGGTGGTCTCGTCACACAACCAAGCTTTCTCGATGCTATCGGCAACCCCAGCCCCAGCTTCCTCGGTCTTATCGTCGCCCTATACAACATCGGTTGCTTAATGGGATGTGTTGTTGCATCATTGGTAGGCAACAAATGGGGGCGACGCCGAATTATCATCTGGGGCTGTGTCATTATGATTGTTGGCGGTATCATTCAGTCTGCAACTTACGGAGCAGCGCAGCTGATTGTGGGAAGACTCATATCAGGTGTTGGTAACGGTGTGTCCTTGGTACGATTGTGAGTCTGTATTCTGTTGCTAACATTATCAGGTATGAACACGAGTATCGTGCCAGTCTATGTTTCCGAATGCTCACAAGCAAAGCATCGCGGACGAGCCGTTGCAGTGCAGCTCTCCATCGTCATTGTAACTAGTCTGCCTTGTATTTATACACCTAAAGCTAACTTTCTATCCTAGTTCGGAACCGTTGTAGCTTACTGGTTAGACTATGGAACTATCAAGCACCTCACTGGTGCAGTTGTTTGGAGATTCCCAATCGCCTTCCAGAACGTCTTTGCCATAGTCACAGTCATGACTCTTCCCTTCCTCCCAGAAACCCCAAGGTTAGTACCCACGGTGATGCTCCATCTCATGGAATTGGTCACTAACCTATACTATTTAGATGGCTCTATTCTCATGAATACCAAGCCGAAGCGATCAACGTACTCTCTCGGTTATATGACTGTCCAGAAGACGACCCCCATATCCTTCAGGTTACTCAAGAGATCGAAACCGCTTTAAGTCTTGAACACCAATCAACCAAGTTCTCACTCAAGGAAATCATCAACGACAAGACGCCAGTCAAGAAGACACGACGACTCATTCTTTGCTTCATGGTGCAATTCTGGCAGCAGTTCACTGGAATCAACGTGATTGCTTTCTACGTTACAATTGTTCTGGAGACCAACGTTGGATTGTCAAAGGAGACGAGCAGTCTTGTTGCTGGCTGCATTCAGATTGCTTTTTGGCTTGCCACATTCCCTCCCATGTTCTTGCTCGATAGAGTTGGTCGCCGGCCGATGCTCCTGTTGGGATCTGTGGCCCTGTTCACGGCCATGGCTGTTTTTACTGCTGGAATTGCAGTCAACACATCAGCGACTTCGGTTATGGCTTTGGCATTTCTGTTCATCTATGAGATCTCCTTCGGAATGTCGTGGAATGCTATTCCTTGGCTGTATGCACCAGAGATTACCCCCTTGGAGTTGCGCCACGTGGGTTCCTCTGTTGCTGCATTCTCTGAATGGCTATGGACTTTTGTGAGTATCAATTCCTCTAGTCTCCCAAAACTTCGAAACTAATGATATCAAAGGTCATTGCCCTGATCACGCCTTATGCCATTGACACAGCAGGATGGAAGTTCTATCTCCTGTTCTGCGTCATGATTCTTCTGAACATTCCATTTACTTATTTCTTCTTACCAGAGGTGAGTCTGGCACCGTAAAGTCTTAGGCTCCAGCGGCTAATACAACGCAGACAAGTGGAAAGACTCTTGAAGAGCTTGATTACGTCTTCACGGATGAAGCATTCATTCCTGGTCAGAAATCCCCAACCATGAAGACACTGGAGCGAGGAAGCAAAGAGGATGTGTCGCAAGATTGCTTCCAGGACGAGACGCAGGTCTGATACAAAACTGAAGTAGGACTCAGGCTTGAATAACATTGAGGGCTCAGGTAACTTGCATCATAGAGGTTCTACTCACACTTTTGACTTTGAACGCTTGCTCCTGTAACGATCCTTCCGAGGTGATCATGTTTCCGTGTTGACATTGCGCAATAAAATAAAACTCATCCATATTCCCTGTTGGTATTATGGAGGAATACGAGAATGAAGAACAACGTCAACTTCACGTATGGATCCTTAGGGGACAACCTATCGTGTCCAGGACTTCATTTCAACCATTCTGACATTATAATCACAGGAATATTCAACCCATTCATTGGCTAATAATGTGAGTAAATAGCGGTAACCATGGAAGGAAATCTATCTTGAAAGGCTTGAGTCACAGTCCAGTTCTTGAGGTTCCGAATATGCTTCTCGAATATCGAGTGCAACACCGCCTCACCCTCCGAATCTGATATGGCATCTAAACCATCAAACTTCCAATTCACAATGACATTCTGAGAGTAGTAATCTGAAAAGAGTTGGAATGGATATTCGGTCGGGTTTTCGATGAGAATGTCACGAACACCGGGCCTATTGAGTTAACCTAAATACAGTGGCTATAAATTGTCGAATGGTTATACTCACCATGGAATATTGTCAATCCATGCGGCGTGTGGAATGGCAATCTGTGTGACTGTCGGTCTTAGCCATAAGGGCATATCGGTATAGTGTTGCTTCGTTGGGTGAATTTGCCACTACTGTTGTTAATACCGGTCTTCAGGCGAATGAAGGGGTTTTCAAACCTTCATAGTGTGGCACATGAGATAGAAGAAAGCCAATTTCTCAGGCATTTGTACAGAAGGGAATGTCGAAAGAACGCGTGACATTATGCCACTTAGTGGATGCACCGTGTCAACCTGCTCAAGGTTGATGATGGCACGTGTTGATGGTTTTCGCGGACCAAAAACTGACTCAGGGTCCATGGTGTTTGAAAGCATTTCTCTTCTTGATTTAAGAAATTCCAGGAGGATCAGGTCCAATGGGCAAGAAGATGGTCCGTGGGATGGAAGGATGGTATATACAGCGTTGGGCTCAGTGTAATGGCCGAGCGCAGCCGTCACGTCTTCAGAAGTTGAGTAGTCACTTGCCGTGCCGTGCTGTGTAATGTGGGGCTCAGCTACACTTAGTTGTGATGGGGCGCCGTATGGAATGTTCGTGCTTGTTGTAGCTTGATAACTACCAGGTGGTGACAATAGTCCTACGTTCGTGGATGGAGAGACATGGCAGGTTGAATTGTCATTAGCCCTATGGTCGGGGATAGTTGAAGCGTGATCGCCTGGAAGGGCCGATTGGTTGGTGTATGAGCTTACCACCTGATTGTCAAACGGTTCTTCGGAGGTGGTTTGCATGACATGCCCAGTATCAGAGGCATCTGCATGTGTTACGGACTGCGAGTCAGCCTGTTGCTCTTGTTCTTGCTCTTGCTCTCGCTCTTGATCTTGTAGTGGAGGAGGCGTCTGTGCATGAGATTGACCTGACTGACTCTCGTCTACCAAAGTTAACCGGATTCGATGAGTTAACAGTCGTCTATGTACTTACCAGACTGACGTTGCAATTGGTCTTGGTCATGAGTTCTGTCAGCTTGGCCCAAAGCGTCGTTGATAAGTTCGGCGACGGCACGCAGGCATTCTTGCAAGGACCTGTTCTCCTCACGCATGCGGTCGATCTGCACGTCCTTCTGGTTGCAACTTTCACGTAATTCAGCGCATGTGCCCTGGAGCTGGGAGAAGTGATGCTCAAGGCTGGAGATGCAGTCTTTGTTCCGTTGACGAAAGGCACGCTGAGCTTTGCGATCCACATTACGCTTGTGCTGAATCTGTTCCTCGGTGAGATTCGAGACGGCTCTAGATCGCTTGCGAGACGGAGCTGTTCTAGTTGTGGTTTCTGGCTGCGTATCGCTCATGATGTTACAGGGTCTGCAGGCAAATTGGGGGGCAAGGGTAGGTAAGCAAAGCAAAATACTGCTGAAGATTCCCGAGAGCAAGGCTCGCACCGAGACACGGAGCCGAGACCCTACCAAGGAAAGCAGAGCTGCCGAGGTGGCAGAAGAGGGGATCCCCACGGGGTAGAGAATGCGGGGTACGAGCAACGACTGGGTAGAGCTGTCCAGGATCGAGATAGTGATGCCTTGTGGAGTGTGGTGATTCTGATTGCCAGGGTCATCGATGGAGTAGAAGAAGAGGGAGAGAGAGCGGGAATGAGGTGGACATGAGTAATGCACTTTAGCAACACTAGCTATCCCTGTACTGACTCTAACCACTTTAAGCTGAGTGCTGACTAAGCTCCTTTACCTCAACACAAGGCAAGGCTTAAACTTGGCTTTCCAACACGATCTAGCCTCCGTGACGCCATGTACCAAAAGGCCAGTCCTATCAATGTTTTCACTCCCTTCCTGAGTGCAAATTGAATCAGCCACAAGTTTGACACTCTTGAGCTCAACTACTCCATAGCCCTAACTTGCCATATTGATAAGAATTGTCTTGGGTTCAGTGTATGCCCTCAACGCGTGTTCTCCATTCTCCCGGCCAAGACCGCTCTCCTTGGTCCCTCCAAATGGACATGAAAAAGAGATTGTGCTGATACAATTGATCCCCACAACACCAGAATCAATGAGCGAACTAAGACGGAGCGCCCGGGTGATGTCTTGAGTGAAAACTCCAGCCATAAGTCCGTATTTGCTGTCATTGGCCTCTTCGAGAATTTCTTCCTCTGTGTTAAACTTGTTAATTACAGCTACCGGTCCAAATATCTCTTCATTATAGATGAATGATGCCCTGTCTGTGTCGGCGAAAATTGTCGGCTCGATAAAGTACCCCTGGTTTCGTCAGTTTCATGACCTGATCAAATTAATTGCCAATGGAAACTTACCTTTTCGCCGATTTTTTGACCTCCGACCAAGACCTTTCCGTCATTGTTTTCTTTTGCAGAGGTGATAATTTCCATAATTCGATCATGCTGAGCCTTGTCCACAACAGGTCCTATCTCAATACCTGAGGCTTCAGGGTCACCAAGAACCTTGTTCTTCGATTTCACACCAGCCACATAAGCTTCAACAAACTTGTCGTATATCTTTGATTGCACGTAGACTCTTGTCGCGGCAAAACAGATCTGACCCGAATTGGTGACTAATGCATTAACAGCCCTAGTTTCATTCCATTAGCACGTCAAAATACTGCCGCACAGGGCCTCCTTACCATTTGACCGCATTCTCAAGATTTGCATCGTCGAAAACTACCGCAGGGCTCTTTCCACCAAGTTCCAGAGTCACTCTCTTCAGGTTGCTTTTGGCGGCCAAAACTTGCACCATCTTTCCTGTGGAAATACTTCCTGTGAAACTTACCTTTGCAACTCGCATATGTGATGCCAAAGCTGCTCCCGTTGAGCCATCTCCGGTCAAGACTTGGAAGACGCCAGGAGGAAAACCGGCCTCGAGCACCAGCTTTCCAAGCTCTGCAGCCATCAATGGTGTCTTTTCACTAGGCTTTAGGATGAAGACATTTCCCGTCGCAAGCGCTGGGGCGGCTTTGAGTCCAACGGAGGCCAGTGGACCATTCCATGGGATAATGCTACCCAGAGATTAGATCGCGGAGCATAAATACCCAGAATAAGATCAACTCTCACCCTGCGACAACGCCAAGTGGTTCGTTTCGAACAATTTTGTACAGGCCATCATCCGCGGGAAAACTTTGGCCAGCATACTTGTCAACCCACCCAGCATAATCTTGAAGCCGTTAGTCTGCGAATGAGTCGTATTCAGAATGTGAGAAGACTTACAGCGGAAACAGCCAATGGCTGTACCAATTTCGGACTTGCCAAAAGGAAAATAAGGAGCCCCCAGAGTCAATCGCGTAAGGTAAGCGAGGCGCTCTTTGTTGACCTCAAGGAGATCCGCAAACTTGAGCAGAATTGCCCTTCTCTCGTCATGGCTCATCTGACGCCAGGGAGAGGTTGGTTTGAAAGCTTCATTAGCATGGGAGACGGCTTCGTCGACGTCCTCATCACTGGAAACAGGGATCTTGTCGCTGACTAGAGCACCTGTGGCGGGATTATATACCGACACGCTGGTAAGTTTGGTTAGTGAGATGTCAACTTGGAAGGTCGAAAGTATTTACCGTTTTTGGCCACGGCTATCAACATACTGTGAGCTGTCAGCTTTCAATATCAATGATCAAGCTTATGGAAGCATTTACTTTATTGTTAATAAACAGTTGCGTTAAATGAGGCTCGAGTTCCATGGTGAAGAAAATAGTATAATATGAGAGAGAGTAAAGGTTACTAATATTTACTATTGACTCGAATATTAGTCTTGATGATCAGGAATCTTAATTAGCAAAAGACTGAGTATTCTTCGAGGCTTATTACTCTCATGGTATGCGGATACATATACATGCTCAACTGGTCGTACACGTCAGTACCCAGGGTCTGTTGGAGACATCGTAGATACTCATTTGAACTGACTAATGAACGCCGTCCCCACCAGCAAGGGCCGCCCTCGACCGTATCAGGCTTCATATGGGTCTGTCACTTTTGCATGAGTAATGGGAGATCATTACTCGAGCCATACAGACTTCCATAACCCTAAAGAGTAAAGTGCAGCTATCAAACTTTGGAGGGCGGGGTCTGGTACAGGCGGGGATCTGGGGGATACCGAGTCAGGGCATGCATGTGATCAAGGCTTTTTGTTGAGAGTATTAACAACGATCGCAAGAAGCCTTGTACATGAATTTGGTGTGATTGAGAGCAATAAAAGCCAATTCAGACCACAATCGTATCAGGGCAGGCAAATAATCCACCGACAATGACGACCAACGGCGGAAGAGTCCCCAATACCATTAATGACAAAATCAAGGGACCCAAGGTTTGGCTTGTGACAGGCTGTTCTACTGGTCTTGGAAGATGCCTAGTCTTGGCGATTCTGGCGAGAGGCGACAAGGTCATTGCCACAGCTCGAAAACTCTCTGCCATAGAGGAATTAAATGGCCTCGACCATGTGAAAGTACTTTCACTGGACGTCACATCACCACAGAGCGTGCTCGACTCCAAAGTCCAAGAGGCCTGTTCGTTCTTTGGAAGAGTTGACGTTCTGGTAAACAATGCAGGTTATGTCGAGTCTGGTGTCTGGGAAGAACTCAAGTGCGCCCGTCTTTGGGAAACGAGCTTTTGATTTATATCTAATGGTGACTAGCCACGAAAATACCTTACGCGGGTTCGAGACCAACTTCTTTGGAGCCATGAACGTCACTCGAGCCGTTCTCCCCTTTATGCGATCTCAAAGATCCGGTACTATAATGTTTATGGGAAGCATTGCAGGATGGTACAGCGTAGCAGCAGGAGGACTCTATGCTTCCTCTAAATGTGCGCTAGAAGTTGAGTAAACTGCAATCCTTGAGTAGTAGAGGCTCAAGTACCAGAAAGGATGTACAGCCAGTACTAACTTCGTGAAACAGGGGCTGCTGAATCGTTATCGAGAGAGGTTCAAGACCTCGGCATTCGAACGCATGTCCTTATAATTGGCCGCTTTCGCACAGGCATTCTCGGTGAGAAGAGCAAGAACGACAAGTTGAGTACCCAGCAAGGCATAGCAGACTATATGGGCGCAAAGAATTCCCTGGCGCAAAGTCTAGCTGCTTCGCACGGCCATCAGCCGGGCGATCCTGTGAGAGCCGCGGAGAAGATTGTCGATATTGGAAGAATGGAGAACCTCAGTTCAAGCCAGGCAGAAAACATGCCATTACGTATTCCTCTAGGGGCAGAGGCAGCGGCCGTGATGAGGCAAAGATCTTGGGACACTCTTTCCCTTCTTGATTCCTGGTCTCAGTTTAGCGCAGAGGCAGATTTTGAAGACGCCGAAAGATTGCCTGCGTTCTATCAATAACGAGATCAGGCGAAGCTGAATATATCTTAATTTCTGTTAGATTTGACTTCGAGGTCTTAAAATGTGCATCCAATCATCAAGACTTCGTAATAGCTTTCTTCCTGAGCCCTGAATCCACGCCTGGTGCACATTGTAAATATTTCACTGATGCATGACATCCTTAAGAATAAAAGTGTCAAGATGAAGTAATTATTGAAGACGCTTACTGGTATCATTATGAAATATTGGAACAGATGCAACTTCAATGATCCGTGCTCGTGCATAGCAGAAGAACGAACTTGAGTATTCGATCGATAAATCATGTGTCGCTAAGTGCTTGGCTATGTGCTAAGTTAGAATCATTCTGTACATGAATGATTGATCTGGTACAAGTAAAACATATGATAGAAATGATTCTTGTTATTAATTGAGCCCATCTCACGTCCTCAAGTCACGGATGAGATTGTCAACCGGGCTAGGGATTGTCAATAGCCCCTTCGACACAGCAAACCCAGTTCCAGCAATTACTGCCAACCAGCTAAGTGGCGAGGTATTCTTCAAGTTTCTCCAATTTTTGTGAACCATCCAGAACGGAGAGCCTCCGGACGTGAGAAAGTGGTTCCATTTGGGAAAGAAAGTAGCCTTCCAAAAGGTCGATGCCTTACCTGGCCAAGCGGCTGAGTTTCGTCCAGCCTTGTTGATATACCAGTTACTACATCCTGCAGAAAATACGGTCTCGCCGAGTATACGGTCGAGATTCTCGATGAAGCCCTCTTCAGCATCTTGCTTAACCTCAATGACATCGGCGTACCCATCGATGACTGGCTTGATTAGCACGGAAGCGATGTAGTCGACCTGCACTTCGATTGCGTAGATGACTGAATTGAACGCTGGGAATGTGTTTGGTCCAAATCTACATTTATCAGTTGAGGATCCATGATCAAAGGAAATAAACAACAGCAGAGTTCAACCTACAAAATGGCAAAGTTTGGGTTGTTGTGCACGAAGGTTCCCATATAGGCTTGAGCACCTCGTCGGTTAGACCACTGGTTCTGAAGCTCTTCGCCAGTCTTGCCCGTGATCTTCATAGGAGCAAGGAATGACTGAACGTCGAAGCCCGTGGCTAGAATAACAGCATCGAAGTCTTCAGACTGCCCCATCTCGCTAACAAGGCCAGATTCTGTAAACTCCCGAATACCTTCGGGGAGCAGCTCGACGTTATCACGGTGCAGACAGGCTAAGTAACCAGGATCGTAGATGCGTCGCTTGCACCCAAGAGGAAAGTCTGGAACGATAAAGTGGTGGTACTCCTTTGGTGCCTTTGAGAGGATGTAGCTTCTTGCTTCTGCCTCTGTTGCCAGACGCTTCTCGATCTGCTTATCCTCGGAACCATACACCGAAGCGAGTTCGTCGGTTTGAAGGAAGAGATTAAGTCTATGACAACGCTGATAAAGTGGCAGATAGCGAAAGCAGAACTTTTCAAAAGCAGTGAACACCTTGTTGGGCCGAGGATGGTACCATTGCGGGCTGCGAGCATACTGGACGAGCTTCTTTGCCCCTGGTGCAATGGAGGGCACAACTTGGGCGGCACTGCAGCCGTTACCGATGACTGCAACGTTCTTATTTCTCCAGTCGAAGGTATGGTCCCAGTTAGCTGTATGGAAAACTTTTCCCTTGTACTTCGCCATACCGGCGAATTTGGCTGGCCGAGGAATAGAAAAGCCTCCCACAGCCGAGAGAAATATGGTGCATTGTTTAGTGAATTTCTCTCCAGTGTATGTGTCAAGGAAATGAACACGCCAGGTCCCATCTACCCACTCAGCTCCAGTACACTCTGTCTTGAAGCGAAAGTGGTGACGGAGATTGAACTTGTCCACTGTATTCTCAATGTCTATAAGGGGGTTAGCTATCTATCAATTGAGACGCCAAGATTAAAGGCAGTGTGATATTTGACGGCATGGGGCCTGTTTAAGTGTCTTACATCGAAGAATCTCTTCTTGATCAGCTAATGCTTGGGTCCAATCCGGATTAAGGTTGAAGCTGAAAGAGTACAAATGAATAGGAACATCAGAGCCACTGATGGTGTTGTTAGTTTGTGATCCAGTGAGAGACAGGGATTGGTAACGGAAATGTACCATCCTGGATAGGTGTTGATCCTCCAAGTACCTCCAATTCCTTCGCGCTTCTCAAAGATCTAAGGGCATTGTTAGTGCCATTCGATAATATGCATGTGGAAAAACATGCCTCAAAGTTATTAAAACCAAGTCTGTGCTTCAGGGTGTGCGCCATGGCAATGGCAGCAGCACCTCCGCCAACGATGATCACATTAGGCGTCGACATGTTCGTTACTTCGATGAAGAAACCTCGATTGAGCTGGGGGGCTAATTAAACAAAAGTCAGATAAATCGATGGTTGTTGATGAAGCTGAAAGAGAAGTGTAAATACATGGATAAATAGCCTG
The DNA here is from genome assembly GCA_018886245.1 of Fusarium brachygibbosum. NCBI lineage: Eukaryota > Fungi > Ascomycota > Sordariomycetes > Hypocreales > Nectriaceae > Fusarium > Fusarium brachygibbosum. The sequence goes on from JAEKIX010000026.1 coordinate 198,868, forward strand.
ATCTTTACACTCCTTACCTCCCGGTCAAGATCGCATCGCAGTCTCAAAGGCGCAGTTGGCACGGAATGCAATGAAACCACCGTCATCCGACGGTCGCAATACTTAGCGGCTGCAAAGAAGAATGCCGCGGAACTGAATTCCGGGGCCATTGCCACAGTGCAAGGGTAGAACATGCCTATGGACGTGGGTGTACACTCTCGGCTCCATGAATTAATCAATATGATGAGGATTGGTAATCATTTCTACAGGTTGGTCTTTCTAACTTGAACTTAACCTTTCAGTCTTTTTGTCTCATCCAACATCCATTTTCACGGAAATCGTTGGTCTACGGCCTGAAAGGATTGGAAACACCTGCTTTGCTGGAAATGATGGGGCTTGTGCAACACGATGATCGGATCTGGACACCGCCATGTTTCTTAGTCTGGAAAGAGACCAATTCAGAGCCTGAATGTAGAGGCAAATAGTTCTGTGCGCTTTATTACTCTGGTCGTGAGCATGCACCCTTCTCATGATTTGGTCACCAGACAGCCTCTCAATTTACTCATTTCTCACCAATTTTTCAAGCTCCAGCTTGCCCAACTTTGTGTTTGGGGAGGCGAAGGAATTGCATTTGTCATGTTTGCCTGAATTGGATGCTCAGGCCAGCGAATGGCATATGTCATGACCCCTTCCCCCGCACCTAATCGATGTGTGGACTGTGGAGCGGCTAACTACATCAAAACCGACCTAGAATCTGGGGACATGGGGTAAGGAAACATTGGGTTCGCCAACTGGGTCCACAGATCGAGGAGGTTCCCCAAACTCTTGGAAGCCCCTGTGGTGCATTACTACCATCATCTCCTCACCTTCAGAAACATATCCATACGCCAGCATGATGGGACACAAATACGTCAAGAGCGCGTGTCTCAACTGTAGGAGACGGAAAGTTAAGGTAATAGAGATCCTTGCTTTTATGGATCAAGTTGTGATCCTAGCTTACGGCATTGCAGTGTGATGGCAATGATGCTTGTTCCAACTGCATAAACTCCCAGCTGGACTGCTCCTACAATGCTGATGGCGACATGCGAAGGTACATCAATTTGAATCTCAACAACTGTCCCAAGGCCTGGTATACGACGGAAAAAGTCCAGAAACGCTGACTTTTTGTATCAATCCATAGACAATCAGCCAAAAAGGCAATTGTCAATCTTGAAGCGAGAATTGCTCAGCTTGAGGGTGTTCTTCGAGAGCACAACATTGAACGACCTCAGCCGAAACCTGACACGCCGGATAGATCAGCATCCTTCTCCAAAGCTCAATCGACCCTCTCGGAAACGCAGTCATTTACTGATACAGACCGGAACCAAGACGATGAAGGAGAGTCTGATCAAGAGCCTTCCCCTTCGCCGCCCAAAAAAAAACGTACCCCAGTTCCGAGTATACAAAACCCAGAAGATAACTTCGTCATGATCGGAACGTCAAGCTTTCCAAGTCCACAATCTACGAACCCTCCACCGAGCGGTATCCAAGAGTCTGAAGACGGAGACAACAGCATAACAGATATACTCTCATCACGAATGGGCGCGCTGAGAATCGTCGAGGATGGACAGTTGCGGTACTACGGGCCAACATCGAATTTGCACATGTATACGGATGGACTTCAGTCATTATCAAGCCCATCCTTTCGCTCCGTGACCACTGAAGGCTTAGAAGTTCTTCGACGGTTAGGCCTGGAACAAGAGATTCCTTTAGCACTCGAGGCCCATCTTGCAGGGCTCTACTTTGCTTGGGAAGACCCCGCGATCCACGTGGTTGATGAAGATGTCTTCTTTGCTGAGAAGAGGCGTTGCCTTCTGCAGGAGACGACCAGTCCCTACTACTCGGAAACTCTCAACAATGCCATGTAAGAGCACATGACAACATTTCAGCGAAGAACCCACACTAACTAGTCAAGCTGTGCTATTGGGGCCAGTCTAGCGTGTGACGAACAACTCAACGTCCCTGAACCTGCCGCGGAATTCTTCTCTTCTCGAGCGAAAGCGCTTTTGGATGTTGAAATGGATAGTCCTACCGTGGCCACAGTCCAAGCTCTTGTCATCATGAGTGCTACAGAAGCTGCCTTTACCCGAGACGCTCGTGGCTGGCTTTATAGCGGTTAGCTCAGCCGTCCTCTCTCCTATCTGTTGACTAACAATCTGCGCCTTTAGGAATGGCAACTCGATTGAGCGCCGATCTGGGGCTTCATTTAAATATCAGTACCCATATAAGCAATGGGCTGCTTACGGAGCGCGACATGAAGATTCGGCAAACAGCTTTCTGGGGAGTATTTATCCACGAGCAGTATGTTTCCAACATGCCCATGAGGAATTTGGCTAACGATTCGACCCATAGTATGTGGAATCTCTATGCTGGCCGTCCGTGGGGATTAGGGGTCCAAAACATCACAGTTCCAGTGCCAGAACCGGAAACGAATGACAGCGATTGCAAAATATGGAAATCTTATCCTTCATCAGTCTGGCAGCCTCAGGAGCCCAAGAACAATATCCCCTTCCCTACCAATGCCTGTACGGCAGCCAATATTGCACTTTGCGATTACATGCGACAAATCAACACTACACTGTAAGGATTTAGGGGTCTGGAAATCCCAATACAAGGAAATGCTAACTACGTGGCCAGATATGCTGGTCAAATGATTGACCTGAGCGGTTTGGTTCAATTCCTCGTCAGGATCAAGCAGGAGATGATCTCTTGGCATCAAACCTTGAGTCCTTCTCTTCAAGTAGATGGCATAAGCTCCGGCAAAATATATCATCCTGCTATCCTTCAACTTCAGTGAGCCACCTACTGCATCTGATGCACTCTCCTGGTTCTGTGCTAACACTTCCCGGTATGCAATACTACGCAACCCTTATCTTTCTTTATCGGCCATATTTGTCATGCCAACTGGTCTCTCAGATACCGACCCTGGATACCCCAGAAAACCAAACAGCGATGCACAATGTTGCAAGCGATTGCGTCGCAGCAGCCCATCAACTCACCGAGCTACTCCGATGTCACCAACAGCAACACTCATTTCGACGAGCGAACGTACAGCTCGTCCACATCATCCTCACTGCGTCTCTGATCTTCATCCACGATGTCTGCACGCGTGGTTATAGAGAGTCCCGCCACTCTCTGAACGACCTGCAGCTTTGTTGCTACTCACTAGGTGAGATTGGCCGGTGTTTTGGTAATGCAACAAGAGCTCTGGAAGTCGTCATCCTCGTCAAGAGTGAATGGCAGAGAATTGCCATGTCTCGCCGAGGTCTAGGAGCTGGGACCAAGCGACCAAGCTTTAGCATATCCAATAACCCTGCCGAGCCTGATGATGATACTGAGGGAAATCGGCCCAGGCGAAGGCACCGGATCTCAAGTGCTGCGAGTGACGTATTCAAGACACCGAGTGTAGCGACATACTCTCAATCTACCACCAGCAGCCTTCCTGTTATGCCTCAGCAACGACCTTTGGATCTCGACGGGATGAATCTTGGCGAATTTAACCTGGACAATCAATACCAGGATATGTGGTCTTTTTCCGGAGACCACGAGTTCGACTTGCATGAGACGGTGCCGCCAATCGATTGGTTCAATAGTCAACTGCTTGAAGGGTCTCATATATCGACGGCGAACTTTTTAGGTCAAATGACCAGCAACCTGCAAGATCCTCAGAATGAGTTAGTTATAGAGCATTCGAGTGGTTTATAAAGGATATGATGAAGAACAATAGCAATCATGTCTAGCATTGGTGGTATTTGCGTATAGTATGTAGCATTGGCATTGTGACTTCATGCCGGCCGCGTAGTACAGTGTTACCGGAAACCATTCCCGGATAGGCGAACTATGAGCCATGACATTTACAATTATTCCAAACCCAGCATGTCTTTTTCCCAGGTTGACAAAAGCAGACTGACTGAAAATTGACTTCTAAACTTAAACAAAGGTCTTGCAAAGTTGGGGAATCTGCTGTGGAAGTAAGAAATAGTTTGTCGCAGATTTGCCTGCGAGTTTGATGGGAGCCTTTAGCGGTCAGAATGCACGGAGATAGCCTCCTCAATAAATGTTCAGTCTAGTTTGGCATAAACTTACCTAGTATTTAACACTCTTAGAACAGATTTTAGATTCACAGTTATTACTTTTTATTCAGATCAAGACATGTTGGAAGAGACTGCTACGATTTAGAACATGATCCTGGCTAATTTAGCGCCTAATAATGCACTCAACCGGTCTGAGTCAGTCCAGCAACACCCCACACCATGTTTAGCAGCGGAATTAAATGCCGTGATCCCAAAGTTCTGGGGGATGGAATGAATACCCTTTGAGCACTTGATGGATGGGAAATCCAGGGTCGGAGGGACGTGATATATGTGAATAACCAGCCGACAATGCTTACCTCGGGCCAGATTCCCTTTCACCGAATTCCCGCAATCTCAGAGCCTACAGCCATGATGAAGAGAGTATACCGACGAAGGGCGACCAGGGCCTGTGTGAATTGCCGAAAACGAAAGGTCCGTTGTGATGTCACTCGGACTTCTCAGCCATGCAGTAATTGTCGCTTCGATTCAGCTCAGTGCATTGTGGTGCCAAGAGTGCCCAAGCTGTACGACATGTCCACCTGGTAGTAAGATTCTCTGCTGATAAGATTATACAGAGCAGATATGTGTCCCTCGTCAAAAGAATCCCCACCTAAACCGAGCCAAACTATTGATGGCTACGCATCTTTTCGCCTGTTGCAAGCTGCGGTGAGATCTCCTGAACCGTTGCCTGGTTCATTTTGTCGGCAACAAATCGACTCTCAAGCATCTTTCGCTATGAATGAATTCCACCCGCAACGTTTAGAAAGCGTCGATACTTCTGATCGTAGCTCATTCCACCCAAAAGGGTTCTCAACGCAGTTTTTGGATGCTCATTCACATCCCAGAGACAAGATGCCGGTTGCAATCGACACGGCGAAGTTCGACGATGCTAGCAGTATTAATGATGAAACAACATCAACTCACTTTTCAAGTACTGAAGACTGGGACACAGTTGACTATAGAGACAGTATAGTACATGGTGTTGACAATCTTGACTCCGAAGGCTGTTTCAGAATTCCGGCGGAACCAGTCCTCAAAACGTTCTTGCAGCATTACTTTCTTTATGTCCATCCAATGCTGCCGCTAATTGATGAGGGAGACTTCTGGGATCTTTATATGGGCTCTGACAACAGAGATTGCGGCAATAGGCTACCTAATATTCTCCTCCTTCAGGCAATACTGTTTGCTGCCTGTCCGGTGAGTCCTCCAACCACCCGCGCAACAATTGAAGGTATGCCAATTTTAATCTTGATCAGTTTGTTTCTGAAAAGGATACGAAGGCTTTGAACTTCCGAAACCTGCGTCAAGCCAAAGCCTGCTTCTACAAGCGAGCAAAGGTATATTCGCCGCCTGCAAAGCCTTTTTCCAATCTTTGATGTATTGTTAACGAATCTCTACAGCTTCTTTACAGTGCACAGGTCCAAGCAGACCGAGTTCTGATGGCTCAGACAGCACTACTTTTATCGTATTGGAGTTCTTCATTTGGCACCAACGAGAGGAATGCGAACAGCATTTGGCTCAGCCATGCTATCGGCCATGCAAAGGCACTGAAAGCAGACAAGTGCGAAAATGTCAACACTTCCACTTTTGCTTCATTTCAACAGCGAAAGCACGACAACACGCTCAGAAGGGTTTGGTGGTGTTGTGTCATTCGAGATAGGGTTCTGTCGCTCTGCCTCCGTCGACAGATACAAATCTCTCAGGGCTATCTTGAGAACCACGCAACAACGACAATCTCGTATGACGACCTGGCAAGTGAAACCGAGCGCTCACTTGTTTACGACGCAAATGCGAAGAATCATCTCATTAAACTCTTGCTCATCATGATAGAGTTATGTCTTTGTCTTCCCGATGTGTTGACAGTGGCATGCGCAGCCAAAGACCAGACGGCATCTGAGCGTGAGTCGGCCAGAAAGACATTGCAAGTATATGAGTCCAACAGAAGTTTAGAGAACTGGCGTGTTAGGGCTACTGCGTCTTCATCAGTAATGGCCAATGCTCAGCATGGAATTTATGAAGACAGCATTCCAGAGGATTCTGTCCTGATGTTTGCAAATATGGTCTGGATCTACTATCAGTAAGACTGCCAGGACCACGACTTCCTTGCATGGCTAACAGATATGAAGCTCGGCCCGAGTCACGCTCTGCAATTCTGAACTGTTATTAGGCATCACGACCAACTCCTTCACTTCATACCGGAATACGAAACTCTATCGGGTGACAGTGGAAAAAGTGCGCACAAATCTCTGGGACGCAGCCGCCCAAATCACACAGAAACTTGAACAACTTCTTGACCTTGGACTTGCAAATTGCCTACCAAGTAGCGCAGTCGCATGTACGGCACTACCATTGGCACTTCACATACTAGACGTCAAGCTATCGCCGAACTTGGCTCCCCATGGGTCAACGGAAGAACAATCTAGGAGGCTCAGCAGGCAAAGTCGATTAAACATTCTCATTGCAGCAATGAGGGTCTATCAACCAAAGTATGAAGGAGTTGATTGGGTGACAAGAGCAATCCGATATTTTATGGAATGCACTTACTTAGAACCAACACCAGCCTGTGATGCGATCAATAATGGCTATCAAGAATCGATGGACGTAATCGCACAGAATTCAACGCACTACCTCAGACTGTCATTAACTCTCGACCTGAGCTTGAGCCAAGATCGACTACCAGTTGAAAGAGACTTTCCCAGTAAATTACAGGCTCTGATAAGCAAGACCGGATGCTTTATACCATTCCTGTTCTCACAAACGGCTGAAGATGATGGGGTAGCTATGGCGCTCGGTGTTGATACCGCACATCATCCGCCCTCAGAACTTGTAGAGGTAACGGCACGATGCACATCGCCAAAGTTCCAAGATTTTACGGGGTGGGTTGAGAATGATCGTTCATTGTTCTTTGTGCAAGAGATGGGCTTGGGTCTATGAGAGGTTGAATTATGTAGCTACCTGGCTACGAACAAAAAAGTGATTATTCGCACCAATATTGTCTGATGCTTGGACTTTGGCTTCTTTTCATACTCAAACAGTGAGATTGGATTAGGATTCACCACGATTTCAAGTGGGTGTAGTGATGTCTCCATCAACCCCTCATTCATGACTGGGCCTTCGGAAACTAAATCCGTTATGATCGTGATGAATGCCTTTAAGTACACTGACAGCTCCATTAACCCCCTTCGAGTGCTGTGTGTCATCTCTAACTCGATAATACTTCACCGTGTATTCTCATTGCCCAAATTCACTTACTTTACCAAACTTTGCCTTTCTCTTAGCCATGTCCACACAAAGCGTCGACTTGCCGGGAGATGGGGCCACTTGCACCCTTTTGATTATTGATACGGCGTGTTACTTGACAGTCCCGGCTGATACTCTAGTCGAGCCAACTATACCAGGACATGAACTATTGAACCTCCCTACCTTCTCATTTCTTATCCAGCATGAAACTTCGGGAAGGCAGTTCCTGTTCGATCTGGGATGTCGAAAGGACTTTTGGAACCTACCAGAGCCGATTGCCAAGACAATTGATCAGAGAGTTTCGGGTATCAGAGTTGACAAAAGTCTTGCTGATATCCTACAAGGCGGTGGTCTTGATCTTTCTATGATTGAGGCGGCTATCATCAGTCACCATCACTATGATCACTTGGGAGATCCGAGCACGTTTCCAGAAAGCATGGATCTCATCGTCGGGCCCGGGTTCTCCAAGCACTTTCTCCCAGGTTATCCAGAGAATCCTAACTCGCCTGCTTATAAGTCAGCCTTTGAGAACCGACATGTCAAAGAAATCAGTTTTGAGCAACCGCTCGAAGTCGCTGGATACCAGGCTATAGACTACCTTGGCGATGGTAGTTTATATCTTCTAAACACACCAGGCCACGCAATTGGCCATCTCTCAGCTTTAGTCAGAACAACAAATGGCACATTTGTATTTCTCGGAGGAGACATTTGCCACTTTGGTGGAGGATTCAGACCAACTGACAAAACCCCAATGCCAACCCAATTCACAAGAGAAGAAGTTGCCCTACCTCCTTCAGGGCCAGAGCACGTATCGTGCATGCAATATCTCTCTTGCCACCCCAATTCACAAAGGGGAAGCTTAACGCCATACTATAAACCTTGCAGTCATGCTGACTCTTGGTATATTGATCCGCCTCAAGCGCAGAAAAGTGTTAACACCCTCATGTCCTTGGATGCGGTCGATGAGGTCTTGGTTCTTATTGCCCACGACCCATCTATCGTCGGCGTTCTCCCACTATTTCCAAAGGCAAGTATTAATAATTGGTACCAGGCTGGGTGGAAAAAGCTTCTCAGGTGGAGGTTCCTGGATCAGCTTCCTGTACTGGGACAGCCGGCACCCTATCTAGTAGATGGAACGTATGTTGAAGGAAAACGGGTCAAGACACTCGATGGAACCAGGGTTTAAGAGTATAGAAGTCACAAAGTAGTGATTCAAAACTAAAAGCTTTTCACATCATTTAATACATCGCCACCGATAGACCCCATCAAAACTTCTGTTACTTCTTGGCATCGAATATGACCTTCTGGACTTTCATAGAGTCAAACAGCTCGTAGCCCTTGAGGGCGTCGCTCAGCGGCATCACTGTCGCTGTCATAAAGCTATGATGCGTTAGCCAAATCCCGAAATAGTTACATGGCGACTTACTCCAAGAGATGCTGTTTTTTGACCAGCAATTCCAGCGACTCCTCAAAGATGCCTAAACTAAACGTTAGGGACAACACTTAGCCATTGGATATTTTACGCACTTCGAACCGGACATCTTCCCATCTTGATGGTAAGATTCTTTCCATAAGCCTGATTCCCATTCCATGGAATCTCTCCGTTATGAACACCGACACTAGAGATAATACCCCATGGACGAAGTAGCTTAAAGCCCATATTAAGAGCTGAACTATGCCCAACAACCTCGATGACTACATCAGCACCACGACCATCACTTAGCTCCTTAACTCGTTTTTCCAGCTCTTCTTCTTGCGTTAGGTAGTTCCACGGTTCTGCCCCAAGACTCTTGGCAAGAGATAGTCTCGACTTAATGCTATCTACTGCCAGAATAGCTTTAGGGTTATACTCTAGAGCGGCAATTAGTGCACAGATACCTACAGGGCCACATCCAATAAGGATAATAATACTATCCTCTGCATGCTCTTTATCTAATTGTTTTAGACCATTTGATGCAGCGTAGTAGCCGGTTGGGAAAATATCCGCCATAAGACAAAGTTTAAGATCTTCAATCTCTCTGGGGGCTCTGACAACAGTGCTCTCAGCATATGGGATCCTTACGTATTCAGCTTGTGCTCCGTCAAGAAGTACAGTGCCGAAAAGAAGGCTCTTGTCGCAGCGTGATGAGAATCCTCGCTTGCAGAAGAAGCACTTGCCACAGCTCACGGTAAATGGGCTAACGACGGCATCACCGGGGTTAAGATTCTTGACAGCAGATCCAACCACATCGATAACGCCGGTGAACTCGTGGCCCATAATAAAGTCAGTTCCGGAGGGTTGATGCCCGCGGAAGACATGGAGTTCGCTATAAGTAAGAGAGTTAGCGGGTCTCCATATAGGTTATGTTTTAACAGTCTATTTTCACCTTCCACATAACGCTGTGTATTTGACCTTAACGATAATGTCGGTAGGACTTTGGATCTTCGGCTTGGGTCGATCTTCTAACGCAACCTGCTTGACCCCTTTGAAAACGACGGACTTCATAATGGCGATGTTTGATAGTCGACTCGTAATTGAGGATACAGTTCCGATAAGAAAAGCCCTTTCCTGACTCTACAGACGGTGTTGATGATGTCTTTCTTATGCATAGTAGGCCAGACTGGAGATCGGAAATATACCCCGCATAAAGCGTTCAGCGTAAGTATAGCCGTTGGGTTGAAGGGACCGAGGTTGGCGGGCTTGCTGGCTGACAGCCGAGATAGTTACGCCCTAACTGAGCCACTTGACTCGCCCTCGCTTTTCCATTACTCATACCTTCCATCCCACTTGGCCTCACACTTTCTGGGCGAGCGCTTTCAAAGGTGTACATTGTCTAACACGATTTCATCTCGATATCCATGTGGCAAATTAATGGCATTACTCAGTTACAACTACCCAAATCCAGACTAAATAAAATCTGATCCTCGATAGGTTTACAGTCCGCCACAATGAGCTAGATCTTGCTCCGCACTCGTAGCCCCAGCTGCAGAAGCTTAGCAACTCTCGCGTACCCCCACGAAGCGTACACCAACGTCTGCTGTGCAAATTGTCTCGCCTTGTTACCACTCGCCTGTCCTCTTACAACCCTAGCCGCGATGCCTTGCATAATGACAGCGGTGCGGAAATTACTAAAGGCAACTCCCCAGTCATAATAGCCTGCAGCATCCCAGTCCACGCTGTCCCAGTACCACTTCAAGCACTGGTCTATACTGGGAATTCCAGCAACATCGCCTGGCTGAAAGCTTGTCTGGAGTTCTTTCAGCTCAGGTGTTAAGGTCTCTGACGTCAAATATGGGACCTGGTCTGGAACCCAACTGAACGGCATGAACAAGTTGACCAAATCCGAAAGCGGATGACCTTCAGTTGCCATCTCCCAGTCTAATATCCCAATCACCCTGGGCTCAGTGTTGTGGAATACTAGATTGTCAAGTTTGAAGTCTCCATGCACCAGCCTCCTAACATCTGGCGGATGCGTCTTGTTGTCTGCGAAAAAGCTGACTAGTTCGTCGTAATATGGCATGGTGCCAACTTTCTGGGCTCCTGGTTGACTTGTGGTGTTTGCTTGGGCCTCAGATGTTTTTGATAGGGCTTTTATCTGACGGGTATAGAAACTCGTCGGTCGCTTCCAGCTGGATAACCCAATCTTGGTCAAGTCAACAGTGTGAAGCTTCGCTAAGGTGCCGACGGCCTCTTTCCAACTGATTATGACATTAGTATGTGATGCATGTCCAAATTATAGGGCTTTGAGACTTACATAGCGGTGCGCTCTTCCGAACCAAGACCTGGAAGCCAAGGTTCCTCAAATATTCTGCCGCCCAAAAATTCCATGATATAAAATGGCGTTCCAACAATAGAGTCATCTTTGCACAAACAATAAACCTTTGGTACAGGAACATCCGTGGTCTCTAGCGCTTTGATGATTTCACACTCCCGCTCAATGGCATGGGCACTCTCCGAGAGAAGCTTGCCTGGGGGCTTTTTCCTAAGAACAAACTTGGCGCCGGTTGCCGACGTAACTTCATACGTGGGATTAGACTGCCCATGACCAAACTAGATACTATAAGTAAACAAACAAGGAAATTGGTTGAAGTGAGTCTCACCTGCTTTAGACTGATGGGAAGAGCAATTTCACTAACATTTTGCTTGATGTACGAGCTCAGTCGCTCGACATCTATGGGCTGCCTTACGATTCCCGCCATAATCTCAAATGTATGTGTCAATTGGCAATGAATTACTTAATGATGGACCCTTTTTGTAATATTCCATGTGGCTTAGTTGATCCCACACTATGTACCCGCCGACATCCCAGCACGAGACCGAATCCGAGGTCGCAGGTCATTAGTCATGCCGCGCCGAGGGATCAACATTTCCGAGTAGCTTTGCCGCGGGAAATCATAAGCCGAGTCACTTGACGAGAACCTTGGCTCTTGCTTGAATGGAGACATCTTATCTTGCATTTGCCGGTATACTGTTCTTAAATTACTCTATGTACTTGCCTTCTGTTACTTACTCGGAAATACGACACCAGTTCAAGGTCTAGCCAAGCAGCATGATTTACCAGTCACAGAATCCCAAGATCTCATGTAACTTATCCCCCTTGTTCCCATATGACTAGAACTGACCTTTATTCTACAGTCTCTCCCAAGCAGACCCTCTGGTCATGGCTTCTAGAGTCCAAGCCTCTTTCTTCTGATAGCAATGCCCCAGGCTTCACTGATGCCATCACCAAACAGCACATCAGCTACCAATCTCTCAAAGACTACGCAACAACTGTATCATCGGCTCTTGTTACCAACCATGACCTTAGACAGAATGACACTGTTATTGTGTTTGGGAAAAACTCCAATTGGTACCCAGTAGCGACGCTTGCTGCCGTTCGCGTTGGAGCAGTAGCTTGCGGTGTATCACCAGAGTACACCGTTGATGAGTTATCTTATAGTCTCAAAACCAGCAAAGCTAAAGTTATCTTTGCAACGATTGAAAATTTTGATAAAGCCAGCTTTGCAGCTAAAAAGGTCGGAATTGCGCCAAAGAATGTCCTTTTGCTCGAGGGTCCCAGGAAAGGCGTCGCGAGCATCCAGACGATACTCGAAAACTCAAAGGCTCTCGTTCAAGCACCTGCATTCCAAGTTCCAGAGGGAAAGTCAAACCGGGATATTTGTGCTTTTCTCTGCTTCAGCAGCGGTACTACCGGCCTTCCAAAGGCAGTCATGGTCTCGCACGCCAACATTATCGCCCAATGCATCCAAATCGAGGATATCACGCTCCCTAATCACAACCGAGTTCTGGCAGCCTTGCCATTTTGTCACATTACGGGTATAATACATCAACTACACCTGCCTATTCACCTAAATGCCAATGTCTATGTCTTATCCAAATTTACATTGGACTCACTACTGAAAACTGTCTCGGACAACAAGATCAAAGAACTTCTCATTGTTCCTCCGATATTGATCAGACTGGTCCGAGAACCAGAGCTAGTGTCAAAGTACGATCTATCTCATGTTGAACGGTTCTCATCTGGCGCAGCCCCTCTGTCTCGAGAGATCTTGACTCTTCTTGAGAAGTCTTTCCCAGGGACCGGTTTCAAGCAGGGCTACGGTATGACCGAGTCGTGCTCAGCAATTGTATCGCATCCCCCTTCCAAGTACGCTTATAAGTATGCCGATCGCGTCGGTATGCTGGTGGGATCAACTGAGGTACGAATTGTGGATGTTGAAACTGGTGAGGACTGCGAAGTGGGCAAGGCGGGTGAGATTTGGGCTCGTGGACCACAAATGGCCATGGGTTACCTTGATAACTCCGAGGCCACCAGAAGCACATTTGACAAGGATGGCTTCTTGCATACTGGTGACATAGGCTACTTCGATAATGAAGGGCTGTTGGCCATCACTGACAGGTTAAAGGAGATAATTAAGGTCAAAGGCATTGGAGTTGCTCCAGCAGAGCTTGAAGACCTTCTTCTCGGACATCCACACATCGATGATGTCGCTGTGTGCGGTGTTCCCGATGAGCGAGCAGGTGAAAGGCCTAAGGCGTTCGTAGTTCTCAAGTCTTCCATGATCTCAAGGCCGGTTGAAGCTACAAAGGAGATATTTGAGTACGTCAAGAAGAAGAAAGCGCGACACAAGTGGATTGAGGAGATTGAGCTTGTGTCCACGATACCGAAGAGCCTGGCGGGTAAGATTTTGAGGCGCAAACTGCGAGACCTGGCTCCAAGCGGTAGCAAGAACGTAGTCGTTAGAGACACTAGAGTTGTAGCTAAGCTGTAGAAGAGTGAGGAGCGATGGATTAGAGCTGACACGAAATACACAACTGTTCATTTATTGCTGGCTGTCTGTACTACTGTCCGATATGCAAATGGCCTCTCTCGTTGAACTGAAATTATCTACGGTGACTACAAATAGACATTTTGGACAAGACTCGTCATGTTTTTCAAGGATTGATGTCGTTCTCACAAAGCTGGAAGGTAGTTTAATTATGTGTAAAAAAAGAGAAATAAAAGATGAATTCTACCGTCTTTCATGAGGCTCATTCCCTTTGGAGATAGGAAAGCGCAATACCCTCATAAGGATCTCGGGCAATATGACGTAGACACCAGAATGTTCTCAGCCTCGGGTTAAATCAAGCTTTGTTTGGTACCGGCTTCAATTTCCGAACCGTGGAGCCTCGGTTATTTCACTCTTTGGTAGGTCTATGGAAATTGAAAGTGGCATCTCAAATTCTGAGCCAACAACCGATACATATGCTAAAATCATTTCCCCATTATCATGACTCAGTCAATTCATGCCACTAAATGAAGACTATCCCTGAATATTATCTGGCCCTGCTTCATCCAAAGACCGCCACAACCCACCAGTACAGTCTGCATCGTCCAGATTTGGTAGTCGACACTGCTCAATATCATGAATTCTAATCGAGGAACTATGGAACTCCCCGCATCTGCTCGAATCCCCATTGCATTTGCTGGACAGATCAGCAAGCAAGCTCAAGAGACCCTTGATGAGGTTGAGCGCTTTGTCCAGGAGAAATGCATCCCAGCCGATGCGGTCTTCGCTCAGATGCTAGGTAATAAACCGAACGAGCGCTTCGCCGTTCATCCCCAAATTCTTGAGGACCTCAAAAATGAAGCGAAGAGTAGGGGGTTATGGAACTTGTTTCTGCCAAGAAGTCACTATGCAGAGGGCAGCGGTTACAGTAATCTTGAGTATGGTTTGATGGCTGAGCAGTTGGGTAAGAGCCAAATCGCAAGCGAGGTATGTTCCTCAAATCACTTGTTGCCAAAATTCGATGCTCACGATACAATTCTTCAGGCCATGAACTGTTCGGCTCCGGATACTGGTAACATGGAGGTGTTGGCAAAGTTCGGTAATGCTGCACAAAAGAAAGAATGGCTTGAGCCTCTGCTAGCGGGCAATATTCGTTCGGCTTTCTTGATGACTGAACCTGATGTCGCTTCCAGTGATGCCACCAACATTCAGTTCGAGATGAAGCGGGATGGAGACTCGTTCATTCTAAACGGAAGTGTAAGTGAGGTCATGGCCCATCATTTCCGCGGTGGACTAACTCTTGGTAGAAATGGTGGAGCAGCGGCGCCGGCGACCCTAGATGCGAGCTCTACATCGTTATGGGCAAAACTGATGTATCAAATCCCAATGCTCATCGACAACAATCCGTCTTCCTTGTCCCTGCAAGAACTCCGGGTATTACAGTTCAGCGTATGCTCTCAGTATTCGGCTACGACGATGCCCCCCACGGTCATGGACATATCTCCTTCAAAGATGTTCGTGTCCCGGCATCCAGCCTTGTCCTGGGAGAAGGACGAGGATTCGAGATTATACAAGGAAGATTGGGTCCTGGCAGAATTCATCATACTATGCGGTGCATTGGTGCGGTAAGACTTGTCTACCAGTTGCGTGCCTAGTCTGAAATATAGGTGAAGCTAACTAAGGATTACCACAGGCTGAACGAACCCTCGATTTGATTCTTGGTCGTATTCATGACCCATCTAAAACACCTTTCGGAAAGATGCTCCACGAACACGGCCATGTCACTACACAAATTGCAAAGGCTCGACTTGACATCGACGCATCCAGGCTAGTCGTCCTGAACGCGGCTATCAAGATCGACAAGACAGACGCCAAGTTGGCTCTGAGAGAAATCTCGGAAGCCAAGATCCTTGTGCCTTCGATGCTTTGTCGCATTCTTGATAGTGCTATTCAATTATACGGAGGCGCTGGTGTTAGTCAAGACACGCCATTGGCGTACATGTGGGCAAGTGCTCGGACTATGAGAATCGTAGATGGTCCAGATGAAGTGCACATGCTACAGTTAGGAAGAAGGGAGAGCCGACGGGCAGGATTTGTCAGAGCTAGGCTGCAAGCCCAAAAGGAGCTGGAAAAGAAGCTGTTCCAGCTGTATAATCTACAAAAGGTTGATTCATTACAGATGGACTGGACCAGTGAAACGAAACCGAAGCTCTAGTAGGTAAAGATAGGTGCAAATCCCATGACAAACTAGGCTAGAATGAATAGGGCGATACAAAGGATTGAGGGGACGAATTAGACAACTACTAGTGCCAAAAAAAAAAATCACCGTGCGCAACTTGCGTTGAATCTTTCTGAGCTTTGCTGGATAGTTAATGTCCTGCATTGGTGACAGAACTGAGGTCTCACTCTAGCTTCTTAGGGCTTAGATACTCTGTAGATCCCGGGATAACGAAATACCGATATGTCGATCTCATTCTGGAGGCTCTAGGGTAAGCACTCGTGTTGGGCGATGAGTGATCCGCTGCCTATTACAAGTTATAGAGAGCAATGGATATTGGAGTTGGAATCCTTATTGGGCTTGAGCTTCATACTTAGTTTACTTAGTTTACTAACATCATAGCTGTTTGTGCCTTGGATGACTGTGGTCGTTTACTTTGGATCCAGCCGACACCAATTTTGTGGTCAAAAACGGCACGATAAGCTTTCACGATCACTCAATTTCAGTCATGGAAATCAGCATAGCAGCAACTTTGGTTAGTTCCCAACGAGACTGAAAGTATTTCTCATGCTTTAACTTCATTATTTACCGAGGTACACGACAGTCATTGGGGTGATGCACTTGGCTTTGGGTTGTAATTATTGTTCTTCCGCGGTTTTCCCGCCAGTCGTCCCGCATGAGATAGTGCTATCCACAGTCCGCAGTTTGAACCAATCGTGCAGCGAGTTTGCATAAGCCAATGAAGTACATTCTTCTCTCCATGCTAAGTGGGCCAGGTCCTTTGTCATGATCTCAAAAACCCTCCTGCACTGTTAAGCCAAATTGACATGACTCAGTTTTTGGATGTAACGTCGAGAAATGGGGAGTTAACCGACTGTTCTGCCGCGGATATGGAAACCAATTCCAAGGCTTATGGCTACGAAGGAATTAGTCAAAGTAGAATAAAACAATAGAACAAGTCTCTACATAAACCGCCCGCTTCAACAGCAGATGATGCGCACTTTGTCAGATAGGATAGATAAGGACAAGATCACCTACTGCAACGTCCAAAATGGGTTCAACATCAGACAAACCGCTGCGAATCGCCTCTGCTTCCGGCTCAGTCACCGACCGACGCCATGCGCTGGCTGATCTAGCCAAGAATGAGCCAGTCGACTTTATCGTCGGTGACTGGCTCTCAGAGTACAACATGACCACAAGAGGAGGAGGCAAAGTCGACAGTGCAGGTTCTACAGACGAGTTTGAGCTTTCGTTCCTTGAGGCTCTGGAACCAGCCTTGACTCACTTGGCATCGAGCAAAGCCAAGCTTGTGGTCAATGCTGGTGCTAGCGATACCAAAAAGCTTCATGATGTTGTTGTGGAAATGATTGCAGCCGCTGGTCTGAGTCTCAAGGTTGCTTGGATTGGCGGAGATGAGGTTTTTGATGTTGTTAAAAAGGCCATTGACAAGGGAGATGCCTTCAAAAGTCTCACGCATGGTGCGCTGACCCTCCCTCGAATGCTAAAATAATACTGACTCTATAGGCCGTAACCTCTCTGAATGGGGCCTTGAACCCATCTACGCCCAATGTTACCTCGGTGGCTGGGGTATCGTCGAGGCACTCAAGCATGGCGCTGATATTGTGCTTTGTGGTCGAGTCGCAGATGCTTCACCCACCATCGGATGTACAGCTTACCACTTCGGCTGGAGCCAAGAAGACTATCAGCAACTAGCCTCGGCTTTTGTTGCTGGTCACTTCATCGAGTGCTCGACATATGTCACTGGTGGCAACTTTACCGGCTTCAAGGACTTACCTGGCGATTCAACCAATCTGGGCTTTCCCATTGTGGAAATGCACAGCGACGGCACTTTCTATGTCACTAAGCAAAAGGATCGTGACGGTATTGTCACTGTCGATACCTGCAAGGCGCAGTTACTCTACGAGATTCAAGGACCCTTGTATTACAACTCGGATGTCGTGGCCAAGCTTGACAACATCAAGCTTGAGCAAGTTAGCAAGGACAAAGTGTAAGCAAGCAAGCATCTACCAAGCCCCTCTCGAATCTAGAAGCTTACGGGTGCATAGATACGTACACAGTATTGGCGGCTTGAAGCCTCCTCCTACCACAAAGGTCGGCATCACCGCCAAGGGTGGCTATCAAGCCGAAGCCCATTACTTTCTTTGTGGTCTAGACATCGAAGAAAAAGCTTCCATGCTTGAGAAGCAGGTACGGGCTATGCTTGATGAGTCTCAATTTCACTGCCTTAAGTTCCGCATCAACGGCCGATGTCCTGAAAATCCAAGGAACCAAGACGCCGCTACAGTCGACGTTCGAATCTTCGCTCAGTCCAGAAACGAGGAGTCTCTATCCACTGCCAAATTTCTGCGTCCTGTAACGGACGTGATCATGCAATCATACCCTGGCGCTACATTCGCTGTAGACGCTCGACAAGCAGTTCCCAAGCCTTATTACGAGTACTTTGTTGCTCTTATTCCACAGAGCGAAATTGCCCACGTTGCCTATGTCCCTTCTAAGGGCCTTGAAATTCCCATTCCTGCCCCTACTAACACCCAAGACTTCCTCTACGAGCAGGATACTTACGAGACCACATCTCCTGTCGACCTGTCCAGTTTTGGACCCACCACAAAAGCGCCCCTTGGTTATATAGTCCACGCTCGTTCTGGCGACAAGGGATCAGACGCAAATGTTGGTTTCTTCGTTCGAAACGCTGATGAGTGGGACTGGCTCAGGAGCATTCTCACCGTCAATAAGATCCGTCATCTTTTAGGTGACGATGATACCAGAAAGCCCATCTTCCGCTTTGAGCTCCCGCACATTTCCGGTGAGTCATTTACAAAAGAGACTTGCACCTGTTGATATTTGTGGCTGACACTGTTTAGCGGTGCATTTTCTCCTTAAAGACCATCTAGATCGTGGTGTAGCGTCTAGCTCAACTTACGACGTGTTGGGTAAGAATTTGGCTGAGTACTTGAGATGCAAGTTAGTAGACATACCTACCAAATTCTTAGACCGTGGAAGGATTTAATTCTTATATGACTTTGGATAAATAAAGAGAAAGTGACATGATACTTTTCCAATCAAATTCCTGTCAGCTGCAGCACCGTAGTAGAGGCCGCCTTACCAGGCTCTCTTCAGGCGTTGAGGAGTGCTATCTATTGAAGCAGCTTGTAGGTCTCATAGAATCGTAGAATAGTTTACTTGCTCTGGCCCATAATTCTATCAATTGTTCATGTATAGTTAATCTTCAGTAGATTCTCGCATAATCACTCCGCCAAGCCATGTCCTCACTCTCCAATGTATCATCCCTAGAAGCCTGATGATACCACAGTTGCAAGACCTTCTGTCTAGAGTGTCGTTGTTTCTACACGAGCCAAGTTTGTTAGCAGCCTACGATCGCTCGGCTATAGTCGGCCTCTGGATGATCAACAATCCAAGACTGGTGAGTCCATGGACAATCGAGGAAACAATTCCCAAACCTTCCGATGCCCCCAGCCTTGGCTCGATCAAATGGAATTCGCATATCCTAAGGCCGACATGGATGCCACGGGGAAACGTTCCCCGGATCTGAATTCCGACGACCCCGCAAGCTAGACTCAACATGGTGCTAAGGTTTCAGCCGAGATGTGATATAACAATAGCAATGTCGGTGATGGAAGGTCGATTCAAGATTAAAAAAAAAACTAAAACTTGTACATTCTCAAACTTGAGTTGAAACACTGTCGATTAGCACCAAAGATGCCTTGGCAAAAGATTGATCATCAATTCACTCATCCCCAGCTGGACTACAACTCCCAGCCCAATTTTCAGCCATGTATCAAAGTCTCGGTCTTCTTCAAGAAAGTTGAATCGATTGATTACGATACTTTCTTCGGTCATTGGCAGACTGTCCACGCCGACTTGGCTGTGGCTACGCAGGCTTTCAGAAATCATATCGTTAGATATGCACAGGTAGGATGATTCTGGGATTTCCATACACTACAGTGGCTGACAATAGTGCAGCATCATCAAACACCCGAGATGAAGGAAAGAGCTAAAAGCTTGGGAGAAGGGTTTCTTGACTACGATGGCTGCGCCCAACTTTGGGTTAAGACATGGGATGACTGGCTTGCATTTTACAATAGCAAAGAGTATGCTGCGGCGCTGAGCGATGACTGTGATAAGTTCATGGCACTGCCTATGACATATATGGTTGGTTATGAGAATCTGGTTGTAGGAGATGCACCAAAGTCGCTTGGTGGTAAGGACGGGCTAGACGTGGAGACGCTCAAACAGATTCTACAATGAACTAGGTACTCTGCAGCATTAGGCCCAGAGAGCCAACTGAATGCGTTGAATACATTTCTAGGACAGCTTCGTCATTTAGATTCAAACGGCGACTGATGCAGGCAGGCCAATGGGTAATGTCCTCATCAGGATAAAAATGTCTTAGTGATGGGAAAACTTGGCGGTAATAGAAATTTATCACAAGCAATCTCTTTTGCTTATGACTACTTATGGACCGGAGTTGCTCAAATACAGTGTTGAATATCTAAGACTTTGATTGATTGCAAAGCTAAGGTTCGAATGACGGCCGACCAAGAGAATCACACGGTCCGACACAGCGTATCCTTTACATGCCTCAGATCCATTTCTAAAATCATCTCAGGAATTATGCATTAGATGTGTCGTCTGCAGTTGTTGATGCGGCCGAAAAGCTTGACCCATGCGCCCATCTGAACTTAGGAATCATCTTCAGACACAACAAATCAGAGAGGTAGTATAATATTGATAACACCATGTTTTCATACGGTTACGGGTAGCTACTTGGCCATATTTCTACTTTAATAGGATAACTAATTCAGAGATACCGACATACCACCCTCAAAGTCTTTCGGAAGGTAGATCAAGAGTTCTCAACATGTGTTGATGACATCTCGCCCTTCTCAGCCTTTGCGCTACTCTGCATAACGAGTTGCTCTGCCAGGATCGTGTGCTTGATCTCCTCTTTTGCAAATAGTACGTCGATCTCTTCGAGACTTTTACCGGTAGTCTAATGTGTGTTAGTGAAAACACCTTTTTGAGAACGTTGATGAACACTTACTTCAGGACACATGAAGTATACAAAGATGATTGCCGCGAAGCAAGATAGGGCCATCCAGATCCAGATCTTCCAACCGACGTTCTGGAGTGCGATACCACCAGCGAAGACGGTGATGAAGGAGAATAGCCACTCTCCAAAGGCTCCTGCGGCAGCACCAGCATGTCGAAGCTTGAGAGGTGCGATCTTCAACAGATTATTATTGAGCAGAGCAAGAAACTTCTGGAAAAGGTGACCTACCTCTGGGCCATAGAGCCAGCAGATGCCAATCCACCCGTAACCGAACACCATGTTATAGACAAAGATGGCAGCAACCGCAGTCCATTGAGTTGCGAGTGTCCGGTTGGACAGTCCGATCATGGTGACAAAGATCACCATGCAGCCTGTCAAGACAACAGCAGACCACAACAGGATGCTTCGTCGACCGAATTTCTCAACAGTCCATATAAGTGGAATTGTTCCAAGGGCGAACGCGGTATTCATAATAGCAGCTAATAGCTGAGCCATGAAAGGCGATAGGCCGACCTGCGCAAAAATAACGGTGCTGTAGTAGACAGAGAGATTGATTCCTGAAATATCAACCGTCAGCAATCTTCTTAAGCCTAAACACGAAATGGCAATGTAACATACCCATCATCTGCTGAATAGCCAGAATGAGAAAAGAAATGCGGATACGACGCCCGACTCGAAGATCGCTACGATCCCAAACGAGATCCAGGAGATTAAATCCTCGTTCGTTCTGAGACTCGAAAGCAATATTGGTAAGGATAGAGCTCTTCATATTCTGAACCCTCTCATCATCAATCTCGGCATCAAAGATCTGGCACAGAGTGTTGTCTCCTTCTGCTTCAAGCCCACTGGCATAATACCATCGAGGAGTGTCGGGGAGTAAGAGCATGATGCTACCGGCGCAGAGGGCGAAGACAACTTGAAGAGCAATGGGTATGCGCTACAGAAGGTCAGATACAACCGAAGGTGAGAATCCGTGACGAAGACTTACCCAAGATATCTGGTTGTCCATGCGTGTGAAGCCAAAGTCGACCCAATATGCTATAGCAGCTCCTGCAACTAAGAAGACACATGTAACTGCCACATCAGGTCCTCGCTCTTCGTGTTCCGTACTCATTTCAGCTTGGTAGGTAGGGATGGAACAGGAGATAAACTAGACAAAAAGAGTCAATCAGGTGCTCAAAGATGGGGGGATATACAAAAAAAAAGAGAAAAAAAAAAAAAAAAAAAAAAAAAAAAAAAAAAAAAAAAAAAAAAAGAAAGAAACGATATACGTACGCCAATACCAATACCCTATCAAGTAGTCAGTACATGTAACCGCTCAAGAATATTGAAGATTCCTTACGCAAAGAATACGGCCAACAATCATGTGAGGAACGGACCAAGCGGATGCTTGAAGACTGCCTCCAACAACAACAAAACCATTCCCCAGAAGGATGCATTTGCGTCGACCAAGAGGCATGCCAATAACAGTGACTGCGAGCGAACAGACCGTAGCGGCAAGAGTGTATGCTGAGGCTATCATTGGAATGACATAGGTTCCGGTTGGATGCTGCGATTGGCATGGGTGGTTAGCAACCTGTTCTGCGGCTCAAAAGAACTGCTCACCCCCATAGCATGCAAAAAAGGTTCAGTTTCCTGGACTCCGCCGAGGACTCCTGCATCGTAGCCATAGAGCAAGAAAGACTGCAACTTGAGTTAGAAAACGTGCGATCAAGATTAAGAACGACACTCGTACGATAGAGCAACTGGTGGAGAGGAGACGTTTGATCGTCTTCCCTCGGATCTTGGTCTTGAAATTGGAGAACATGTTGAGGGATGGCCAAGCGTCTTTGACAAAGATGTAAAAGCGGATGACTTGATGGAGAGATGCTGTGAATGACGCTGCGGGGCGAGATGTGAAGTACTTATTGTGTTGTTGCGCCGCTGAAATCTCTCCTATTTCCTTGGTGGTTAGCTGAACAAGCTGAAAGCTTGCATAAATACTGCCCGCAAAGATGACCCTCCACCCCGCAAACCTTATCCCTCCCCGCATCTACCCCAGATCCAGACTCTTGGTGACTCCTGGGCTGATCTAACTAGACTAGATCAAGCCTCGCACCATTGTGGCTTGCCGCAAGCCAGGGCGTGTCAGTTCCACGGAAACTATTTCCGTCGAGTAGGCCGAATTCCATGACAGACTGTCCATGAGTCAGGGCCCTGGTTGGCAGTATAACGTTTGCTTAGCTGGAATCATGAACACCCACATTATGTCGTGCCCTTACACAATGCTGAGCAGGACGATACGTCGCAGAATGACCAATTAGATTGGTAACTCGACTCCAATACCGTTCGGACATCACGCTGGAACCTGGCTATATAATCCTCGCCGAGAAGAGTGTTATCGGTCAGCCCAAACAACGCCAATCATCAATCAAGACATTCCACTCAACATGACAATCAATTGGTCAACCACATGCAATGATGGAGTCGAGACTAGAAGCTTGGGCGACCTGTCTGAGTCTCGACTGTTCAAACCTGTCAAAATCGGCAACATCACGCTTCAACATCGCATCGCCATGTGTCCTTTGACTCGTTACCGAGCCACGGATGATCATGTCCCCCAACCTTCATTCCAGGACTATTACAGCCAAAGAGCATCTGTTCCTGGAACTTTGTTAATATCGGAGGGAACATTTATCTCGGCCCAAGATGGTGGTTACGCCAATGCACCTGGTATCTACAACGACGACCAGATCACCGCGTGGCGTTCAGTTACAGACGCCGTTCATGCCAAGGGTGGATACATATTTTGCCAACTCTGGGCCTTGGGTCGTACGGCTGATCCTGAGGTTGCGGAGAGTGAGGGAATTGTCTTTCGTAGCTCCAGCGATATCCCCCCTGACTCAGCCCACCCCAAGCCTACGCCTCTTTCCACAGAGGAGATTCATGAGACGGCTCAGAGATATGCTCAAGCTGCCAAAAATGCTATCGATGCCGGTTTCGATGGCGTCGAGCTCCATGGAGCCAATGGATACCTTATCGATCAGTTCATCCAGGATAAGTGCAATCAGCGCACTGATTCATATGGGGGTAGTATTGAGAATCGATCTCGGTTTGCGGTTGAGGTAACTCAGGCCGTCTGTAATGCCATTGGCTCTGAACGCACGGGTATTCGCTTCAGTCCCTGGAGCACCTTCAATGATATGCGAATGAAGGATCCAGTTTCACAGTTTGCAGATGTCATTAAGAAGTTGAAGCCGTTGAATCTCGCCTATCTACATCTGATTGAGTCAAGAATCGCTGGCAGTCTAGATGTTGAGGCCTCTGACACGGATAAGCTGGATTTTGCGATCAAGCTCTGGGATCGACCTCTTTTGATCGCCGGAGGGTTTACGCCCGAGAGGGCGCAGAAGCTCGTGGATCACGACTGGCCGACAAAAGACATCGTGGTTCCTTTCGGCAGATACTTTCTTTCAACTCCAGATCTGCCCTTCCGAATCCGGAGAGGCTTGCGACTAAACAAGTACAATCGTGCTACCTTTTATACCCCTCACACAACAGAAGGGTATACAGACTATCCGTTTAGTCAAGAGTTTCTGGATCACATCAAGGGTGGTGATGCCTTGGGACACGTTGTATAAAGAAAAAGGGCAGATATGGAATTCAAGATGTTAATAAGCTATGTTTAAACATTGCAGTACATTCGTCATGCGAACTATTCTGACCTTTCTGTTGTGTTCGTACGATCAAAGTTCTAATAGGAACGATAGGTTGACTCAGCCGTAGACCTAGATGCCTGCTGTTCTCCCTCTTGCCCGTTAAATGAAGGATATTTGAAAAGTCTGGTGTTTGCCACCAGACTGGGAGATACCAGTTCTAAACCTTAGCCTTGACACAGAGGGATGTATCCAGCATCCAGTTATTCAACTGGATGCATTGACATTCCAGCTGGTGTGCTCATAGGTTCATCGGTAATCAGCTTTGCTAGTCCAGGAGTGCACTGTGAGACTCTTATTTTTCCTTTAAAACATGGTTTGTCAGCTTAGAATTGAAACAGTGGTATTGGGCAGCTCACCAGGCCATTGAAACCAGCGTAGATTCAGCCCGTCAATAGCCGCAGAAAAGGGCACATTATTTGGAGTTTCCCCGACTATTCCAGTCCAGACATGAGAAATCTGTTCATCAGATGGAGCAGATCTTTTTGAGGGCGACCCATACGCCAGCATGAATAATCCAGCGACGCTGCTTCTCATCATGATGCAAGTGTGTGTTGAATCGACAAAAGTGAATCTGTCCTCAAGGAAATATGGAGTCCAGTCTGAATCCTCTCTCGGTTCGCCGCCCCGAAAGACCATGGTTCCATCCTTGAGCGGCTTGACAGAACAGTGATTCCTATGGGTCATATCTCAAAGACATGGTGATTTTCAGAGTATTGTTACCAGGTAGTGAAGCGTGCGGTACATAGAAATGCCCTTGTGCTCTGCATGGCGTGACAATTCCAGCCAACTCTGGAATCAAGGATGAGGCATAAGCATCGGATCAGTAAATGACAGTTTGTGTAGAGAACCTTCCTCGTGGAGTATAGACATCCCACCGCGTAACACTTAGAGCTAAGCCGACCAAGTCAGAGAGCTTGATTCACTCGTGTAGATTGGCAGAGCTATTGGTGCTGCACTGATATCTTTCTTTGAAATCCTTTGTTGCCTCTGAATCTATTGATTGGTTTCTGGTAGATATGACAAAGAGAGGGGTCTGCAAATCAGCGACCGTGATGTAGAAGTCAGACAATAAGGCAGAAGACAAAAGCAGAAAGACAAATCGCTGTATGAGGCCCACATGTAACCGCTTTAGAGCTCATCGGAGTGTAGCAAAGCCATTAAGAGAATTTCAATTGATTGTAGCTGCGTAAGAGGACTTCTGACTTAGCAGCATTTCGATTATTTAAATACTGGCTTCTGCCCATTGATTTTAATCTAAACTGACGTATGAGATGTCTCTCTATGGAGATTAAATCCACCATGTGACCACTTGAAGCATATGAATAACGAATGCGTTGTGTAGAATGCCGCCGCTATAAACTAGCGATTCTTGTAGATGTTGCAGTTCAAAATTGCACTTTTGGTTCGCATGCAAGGTAGTACCGTTAAATATTTGCTCGTTACAATGGCTTACTCCCCAGTTCAGGGAACAGACTGCTCGTTGTTAAGTGTGTTATAACCGCGAACCCCGTCAGGATATGCGAGGCCAAGTCGGTTATGCTACAATCAACACACTACCATCCTATGGCCACATTGACCAGTGCATGGCTGAGTATCCTTCAAAGATCCAAATAGAAGCATAAGATAAGAAACCTATAAAGACTAAATAAAATCTAGACAAAGCTCAATGTCATCTTAGACAAGATGTTGCCTCAGGTTCCCTCAGTTTAGGCGCTGTTAATAGAGACCCCTACCTAATGCATCTAGCTGTCAGTACCATTTGAGTGCGACCATTATCATGACCCACCTCCACATCTGACTGTGCCAGACATCGGAAAACCTGGTTCCGAAAGGACTGGAGCTGGAAACTAGGCCATATCAGCTCTGTTTTGGTGGCGGGAATGACTGGATCTGTCCTCGGAATTGAATCCCGCGGGCGGATCAAGATCATCTAAGTCTGCCATGAACCTGGAGGCGCATCTAAGCCACGGTACCCCTCCTCGAACGCCTTCAACTACAAAAATCTCAACTTCTTATCCTGTTTAGATCGTATCTTGATTCAGCATTGTGGAACATGGGGATAAGCATACGGCAACTTATTCTTCACTCTTCTGGTCAACAGTTCTCCAATAGTCACTCGCAACCACGTCCTTCCGTCAATACTCAAGTGCTTGAACATGGCTACCGCCAAAGTTGCAATCGTCACTGGTGGTGCATCAGGCATGGGCCTGGCCACTGCGAAGTCCCTATCCAACTTAGGTTGGAAAGTACATATCCTGGATCTCAACAAGTTTGCCGGCGCAACAGCTGTTCAAGAAAGCCCAGAGTTAATCTTCACTCAAACTGATGTGAACGTGTACGAGTCCTTGTCCTCTGCTTTTGACAAAATCTTCAAGTCCGAAGGCAGACTAGATTTCGTTTTCGCAAATGCTGGCATTCTTCAGTTAGAGAACTTTTATGAGAAAGCAACCTATCTTCCTCCCCCGGAACCGCGCCAGATGAGCATCGACATCAACTTGAAAGCTGTCATCGCGACATCCTACCTTGGCCGGCAATATTTCTTAGCTCCGAGCAATCCCTGTCAGGATCCTGTCCTGGTGATAACAGCCAGCATTGCAAGTTTTGTATGTATGTTTACAACCGAAGTTAAGACAAAAGACAACTAACAAACAAAGTACGCCCAAGAGTTCAATCCGTTGTACACTGCTTCGAAATTCGGCGTACTTGGATTTATGCGCTCAGTTGCTTATCCATTCTTCAACGACGGCATTCGGATATATGCCATCTGCCCAGGGACGATTCGCACAAACTTGATTAAAAAGGGAATGATGGATTTGTTTCCTGACGAACATCTGACGCCTGTGGAAGCTGTAGTTTCTACCGTTGAAGCTCTTATCAACGGCGGAAATATAAAAGACTCGAACGGAAAGGAGGTAACTAAGAATGAAAATTATGGTCTGGCTGTGGAGATCTTTGGTCAGAATATCTTTTTCAGGGATCAAATAGAGTACAGTAATGACGGGTTGAGAGAGCTATGTAAAGCTGCGAGCTTGGAGAACCAGAAGGTTAATCTAGATAGTAAGATCTAGATATATAATACTTAAGGTCACAATATAGTACAAGAACTCATTGCCTCAGGTTTGTCAGGTCGGTTGCCAAACCCGACCCTGTTTTTCAAGGAGTCGAGGATGGTAGTATCTGACTTCTCATCGATTAGTCTAGTCATAGAAGGCATAACAGGGTAGTATCGCAGTTTGCAATGCCGTTTAGATAAGGGACTTCATGTGGTAACAACAACTCTTCTGATATATATCAATCCAAATGTGACTGAAATTGATTATATGGAAGGGCATTTGCATGAGACCCTACACCTCGCAAGAAAGTCATACTATGCTTACATGGACTGCTCTCTTAAACGAAGACTGTTTGGGTCATAATTTTCACCGTTATCGTGATGTGAAGTAAGACATTATTCTGTATTACACGATGCTTACAAGCTATCCGTAAGAAGCAATCCCCACAAATACTCGCAGCCAAGTGGTCTTGTCAAATTCAGTGTTACCTTCTCAATTCGCTCTATAATACCATAACTAGAAGCCTGTCAGCAGAACTTCTGTAGTCCATTTTCGTTTAGCATGTACCAATCTATGCTATTTCAGCTGAAGGATTCTCTTGGCAGACATAAATCCCACCGCGACCCGCCCCGGCCGAGATCGGTCGGCTTTGTCTCGATCAGTCGATTTTAGTATCAGATAGGACTGATACGACGCTGATCGACTAATGACAGGTTCCAAGGACGCGGCAATGGTAGGACAGATGTGGCCTGCACTGACGGGCGGCGGGTGATGATTGCCTCACCTTCTACTTTGGGCTTAGACAGTTTCGCTCGAAGGAGCGGCCCCCATGTTTAGACAGTGCAAAAGTGCCAACTTATCACTGGACCGACTTCCGGAATGGTTACAAGCTGAGTTCAAGGGTTTGTTACACGGGATCTTTTGCTGGGGTTATCAGAAATTGAGTGGCGGTTTGTAGGTATACTCAACTTGATAGTGTCTTCGTGTATAAAAGAAAGACATTTCTCCTGTAATTGTCAACCTTTCTCAATGCTCAGGCACACAGACAACAGATCAAGAATCACATACACTACTTCAAGAACTACTTAAACCGCCAAGATGAAGTTCATCCCCATCGCCATTGCCTTCCTCTCCGCCTTTGCAATCGCCGCTCCCTCTCCAGAAGGCGAGCTCGAACGCCGCCAATGTACCTGCAAGAAGGTCGGCGACGAATGGATCTGCACCGGAAAGAAGTGTTACGACAAGCGCGACGAGCCGGCCCTCGAGAAGCGACAATGCACGTGCAAGAAGGTCGGTGGTGAATGGATCTGCACCGGCAAAAAGTGCTACGACAAGCGATCCATGGAACTTGAGAAGCGCCAATGTTCTTGCAAGAAGCTTCCCAACGGCGAGTGGCTCTGCGGTGGCCCCAAGTGCCCTCGAGACCTCCCTGATGATTCCCACTTCCAGAAGCGACAGTGCTCTTGCAAAAAGGTTGCCGGCGAATGGATTTGCAGTGGCCGAAAGTGTCCTCGCAGTCTTCCCGAGGAAGCTGAGCTAGAGAAGAGGCAATGTTCGTGCAAGAAGTTGCCAAATGGCGAGTGGTTGTGTGGTGGGCCAAAGTGCGCTAGAGATGTCTCTTACATGGAGGAGGTAGATTGAATGTGCTAATGGTAGGGGGCCCAAGGTGTGAGTTCCATTCATCGTCTCCGATTAAATATAGCTGACAGCAACTGTGACAGATACAGTTTGATATCTACACCCAACCCCTTAGTTGAAGATATCTTGCATTGGGGAGGACGATACTGCGATTCAACAGATTGTTATTAATTGCGCTGTCGATGAGTCACTGGGCAGATATAATGAACGCAAATTTCATAGCCGCTGTGCCTACGTATAGGCTTTATCACAAGTAGTTGTGTATTCATACACTTTTGAAGTTTCTGAGCCTTATTGTGATAGTCGTTACCAGCTGTCTAGTAGTAAATCACAAGCTCAGTAAGAAGAAGTAACATTGAACAGACATCCATTATGTAGAGTGATTTTATTTTTTACTGACTTGTTGACTCCTCTTACTCAACTATCCTCACCTCGCAGCAACGCAGCTACAATGTCTTATAGATAGGCACCTCAATCACTACGGCTTCTTTTTGCATACTTTCTGTTACTTGCTTCAGGTCTAGATAGTAACTGTTGTAGACTTTAATGCCAGTGTCACCTAATGCCGGAGATAGCAGGTTTTGTCTTCTCTTTAAGCTAATGCGCTAACACTTGCTAAACCAAAAAAAGCACTAAGCAGTTTTTATCCTCCTTCAATAGGTAATCACTTAAGGTTCAGAGTTAAGTTTATTTTCACTTCATGGCTCTAGATTTAATATTTCCCTTTGTGGCTTTTCAGTTTGGCGTTCGTTTCTCAGCTCGTGGTCTAGACCATCAGAACATTTACTGACAATCTTGTGCTGATTTGACGGACGAGACTTTAAAGGCGGAGGTAATAGTCCGAACTGGCATTCTAGTCCCAATAGTCTTAGCCATGGCGTGATCACACCACCAACTATTTATGCAACTTAAGGATAGATAGGAGTTTAGTATCGATTTCACTTCAAAGACCGCAGAAGGCCGATCTCCCTGTCCCACAGACTAGCATAGAGGACATGGCCAGAGGAACCCAGTCTCATTCGCAGCGCACACAAGTACAAATAGGTCCGCTGTTCCTCGTACTGGTGAGATTTAATCAAACACATCTCCATCATTCTTCAATTATCTGATACTTCACCACTGCAAGAAATCATGTTCTCTG
Source organism: Fusarium brachygibbosum (assembly GCA_018886245.1). Lineage (NCBI taxonomy): Eukaryota > Fungi > Ascomycota > Sordariomycetes > Hypocreales > Nectriaceae > Fusarium > Fusarium brachygibbosum. Next base: position 229,288 of record JAEKIX010000026.1, read on the forward strand.
CAGCCTTGGGAAACAATCTGGATTCAGCCACAACGTATGACGTGTTCAGGGCAGCGTCGGTGGAAAACCTGGACATATATATCCCTGACGAAAAGGTCAGCTCGGACAATGTGGCAGGAGTCATGAAAGCCGTTGTGTGCTTTGCAGTTGAAAAGGTTCCTGGAATCGGCTCGCTGTTTTCAGGGTTGCTCGGGGCTTTCTGGCCCGATGGTTCCAATGACATCTGGGAGAGCATGAAGAACAGGGTTGAAGCAATGATCGACGAGAAGATCGACCAAAATAATGCACAACAACACGGAGACAGGCTGCAGGGACTCTATCTTGTCCTTCGGAACTTTGGAAAACAACCCCGCGATCTCCAGGCCCAACGCTTTCCAGCCCTTCTCAATATCATATTGCATGACGCACCGGCGTTCCTTAACGACAAATCGCCATGGCGATCTCTGCCACACGTCGTTTTCTTTGGCACCTTGTATCTCTCCGCTCTTTGGACTCAGTGGAAATATTGCGAAACCATTGACGGCACTGACAAGTCCAAGGAGGCTTACAAACAAGACCTTGTAGCGGCGGTGAACACACTCCAAGCTGTAGTTGCCAAGGGGAAGGAGGCATGTATTGCCAGACGCAAGGAGCATATCAAGATCAACACGGACCAACCCTCTGGGCGTGGCCTCCCCAGCAGTAATGGTATGGGTATGGTTTTCCCAACTGGCCCTACAGTTGTTACACATGAGATTGAAGACCCACAAACCCACATCAAACTTACCATCTCCGGAGACCTTTCATCATCGGAGGCCAATAAGAAAAAGCTCTTGAAGCAGCTGTACCACGAGATCGATTCCAAATACGGAGCTGAGCTTGACACAATTCTTGCGCCGACTCGGCTTTGGTCATTGTATCTACCTCGCGCTGGAGTCATTCTTGAGCCTCATCAATACCTTGAATTTCCAGGATGGGTATGGAATGGCATTACCCCGCGGTGTGAATGGTTCGACTTGAGCGAGTTCCCCAAAACATTCGGGAATATCACTCGGATTGATTACCATCACGGCAAGGATTATTATGGCAAAAAGCAGGTATTTGGCGTCGAGATATTTTTCGGAATCACTGCTGTCCTTATTGGGGCCAAGCGAGGTGAGCCTGTCAGCTTTGAGCTCAGGGAAGGCGAAGTCATCACAAGTGCAAGAGCCACTGGATCAACTGTGCTGGAGACTATAGGATTCGTAAAAGCACCTCAAACTACCGACAGACAGGGCCGTACAACATGGGGGAAAAGCTCTGAAACTTCAAATGTGAATACAATGGAAGGGATCCTTTCCAATCTCCTGCATCGAGCAGACATCGCCAATCATCCGGAGACATCTTCGGCACACGCGGAGATGTGGCATGATGGTACCAGATCCAAGCCTCATCCTACGCACATGCTTTACGCTTGTGGCTGGCACGTAAATGATCCGCAAGAGGGATATATAGCTCTCTTCCAGCCAGTGTTTGGATGTAAAGAGAAAGTTGAGCGGGACGGAACGACAACTTGGTCCTAAATGCATTACTCCCCCGCAATCCTCACTAGCATTATGTCTATCCTAGCTTTTCTATCTTATCGCCTTTTAAATGTCGAAGGTGCAAAAATGTGGTTCAGAAACCTTGTAAACTAAGGTTACTATATAGAATGTAAATAGCCTGGGAAACGGCCCAAGACGGCATGCAATAATTAAATTCTTCCATCTTCTTGGTAAGTATATCTAAGTATCTTGATACTCCGATGAGTGCCAATCTTAAGGAGGCTGGTGTGACATGAAAGCATGACTGCATCTTCGAGCGGGGAACCTTGAATGTCGCCACGCTGGATGCGGCTTGAGGATAGTTGACTGTGATAAAATGAGGGACTGGTGAAAGTCACCTGAATCTTCCTTATGTACAGTCATAAATGCCGATTTAGAGCGCAGTCAATGCACCGGCAACAATTGACCTTACCTATCTATGACTTCCACAAATGACCTTCTCGTCTACTCATTGCTGATAGGATGATTCAGGCGTTCCTATGGCGGCTGAGAGCCTTATGCTTGAGCTAGCAGCAGGCTGTACGATACAGGTCTGGAACTCGAAAACTGCCTCGAGGCTGAATATGTGGCTTGCTGGGCTGAGACACCGCTGCTTGACGGAGGTCATGGCTATCGGAGCGATCATACTGCTGATGGCAGTCAGCCAGTCAAATTTGGTTCATGAAATTAGACAGGATCATATATTTAAAGGTAGATTAAATCCCGCTTTGATGATTTTGTATCTATCGTCGGAAAGAACCGCCTTTTCACAGGCTTTTCAGCGTCTCGAAGTCGTTCAATATCGATATCTATAGCTTTCTGCAAATAAGGCTCGGCAATCGGGGGGGACATTACACTGTGTTCTCATAATCCTTTCACCCTGCATGACTTGGCTTTCACTAATGAACGCCTCGTGGCCGAATCTATTTCAAGGCGCACGCGGATTTCTCAGCCGCTTGTTTAAACCAGAGGCAAGGCACAATGTCATAAGACCGCCTACCGTCACGGAGAGAGGGTTCCCTCCATTCTGTGTTTTCTCTTCTGGCATACCAAAGATATCATCAGCTTCCTCATGGAATCGTTCGCTGAATACTCTTCGTTGCCGGAGGTCGTTGTATCCAGAGACGACAGGCCTAAGAACGAGTATCGGCCTCGCGTACCTCCAAAGCCTGCCCACTTCTACCAACGCTCAGAGCCCCATACTGGGGCGAATACAGTCCAGATTTCCAACCATAGGCCGCCATTACCACGACAGAAGTCTTTTCCACCTATGCCGTGTTGCGTCTGCAATGGTCCCTATAAAGCTTGGAAGTGCGTTCAGTGTGATGACTTCTTTTGCAATGACTGCTGGCCTAAGGAAAGACCCCACCGGGTAAGTAGCAACAACGACCCTGCCCTCACCGAGAGTTGCATCCTTCCTTCCTTGACACGTTTCTTTCAACCTTGCTGCCTTTTTATCATCCACTTCCAAAATGTTTCCAAAGCCACAGCTAACTCTTACATCTTAGCCAGGAAAGGTTGGCATAGATGGACGTGAACACGAAAAGGTCGACGAAGATATCGTCCACCGGCTGCAGCAGATCTTCGGCCAACCGACACCCGAGGAGCAGCATCGGCGCCACACCAACGACATCAATACCACCTGGTTTGGAGTGACAAAGGAGCACGACCAACCTTATCTCCATTACTCGAACCGTCTGGTTGATATTCTACGTGAGAGCCAGATGGGCGCCTTTACTGAGCGGTTCCCCCAACTGGTCTCCTTCGTTGGACAGACAGGTATGTCAATGGAACGCTTGACCTTTGTCAGTTTTTATACTAACCGATCTACTCACAGGTGCTGGAAAGAGCACAGTCATCAAGATGCTGATCGATCGTCAACAAGCGAGACTAGAGAGCTCTGGCAATGTTCCTGCCCCAGTTCCCGGCCTTGTGGGAGACAATGTTCCAACTACAGGTGACGTCCACTTATATGAGGATCCTGGCACCTACCATACTCAGAGCCCGTTCCTTTACGCTGACTGTGAGGGAATGACCGGTGGAGAGAACGCGCCTCGGGGATTGGCATGTCGAGAGAAAATCGAGAGTGCCAAGAGATCCGGAAAGACTGTCAAGAACCTCCTCCGCAAGAAGATCACGTGGGCAGATAACCCCAAGATGCAGTCCCGCGAGTATGCAGTGACTAGTCTGTTCCCACGGATCCTGTATACCTTTTCAGATGTCGTTGTCTTTGTGCTCCGCGAGGTCCGGTAAGCTCATTCTAGAGGTTGAGACTTTATGTCCGTAACTGACAGGCTACGCATCTTAGAACATTCCAAACCGAAGTCTTGACACAGTTGGTGAACTGGGCCGCAATGTCAATCGACAAGTCCATCAATCAGCCCACCCTTCCACATGTTGTCATCGTCGCCAACGACACTGATACAAGCATTGACGATCAGCAGTGGGATCCAGTCATAGCCACGCAGGGATTGCTGAATGACTACGAGAATTCCGTACACCAGGTCCCAGCTCTCAAAGACATATTGGCAAGGCTAGCCGATGTGGGTAAGCACATCAGGACCACCAAAGGCCTTCTTGAAGAGTACTACTCTTCTGTCACAGTGGTAAGGATTCCCGCCAAAGGCCGCTACATGCAGATCGATGAGCAGATTGGCAAGCTTTATGGAATCATATCAGACAGATGCAGAACATCGCGCATCCGGAAGAAGCAAGTCCGGATGCTCCTCAATGCTGAAATACTGCCGCAGTATGTGAACTCGGCTTATGATCACTTTTCAAGAAGTCTTGATGAGCCTTTCGACTTCAACAAGGAAGCGCTTCGACATGCCCCGCTGCCTCGGAACTTTGGTGGACATATCCTCAACCTCATTTTGACGGTGTATAAGCAACGAGGTCAGCGGCGAAATCGGGTGGAAGAGTTGCTTTCTCGACTGTGTCGCCCCTTGGCCGCCTGTATTATGCTTGCTGCCACTAGAGACAATATTCAAGGTAATGTTTCTTACTACTTCCCATGATTCTTCACTTCACACTCACTCTTACACTAATACTCTCCAGGCTCATACTCTGACCTATTGCGCAGTACGTATAGCAAGTCGCTGAACGAGGCTCTTCAACAATTCTGCGACCATTGGCTTCCCTGCTCATTCACCCGTGACGGAGAAACATGCCAAAATGTCAGAAACACTCATACCAAGGGACATCAGGCGGTTACCGGTAGGATCATCGCTCGTGGCCCCTACGAGTCGAGATTCGTCCTCGAAGAGTTCTTTCCCGACTGGATGGATCAAATCGACAAGCGCATAAAGGAGCTGAATGAGCGTTTGTATAGATATGATCAAGAAGAGAACGTTCTCCCCCGAGTTCTCATCGTCGTCATGGCCCAGTTCTACCAGGCTGCTGCAGTTGACGGCTCTGTCTCCAACTTCACGAGCCACATGACATGTCTTTGCTGTGTGAGGAGGGTACCGGAAAATGTTCTTCCTTGTGGACACATCCTCTGCAAAGCCTGTATCCAGGCCCACGGCCACAACGTTGGGCAAGGGTTGTTCCACATGCATTGTTGCCCTCTTCACCACAGAGAAACGTTATGGCCGCAACCAGCTCGCATCAGATTCAAGCCAGATGAGGCTGGTGTGAGGATACTTTGCTTGGATGGGTAAATATATACGGCCAACTAAACTTGTGACACCTACTAATAGACGACCAGCGGCGGCGTACGTGCTATCGATGAGATCGTTATTCTCCAAGAGATCGAAAAGCGACTTGGTAATCACGTTCCCATTCAAAACTTCTTTGATCTCATTGTGGGTTCCGGGTTAGTCTCTCTTGGTTCGGTGCCAGAAAGAAAGCAGCTGACACGTGCAATTCAGTACCGGCGGCATCATCGCTCTTGGACTTGGGGTTAAACGCTGGAGCGTAGCTGATTGCAGGGATCACTTCAGGAGTCTTTGCAAACAGGCATTCACACCACGACTCGTCAAGCAACTGTCTGCAGTCAGTATGCGGAGCCAGTACAAGACTAAACCTCTGGAAAAGGGGTTGAAATCTGCTTTTGATCAGCACTCATATCTCTACGGTGGATCCAAGCCCGATCACTCAACTTCCATACGGGTCGCTGTCACTGCAACCTTGGCTAGTGAGAACAGACCAGCGGTTCTTTCCAACTACAACACTGAAGGTGATCACGAATCTTGTAAGTCAAGGCCGTCTTGAATGTTTCTGAGTTCTTGTAACTAAGTAACCACTCAGTGCCTTACAAGTTTGTCCGGCCTCAGGATCCTACCTGGGAATTAAAGACATGGGAAGCTGCACGGGCAACAGCTGCAGCACCTCCGTACTTCAAGCCTTTCCTTCATAGTACTACTGGCATACAGTTCACGGATGGAGCCATTCATCACATCTGTCCGGTCTTCGTCGCTGACAACGAGCGAAAACGCCTGTGGGGAGAGACTAATCAATCTCCTCCAGACCTTATTCTTTCACTTGGTACCGGTCACATGAGTTCTCGATTATCTCACAAGGCTAAACGTGCCCTTATACAGAGGCCTCCTGTACCCTCACAACAAAACGCACCTCCCCAACAGCGAGCACAATCTAGCTTTAGCTCGATGTGGAGGACCACAAACCCCGTCATCGACGACCAGAAGAGCAGTGAAGATATGTGGAACAGTTATGTTGAAAAGGCCACTGCTCCATTTCAGTTGTATATGGCCTCACATGAGCATCGTCATATGCGCATCAACGCAGGATGGGCCGACAAGCGACCAAATTTTGATGACATTGAGGAGATTGGGAACATTGAGAGCAATGCGAGTAACATGATGAGTGACGAAAGTGCTGTGAGGGTAGCAGCACATAAGCTCGTGGCAAGTTGTTTCTATTTTGAACGAACAGGCGTCGATTCTCAGCATAGAGAGACGGGCTTATACAAATGCTCCGGTAAGTTGAGATGCCTATTCTAAGTGCGATTGACCAACTGACTGGTGACAGGCAATATTATCTGCCGCTTTGACGAAGGAAGCCGAGATATCAAGGGACTGGGACAGATTCTCAAGGATCACATCCGGGGAAGCTCCTTCGTACCCTTCTTTGTCTTGGAGGAAGATTATGGTACTGCAGTCCTAAAGCAGCATGATGTTCCTATCCCCGTCGAAACTATCGAGAACATGTGCTACACTGGTATCTTCAGACTGCCATCTCACCTCATCATTGACGGGAGTCATGAAACTAGCTTAACGCGTCTTTCTTTGTGTCTACAACCTGGAGGTTACAGTTATTCACAAACGTCCAACACCTTCCTCAGGTCCGTCAACCCATCCATGTCTATCAGTGGGTTCCCCAGAGAGCTCTTCGTCCAAGATGATCCACTATCACCTCGCGCAGCTGTTGAAGACGAGGATGATGGTGGAGGACCGTGGGAGTTACCAGTGTCAGATGGAACATCCCTGGCCACTGAGGTGCCTAAACCGTCGAAGCGGCCACTGTTCAGGAACAAATCGCTTCATCACTCGATTTCAAAGCTATCATTTTCGACTAGGCCCAGCAGCTCGGAAGACAAGGCCGCTGGATCTGGCGAAAGCCGTGAAGGGAGTTCTATGGAGTCGTCCAGATTATCCTTAGGCTTAAATAGGAGATCGCACAGTGAGGGATCTGGATCACTGCTTGAGGGAGCGGATGGCCATTGCGAGGGAGGGTCTAAGGCTTCCCGTGGATACTACTAAGTGAATGTTGATCTGGGGTAACTTTCTGGACATTGGACTTACTAGAGACTATTGCCAGAATAAATATGTTTGTTTCTCTGTATTTGGTTAGCTATCTTTGAGGCGACCAGCCACCATTGAACTGCCTTGGCATAGGATCCAAGGTCATTGTTAAGAACCTTTGCTCGAACTAAACCCAAAAACAAGCTTAAACACGATAACCTCGCGGAGCCTTCGGCTATTCAAGAAGAGAGCTCTTTTAACCCCGCCTTGCATTAGTTTCGATACGACGCTGCGCGGATCGTGCCCCAAGTGGGAAGGTGAGCAAAGCCAGAATAATACGATGCCAAGCAATGACGCAACAAGCTTATCGAATCTTCTCCGCACGCTTCCAATCTCGAAGCTTCACATTCCTCTTTTGGAGAAGCGTAAAGCGGTGTAAGCTCTAGCTTATCATCCTTCCGGATGTCGTGTAAGTTGGGGCTTCCCCGCTTGTTGGACCGGTTTATGTAGTGATCAGCCAAAACGGTTATTTGTCAGAGGGATATTAGTATAAGTAGCTGTGTACCTCGCATTGAATAGTAATGCTTCATCACGGATCTTAGACTTTTAGCTTTGTCATCATGTCTAGGACTCTGGCATCTTGTCTCGTCGCTGCGGCGTGCGTCTACGCCTGTCTCCCAGACAAAGACGAACTCGCTCACCTCCGCTCAAAGCGTCATGCCAGGTCTCCTCACAGCCGTCATATCAAGCGAGACGTTGTGTCCTTTCCTCCTGTTCTTACAGAAACAGAGACTCTGCTCGTCAACTCTTTTGACAACAACAGTATCTCGGACTGGTCGCTTTACTACTCTTCAGGATACCGTCTCGCAGGCCATAACCGATCTCAAGCGGAGTGGACGCAGCAGAAGTGGAGCGAGCATGGTTGGGAATCTTGGATCGATGAGTATTGGATTTGGTACACTGAACCTATTGAGAGTACTCTGAAGCTGAACCGACCTGATGGGTCGGAGCATGAGGTTCAGAGACTTGAGGATGCGCTTGATGTTGATCCTCAGACGAATAATCCTAATGAGAAGCCCGCATATCATGCGCTATCGGGTAGTGGAAGGGCCAATGCTGAATATGTTTACGTTGGGTAAGAAAGTCTCATGCGGTGATATCTTTTCAGGCTGACAGCGGATGGCAGACGTGGTGCCCGTGAGGACTTCCAGAAGCTCAAGGATCTTGGTGTTGAGTTGGAAGGCAAGATTGCTCTGGCTCAATATGGCGGTGCGAACCGTGGAGTTAAGATCAAGAACGCTGAGGTGAGTCAACCCAAGAGAGACAGAGTTTCGCTGGACTAATGTGTGTGTAGGCAAACGGCATGATTGGTACAATTCTATACACTGACCCTCTTGAGGACGGCGAGATCACTGAAGAGAACGGCTATCTCCCATACCCAGGTTAGCAAACCCAGATGTCCCCCAGTTAACAATACTCTAACATTTCCAAGACGGCCCTGCTCGCCATCCCTCTGCCATCCAAAGAGGTAGCACCCGTTGGGGATCTCTCTCCTTCGGTGACCCCTCAACAATCGGCTACGCCTCAACGAAAGACGCTCCCCGTCGCGACATCACCCCCTACGGTCCCAAGATTCCTTCCATCCCCATCAGTCCCCGAGACGGCCTCCAACTTCTCCACGCCCTCGATGGTCACGGTATTTCAGCTGAACAAGTCAACCGAACCAACTACAAGGGTGCCTTCTCAAACGTGACTTACCATAGTGGTCCTGCCCCTGGAGCTACTCTGAACCTGGTAAACATCATGGATGCGAGACTTGAGCCGGCTTGGGATGTGCTTGCTTCTATTAACGGAACTAACCCTGATGAGTATGTCATTATTGGAAACCATCGTGATGGCTGGACTGGTGGCGGTGCTGCTGATGCTGTCTCTGGTGGTTCGCTTCTCATCGAGATGGCAAAGGCTTTTGGGAAGCTTGTTGAGAAAGGCTGGAAGCCTCGTCGAACCATGTAAGTCTCTCTGACCCCATCACGTTCAATTCTAGAGTTCTAACACTGTTCAGCATTTTGGCTTCATGGGACGCCGAGGAGTTCGGTCTCATGGGCAGCACGGAATGGGTCGAGGACCATCTCCCTGAGCTTATCGAAAAGACAGTTGCCTATATCAACCTCGACACAGCAGTATCAGGTCCACGAGCAGAGATCGTCGGATCAGGAGAGATCCAGACTATTGCTATCGAGACTATGAAGAAGGTCATCTTCCCTGAGGGCTACGGTGCTGGACCTACGTTGTACGATGCTTGGTTCAACGCTACCGAAGGAGTGCTTCCAGCCATGGGTAGTGGTAGCGACTATGCTGCTTTTTACCACAACGGTATCAGCTCGGTAAGGATCATGTTTGTCTCTGGTGCTGTTTATTTGCTAATGTCTGGTAGCTCGACATTGCTGGAGGTCCTGGCCCCAAGGATCCCGTCTATGCGTATCACAGCCTGTACGACACGCACCACTGGATGACTGAATACGCAGACCCAGGCTTTCATCTCCACGCCGCGATGGGCCAGTTCGTTACTCTACTAACTTACCACATTGCCGATGACCCTCTGATTCCATGGGACATGCCTCACGCTGGTTCTGCCCTTCGTGACATCTTCGAAGATCTAGAAGAAAAGCTCGAAGACCGCTTCTCAAAGTACTCCCTCGATCTCAGCCCTCTCGACGAAGCAGTCTCTGCTTTCGAGGCTGCAGGAAAGCACATCGATACTCTAGCCAAACAAGCCCTAGCCCTCAACGACACTGTCCTCCTGGGTGTTGTCAACACCAAGTTCAGGGAGTTTAGCCGCGGGTTCGCGAGCGCTGGTCTTTTGCCAGGAAGGTTCTCGTTTTATAATGTAGTCAGCGCACCGGGTTTGGAGAGTGGTTATGGAGCGGATGTTTTCCCCGCTGTGCAAGATAGTTTGGATCAGGGTAACGTGACTCAGGCTGAGGAGTGGGTTGAGAGGAGCGCCAAGGCTGTTTTGAGGGCAGCTGAGATTCTCAAGGTTGGATTATAGATATAATGAGTGTTGTCAGGTTAGATTTCCGGTGTGGGATTAGAGCATGAGATAAGACCAATGGATTTATGACTCAACCATGATAAACACGAAATAGAGCTCCGCTTCCTTGACATCTGTTTACAGGCATATCGTTATCAACCCGTGAGGCGACTTTCTCTGTTGAAGCTCAAGCGAACTATTGTAGGGCTGACTAATAACATCCTCATCTCCGATTCAAGATTCTCGTTTTACAATGCCACCCGTGAACCAGGCTTGGAGAGTGACGGATATATAAGATTCTTTGTACAAGTATATAATAACTAGCTTATCCCCTTGAAATTACTTCATATGCCCCCATGACAGTCTTGTGATACCGCTGTTGCTCCTCCTTATTAACCCGCTTAATAAATTCACTGCCTTCAGCCCTTCTTGCTTCCACAATAGTCTTGCCCGTTTCCCTCTTAGTAAGTGCCCTTGCACTCTGGTATATCCCTTGCCCAGGCATAGCAACGAGTCCGACGGCGCCAGATGTCACTTTAGTGGTCATATTCAACAAACCAATACCAAAACCTTTTGCGGCTCCAGCGGCGCCATCCTTTTTGCCTCCTCTTATAGGCTCCATGACTATGCCTCCAATGCCTTCGACAATACCGTGAGCAAAGTTCTTGCCGGCTGCAATACCACCAGACTTCCAGTCTGTTACGGCGCCCGGGTCGTAAGCCTGACTGCCATAGAGCTTCGGAGCATTTCGCATCCCTTCAGAGACGGCGTAAGGGAGATCAAGTAACATGCCCTTCGAGTAATGCTTGAAGAAGCCACCGACCCCGGAAGCTGTGCCCTTCAAGGCAGCAACGGCGCCATGTTGCTGATGTAAATCATTGGCGCTGCGGCTCTTGTTTAGTTGAGGGGGAATCGTCAAGGCTGCTGGTTTTCCAAAGATGTCGTCATCCTTCTCGTTGTCTGCCTTGGTGCCAGGGTGGCTGTTGGGTTTACTCTCAGATGACTCTTGACTGCTAGAAGCACTCCTCGCTTCCTCTGAGCTGACAGGTCGGAATGCCTGGATTGGTTTGACAACAATGTCAGAAGCTGATATTACCATTCCCACGCCGGTTGTGGCGAGCGAGGAGAGTGCCGCTGTTACAGGATCCCAGCGTCGATTCTCGATACGAATAGGATGCGACTGGTAACTATAAGAGTGTTAGTAGAAACGATAAGAATAGTACAACAGGAAACCCACGGTTTAAGGTTCTTCCACGAGATTTTGTTATTGGCCACAAGAACCTCAGCAGCAACCTTGGATAGCTTGAGAGTTTTCGCTTTCGTCTTGAGCGTCCACGCTGCGGCCTCGTTCGGTAGCATATCACAGCGCATATTATTCAGAGGCAAGTTGGCGTGGAAAGAGGCCACAGCACGTCTGACACCTGCCTCGTGGGACATCTTATTGGCGATAGTACGAGCTGCTGTAGATGCTTCGGGGGTCAGACAGAAGCGTATAGCGTCTGCGAGGTTATCTTTGTTAAGGCTCTTAAATGGAATGGGGGCTGGGCCTGCACCACCGGCATTAACCATGTGTCCCCAGAAAGGTTGACTAAAGGCATAGATCAGTATTGGAAAAGGAATTTAAGTGGACATATTACTTACTCCCCGAAGAATGGAATGATAGCGGTTGGTTTGGCGTTGAGCAATCCACAGGCGGTTGTACCAGCCCCTCCGTGATGGACGACAGCAGTGACTTGCTGGAACAGCCATTCGTGAGGACAGTCTCCGAGAAAGAAAATAGTGTCATCGCCAGGCGAGTCTCCCCCAAGCTTGCTCCAACCTCTTGAAACAATAGCTCGAGTGCCCGTTGCACGCACAGCTTCTCGGATTGTTGCCGTCAGCTTTTCCGGGTCGTCAATCACGATACTGCCGAAACCTAGATATATCGGAGCTGGTCCGCTGGAAAGGAACTTTTCCAAGTCGTCGTTGGGTTTGTAAGATGGCATATCGCGGAAGAAGAACCCGCAGACATCTATAATAGTCAGAATAAGACAAGAACCGGTCAGGTAATGAAGAAACCTTACCAATATTATTGGCCCAGTCTTTTGGCTTGGGAACTAATGCTGGCGACCAACAGTAGGTAACAGGGATTCCCAGTGTCTCGGACAAACAAGGTCCTTCGCTGAATGGAATTGGTTCTAGATCCAAGGAATGTCTCCATGCGTTGATGATATCCCCAAGCCTGCTGTGTAATTAGAATTTGCGGCACTTCTCAAGGACTTTTGGCTGCCAACTCACCCTTGCCATGTCATCCATTCCACCAAGGTATAAGAGACGTAGTTCGCAGCACTTGCTGATATTTCACTGCCGTTGGCTTGGAGGTTTGCAAGAGGATGGCAAAACTCTCGCGTACTAGTCCAGGGCATGGTGAACATGAGATGTACGGGAACGCCGAGGGCTTGAGCACAGTGAATATGGGCGAAACTGGGTGGGTTGGCAATAATTGCATCTGCCACGAATGGCTGTCTGGTTGACTCATCCGGGCAGATACAAGACTCCCAGCATTTGTGCAGCATCTCATTAATCATCTTCCTCTTTCTCTGAATCTCACCTCCCCGTAAAGTCTTCATGCTAGGGAACAGGCCAGGGTTCTTGACCATGTATGCCATCAACTCAATGGGGTCACCACCGATGGAGTAGAATTCAAGACCTGCATCACGCACAAACTTGTCGAACTGGCCGTGGGTTGCAAGTCGAACTCTATGGCCGTGGCGCTGCAATTCTGTGCCGAGAGCCACAAAAGGTTGAACGTCGCCTCGACTGCCCACAACTTGAATAACAATATTGAGGCGGATGCTAGACTCGCCTGTTTCCGAGTACTCTGGGGGACTTGGCAGGCTTGATTGTTGCTCTGGTGGCACTTGTGGTTTCTCTGTGGGAACTAGTCGCGATAGACGTCGAGCTATGCGCGAACTGAGATCAATATCAATACGACCATCATCTATTTTTGTCGTGTCAGCCGTGAGATTTTCTTTTGAGTCGAGTCTGTCAATACCTCGACCAGCTGTGGTTGCTTCTAGCTCGGCCAGTGCCTCATACTGTGGTAGTGTCACGGCTTCAGGTACACTTCCTTCAAGCTCATAATACCTTGATTGTCGATTTGAGTTGGGGTCTTGTGCTGATGACATGGTTATGGTATGTGCCGAAGAGTTCAGTGCGTGAAAGTTTACAGAAATCTTTTTCATCAAGGGAGTAGATACTTTATATTCAGTTGACTAGTGGGAAATGTATATCAAATTACCTATTGAGTTTCGGTGTTCACCTAGCGTCGAACAGAGTAGTGATGTCTATACGCGTATACACTGCCACTAAATGTAAACGTAACCTAGAACCTATACGCGTATTCCACTAGGTCCATTGCATCGCCCCGTTGAATGACTCAATAACATTGAGCTCGATAATCGGTACAGGTCTGACAAGTTGATAAAAATAGGAATTTGAAAATTGTTTTTCTTATAAATACCACCTCCGGTGCCAACTTTGTGGTTTGAAGTTTTGCACTACTGCGGACTCATACGCATCCAACCCATTCCTTAGGTTCGCCAACCTGTCTGTCGATTAGTGGAGTTCCAAGAGAACTCTTTGTCCAAGAGCATCCACTATTGCCTTATGGAGTACATACTGTTGGGTTTCGATTGGATCATGGGTTACTTGCTGTGTTCTGAACTTTTCCAACTTGCAGCTACTGACTGGATGAACATGTATGTTTCTTTTTACGTCATCAGCGGTTCAGGGCATACAATTACCGCTGACTTTTTTGGTAAGACCCTAAACGGAGTTCCGTTCTCTGGCCTGGCACATGTATCCGTTAACAAGCACATCATCATTAACCCGTGGGGTGATCTGCCCTGTTGAAACTCAAGCGAACTATAAGGCTGACCAATAACACTTTCAACTCCATTTCAAAATTCTGGTGCCTGAAAACTCCCCCTCTAACAAACACAGCCCATGCAACAGCGGCCATCACGAGCGAATCAGAGCAATTGTCAACTACCGCTCACCAGGGATCAGAGACGAGTCTTACCACTTTCATACCAGCGCAGTGGACCACTTGAACACTCTAACCAGTAACAGCACTGTAAAAGGCTCAAGGACTTTCGTTTGGATGCAATCTTCAGGCGAGGCAACCTGTGCGAAAGAGCCAGGGAGGGAGAGAGATTGACATGACAGACAAGATGAAACGGATGTCCGACTCTCCCTTTTCTTGTTTCCTAATATAACACTGCTTACGCCCTTTCTTTTCTCGATCAAATCCTGTCATATTAATTGTCGCTATAATTGTCCCCTCTCCGTGCCCTTTTCCCTTGTCTTAATTGTTCAAACTCACCCACGCTCATTTATCGTTTCAGAAACACTTCTGCAAGCGCATTGTTTTCCTCTGTTTCAATCTAATTGAATCATATCATCCCCAACTAATTATTTTTCGTCCTTTATCGTCTTTTGCATAATAAACCCATTTAATTCATCCATGTAAGCGCACCCTGTCAAATCTACCCGAAACCGATGGCGTCAAACATTAACGAGGGCATCATCACCTGGTGCGAAAAGAGTCCCAAACTAATGCTGAACCCCTTCCAGATTTCCATCCCCATATTTTGACATCGCGCATTGCACCGCAACGGTCGCCATGACAGATCACAGCAGCAGCAACAGCCAGATCGGCGAAGCTGGTCTTCACCATCTACCCTTTCGCACAAAAGATGGACGTCACAGCGATGCGCTACTTTCTAAATTCCCAATTCTTAATAGACGTCATGGCAAGAAAGTCCCAGAGAGTCTTCACTTTAATCCAGGCGCGTTTCGTCTTCGGTCACCTACAGAGTCGTCCATGAGCAGTATTTCTTCAGCCAATGTCCCAGATTCAGCGACTACGCATTCCCTTTCTACCTTGGCGAGTCCGATAAGCACTACTTATGCGAGTTCCATAAACGAGCAGTTCGCTGCTACGACGCTTGATGGCGGGTCGAGGCCTGCGAGTCGCATTTGTCATCGACATAACCCGTCGAATGGAACCTGTTCAACTTTTGTAAATGAGGATGAAGATGCTATCATCACCGGGTATCCCGAGTTTGATCTCAAGATTCGCGGTATTAATGAGGATCAAAGTCAACCTGTTGTTGAAGAGCTTCGACCTGCGAGGTAAGCCTGTTATCTTCTCATGCGCCAACACGTCGCTCACTGTCTCAGTCCTAGCACAGCGTCCTTCATCAAGGAGGAGAGGGTTCTCACGCCTACAGAGTCTCATCACGCGGATAGCATACCAGATTGTGATGACAATGAAGAAGAGTCTGAAGATGTCACCCCAGAAGATGCCAACCTAGTCCTCAGCTACGCTCTCCAAGTAATCTACGGCGTTGATCTCAACGACACTTCAATCGCCCAAGACAAAGTCCAAAGTCTTGTCTCAAATTTCGCTCAGGATATAAGCCAGCACATTTGGCAATCCGCTTCCGATGGTCAACTATCTCACACAATGTCAAGATCAAGCTCATCTTCTACTCCCTCTCAAGATGCCTCCAACGGTGATCGACGAGGGAAGCGCAAGAAGCAGGGCAAGCGTGAAGATGATGGCGACGAATACAGCGACGGTGAAGGATCAGGCTATTTGCCTACCAAACGCTCTCGACCTAATCCCAAGGATGATGAGAATCTACGACTCAGCTGTCCATTCCGAAAGAGGAATCCTCATCGATTTAACGTGAGGGATCATCACAGTTGTGCGATGACTTATTTTCCCAAGTTCGCTGAACTCAGGTGAGTTTACCACAATTCTTTACAATACAGTCTTACTGACATCAGACCTTAGGCAACACATTGTCAAGCAGCACAAACGCGATGATCCTTCAGCTTACGTCTGCGATCGTTGTAGTCGCGATTTCCCCACACGAAAGGAACTACGAGATCATCAGCGTCTACCAAAAGAGTACATGTGCGACATCGCCGATGCAGACGCTGAAAGCGGAATCGATCCTCAAACTGCGACAAAGTTGCTTAGTAGGAAACGAGCAAGCGGTACATCTCCTGAAGTTCAGTGGAGGGAGATTTGGAATATCGTCTTTCCAGATGATGACGACGGCGATGTCCGACCTTATGGTGAGTGTGTTATATCATTTACTAGAGGCTATGGGCTAACATACTCAGAATACACTCCTGTTATTGAACACTTTGAAGTAGCAGCCAAATACCAACAAGCCTTCGAACAACTCAAAATCTCTCTCATTGACAAGATGTCGAACCCCGCCACCCTCGAAACCTTGTCTACGAAATTCTACCAGTGCTTCGTCGAGACACTAGACCACTGTATCGCCAACGCTCAAAGCATGCCTTACACAAACCGCAGTAACAAGAAGAACGAGATCACCAGGTCCCAAGCCCCACAAAGCGTCGTGCAACGGAAAAGCCGAGATATCATGCCCAGACCTGATTCTGGCGTCATACTCGATGATGGCTCCGAAGAGAGCAGTAGTCTTGGGCATAGGGATAGTCTGAGGACTATTCGCAGTGGTGCTGCAGGACGGGGAAGTCAAGTCCCTGAGACCGTTCTCGAGATTGTGACGCCGACTACAATGGGCCCTGGATTTGAGGATCTGATGCAGCCTTCCATGTTGGCTATGACGAATGGACAGATGGGTGCGGCGGATGTACAAGCGTGGAACAACGGCGTGTTGTATCCACAAATGATGACAGATCAGATGCTTCCAGCGGGAGGAATGACGCCTCAGACTGAGTATATGAACTGGGGGCAGATGTACCCTGGTTTTGACGCTTTGGGCAATGGGTTTACGGGGTTTAATGGACAACAGTGATGATGAGAAGATTTACATGCTTAATTTTATCAGGCTGGGCCTGGTTGTATGAATAGTCATATCCACGTTTAATGAAATTACATTGCTCGATCAATTCACTTGTCATTATCTTTTGCGATCCAGATTCGTGACTTCAAGCTGTGTGTTGAGTTCAACCATACCATTAAATTGTGAAGTCAGTCTGTAGTAAGCCAGTCAAAGAGACTATAGCTTGTCTTGACTAGATCAATATCAACTCCGATTGCCATAGCTTGAGATAAGCTCCCGTACCGCCACCTTTGAGTTGAGATGTAATTCTATCGTTGAGAGAAAAGATACCTTTTCGTATGTATACTTCCTTATTGTCCACAGTGATCTTCTCCAAGATAACTCCATACACCTGTAGATGCACGTCCTGCACTAGAATGGCAGCCAGTAGAACAGAGTCTGGCTTCGGTTTGACATCTGGGTTATTGGTGTAGAACAGTTCAGTCCGCCCACCAACATAGCCGAGATCCAATTCTTCCCAAAGTCCGGCTGACTCCAGGGTTTCTATTCTCGTGTAAGAATAGCGCCAGCTGTCAACCATTCTTCTAGCACCTTCTTCCAGGAAGACCCTTATCAGGGGAGCTTTGATTACAAGCTCTCGTGATGACAGCTCTGTCGATTCTGGACCCAAGATATAAGGTGGAAAGCGTACTAGATTAATGAAGCAACCAGGACCCTGATCTGCATTAAATTCCCGTGGCCAGTGTACTATCCCAGATACCGAAGTCCATGACCAACTGGGAGAATCCTGCGACTGGCTGGTCGAATTCGATTGTCCCTGTGTGTGCCACATAAGTCCATTAACCAGATGCGTGGCGAAGATTCCAGCACAGTAAATCTCGTCATGTTGTCTCGCAAGACGAGTGGCGATTCCATGTATAGCGACAGGGCGATCACTCTCCATCGTAAGCTTCCTCCTAGAGTAATCCCTGACAAGTGCGGTCCAGCTTTTCCCTAAAGCTTCTTCTTTTTCCTGTTGAAGGATTCTTTTCGCCCCCAGTCGATGCATGGGTATATCGTGCTTGGGTGTGACTTTCCCAGAAAGAGCCTCTGACTCAGAGATATACACGGTATTACATTCCCAGAATAGTCCATTCCTTGTCCAGTGCAGTCGTCTTGGGCAGAGAAGCCACTCCTGTAGGCACCAACCTCTTTCTGTTATTGGCTCCTTATACGCATCCGTCCAGAAATCATGTTCTGGCGCCTGAAGAGAAAAGAAAATCTGCTCGTCTTTGCACAAGGTCGTTCCATCAGTGATGACAGAATATCGCTCTTGGTATCGCCAGGCTAAGCTCTCCCCGAGAAAGCCTTCTTCACTCTCAGTGGCAGACGATGCTGAGATGAGGCATTTGGCATTGCCGTAGTAGTCGCCAACCTTGGAGGCTTCGGTTGCCCAGTCTCCAGTGTGGCCCTTGTCGGTCTGTTTGATACACAAGGCATCAATCCAGATATAATCCTCCCCCATCGCTCTAGTGAGGTGTATTGCATCTCGGATAGTCTTTGGCAATGTTGAAGTCCGTATTCCCTTGGTACGTTGTTCATAGTTCCTCTCTGTCGTTTTTGCAGAATCGTTTGTTTTGCCCCAACAATAGCTTAAAATAAGATAGGGAGGGCATTTTTCACCTATCTCGACCAATCTCACGACATCACTTGATGTTTCACCAACCCAGATCAGTCGTGTAGGATAATTGACAAAGGCATGCTGGAGAGTGTCTTGGCAGCTGGAATGGTGTTGCTGGCATGTGCACAGCCAAGGTTGGATGAGCTGTTTGTTGATCTTATCCAATTCAATAGTCCCTTAAGATAGCATTAGCCAAAGCGCTATATACGTGTGAGCGTAGTTACCATTAAGAATACTCAAATAACCCTCTGGTCTGTTTAATGAATGTGCGTCTGGGTTGACACTCTGACTCGTCAGAGTCACGCCGCGATTTCCGAAGGACGGTAGATCCAAGTGGATAGATGGTGTGTGCCTATGGGCATAGTTTCCTTCAAAATTATAATCCAATCTCCTCTGGTAAAGTATCACCGTGAGAGATCCGGTTATCCAGGTCTTGATATTTCGAAAGCAATGGGCAAGATGCATGAATATTATTCTGCAAAGCTGGCAACCGTTTTCAGCCGATTTTTCATGCTGCAAAAACGATTCATGGTGCTCGAAACTGGCAACCGGGCCTTTTGGTACTGTAGAGAAACCCTTTTGGTACTCAAGGTAGCATTTCTCACAATCTTGTCTTGAACACTGCATGCAAACCGTAAATACATCATTCCACGGGATATCAGAGCACTTTTTGCATCTTGGTTCAGGTTCTCCAGGCGCCATAGATTGGGGTTTCACAGACATATAGAGAGAAGTTGATAAGACGGACTTTCTAGTCACTCGTTGGCAGCTTCAACAATGGTGGCAAAATAGCTAGGATGGCAAACTGCAGTGCAAATCGAAATTCCATACCGAAATAAGATAATCGCTATGATTTCTCGAGATGCATTAATGCCTGGTTAACAAGGCATTTTCTACACCTGGCTGCAGTGCGACCCTGGACCACAATAACCAATGGCCAACTGCTGGCCACTGTAATAAACCTAACGTTATCAAGTTGGCTGACTAATAGATATAAAAGTAAGAAGGTTACATATTGAAAGACAGCCAACATAATTCATAGTACCTACGAAGGTCCAGCAGTAGTATATATATCAAGATGCGACCTCTCGCGAAAGCGAGAACGGCTATGATGGAGCTGGTATTTTCTTTTGTAGCATAGCAGATATCCGAAGACTTACAGACAGGCTGTGAGTCATAGTAATGCTACTTTGAAACTCCAATATAGTGGTGCAACTCCATTCCAACATCCGCAATACCTTACGATTTTCGATACGAAGTGTCGCCCGGTAACTCATACCTTGCGGTATCTGATAACTCATACTTGACAGTATCCGACAACTCGAACTTCCCATCGTCTTGCAGTTCAGGCGGCTGATTTGCCTTGATGGGAACTGTGGTTTGGCCTCTTTTTTTGAGTAAGAGCCACGTAGCAGTCACAAGGACTATCACTCCAACGCTAACTCCAACACCAATACCAGCCCGGGCTCCAGTTGGGAGACTTGTAGCTGAGAGAGGCTCAGTAGCGCTCTCAGTCTCCTTCGCCTCAGAGCTTACGCCTGTGCCTGAAGAATCACCGCTCCTGTTGGAATCGGGATCGAAGTCAACGTTCGGAGCAGTCGTCAACGATGGCATCTTTGCATCGCTCCATACACCGCTTTTGTCCCTATATAACTCTACAGGCTCATCCTGACTCATGTAATATATCCATATCTCATCGGACTCTGGGGGAGAAACGGCAGCCAACCGGCCGAATTCATCATCGGCTTTAGGCCATTTCTTCGCTCCGGGACTTGCTTGCTCCTTCCAATCGCCGGTGATTTTACATAGTTGATGGAGTTGGGTGTCTTTGCCGATGTAAAATACAGATAGTTGTGAAGTCAAGCTGGTTGTGATACTGACGTTGACGATTAAGCCATTCAAAGATGGAAGTGGCCGGAGTGGCCGTCTTGAAAGTGTAAAGAAATCCTCTGAAGGGTCGCTATTATTTGTAACAGTCGACTTATAAAATGATTCTGGGAAGGACTCTGAAAATTCCAAGTTAGTAGCTACACTACGTAATACTCTTTCAATACTTACCTAGAGTCCATTTATCTTTGCTGTCGCCGTTGAAGTCGGCCACAACCAAGTTAGCAAAGGTATTAGGCCAGACAACCGAGACATTAGTGCTTTTTGTGTGTACAGCGGCTATAGCTGTGCTGGCTGCCCTCATGCGCGATACTGGGCCATTGTATTGCCAGTTCTCGTCACTGTACGATAGCAGATTGACCAATCGGCCCTCATTATGGTAATGAAGTTGGTAACCCGAGCCTCCTAGTCTTGCAACCGCTAGCCCAGTCTCCTTATATACTGAAGGGGCGCCAGCTAATTCAGAAATAACATTTTCACCCTTTGTATCGAATGTATAATTGCCTGTCTTGTTGTCGCAAATAAACATGGCGTTCATGATGGAGTTATCTACTCCCTGATAGAAAACAGAGGCCTATTAGGTTAGTCCTATGTCTTTCTGAGATATAAGAGCAATAAACCACTTACTTTTAGCGTATTGAGGTCCGTATCCCACCATCCTGCTACTGCAAGCGCCGTCGAAAACCTCGGTTGACTCTTGAAAGGTATGTTCTCCCTGATAGGAAATACATTCGGTTGGTCAGTCGAAAACGCTGCTGAGCCATTACTGTTGCATGAGCTATGTAAAATGTCCCCAGAATTGGGATCTTGGTATGCGAAGTGAGGTGTAGTCAAAGCATCATTTGACAAAGTCCACCATGCAGCTAATCCTACCACTGGCTCGACTAATAGACAAGCAAGACTTAGTACCAAGACCAACATCGACCTGGACATGATGGTTGTTGAGACTGCAGAAAGGAATGATAGAGAGAGAGGAACTTGGATTGCAACTTCGGGAGTGAGCCTGCAAAGCGTCAGGAGAAAGGACTTGGCTGATTTTCACCCTTGATAGGGGCAGAAGTATTTTCAGATCTCTATTTGGCATAAAGCTGGGGGTCTTTCCTGAGCATCCATGCCTCAGCTGAAAAGAAACCATGCAGCTTGGCTGCTTGGCAATAGTCGTGAAACCAATACCCTGTACTCCGTAGGATGCCAAAAGATGTGATGTGCGATCTGCGGATATGACAGAGCAATAGATTATTTAGTTTTAGCATACCAAAGTGGAAGCGGGTATTAAAAGAGAACAGAGAAAAAAGCATATCGGAAGCCACCATGAAACTACAGTAAGTAATTTGATGCATGCGATGTCTGTCACGCCAAGCAAATATGGATACGCTATGCACCTAGAAGACGGCCCGGAAATGAATGGCGTGAAGATCAATTTCACGGGTACATCTTATGGGGTCATCTCAACCCTGATAAATCATAACATGAGATGTCAGCCCTTTGAGGCAAAGCTTTATCCATCCTTGACGAAATACGACTCTGCGCCCACTTCAGAGCTTTGGAGAATCCCCATACAAGGCACTCGACAATGCCAAGTTCATGGACTCTTCCAAGCATATTTCCCCTTCTGTTTGAAGGGTCAGACAGAGTGGCTCCCAACCATTAACAAAAAAAGATCTCACACAAGCTTGAATGACGTGATTAGCCCGGTAGATGCAACCTACCAGGTTATCAATTTTCGCAGCAACACCGGTCTATTCCATTTTATCTAGAAAACAGAGATATATACACAATGTTGAAATGGTACCATCAAAATCCCTTCCAGCGCGGCTAATGCACTTCATGTCAAGATTCAACCTGCAAACCCATTAGAACAAATTCATCATCGCAACCATAACAAAAACTGAAAGTCCAACTACTCCAAAACGCTGCTTCTCCCCAGCAGCATTCGTCGCCCCTTCTCCCGTAGTCTTCTTCTCAGCAGGTTGACGCACCTTGGTCAAAGTAATGTTAAAAGCAGGACTCTTGACAGCCTCACTGACACCATCCTCACCCTCGAGGAACACAAACAGGTCCAAGGGCAGGTAGTTGTACACCATGCGATCCTGTTGGAACCAAGTTTGACATGTACCATCCTTGAAGAACAAGCCGCTCTCATTCTCAGCGTCGGTTTCCGGGTCTGCCCTGTCAAAGACGGCGCGCCAGGCTGTTTCGCCCTTCTTGGCTAGGTTGCTTGGATACATGCGGGCATCGACGTAAGGAGTCTTTGTAGGGGCGCCTGACTCGAGGGCGTTGAAGTTGTAGTTGCCGATGTTGTTGAGGACGTCGAAACCGCGCATCTGCCAGCTCTTAATCTTAAAACCGGGGCCGTTGTCTTGACTGAAGGTAATGGTTGAGTTGGTCTCCTTGTCCTCGTATGTTCCACCGAAAGTAGTCTTTGCGTCGTCGCGGCCAACCTTTTCGATGGCGGGTAGGAGAGTCTGTACAACGGCGCTGAGGATTGTGGCTGTTACGAAGGCGTCTTTAGAAGCTTCAAGACCACCGGACATGATGGAGATGACGATGTCGTAATCGGGAATGAGGGCGGTCTGAGAGTGGTACAGACCCAGGTCGCCACTCTTAGTGTATATGTCGATGAGGCGACCGTCAGAGGTGATGTTATCACTTCGAAGAATCTCCCATGGGCCACCGACTTGGTATCCCCAAGAGGCAGTGTTGGCTTCAGGCTTCATCCACTTGCGGGTCTCATCCGGGGAGAGGAACTTGTTGTTGAGGATGCCATCAGCGAGGAGAAGCATATCAGATACAGATGAGAAAATTCCACCAGCACTAAACACGTTAGTCGGAACAGAAAACTTGGGGGTTGAAACTCACGAGTCAAAGACGGCCAGGGTAGAGTTCCAAGTATGTTCTTTCTCAGGGATGAAGAGATCCTTTGTGGGAGGAGTCTTGTCGACATAAGTACTCTTCATGCCGACAACATCCAGAATGTCTCGCTTAATGATGTCCTCAAAAGGCATGTCTTCAGCAGCTTCGAGAACAAGACCAAGGAGAGCATGACCGACGTTGGAGTATACGGGGTTGGTGAAGGGGGCATAAACAGGAGGTCGAAGGTTAACCTGCTCGAGAAGATCGTCCCGTGTACAAGGGATTGTGCCGGGGAGACCAGAGCAGTTGGGACCTTTGCCCTTGGGAATATCAGGAAGACCAAATGGCGCCCAGGGCTTAGCACCAACAATTGCCAGATCCTGCGCCACTGTTGCACCATTAGTATCACGATTTCGTCTCAGGAAGATGAACTTACTATCAACGCCAACACCGGAGAGGTGACTGGCAAGGGACCCAACAGTGATATCCTCCCACTTCAGCGAAAGAATATCATCATAACCAGCAGTCTTGTTGAGCTCAGGCAGATACTTCAATACCGAAGCCTGCAAGTCGATCTTGTCATTCACACGAGCCGCCAAGGCCGTGAACAGCTTTGAACCACTGGCAATACGGAAAACAGTATCCTCATCAATCTTATCCGAGCCCTCGCCTGGGTTAGACGGGGTGAAGTAGTAAGTAAACAATGGGTCCTCTTCGTGGATAGACTTGACACCGATGGAAAGACCAGAGTTGTTGAACTGGGAAGCTATTCTTGCGTCAAGGCCGGCTTTAAGTGCTGCTGCGGCTTTCTGAACGAGAGGACTCTCGCCTGGAGCTTGGGGTGCTGGAAAGACGGCGCCAAGAGGGGGGCACACTTTGGCATCGACAAGGGTGAGAGCACCTGCAGCTACAGCTGCGATTTTGGAGAGAGAAGGCATGGATATTGCAGAACTCGATAAGACAAAGAATGGGATTGTGAGTAGAGCGAGAGAATGGTGGTGTGAAGGTTCAGATTCGAACTACACTATGATGGGAACTTGAATTATATACACAACGCCACCAGCTGAAAGGATCAATAACCATAGACTCACTAATACATCTCGAGCCAATTTCGCATTACCATCATCTAAGCTAGGTAGTTCAAGCACTTCCCTACTAGTTTCTGTCATTAACTCAGCCTCAATATCTTTAATGCTGAAACCTCCAAATGCTGCTTTACATACACATACTTAGAGACATAGCATGAAGAGGTTAAAAAAAGAAACAACTAGGCGCTGGCTTTAATCTCGGACAGCAGAATGCGAGAATGTCGAAGGATCTAGCGTTGGCTTACTGCGTGCGGGACGCATTTTGGCTTCCGAGGATGAGAGTCCGAGTGAGCCAATCAAGTGATTTTAGAAGGATTGAAAATGGATTTAGCGATGTCACCTCGTTAACTTGGCTTGTGGATACCTTCCATGAGCTAGGGAGGGCTATAAGGCTGAGGCGTTTGGTACGGGATTAATCTGGGTTCGCCTAATTGCCAAGCTGTTGATAGTTGTTGACACTGTTATATCCGGTAATGCTGCTTTGGTCTTTGTAAGTGGTAATAAGCTTGAAGTTATTGAAAATATTATAGAATGACCCTGCCATTCTGTAGTATGAATAGAGACGTGATCGCTCCTATACTCAGGTGTGGAGGCATTCGTTGTCAACCTTCTCCCCGCAAACAACAAGTACCTATATGATACTATCTCTTCGAAACTCATGATACAATATGAAGGGCGAGATGATAGCCTCTTGATTCTACCTTGGACATGATCCCCTCTATGAATCATCATGAATATCACGGCAAACTATTCATCCAGGCTGAGCATCCTCATTTCCCTTCCAAGCTGCTGCGCCACGATCCTCTTGTCAAAGAGCCCAATGAACAAACAAACACTGCCAAACCAGCCCCACGGCTGTGTCCCGTCTATCTCTTTAAACGGCCGCCGGCTAAGTAAACCCTGCAGTGACGATCCCTACTGTACTGCACTACAATTATTACAGCGGGCATCCATTCCAGATAAAACCACATATCAATCATCCACCCAGCTCAAACTAGTACCATCCTTTCATTTCTTCTGGCTCGGACTCTTGATCTCGGACTTTTTCACCTTTCGTCAGCCCTAGAAGAAACCATCTGCAACTAAACTAGCCTATACTGTATCGTCTGTACCTTACAGCCCAGCTCAGCTCCCATGTATTCAGTCCCATCTCAGTCACCGCCCAAACCATCGGGTCGCAAAGGGAGCAAAAAAGTGCGGACTGGCTGCATCACCTGCAAGTCCGTTTTTCTCAGCCCTTGCAGCTCATCTCGGACACAAATGTGCTAATTATGACGCAGAATTCGAAAAGTAAAATGCGATGGTACTTCTATCCTCAACTTTGTCCCCTAGTATCCATCGACTAACAGCCCTACAGAAGCTAAGCCTTACTGTCTGCGATGTGTCAAGACAGGTCGTCAATGCGACGGCTACCGCCCATCGCCCAACTCTTCCCCAGAACCAATGACCCTCACCCCATCACAGAGCTTTGAGTCTCCTCAAGAAGTCCGCGCCTTTGACCACTACCGTCTCCGCACCGCAAAGGTTCTGTCTGGTGCTATAGACGCGAGCTTTTGGGGCGGCGTGGTCCTCAAGATGAGCGCCTCGGAACCTGCAGTGCGACATGCCATCCTTGCTATTAGTGGTCTACATGAAGCCGTTGAGACGCGGAGCAGGACGAATCGCGAGGTCGATACGCGGTTTGCCTTTCGCGAGTATGGAAATGCGATTAGTTCGCTGAGGAACTGGGGCCAGAAGAATGATCCTTCTCTTGTGCCCTTACTGGTTTGCGTGCTGTTCATTTGTGTTGAGTTCCTTATCGATCGCGATACAGCTGCGCAGATGCACATTTGTCAAGGCCGACACATTCTTTCAACGCTGGATGATGGTCGGTCACCGTCTATGGAGATGATCAAGCATGTCCTTGTACCCATCTACGCTCGACTCAGTCTCTCGAGCTTTCTCTTCGGCAGTCGTCCTGCGCCTATTCCAGCACATCTACGCAGCTGGACCGACATGCCCGTCATGTTCAGCAGTATTGAAGAAGCGCGGTATGCTTTGTATCTCATGCTTGACGATACGTTACAATTCACTTTTGCCGCTCGTGGTATCATCTTCGATCCGAATGCGGATCCCCAAGAGATTGTCCGTTTCCAACATGAGCAACAACGACTGCTGTCACAGTTGAATCGATGGCACGCTGCTTTTACAGTCATTACATCAATGACACCGCAATCGCCCGCTTTGGAAAACACGCTCAATGTCCTCCGAATCTACCACCAGTCCACCCTAATCTACATCTCCATCGCCTTGGATACGGGCGAGATGCGATTCGACAACTACACCTCCAATTTCGCAGCCATCATTTCATTCGCTTCTTCCATCCTCGGCTCAACACCCGCCAACTCCAAACTAGAGCCTTTCAGCTTCGAAACAGAGATTATTCCACCCGTTTACTGGACCGCCATTAAATGCCGCCATCCTCTCCTTCGTCGCGCAGCCCTCAAGCTTTTGACGCGAGACCAAATGCGCAATCGCAGAGAAAACCTCTGGCATACTCGCGAAACAGCCATTATCGCAGCAAGAAGTATCGAAATAGAAGAATCTGACTTCGATACCACGCCAGTTGATCCAGACCTGATGAGGGGCAGTCCCAGAAGTATACCAAGTCCCGGCACTATGAGCGAGATGTCAGCCGAGGCAGAAGCTACATACGAGCTGCTTGTCAGTAAAGATATCAAGATCAATATTGACACGTCCAAACCCCCCAGTTTACCCGCCCCCCCTCCATCATTCAACGACCCTACACCAGAGGAGTTCCTGTCCGGGTCACCCTTTACCCTAGCGTCCAGCGGATCGTCGCCTGTTCCTGGACAAGAGACCACAACACCTGCTTCCGTGGCTGATGGTGTACCGCAGCTTGACGTCGCTGCGCTCAGGACGACTGGTCTCGAGCCACCTTTCAACATCCCGGATGCTAGACGGATCAAGAATGCAGTTTTTGGACCAGCTGAGATGGAGGGCATTCTGGTTACCTTTTTTAGGAACCCCGATCCAGGAGAGACACAGTGGAAGGTCACAAGGGAGTTTTTGAAGTACTGAAGAGTTGACGATGATTTGTAAGTGCGATGATAGCGATCTTTTTTTGGATATGATGCATGATAGATGATATACCCAGAACGTTCTATAGACTTTACTTTACTTTTTTTCCTTTACACGCATTTAACATTCACGCGTCGTGTGACGTTGAATCAACACATCACGCGTAACGACTTACCTTAACCCCACCTTTGCATGGGTGAATACATGTTAAAATATTCTATGTTTCTATAAAACAAATCTCTGCATGCCCTTTAGACTACCCGAGATGCACGATAGGTAGAAACAGGTTCCTATGAGGTGGTTTATTCTTGCCCAAAGTCAGAGTCTTGTTCGCCGGCTGTCTACCCTACACCAATTGGTCATATAGAAGTTCGGCCACCACTCAAGCTCAAACAATACGTTTGTAGTATTCCATGTTTTCAGGCATCTTCTATTCAAAAATAACTTCAACTGTTCAGCGTTTAAAACCGTTGGCTTACAATTCTGTTGGCGGTTGTGGTATGTGTTCGCATGAGACGCATGGAGTGAGACGAACTGCCCACGCTAGACAAAGAATGAGAAATGTACAGACACATCTCATGAAAAGTTATCCTAGCGTTTCGCGCTTAAGTAGCGCCATGAGAGATTAGCGAAGAGACATCTTTTTGGCTTTGTGTGATAGATGCCCCCTTCAATGCGGCCGCCTCCGGGACAGCCGCGATGACCTACGTTAAGACCCAAAACCAACAACCGACAACATTGAAAGACTCAGGATTGAACATCAGTCGCTCAAAATTACAATCGCCATATTTCAAGGGGTATCATTATCATGTACTATGTAATCTACTGCAATCCCATTCCTCAGCCTCTCGCAACCTCCCGTCTCGTCGACTCTGCCACCAGCTTTCGCCTCTTATTCCGTTCATCCTGCTCAGCCATTACCTTCGCTGTTAGTGACGCAGCAAAAGAATTGTTGATACCACTGATCCTAGCATCCTCGCTCTTCTTAGCCTCCTTCGCACCATTGACGGCCTTGTCCTCTTCCTTCACGTCGTCACCCTTGCGCTTCTTCTTCTTTTCCGACTTGTCCTTCTTCAACGTATGGGTCAGTCCCTGGCTCTTTAGGTTCTCGATTCTCTTTTCCAATCGCTCAACGTCTTCTTTTGAAGACGCAAGAAGCGTGATGATGTTGTCTTGTGTGAACTCGGTGCCACATTCGGGACATGTCTTTTCCTGGATCTCCTTTATCGCCACGTCGGCAAAGACATGTCCGCAAGGTACCAGATAGACAGACTTGACAGAAGTACCCAGCTCCTTCATAGAGATGGGGCACACCAGCTTGTCGCCGTTCTTGGAAACCTTGAGCTTTGCCACGTCGCGCAGTGACTTGATACCCAAACTTGAAGGTGTGATGTCGGCAGGCTCGTCAGAGGGCATGAGACCATTGAGGATTGCTTCGTAGTTGTACAGGCGCCCGCGCCAGTCGGAGACGAGAGTATCGATATCGAGAGGTTCGCCACTAAGTGCGCAGTGGGACCAAGCATGGGCGAGGGCTTCAAGAGTAGTCGCTTTCAGTTCGGAAGTTGTAGGAGCGCGCGCCGCATTCTTGACAAGCTCGTGACGCTTGGGGATGGAGCCGCCGTCGTTACCCATGATTGTTGATCGCGATGGTGTCGGGTAACTTGTGACAAAGGTGGTTGTGTAGCAGTGAAGAGGAGGTATGTTCGGCGGTAGTATCGGCGCAGTGATGTAAGTATCGCGATGACTGTGGTCGACGATTCCTAGTGCTGGGATAAACAAGATAAAGTGGTCGTGAAGGTGGGTAAAGTTAGGAATCAATCACTAGAGTTGAGGCGATTCCTAAGTCAAATGAAAGATTCTTATCGATAAGAATCATGTAGCGCCAAACAAGCTCAAAGTACTTGGACCGTGCAGAAAATCTAAATACTGTGATTGATGGTGTCTTGTAACAGCTGACTTTCCAATCAGCACTGTACAAAGACTTTGGCAGCGCTCCACTGCTCGCCCGCCAATTCCTAAACATCCATCACCAATGACCTCCGCCCGACCCAAGCTCATTAACCTCCAACTTGACCTCAACCCCGGTGCTATGCGCCTTTCTTAATATCTTCTTTCGGTGGCGCCTTGTTGGAGGCATTATTTACTACAGAGGACCAACCTCAAGTGTCTACATACTAGATATATCAGTCGCCTTCCGAAATAAACGACACGTACACGACCGCGCGCTTGGGCTCGAAGCTCGATCCGAACTCCCCACTCCAACCTCGAAACTCTGTTCGACATCCCGCCCTCGGGCTCTCAATATCTAAGTACATGCGCTCTTGATCGATTCCATCTCAGTGCCGCGACGGCAACATGGCACAAGCACAGCAGGTCGCCTTGGAGCGGCTAGAGCAAGTCTCCCGCGGCCTCAGGTCAAGGTATGTTCCACCAAGGCAACGATTCGGCGAGGCGAGGCAAACAAACCTAATATCTCCGCAGGGTTAGCGACGATGTGCGAAAGCGATCCGCCGTACAGCTTCGCGAGCTTGTAGTTGTTTGCCATCGAGATCTCAGCCCCGAACTATTTCAGTCTTTCTACAACGCAGTCAACAACAAGATTACACAGCTCATTACACATGGAAGCGACTCATCCGAGCGACTCGGCGGTATCTACGCCCTCGATGCGCTCATCGACTTCGAAGGCGTCGACGTCGCCGTCAAATATACGCGTTTCACACAAAATCTCAAGACGATCCTCCGTGGAAAGGACATCAACCCTATGCAACCGGCTGCAATCGCGCTTGGAAAGCTATGTCGACCCGGCGGATCTATGATATCGGAGGTGGTGGATTCGGAGGTCAACACAGCGCTCGAATGGCTCCAGAACGACCGCGTGGAGGAGCGACGATATAGTGCAGTCCTCGTCCTGCGTGAATTGGCCCGCAGCGCCCCGACGCTCATGTATCAGTACATCCCGACAATCTTCGACTGGATCTGGATCGGACTTAGAGACTCCAGACAGCTTATCCGGGCGACATCTGCGGAAACAGTTAGCGCCTGCTTCCGAATCCTCCGCGAACGAGACCAAGAGATGAAGCAGCGATGGATGAGCAATATTTACAACGAAGCGAAGCAGGGTCTCAAGGTCAACACCGTCGAATCCATCCACGGTTCATTACTCGTCCTGAAAGAGCTTCTAGAGCAGGGAGCCATGTATATGCAAGAGCATTACCAACAAGCGTGCGAGATTGTATTCAAGCACAAGGACCACAGAGACCCTACCATCCGAAAGACTGTCGTTCTTTTGATCCCCGACCTCGCCAGCTACTCTCCAGCAGATTTCGCGCACACATGGCTACACAAATTTATGGTGTACCTGTCTGGTATGCTGAAGAAGGATAAGGAAAGGAATGATGCTTTCCTGGCAATCGGTAACATTGCCAACTCAGTCAAGAGCGCCATTGCTCCGTATCTTGATGGTGTTTTGATCTACGTACGTGAAGGTCTCAGTGTACAATCCCGCAAGAGAGGCTCAGTCGATCCCGTATTTGACTGTATCAGTCGTCTTGCCGTGGCTGTAGGCCAGACACTCAGCAAGTACATGGAAGCACTTCTGGATCCCATCTTCGCATGCGACCTCACCCCTAAACTCACACAAGCCCTTGTCGATATGGCTTTCTACATCCCTCCCGTCAAACCCACAATCCAAGAACGATTACTCGATATGCTCAGCGTGGTACTCTGCGGTGAACCTTTCAAGCCTCTTGGTGCGCCCCACCCAAACACTCTCAGCTCCGTTCCGATTATTCCCAAGGACGCAAAGGACCCTCTAGCTTATGAGCACCGAAGGGCCGAGGTCAAGCTGGCGCTCAACACTCTTGGCAGTTTCGATTTCTCTGGTCATGTTCTGAATGAGTTTGTTCGGGATGTCGCAATTAAGTACGTCGAGGACGAAGACCCAGAAATCAGAGAGGCGGCCGCTTTAACATGTTGCCAACTCTACGTCCGCGATCCAATTGTCAACCAGACTAGTTACCATGCGCTCCAGGTAGTCGGCGATGTTATAGAGAAACTTCTCACTGTCGGAGTCTCAGATCCTGAACCCAACATTAGAAGGACGGTCCTGGCTGCTCTTGATGAACGATTCGATCGACACTTGGCCAAGGCTGAGAACATCCGAATTCTTTTCTTCGCGCTGAATGACGAGGTCTTTTCCATTCGAGAAGTCGCTATCTCTATTATTGGCCGTTTGGCCAGATACAACCCGGCCTACGTTATTCCTTCACTGCGAAAGACACTCATCCAGATGCTCACCGAACTGGAGTTCTCCGACGTGGCCCGCAACAAGGAGGAAAGCGCGAAGCTTTTGAGTCTCTTGGTTCAGAATGCGCAGTCTCTCATCAAGCCGTATGTTGAGCCTATGATTTCGGTCCTCTTGCCGAAGGCGAAAGACAGCAACCCGTCAGTGGCTGCCACCATCCTCAAGGCCATTGGTGAGCTTGCGACTGTTGGTGGTGAGGACATGATGCCGTACAAGGACCGACTGATGCCACTTATTCTTGATGCGCTACAGGACCAGAGCTCTAACGCGAAGCGAGAAGCCGCCTTGCACGCACTGGGACAGCTTGCGAGCAACTCTGGATACGTCATCCAACCATATCTCGAGTACCCTCAACTTCTCGAAATCTTACAGAGTATCATCAGGACCGAGGGACAGCGAGTACCGTTGCGACAGGAAACCATCAAACTTATGGGTATTCTGGGTGCACTGGACCCTTATAAACACCAGGTAAGCTTTGCTGGATGGTGAATGGCTCGACAACAACTAACATCAACTCAGGCTGAAGAACGAACTCCCGATTCGCGACATGGCGAGGCCACACAAATGACTGACATCTCTCTCATGATGACCGGACTGACACCCTCGAACAAGGAGTACTTTCCCACTGTTGTCATCAACGCTCTGCTCCAAATTCTAAAGGACTCGTCTCTCGTTCAACACCACGCTGCTGTGATTGAAGCGATTATGAACATCTTTCGCACTCTTGGTCTGGAGTGTGTGTCTTTCCTGGACCGAATTATTCCAGCATTCCTTCAAGTCATCCGATCAGCCACCTCCACAAGACTCGAATCTTACTTCAACCAACTTGCCACTCTTGTGAGCATTGTCCGACAACACATCCGAAACTACCTGCCCTCCATTGTTGAGATCCTTCAAGAATACTGGCATACCTCACCGTCACTACAGACTACCATTCTGTCGCTCGTTGAGGCTATCTCTAGGTCGCTTGAGGGTGAATTCAAGATTTACCTGGCTGGTCTGTTACCATTGATGCTTGGGGTTTTGGACAAGGATAGTTCTGCCAAACGTACACCCTCTGAAAGGGTTATGCACGCTTTCTTGGTGTTCGGTGCCAGCGCAGAGGAGTACATGCATCTAATCATTCCTGTCATTGTCCGCACGTTCGAGAAGCAGGGTCAGCCTACGTTTATTAGAAAGCAGGCTATTGACACCATCGGCAAGATCTCTCGACAGGTCAACCTCAATGACTATGCGGCAAAGATCATCCACCCTCTTACACGCGTGCTGGATATGGGTGAGCCTGTGCTACGTACCGCCGCGCTCGACACCCTATGTGCTCTTATCCAGCAACTGGGTAAGGATTACCTACATTTCATGGGCACCGTGAACAAGACCATCAACCAGCACCAAATCCAGCACTCCAACTATGAACTGCTTGTGAGCAAGCTTCAGAAGGGAGAGGTTTTGCCACAGGATTTGAGCTCGGGGGCCGGTTTCGGTGATGGAGCCGACGAGCCCGCCTTTGCGGACCAAGGCACAAAGAAGCTGGAGATGAACGCCATTCACCTCAAGGCAGCCTGGGATACAAAGGGCAAGTCAACAAAGGAGGATTGGCAAGAGTGGCTGCGACGATTCAGTACCACTCTGCTCACAGAATCACCAAACCATGCTCTTAGAGCCTGCGCCAGTCTTGCCAGTGTGTACCTCCCTCTCGCTCGAGAGCTGTTCAACTCGGCGTTCGTCTCCTGCTGGAGCGAGCTGTATGAGCAATTCCAAGACGAGCTCATTCAAAACATCGAAAGCGCCATCAAGTCCGAGAATGTTCCACCCGATCTGTTGGGTCTCTTACTCAACCTCGCCGAGTTCATGGAGCATGACGACAAGGCTTTGCCGATCGACATCCGAGTCCTAGGTAGGGAGGCAGCTCGTTGTCATGCGTACGCAAAGGCTTTGCATTACAAGGAACTCGAGTTCCTTCAGGATCAGAGCAGTGGTGCTGTCGAGGCTCTGATCGTTATCAACAATCAGCTCCAACAGTCTGATGCTGCCATTGGTATTCTCCGCAAAGCTCAATTGTATAAGGAAGGCATTCAGCTCCGAGAAACCTGGTTCGAGAAGTTGGAACGCTGGGAAGAAGCGCTTGCTTTCTACAACAAACGTGAGGAGGAAGTACCCGAGGATCAAGCAATCCCTGTCGATATCGTTATGGGTAAGATGCGTTGTTTGCATGCCTTGGGCGAATGGGAGGCATTGGCTTCTTTGACTGGCAGCACTTGGGCCAATTCTACACCGGAAGTCCAGAGAATGATTGCACCTCTGGCCACAGCCGCTGCCTGGGGTCTCAACAAGTGGGATTCTATGGACAACTACCTCTCATCGCTCAAGAGGTATTCACCTGATCGTTCATTCTTTGGCGCCATTCTCGCTCTCCATCGTAACCAGTTCCGTGAGGCGATTGCGTGCGTCCAACAAGCTCGTGAGGGTCTTGACACTGAGTTGAGTGCACTGGTCAGCGAATCATATAACCGAGCGTACCAAGTCGTCGTTCGAGTCCAGATGCTTGCCGAGTTGGAAGAACTCATCGTGTATAAGCAATGTGATGAGAAGAAGCAGGCCATCATGAGACGAACCTGGGAGACCCGACTAAAGGGTTGTCAAAGGAACGTCGAGGTTTGGCAGCGTATGCTCAGGTTACGTGCTATAGTGATTGCACCAACTGAGAACATGCACATGTGGATCAAGTTTGCCAACCTTTGTCGCAAGTCTGGTCGAATGGGTCTTGCCGAGAAGTCACTCAAGCAACTCATCGGCACTGACGCTCCTCTGGAGTCTATGATACCCTACTGGAACGATCAACGACAACCCGGACCTGGTCCTAGGAGCGCACCGGCTGCACAGGTTATCTACGCTGTGCTCAAGTACCAATGGGACCTCGGACAACAAGCTGCCAAGAAGACCAACATCCCTGAGAAGACACTGTACTGCTTGCGCAAGTTTACTAATGATGCTGCGCAGAGGCTGGATGTCGCCAAGGCCCATCTCAACGCCCAAGCGGGTAGCGAAGTCAACATTACTGGTGACTACGGTTTCCAGAACCCAATGGACCCTGCTCTCATGAGCCCTCAGACCCAGCGAGCCTTGTATGACCAGACTGTCCTGTTGGCCAAGTGCTACTTGAGACAGGGAGAGTGGCTGATTGCGCTCAACAAGGATGATTGGCAATACACTCAGGTCCAAGACATCCTCACCTCTTACTCACAAGCAACCAAGTACAACCCTCGTTGGTACAAGGCCTGGCACGCTTGGGCACTGGCCAACTTTGAGATTGTGCAGACTCTCACAGCCCAAAACGAAGGACACATGTCAAGGGCGGATCAAACCATGGTTATTGAGCACGTGGTACCGGCTGTCAAGGGCTTCTTCAAGTCCATTGCGCTCTCTGAAGGAAGTTCGCTGCAGGACACTCTTCGTCTGCTTACGCTTTGGTTTACTCATGGAGGAAGCGCGGATGTCACCTCAGCAGTGACAGAAGGCTTTGCGAATGTCAGCGTCGACACATGGCTCGAGGTCATTCCTCAACTAATTGCGCGAATCAATCAGCCTAACAAGCGCGTTCAGCAATCGGTGCATAACCTGCTTGCCGATGTCGGACGAGCTCATCCTCAAGCTCTGGTCTACCCCCTCACTGTCGCCATGAAGTCCTGGCAGAACACAAGGCGATCTCGTTCCGCAGCTCAAATTATGGATAGCATGCGACAACACAGCGCAAACTTGGTCGCTCAGGCAGACACAGTCAGTCACGAACTCATTCGCGTGGCCGTCTTGTGGCATGAGCTTTGGCACGAAGGACTGGAAGAAGCATCGCGCTTGTACTTTGGCGACCACAACATCGAAGGCATGTTTGCAACTCTGGAACCCCTTCACGAGCTTCTTGAGCGCGGCCCCGAGACTCTTCGTGAGATTTCTTTCGCACAAGCATTTGGCCGGGACCTTAAGGAGGCCCAAGACTGGTGCCGACAATATGAGACAAGTCAGGACGTCAACGACCTGAACCAGGCATGGGATCTGTACTACCAAGTATTCCGCAGAATCAGCAGGCAGCTTCCTCAGGTTACTACTCTGGAGCTGACGTACTGCTCACCCAAATTGCTCAATGCAAAGAACCTGGACCTCGCTGTGCCAGGAACATACAAGAGTGGACAGCCTATTGTGCGGATCATGTCTTTCGACACGACGTTTAGCGTTATCAACTCTAAGCAGCGCCCACGAAAGCTCAACGTCAACGGCAGTGATGGAAAGTCCTACGCCTTCCTTCTCAAGGGTCACGAGGATATTCGTCAGGATGAGAGAGTTATGCAGTTGTTTGGCCTCTGCAATACCCTCCTGTCGCATGACTCGGAGTGCTTCAAGCGCCACCTCAACATCCAGCGCTACCCAGCCATTCCTCTATCGCAGAACAGTGGTCTGCTTGGATGGGTTCCCAACAGCGACACCCTCCACGTTCTTATTAGGGAGTACCGTGAGAGTCGCAAGATCCTTCTCAACATCGAGCACCGCATCATGCTCCAGATGGCGCCCGACTACGACAACCTTACCTTGATGCAGAAAGTTGAGGTGTTTGGTTATGCGTTGGACAACACCACCGGCCAGGACTTGTACCGTGTCTTGTGGCTCAAGTCAAAGTCTTCTGAGGCTTGGCTCGAGAGGCGAACAAACTACACGCGCTCACTGGGTGTCATGTCCATGGTTGGTTACATCCTTGGATTGGGTGATCGTCACCCGTCCAACTTGATGCTTGACCGTGTCACTGGAAAGATCATCCACATCGATTTTGGTGATTGTTTCGAGGTGGCGATGAAGCGTGAAAAGTACCCTGAGCGGGTTCCTTTCCGTCTAACTCGCATGTTGACATATGCTATGGAGGTCAGCAATATTGAAGGTAGCTTCAGAATTACATGTGAGAATGTGATGAGGGTATTGAGAGACAACAAGGAAAGCGTCATGGCTGTTCTCGAAGCGGTAAGTTTATACATCTTCCTCCACTCATTTGTTGCAGACACTAACAGCCACCAGTTCATCCACGATCCTCTCCTCACATGGCGTCTAACAAACGCCCCCTCCCCAGCAGGACCCAACTTCCGCAACGATAGAGATACCGCGATGCCCGTCCCCGGTGGTGTCCGTGCTCGTCGCCAGTCCATTCTTGACAGCGACGTCGCGCCCTCAGAGCTTCTCAACGCTCCTGAACCATCCATCCAAACGCGCGCCCGTGCTCGAACTAACAGTTCAGCTGGTGTACCAGACGGCAACGCCCTGACCAACGGCGGCGCTCCAGAAGTCGAGAGCCAGAACGCGCGGGCCGTCGAAGTCCTCGACCGCGTGCAGCAGAAGCTCACAGGTCGCGACTTCAAGAATAATGAGGAGCTGGACGTGATTAACCAGGTTAACAAGTTGATTATGGAGGCAACTAAGCTGGAGAATCTATGCCAGCACTACATAGGATGGTGCAGCTTCTGGTAGATTACATCTGCGCCAGAGAGGGGAGGGATAAATTGTTCATGATTGCTGTTGTCGTTTTTCTCCATAGAAGTCTACGTTTGCGGGAGTTACGGGCGTGGGGGGTCTTTTTAATTGTGATGATATCAGGAAACTTGTTGAGACGTGCAGTGCATAGCATATCATATTTGTTCAGATGTATTTGTATGAGTATGAAAGTACAGATGAACATAGACTCGTTAAACAGCATCTTTCCAACTGAAACCCAAGGTTGTATTCTACATTGATCGCATCTTAAACTTGAGTACACTTCAGACAATGGATCAAAGAGATAAAGAATCTGTCTGTGAGATCATCCTGGTGAAGCTCACTTCGCAGGATACAGAATACCCGACCGTAAAAAGGGTACCTCAAAGCCTACCACACGCCCATCCTCACCAACATATACCAAGACTCTATCCAACGGCTCACCACCATAATGGACCCAGTCCTCAATTGTCCATCCGACACAGTTCATCTCTTCAATCATACTTCCTGGTAAATCCGTTTCGAATCCCGCATTAAGCTCTGCCCAGAGATGCCAGACTTCTTTCACAATAGGCTTGTCCTCCAATATCGTCGACTCGCGGAGTTCGCTGGGGAAAACTCGAATCTTGGGACCAATATCTGGAAGAAAGTCACCCAGCGTGAGACCCCATATATCCACGAGTGATGAGAGAATGTCTGTGCCGTTGCGACGCAGTGAAGCCAGCACCATTGAGTCCCCATCTTGTTCCAGCACCGCTTCAACAAGCACACTCCTCTCTCCTTCAATCGTGTACACTCCTTCATATTTCCTCGCTTGCACCCTGGATATCTGATCAGCAGCATCTACAAACGTCGAAAGCAATGCATCAGCAAGAACAGGCGCCGCCTTCATCGGCCCTGCCGTTAGAACAACGATCGCCAGACCGTACTCGTCTATAAAGCTGAGTTGACTTCTATAATTCTGCGCACCACCTGTTTTACTATAGATAGTTATGGTATGAGGAGTTTTATGTGTAAGATCTGGTAAGCGTAGAATTTCCCACGGCATGCCGCTTATTGTGTACGCGTTGGCTGCAAAGGCTGCGGGCTTGAGCCAGGCGTTGATCTCGACGGGTGTCATGTTTAGGGTTCGTGAGAGAAGAGCGTGAGAGAATTTGGAAAGGTCTGATAGGGAGGAGACTAGACCACCTGCTCTGTCAATTGTTAGGTAGTAAGCGATGGGTTGAAGGGGTTGACTTACGGAGTGTTTAGTCCATAATCTGATCCCCAACTGCTATCACCCGGAGGGATGACCGCTTTATCATTATTTACTGACGAAGCAAATGTGCTGTTCATTCCCAATGGAGATGTCACCATCTCTTTAAGTAATTGGGTAAAGTTCTTGCCTGTATATTCCTCGAGAGCCATGCCGAGGAGGACAAAGGCCATGTTGGAATAGGCGGGTCTCTCGTTGGGAGCAGTCTGGGGGTAAGAATTCTTCATTCCATCGATAATCTCTGTTCTTCGTCAGTGTTATTGAATACTTGATGCTCTCAATCTTCTTACCTTGACCCGTACAAGCCTTGTTGAGAGTCGTGACACCACATGGCGGATAGTCACTGTCTTCGATTGGCGGTAGACCGTATGCGAGAAAGACTTGTTTGAGAAAGTAAAACTCAGAGAATCCATCTAGAATTAATTAGTATGACGGTACATTAAGAAAAGACATATGTCTGCTCACAATTCGCAGGTACACCGCCCAAATATGAAGCCAGCATTCTCAAACTCACATCCTTCCAGCGGATCCTCGACTCCCCATCAAGCGCAGGAAGATACTCGGTAACCGAAGCATCCAAATCAATTCCGCTCTTCAAAAGCACATAACTTGTGAAAACTTTGGATATGGACCCAACAAGATACTGCGAATCTCCATTGAGTTTCTTAGTACCCCTCGTGTTTGCAGGTGCAAGATGATGGTACTCCCAAATCGGCTTCTTGTCGTCTGCGCTGACCACAGCTAGTGAGAAAGAGACATTGTTTACCAACCAACCTGCTGTGATTGAACCAGAGATGGCTGCGTTGAGAGTCTCTGTCAAGTTGGCGGCTGCGGCTTTGAAGATGGGGGATTCGGTGAAGGATGTTGGTTTAGGAAGGATAGGGCCTTCGGGATGGCATTTGAGATGCGCTGAAGCAAACTGCGCTGTCAGGGATAGTACAACGATTATTAGATTGTAAAAGATCATGGTTGAGGTAGAAATGAAGACTTGTGTATTATCTATCTAATCATCCTCGTCCAAAGCATGTCTCTTATACCTTTATTTCCTCGAGTCAATGGCTCAATTACTTTGTCCTCGCGTCCAAAATACGAAATACGATCTCTTTACTTCAATATTCATGGACAACTCTCAATTGAGACCTTGGCCTGTAGATCTGGATGATCTGCACGGCACTTGTAGCATGGCGTGACGCTAAGGCAAGATCGAATGCGAGATACGATGCCAAGATCCATATTATCTTGGCCTGCCTTCAGCTGTCTTGATCTCCAATTGCTCTAGAGATCAAAACAACACACACGCACTCATACCCAAGATACTGATTCAAGCCAAGATAAGTACAACGTAAATCATGTCTATTTTTTATTTATTCATATCCCATTAAATCTTTGGCGTATCCAGCGCAGCAGGTATCAATCGCCACCTCCTCGCCGTCTCATCCCTCGGCACAACTCCCATATCCTCTATCGCTCTCGTATTCACGAACCCAGGACCGCCGCTCTCCCACGTGTGATCCTTCCAGCTTCCCAGCACAGGCCACATCTTTTCTCTGACGATTCTCTCGATCTTGGCCTTGCGTTGATCAGCTTCGTCGTCGCCCACAAGTCCCACCACGCTTGTCCAGAGAGCCCAGGTCTCCTCGAGCTCGTCCACGCTCGACACGCCCATCACACTCACACCCAGACGGCCTGTGTCGCCGGGGTTTACGTTGGTGCCGAACTGCGAGCCGACGCGCGCCCAGTTCTCGAGGGCCCATCGGATGGCTACTTCTTCGAGGTGCTCTCCTTCTTCTTGCGCGATGGTGGAGAGCTGAGCGCAGAGGTCGCGGAGTTCGGGGGGAGATGGATGCCAAGCTCGCATAGGGCTGTTATCGATACCTCGTGTTGTCAAAAGACCCATGCCTAGCATACTAGCATTGGGCAGACAGTCAACGCCGGCAGCCTTGAAGCGATCCAGTAGCGCCTGGTTGCCGAGCTTACTGTTCTGTATGCAAAAGTTGCTGTACGACATGACAGCGTCCAAAGGCTCTCCCGTCTCGCGCAAGATCATCTCTGCCAGCGAAGCAAGCGTGTCAACAGGATACCCGCTAATACCGACATATCGAATGAGGCCCTGGTCTCTCAACCGTCGAAGCTCCGTAACAGCAGCGAGCACCTCCTCGGGCGAAACGAACTCGACATCGTGGGTGTATACAAGATCGAGGTACGGGGTACCCAGTCTTTCCAGGCTGCGACACACGCTATAGTTGATCCAAGCAGGAGAGTAGTCGAACTCGTCTCCCGCGATGCGACCGGCCTTTGTGATGATAAAGTAGCCCTCTCTTGGCGGCGGCGGAGTCAACTTTCGCAAAGCGTCGCCGAGAAGGATCTCGGAGGGACCGTAATAAGGGGATGTATCGAAGCCGAGGATGTTGTGGGCGAGAGCGCGACCTACGATATCGGTGTAGGGCATCTGGGAAGGGTCGGGATGGTATTGGACGTTGAAGGTGGCGGTTCCGAGGATCAGAGGAGGGAGGACCTCTGAGAGAGGTTTTCGTTCGGCCATTGCGTTGAAAGAGTATCGCGGACAGATGGATATTGAGTAAAAGGGAGGTATAGAGAAGTAAGGTAAGTACTGAGGGTTGGTAGAGAAGTGGCAACTTTTTGATCTGGCGCTCAAGAGGGGATCGTCAGGGTCCGAAGCGTAGTTTCTGTAGGTATTTTTATTTTTTAGGTGCGGCGCACTTTCGGGTAGTGGGGGATTAGCACTTGTAGCTCTGCTCAATGGAGGGGCACACTTCGGTTCGCAGCGGTATCTGGAAGGGATCAAGAGGATTAAAAATTAGAGATTAAAGAAAATCTCTGCTTGCCCAGTTATTATCATTATACAAAACGAGTAAAATAAAAATAAGGGTCTATCCGCAAGTAATTTCCCTAAGGGTCCTAAATCGAGCGATCTATCATTAACAAGCACGATCGCAATGTTATCGTCTGTGGAACTTGATGAATCATGATAACAACCACGATCTAGATTTCTAGACCAAGCCTGAAAGAGGAAAGAGTAGGACCGAGTGCGTAATTTAAACATTCGCTTGCGTTATCTGCCGAGTTTTTGTTTGGTTGGTTGGGTTTCGACCTGTCAAATGGACACGTTGTATTGACATGGAAATTATGGCATTTTTGAGAGAAAACTGCATGTCAAACTGGTCATGATGAGTTTCCGGTTGATCTATCATGACCTTTTTAATTAGGTGCGCTACTAAACATGTTCCATGTCCATTCTATTGCCCTTCTATCAAACGGACTTTCTCTCTTTCCGGCTGGGCTAACCAGGATCATTCATGGTCTGAGATGGAGATGACATCGCCCCATATTCAACACCACCCGAGATCGATTTTTGTTCCTTTAGTGCACCAAATAAAGTCAAGATTACTAAGCGGGAGACGGAAAGGTAGCATAATATTGTATCTCAGAAAGTGGTG
The DNA here is from genome assembly GCA_018886245.1 of Fusarium brachygibbosum. Lineage (NCBI taxonomy): Eukaryota > Fungi > Ascomycota > Sordariomycetes > Hypocreales > Nectriaceae > Fusarium > Fusarium brachygibbosum. Next base: position 271,488 of record JAEKIX010000026.1, read on the forward strand.
ATTGTGATTGTGAGTATCTGAAAGAGCAGAGTCGAGTTTCATCCCTTGTTACATACAAACACCTTGACTCCAAAACAAGCTTAAAAATAAAAATAATAGAGACAAAACAAATCCAGCTCACTTTGACGCCTCGCAAAATCCATCTTCTTCTCCTTGGAAACAAAACATGTGAACAGAGACCCTGGTAGGTATTTCAGGGACCAATGCGCCAAGACCACCATTCCCTAGGTACCATGATCAGATATGCATATGGTGTGCCATTTGTATTCTCCGTAGCTGTCAGCGTCGCATTGTTGCATTCAGCAGGTGCTTTTCCGTGCTGTCGCCTGGTGTTGCGACTTCACACACGTCTGAGACCACGACCAGAAGAAAAACACCAATCGCAGAATGAAGGTGATGATCCCTCATTGTGAACAAGACAATACCCACCACAGCATTTCTTGCACACCTTTTGCGTGCGCTCAATGCACTCGTTGCAATTCATGCCGCATTCCCAGCAGCTTCGTGAAACATGTCTCTTGGCTACAGCAGGAGAAGAGCAATCTCCAGTCGTGCTCATGCCTCCTCCAAAGGGCTGGTAACACGCTTCGCACCACCACTTGTTGCAGGTAACGCAGAACCTATCGTTCAAGCATCCCGCGCAGCGAGGCACAAAGCCCTCCTCCTCGTGGCCTGGTCGTGGCGTCGTGGCCGCCTGCACGGATGACGCCAGGATCGGCGGGGGAGCCAGCAGCGGGAGAGAAGAGCAATGCGTCTGAGCTGTCATTGTACCTTCGGGCGCTTTGCCACAGCATGCGCAGCCGCCTACTGCAAAGGTGGCCACGGCGGGATTGGAGGGCGATCGCACGTATGTTTTGCCAAAAGCTGGTGAGTTGGCGTGTCGCGGACCTTGGCAGAGCACTGCATCAAAAGAGATAATGCCCTGGCACGCAACTAGACAATGCGCCCAGTCGTCCATGTCGCTTGTAGATTCGAGCACGCGGCCTTTTCTAGACCACCAAGCATCTTCATCTGCGTTCTGTGCATCTTTACGCGGAGACAACTCGCCAAAGACGTACAGAGCTTTGAGGCGCGGGGTGTTTTCTGGGCGCGAGCTGCGGCAAGCGTATGCTAGTGCGGCGCGCAGCTTTCCATGATTCAGGTTCTGTGCGCCTCGGATCGAGAGCATGCGCACGCTGTAGTTGGGGTCGTTGATAATGTCGTGGCATAGCTCAGCCGTGACTGAAAGACCGTCGAGGATTAGGGATTGGACATGGCGAAGAATATCGCGTTGTCGTAGGGTAGAGAATATGCCCCTCAAGGGACCAGCGTAGAAGCTGAGGGTTCATTCATATTAGTTACTGTGCTTTCTTTCTTTTGCTGGGGTAATCTGCTGTAAATGCGCCGGCTAAAGTGGTCGCAGTGTAATGGACCAGGATGTGATGTGGATGTGGGTATTGGTATGGGTTATCGACTCACTCATCTTCAGTCAAGTAGTCTGAGAGATTGACATTGTGCCAAACAGCAAGATTGCGCTCCGATTCCTTTTGCGCGTCCTGGCAATGCGCTGTCTTGACTCTTGTAAGATCGAGATGTCGAAAGACACCAGGGGTTTCGTGAAGCAGATAACGTAGATCGCGACAAGTTGCAGCAAGGTTGAGAAGACCCGAGACAGGAAGGTAAGGAAGAGTATGTCTGAGAATGAGAGAGTTGTAGAGAGTGTCAAACAGGGTCGGACCCTTTGGTGGTTGTTGGATCTGGATGATCTCTGCGCGCGTGTGGTGGTCGACGATAACTTGGCTCATGTCAGGCTGGCATGAGTATATAAAGTAACGGCTTTTGTATCAATGGAAAAAGCCCAACTGACAAAGAGGGGCTAAATGAGGAAGAATAAAGAAGAATGAAGATGGGGAGAAGAAAAGCGACATCTTGGAGGTTGGCTTGAGGATATCTATATAGACGGACTACTGAGACGAGAGAAACCACCCAAAATGTCATGCCAGCGGCCAAAGCGGAAAGGAGCTTCGTCTGGGGGGGAGAGCTGTTTGGGTGGGATGTGCGGCATGGCATGGCATGGCATGGGGGACAAGGAAAGATGGTCTGAGATGAGATTGGATTGGCGAGGCTAGAAAGAGACAAGACAAGACAAGACAGCCTGGACACAAGCTTCAATTTGCAGACAGAACGAGTCACATCTAATCTCATTCAATCAAGGGGGCGTGTATCGAGTGTTTAATGATCTACAACATTGCTGAATCAAGCTTCGAAACCTCGGGTTTCTATTTATTACACAAGGTTACCCAGGAAGCTTGATGAGGATATGATAGCCAAGTCGGGCGTCGCACATCTAAGATCAGATGGGCAGATAGAGTGGGGGTTACTCAACAAGTCAACCAGAGAATTGTTCTCGGCTGAACCGGAAACCCATAAAGAATAATAATATCTGGTCTTTGTTTTTTGTACTTGGAAGGGGAATAGGCTATAGGAGATCGGCCCGTATGAGGAGACATCCATGGGGTGGGGGATGCATTGGACTGTTGAGTAACAAGCCAAAGCACTGGGAGAAGATATCTTTGACAATATGGCATCACCAAGCTTTGGATCTTATCTCAGAGGCGCACCATTCAATACACAGGAGCTAAGACCACACAACCAGGGTGGGTTTTTCCTACTAGTGGGTGGTGCGAGGAGCTTTCATGTAGGGTCCTAAACCGGGGGGTCACTGTTTTGTTGATCAATTGCGCCAAGAATACAGCACTATTCCCTCTCTTCCCCTCCCCCCTTTCTCACAGCTACCTACCTGCCTGAGTTGGGAAGCAGCGGAAGGTAAATATTGAGACGAGAGAGAGAGAGAGATGAACGGCGGTAAAATACAAGGCTAAATTAGATGCATCGTTGCATACTCGCATCCTGCAGTCACAGAAGCTACATAAACGACATAGCTAGTATGCTGTGCCGCAAGACGCTCAATACAACCCCCGAATTATAAAGCTGTCCTGATCAACGTGTAGATCAATTGCAACAGCTCAACAAGCTCGGGGTCCGAGATACCGCCAAGCAAGCCTCACCATAGCATAGCTTCACTTTTTGATGTTGTAAGGACAAAACGATCAATGATGAGCATCCAAGTGTCTGAAACCTGATGCTGCCAATCCCATCATCATCAATCACCATGCTTTTCAGTGGCGTATTTTTAGACCTTGCTTTTTTTTATGTCTGTGTTTGTGTTTCCGGGGATGGAATGCCGGTTCATCATGACCGCTTCAGCTCATCATGGGTTTAGTTACGTTGCAGCAGCAGTAGCCATTCGTTTGTGGGGGGGTTTACTAGAGCCTGCAGAAACAGAAAACAACACAATGTGTGTTTCACTCCTGTTTATGCTCTCCGGGAATGAGACACAAGGTGATATGTAATGTACTGTACTGTATATGCATGTAGCAATAGCGGTGTGAAAAGTTGATAGTCAACTGGTATTGTTTCTTTTTGTTGCGATCGACATGAGTTATCATAGGGACACAATGCCAAGACTGCGACTCATAAGCATGGATGCTGCGTATCCGTATACTGGACCATATCTCATTATTATTCTAATATAGTTGAATGAGATTACGTGTAGATAGTCTACTACTAGTATTCGCTTCGATAGTATCGCTGGAGATTGCTATCTCTTGCCTGGGGAAATAGTCTGTACTATCGGGTTTCTCCCCGGGGGGTTTGGGAACATCCAATGTTTTGAGTGCCGTGTCTCACTTCTAGTTTGTAGTCTAATTTTAACCATGTTGTTTAAGCTCAAATATTGTCTGTGCTTGAGGCCAGTGCGTAGATTGATACTCGAGTCTCGAAACAGGAGATAAGAAACTGAAAGTAATTGTGTGCTTGAATGATAACAGCTTGTCCCTAGTCAAACAGTAGCAATACCCATCTGTCTGTTCCTCCAAAAATCCGGGGTAACATCTGTCCCAGTGCTTTCGGAAGATCTATAGTCCGTTATCAATACCGGCTTAGTAAAGCTCATAGGCAGGCAACCCAATTCTGATGCGTCTTCCAGACGATGCTGGAAGAACGTCACCGAATTTAGCTGACTGAGCATTGCCGCTTAAGCCTACTATCTATGTCTTTTCATTTGTTCTACATCTCTAATATTCTTTTTTCCATAGCAAACTTGTATTAATTTTATCTCATATATCTGCATACGCTGTGCTTGTCATGACTCTACTACCCACTACGTAATTATATCTAGCCAACCCCACCATTGGATATCACCATCGCCCAAATCGCATCGTCGCCTATTTCACCATTCCCTTAACCAGAAGCCCGATCATGGAAGATCCTGCACCCCTGCGCTGGTCGAGCGCATTGCCAGTCGTGAACCCCTCTGCGATCGCTACAAAGAATCTCCGAGGCGACAAGATTCTCCTTCCTCAATCCGCTCTCGAACAACTTCTTGCCGCCGCGCGATCTCGACCCTCGACGACTACCACACGATCAGACCCGTGGTCATACGCATCAACCGCGCAAAGCGATGTCGATAGCGCACAGCAATTACCAAATCCGTTAATATTCCGACTTGTGAATCCCAAGAATAAAAATGCTGTATTTGCGGGCATCAGGGAGTTTTCCGCTTCCGAGGGAACGATGGGCTTGAGTCCGTGGTTGACGGAAGCTTTGGGCATACAAGAAGATGAATATGTGTCTTCAAAAGAAGTGATAGACTTGGAGCAGGATCCGGCACAGCTCGGCAGCGATCATATGGAGCTTGACGGCATTCACATCAAGGTTGAAGCACGACAATTACCCAAGGGCACATACGTGCGACTCAGACCATTGGAGGCAGGTTACAATCCCGACGACTGGAAACCCTTACTCGAGCGACAACTACGAGAGAACTTCACAACACTCAGCAAAGGGTCAATGTTGGCAGTCAAGGGAGCTCGCGGGGAGGAGTTCAAGCTTCTCGTGGACAAGGTCGCGCCCGAAGGAGACGGTATTTGCGTGGTGGATACAGATCTCGAGGTCGATATCGAAGCTTTGGACGAAGAGCAAGCGCGAGAAACATTACGACGAATCATGTCTGCCCAACGAGGATCTACTGATGGAAGTTCGACGGGCGGTGAAATTGATGTCTGGAAGGCTGTTGATGGACAAGTTCTCGAGGGCGAATACGTTGATTACACACTTCCTTCGTGGAACAAATCGCAACCTCTAGCCATCGAATTGAATTCCGACGAAGACGATTACGCGCTCGATTTGTTTGTTACGCCAAAGTCTTCTCGACAACGGGCTCAGCCGCGGGAGGCTGTCCATGTCTTTGGTGACTTTTCACCGACGGTCAATGGTGTCAAGAGGATCGTGATAAGCCCAACGAACGTGGAGCTAGAGGGCGCAGAACAAATTGCGATATCGGTGCATGGATACAAGCACCCAGATGCCGACGGCTCTGCAAAGACATTGCAGTACACGATACGAGCGAAAGTGGATTTGCCAAATGAACAAGACGGATCGAATGGGATATCTAATGGAACCAACGGCCAAGAGCATTCTCCCGATGACGAGCAGTGTAGCAACTGTCTGCAATTCATACCCAAGCGAACAATGATGTTACATGAGAACTTTTGCCGGAGGAATAACATTGTGTGTCCAGGCTGCAAAACAGTCTTCAAGAAGGGTTCCCCAGAATGGGAGGCCCATTGGCACTGCGAAAAGGACGATTCATTTGGTAACTCAACAATAAGCAAGGCGAAGCACGACGACGTCTTTCACACAGAACGACAATGCACGCATTGCGAATTCTCGACGAATTCGTTGGCTGACTTGGCAAGACATTCAACCAGTGTGTGTCCTGGAAAGCTGATTCTTTGTCGCTTTTGCCATCTCGAGGTCCCTCAAGAAGGAGACCCCTTCAACCCTAGTCCGGAGGTGCTCATGTCTGGATTAACAGCCCACGAACTAGCAGACGGCACGCGCACAACCGAATGTCACCTCTGCGATAAGATCGTTCGCCTAAAAGACATGGAGACACACCTCAAACACCACGAACTCGACAAGGTATCTCGTCTCAAGCCCCCAGTATGCCGCAACGCAAACTGCGGAAGAACAATGTTCGGCGTCGGTGCAAGAGGCCAAGTCCGCCAAGCACCATCCAGCGACCAAGCCTCCAACGACATCGGTCTCTGCTCCATCTGCTTCGGTCCCTTGTACGTCAGCATGCACGACCCCGAAGGCAAAGCCCTCAAGCGCCGCATCGAAAGACGCTACCTGGGCCAGCTCATGACGGGCTGCGGCAAGCCTCACTGCGCGAACGAGTGGTGCAAGACGGGTCGCGCCAACGCAGGTCTCGATCCTAAACCCTCAAGCGCGAGGGAGGTGTTGCCTCTGGTGAAACCGCTGCTGGCTGATGTTACGGATATGAGCAAGCCGCTTTACTTTTGCACGGATGAGGGCAGTCAGAGGGGGAGGAAGCTGGCGGAGATGATGGCGGGCGAGGGTGTTTGGGATGTTGAGTGGTGCATTGCTGCGGCGGAGGCTGAGAAGGGGAGCTTGGAAAGGATGAGGGATTGGTTGCAGGCTTGGGCGCCTACGAGGTAGATTATTTATTGGAAGGTGCTTTATGATGAGATGATTATGAAGAGTATAGAGATAGACAGGTTACTAACTAGTTACTGTTGGTAATATTGAAGATATTGATCAACTTGGGCATCTGTTTAAAGTAAAATACAACCAGATAACGAGAGCACCACAGCTTTAACATTTGGTTGGATACAATGCTTTCTGCACCGCCGAACTCGGAGTTTAATATACATCACCACACAGCAGTTATTCCATTAGCCGTCAAGCTACAACAAGCCAAATCATTCAAGTCTTTGCTTTTGATAAGTAACGTCAATACTATCCGGATCATTCGGACGCAAAACATCATCATCTTCTCACATACTGTCCAATCTCACAAAGTATCTCTGACAATCTACTAAATTTCGGTGAGGGACAAGGTGAACATGAAACAAGTCACGTTGACCTTGTTTTTTCCTGGTTTTGTCAATTGGTCTGGGTTCATGGATCCTAGATCCATGTCTTTCTATGTGAGGTGACACTGCTCTGTTCTAATGACGTTGATTAGGATTGCGAGTCAGGGCTGACGTTGATTGCAGATCCATGACTTGTAGATCGGTCAAAGCAATAATACTTACAGAATATTGTTCTTATCGTGATAATATACAAGACCAAGATACAGGAAATGATCTGAGACTGTGCTTGTTAATGCAGACTCAAAAAAATAGAAAAGGCCCGGCTCGTAGCTGGAAATTACTTCCCTAGTAGCATGGATGAACTGACCACGATATCGCCAATGCAGAATAAAAAAAGTTCCACGCCAAAAAGTTTAGTAGCTTACCTTAACTCCATAGCTTACGACGCTTGTAAACTATCCCAGCTCCCCATTGGAATCTTCCTTTTGGACAGACATGGAAAACTAAAGATCAGCTCAGCCCACTTCTATCTGGACAAAATAGTTCTTTTTTTTTTCTACTTTCCTCTTCTCTGTAAATATCAGTATCCTTTCCTATTTCCTCGTCTTCTGTCATTTAAATCTCCGCTGTCAGCAAATAAATAGCTTCGCGCTACCCCGCTATCTACTAAAACCAAGGATCGGATTCAGCGTCTAACCCAGGCATTTACCCGCCCGCCTGGCTCACGGGCTCCAGTATCCGAGGCCAGTCCAGTCAAGTCCAGTGGAGAGTCCAGACTCAAGCAGCCAGGGCAGGACAGCCCAGGGCAGTTTAGCAGGGACCTTCTGTTCCAGCCCCAGGCATTGTTACAGCGCATGAGGCAGGTGCTTATCCACTGCTAGCTCTAGCTCTTGCTCCTTTGCTACTTGCTACTGTACCCGCCTCTTTCTCCCAACCTCCAGTCAAAGTTTAGGCATTGCTTCTTTTCCCCAATCATCATCAACAACATCCGTTATCGCTCAACTGTCATCATCAACATCCATCCGTCACAACACCTGGCCAACGCATTTTCATCAGGGCGACTCTATACCCGATAGGCTCCCCGTCCAAGCGAGATGCCCTCTGTGGTGGTTTGACTTGACCTGGACCCCAGTCGTCTGACGCCCCTCCCCCGTTTCCATTCCCACTCTAATACGTTACCCATCGCGGGACATCCGGTAACCGTTGAGTTCATATCGAGACAGGCTCAATACTGCGTTGCGTCGATATCGCGCAACTCGACATAGCTCACAACAACACAACACCACGCAATCTCGCGATAATTCATCCATTTGTTTAACTGCATCTTTTATTCTCTTTGCATCGTACCTGGCATCCCTTCCGATCGATTACGTTGACGATCCAACACCCCTCGGCCTAGACGCCAGATAAGACCAGCCCAAGTGCGCGATCGCGCCACATCACCCAGCTGCTGTCGTCTTCCACAACTCACCATGGGTAACTCAAGCACAAAAGAGTCTCGCCCCGAAGGCGATGCCTCTCGACGTTATTCCCAACCCGTCGATCCTTCTATCCGCGATCATCTCCGAGAACGACCAGACAACAGAGCAAGCCGCCGTATCAGTAGAGCTGAGATCAACATCTTTGGCCTCGGCCCAAGTTCCTCCCGGAACCGTGATCAGCAGGATGCCCCCTTCGAACGTCGCGAGACTAAGCAGGAGCGCGAGGCGAGGAGGTTAGAGAGGGAGCGTGTGGCTCGAGCGAAGGAGCGGGAGAGGAGTATGCGCGAAGAGCACGTTGATGGAGGTTATCTGGTGACTTTGGGTACCTATACCGGTACTGAGGACTTTAGTAAGCCTGTTGTGAGGCAGCTGCAGGTATGCTCCTCTGCTCTTCATCCTTCGCCTCGATAAGCTGACATCGCACAGATCGAAAGGAAGCTTGCGCCCTTCTGGCGAGGCTTGAACGATTGGTCCTCAAGTTGGGCTGAGCATCAACTTGTTGCCGCTGCTCGTGGCCTTCCCATTCCTCCCGCCGATGCGCCGCCCGACCCAGAGCTTATCCCTCAGCCACTCCCGGCATCAGAGAACCCATCCACGTCGAACAACAACCTACAGAACTTGACTGTCCCTATGGGGCCCAGGACACTTTCTGCCACATCAGATCGCAGCGGATCAAACGCAGGATCAGCTCTTCCTTCGCCGTCCACAAGTGGACAGGGCAAAACACCTTTCAAACCTCGAGCCAAGGCGCTCGCAGCTGCTCTTAGTGGAAGCTCGAGAAATGCTTCGTCAACCGACTTGACTCCCAAGGAGGTTAACCTACCCAACGATCCCTTCGTCAATGGCCAGCCTCTCGAGGTTTTCTTGTACAAGGATGCTGATGAGTGTCCTATCTGTTTCTTGACATACCCGCCCTACTTGAACCGCACCAGATGTTGTGATCAACCCATCTGCAGTGAATGCTTTGTTCAGATCAAGCGCGCTGATCCCCATCTTCCTGAGCATCATCCTAACGGCGAAGCTCGAGACCCCAACGAAGGACTCAACGCTGACGATCCTCCCGAGATGCTCATTTCGGAGCCCTCGGCCTGCCCATACTGCCAACAGCCTGAATTCGGCGTTACCTACGATCCTCCCCCATTTCGACGCGGTCTCGTATACTCGGGCAACCATTCACACAGCACGGCCATGTCCTCGCAGACCTCGTTAAACAGTACTCTTCAGACTCCTCCTACACCCGGCCGTCGACGCGCACATAGTTTGTCTGCGAACGCGCCGAATGTAATAACGACTGACCGCGTGCGTCCCGATTGGGCAGCGAAGCTTGCATCGGCAAGGAATCACCAAGCACGTAGAGCGGCTGCTGCGACTGCTCTTCACACGGCTGCGTTTCTGATGGGAGGAAACGAGCAAAGAACCATTCTGCGAGCACCTAGGCTCGGTCGAAGAAATACACGAAACGCCGACGCCGAAGGAAACACAGGTGCCAGTTCCAGTGGGCAAGCCCAGACTCAGGACGGTGCACAAGACGATGGACCAGAACCTGGAGCTAGAGGCTCTTCACGGAACGGCACAGGACGAAGGAACCGCATGGAGGAGCTTGAGGACATGATGTTTATGGAAGCCGTCCGTCTGTCTCTTGCGTCAGAGGAGGAACGGAAACGTAAGGAGGATAAGGCCATCCGAAAAGAGACTAAGAGACGAGAAAAGGAGGAACGCAAAGCAGCTAAGAAGGGCGGCAATCCATACAGTGGGAGTGCTAGTGGAGCGAGTGCCAGCAGTTTGTCCCTCGGAGGATTGGGGCGTCGACGTGGCAATAGTACTGCCAGCAACCTGCGTGTGGAGGCGACCATGTCGAGAGCTTCGCAAGCGTCAAGTACTCCAGAATCGCCCTCAGAACCGAAGGCGAAAGACGACAGCACTGGAAAGGGTAAGGGGGTCGATCGAAGTACGCCAGATACCCAAGCCGGACCAGCTTCATCGTCAAGTTCTCTGCCGCTACCGTCTGGTCCTTCGCGAGGGGGCTCACATTTGAGACAAATGAGCAATGCTTCTTCAGTGGGATCTTCTGTCAATGATAGCCCCGTTGGTACATACACTGGACCCGACTATCTTGGCACTGATGGAGGCCCTCGATCTAGTGGACTGAGCCTCGGTGCCTACAGCGACGATGGAGAACGCGATGCTGGAAGTGCTGGCTCTGAACCCATGTTCAACTTCAGCAGTTTGGCCCAAATGGTTGGCGCTGATCTCGAAAGCGGTTCCATGCGCCGCGACGAAGAGGGAGAGTCTCCTGACGGTACAGGTTATGCCCGACCACTATCACAAGTCCAAGAGGATGACAAAGAAGATGCAGAGGCGGAACACGTTGAGGGTGTATCAGCTGCTCAAATCGAAGTTGTGCCCAGCAGCGGCCTTGCCACGCCCGCAGTTATGATCACACCAGAAACCCCAGCACCAGTAGACGAGGCAGAACACGAGGATAAGCAACTCGGACACTCGCAGGTGCCGACACAGACATACCGACCTGCCACAGAGCAGAAGGATGTTTAGATGGGAGCTTCGGCAGGAAAGAGGGGGAGTTTGATGTGTACAGACAGCTTTTCAAGATACGATGAAGCAAAACGGAAGCGCATATGAGAATTGAGCAGTTTGTACTTTGTATAAGGCAGCGCTGTATGTAGTAATGGTTGCAAATAGCGGGCATATAACATATGCCATGATGACAATTGTTTAAAATGCGTTTGTTTCGATGCAAGTGATTGTCGAGTGTCTCGTAATTGCACTTTTATTTATCTTCTTCCCTCATGGCTCTATGCCTTCCTGACTTCGACCTTGAACTTTTCCATCCACTCACTAAACTCATCACTCTCCCCTTCCCAACCAATCTTGAGAACCTCACTTACACCAACCGCACTCTCAAAGCAATCCTCCATAAGCTTATCGATTTCCTCACCATCCAACTCGTAAAAGGCCTCTGCCAAATCGCCAAACTTATCCGGCAATGCTGCCAACACATTCGCAGTACTATCCAGCTTAGATGGCATATCCCCTTTGGTGGTATCCTTGGGAAGCTTCTTGAAGCGTCGTTTCGAAAGGGCCTGGTATAGAAGAACGACCATGCGCAGACGCTTGAGGGTCGAGTCGAGACGAGGGCGGATTTTATCGGGGTCGGAGCGTGGGATGGCAGACGAAGAGTTCATCATCTCGTCGAGCATTTCTTGGTTGGAGAGAGATGCGTCGTTCATCTTGTCAGCGAGATCATCCACTTCATCTTCGTCCTCATCCTCTTCATCGTCTTCTTCTTCTCCCCACTCCTTCAACTCCTCCATAACATCCTTGAGCGTATCTCTCCACTCCTCAGCTTTCTTGACAAAGAAGCCTCCCACTCCCATGTTCGCCAGCGCAACTACCTCGTCGCACGCAGACCACAGCATACCCGTCAGCGCAAGACTTCCCGAGCCGCTATCCCTGCCCACGCCAGACAGAACCTTTCCATCCTTTGGCACGCGGTTCAAGAGATTCGACAGCTCGACGAGGACCTTTTGAGCACGGTACGCCAGCTCCTTTCGCACCACGGACGTGTACAGTTTCGTCTCGCAGGCTTGGACAGCGGTTGCGAGGCCTGGGATGGGGCCCTTGACGAGCTCGCGAACGACGGTGGTGATGGCGCTGGGCGTAAAGGGTTCGTTGATCACCAGAAGAGAAATCTTTGTGCCGTGGGCGCGGATGAGGGAGGAACAGTCGCGGGCTAGGGCGAGGGCGTCGATGTCTTTTGTTTCGGAGGCGGAGACGGAAGGAGTTGTTGGGCTGCGTTGGATGGATGTGATGATGGATTGGAGTTGTTCGAGGAGTGTTGAAGCGGTTGTGAGGAGAGTTTCGAGGGCTTTACGAGCCTCTTCATCTGTAGGAGCGGGAGCCATGGCGAGGTCACTGCTGTTGAGTATTCGTGGACAGTGAGTGTTGGTGATGATGATGCGTCAGACACTTTTTCTTGGTGTTTAAGTTTGGAGGGGCATTTTCTCTCTCTCCTCTTCTTTCGTCTTTTTTTTCTCATCCCCCACCTCTAGTGCCCTCACCCCGCGGATCAAATTCCGTCCCTTGTATCTTCTGCCGAGAATTTACCGTCCAGGGGCCAAGACTCCCCCAGAGCGTCAGAAGCTCAGGGAGTTATTTCAGTGGAGACCTCTGATGCTAGTCCCAGGTCCCTCGTAAGTAGCTGACCTGGCCAACTCTTTAACTTCCCATACCGACCTATCTCTCAGCTCGATCTACAGCCACACATACACAGAACAATCGACGAAAAAATGCAACATCCAAATTCTGTAGCGCTTCTTAGCGCTATATACGCTTTCACACTGGCAGCTGCTGGCGGCGTGCCTAGAGGTGTTGGTCCTGAATGTATGTTTCTGGCCCTTTGAAGCTATCACCAAGCTAACAGCCATCCAGTTGTTTCTCACTACGAGGGCAAGGAAGAGTTCTCTTGCATTACCAACGCTGCTATCAAGCTCAGTCTCGACCGAATCAACGATAACACGTGCGATTGCCCCGACGGCTCAGACGAACCCGGTACCGCTGCTTGTGCCAACATCGATCCTCTCTCCCCCGAACAACCTCTTGCCGGGTCCCTCTCTGGCAGCACCAACACGACTAATGCTCTTCCTGGCTTTTGGTGTGCCAACAAGGGCCACATTGGCATGTATGTGCCCTTCCTCTACGTCAACGACGGCGTCTGCGATTACGAGCTGTGCTGTGATGGCTCAGAGGAGTACGCTGGTGTTGGCGGCGTCAAATGCGAGAACAAGTGTGCAGAGATCGGCAAGGAGTACAGAAGATTAGAAGACGAGAAGAAGAAGGCTATGCAAAATGCGGCCAAGAAGAGAGGCGCCATGGTCAACGAAGCAAAGAACCTTCGACAAAAGGTCGAGAACAAGGTTGCGGACCTCAAGAAGGAGATTGCTGCCCTCGAGGCCAAGAAGGAAGACCTTGCGCAGAAGCACCGCGAGGCTGAACAGCAGGATAAGGGCAAGGTTGTTCGTGGAGGCGGTGACAATGGCGGTGGAAAGATTGGTGTTCTTACCGGATTGGCCAAGACGCGCATTAACGAGCTTCGTGATACCCTCGACAATGTCGTCAACCAGCGTGATGCCCTCAAGGAGAGAGTCGGCGAACTCGAGGAGCTTCTTACCAAGTTTAAGACCGAATACAACCCCAACTTCAACGATGAGGGTGTCAAGGCGGCTATTCGGTCGTTTGAGGATTACTCGGCACGCCAGGCGGCGAATGTTGAGGAGGTTCTCCCTGACGAGGATATCTTGAGTGTCCTTAAGGAGGATAGTGAGAGTAATGGTATCAACTGGAGTGAGTTTGAGGAGGGTGAGGGAAGTGATACTGATATCCGTAAGTCAACCAACACTCACATGAAATGATGTCTTGCTAACACATCCGTCCAGTCTACAACTTTGAGGCCTACCTACCTACTCCCGTCCGCTCTTTTCTCCACGGCACCATCGACTCACTCCGCGTATGGGCCATCACCAACGGCATCCTCGCCGACAACTCCGCTCCCGGCAAGGAATCAACTCTCGTCCGCGCCGCCCGCGAAGCCCTCGACGCCGCCAACCGCGACCTCACCGACAAGCAGACATCCCTCTCCGTTGAGCAATCCGACCTCGACACAGACTACGGGCCCGACGACATCTTCCGCGCCCTCAAGGGCAAGTGCGTTTCCCTCGAGGCGGGAGAATACACCTACGAGCAATGCTGGCTGGACCGCACCAAGCAAAAGTCCAAAAAGGGTCACGGACAGAGCAACATGGGTAACTTTAAGCGCATCGATCGCGAGATGGCCGACGAAGAGGAGCGAATCGACGGCAAGAGTCTCGGAAAGGGCGAGAGGATGGTTCTGCGCTACGAGGACGGTCAACAGTGCTGGAACGGACCCCAGAGGAGAACCGACGTCTGGCTCGGCTGTGCTGAGACTGAAGAGCTTTGGCGCGTGAGTGAGAGCGAAAAGTGCGTGTACAAGATGGAAGTCGGTACACCCGCCGCTTGCGACTTTTCGAAATGGGATGTTGGAAGTCAACCCAAGAAGCCCCGATCTAGAGATGAGCTATAGATGAGAGGTTTTTGGAGGACGAAAAGAAGCAAGCAAGCCGAGCCATGTCATTAGAAGGAGTTTGTTTATCGATTAGAAAGAATAAAGATCTACCTATATCTTTACAGAAGATTTGTCCGTGCATGCATATACGGATGGGGGATGATTTGAGGAGGGTTTGGTCAATGGTCTTTGTGTTCAGTCCAGGCTACTGATGGTCAAGACTTGGGTGAGCAGCTGTCGATGTGAGTTAAAATTGCAGTGAAGGTGCCATCTTTGGGGGTGGCAGGCAGTGCATCAGGCGTATTCTGGTGAAGCATTGGAGGGGTTAAAGTTGCAGTGAAGAGAGGGCTGGCCGTATGGCAAGGCTATTGTGAAAAGTATTACATTGGGCAAAGTAAACTTGCATCCAGAGGCAATGTATCAGTCCATCGTTTTCACTTAAATCTAGGATCAGTGAAACCCCGTCAAGTATTCTTCTCGGGCTTCTTGACTTGGCTTGTTCACTCTGTTGCAGGACAATGCATCAGTCTATCCGCCGTTCTGCTCAGACCTCAGACGTGATTAAAATCGCAGTGAAGCTGAAGGGGATGGTTCCATTGCATTCAGCGGCAGTGCATCAGGTCGTTGTTTTGCTCTGGCCTGGGAGGAGGTTAAAACTGCAGTAAGAAAGGGGGCGTTGCGCTGGTGGCAGTGCATCAGCTTATGGTTTCTCTGACCCGGGAGAGGGTTAAAATTGCAGTGAACATTCGCCCCGTATTTCATATTCAAGATGCTCAGTTCGCTGTAGGCCTCTGGGCGAAGTTAAAACTGCAGGGAAATGACTTTCCTCATATGGATGGATTCATGGAAGTCGGTCGGATACAGTCGTTCGACCTCTGGGAGGAAGACCCAGGGAACGGCATCGGATCAAATTTGACTTTCTGCTTGACTCTCGAGGTCGAGTTTCTCAAGAGCCAGAGCAATATGAACTAGGTACACTGTGGTAGGTCGCTGGTTCAAGCTGCAGTGAAGGACAAATTATCCAAATGTGTAGTGTCATGCGCCTTTGCATCCAGTGGCAGATTATCTTTTTCCATCTAGGCCAACGCTCGGAGGGTGTTAAAACTGCAGTGCAAGTCGCCTAATCGAGTAGTCGCTTATATGGAAGTCGGATGTAGCGGTCCATTGGTTTGTTTAAACCTGAGAGAGGGTTAAAATTGCAGTGCAACTTATCAGACAGTAAGGCTGATTCTTGAGACTGCCTCTCTCAAGACTTGGAGCAGTGCTCGCTACTCTGTTGCAGTCCCTGGGAGAGTGTTCAATTTGCAGTGAAGGTAGGGCACACCCGATGTGAGGAAAGTCAACTTGCATTACGGCAGTTGACTTATTCCAAAGGCAGTGAGAGCTGTTCGGGGACAGATCTCTCGACAGAATTGACTGTATGTTCAGCTTTCGAGGCTAGTAATACTCACCTTGTTGTGCTCAAAGGTTTCTGGATCACCACTCTTCCACTGCATTGTTTTACGCGGTTAGACAGGCATGAAAGTAAAGCCAAGATCTGGTGTTGGCATGGAAAGTTGCCTTGGCCTCTGCCCTAGGGAGAGGTTAATATTGCAGTGAAGGCCTCACGCCCATAGGGGGTAAGGAAAAACAGCGGAATGGCTTACACCAAAATTCGCTGATCTCCCATCAAGATCCTTTCGCTGTTTCTCCTTACCCCGAGGCGCCCTCACACGCCCTGGACACACCGTCTTTCTTTTCAGAAACTAGAGTGTGCATATTATTGCGGTCCCTCGGAGGGGGTCAAAATTGCAGTGAAAATTGGTGGAAATGACTTGCATTGTATCAGTAGATTGGTGTCTGGACAACTCCCAGAGGGTGTTAATTTTGCAGTGAAGGTAAGTATCTTTCCTATTCGAAATTGTCAAAACTTCAGTTGCACATCGTCTCGCTCCGGATTCTAGAGTGTAAGTTCTTCGCTTTGATCAATCTTGTGAGGGGTTAAAACTGCAGTGAAGGTGTCGGAGGCAGACTGGAGAGGGTCGTTGGGACCGACTTTCCGCTTCGTTCTCAAGGGCCAGAGTGTTTCTCACTACTCTGCTGCATGCTGCTGGAGTCAGCTGAAATTGCAGCCAACGAAGATGCTATGTCGCATCTAGTTGCGTAGCTTGCGCATCCTGCTGCCGTGCTTCGGAGGGGGTTAAAATTGCAGTGAAAACAGGTGTGAATCCACCGCAAATTTTTCATAACCAGACTCTTTCCTCTGTTGCAACTTCTCAGAGTCGGTAATAAGTACAAGCTAAGCGGTTTCCCGCTATACAAGACAGCTGGCTCAGAATAAAAGAACCGAGGTATAGAGACACGACTGAACACAAACTTGGAGCTTTGTGAGATGGCATACAAGATTCGATACCTCAATCCAGTCTTCCCATAGACACGCTGGGCGCATCTGCTATCAGTGGCAGTGCATCGGTCTGTCGAATTGATCAAACCTCGGGGGAGGTTAAAATTGCAGTGATGCCCGAATCTTTTTCCACCTTCCTAGCTACAGGCGTTGATGCCAGTTGGTATCTAACCAAGAAACAGAGGGGATTTAAAACTGCAGTGAAGAGTACATGATGATGTGGGCTGCGTTTCTCGTAAAAAGCTACAAGGCTTAATTTGTTGCAGCGCCTTGGGAGGGCTTAAAGTCGCAGTGAAAATTGGTGTGGGCGACCCAGCGATCCTCATACGTGGCTACTCCAGTCTGTGCCCTGAGGAGGGGGTTAAAACTGCAGTGAAAGGAGGATGAGTCTCAGGTTTGCGGACAATGTTGCCATTCCCCACGAGGCGTTGAATTTGCAGTGAAGGAGTTCAATGTAACTCTCCTTAGCTTGCTCTATTGCCATTTCCCGGGATGTGTTAAACTGGCAGTGAAGTTCGGTACTGTCATTTAAAAGCCAATTAATCATAGTCGCCCTGTTATATGCTGTCGAAGGAGGTATCAAGCGCAGTGCGTGTTTTGTGAAAAGCTACAAGACTCAATCTATTGCAGCTCTTTGGGAGGGGTTAAAATTGCAGTGAAGATCAGTGTTGTCGTGGTTGAAGCCAATCAATCATGCTCGCCCTGTTATATACTGTCGAAGGAAATATAAAGCGCAGTCAATGACAATCGAAGCACGTTAGCTGTATGCCTTGACATTCGCAAGTCTCTCGTCTTTGGTCAATCCTTGAGAGAGGTTAAAACTGCAGTGAGAGTGGTTGGTGGAGAGTTGTACTCGCCTCTCTTCCACCAAGGCCATAACAATATGGATACGTATGCTTGCCAGGTTGGAAATACTCGTGGTACTATGTGGTTTGGACCTTGGAAGGGGATTAAAACTGCAGTGAAGGAAGATGGTGTCAAGCCCATGTCAGAAGCCGCCTGGCTTACTTTGTTGCGTTGCCATTCCCTGGGAGGAGGTTAAAATTGCAGTGAAAAATAGGAATCCGTCCAATACAAAAAAGGAATAATATGGCACATCCGTCCGACTGAGAAGAAGACACCCAGGCTCTAGTACTTCGCGCTCCTGGCAAGACTGAAGCCTACTGCCAATCCATCATAACATGAGTACAGGGTGAGAAACTTGAAGTTGAGCATAGAACTTCAATCGGAAGCACCGTTGGACAAGATCGGCCAGTATCATACGGTAATCATGGCCATAAGATCTATAAAAATTAGTATAGGGATATACCACTTCATGATCAGAACTCATGATACGGCATGGCGTGCTGGCAGTCCATCAAGCCGACATCATGACCACAATTCATGATGGCTTATGTAACACTTCCCCACATGAAATCGCGTCGCATCCAAACCTCCAAGAAAATCATCACCAACATCTCCCCTCCCCACCCTCCAACTCACGCACCCGCCATGGCTGGAGGACGCAAAGCCAAACCCGCGCCCCCCAAAGGCCCATCATCGACACTCGTCCTCGACAATGGCGCTGCGACCATCAAAGCTGGCATCGTGCGCGATGGAAAATTCGACGACCCTCGAATCATCCCAAACGTCATCGCCCGCGACCGCGCGCGCAAAGTCTACGTCGCTTCCGAGATTGAGAAATGCCGCGATTTTGGAGAGATACAGTTTAGAAGACCCGTGGAAAAGGGATTCATCGTCAATTGGGAGGCGCAGAAAGAGATCTGGGATCGTGAGATTTTTGAGAACAAGGACTTTGGGATTGACCCGGCTGAGGCGAGATTGATACTCGCTGAACCACCTAATGGATTGCCTATACTGCAGACGAATTGTGATCAGATTGTTTTTGAGGAATATGGGTTTGACAGTTACTATCGCGGCATAGGTGAGCCGCATTGGCTTCTCGTATACTTCATCGCTGACCAGACAGGGCCGACGTTTAATGCCTACCACGATATCCAAAACATCTTCAGAACACCCCAAGATGTCCCGACCGTCAGTAACACTCCCGCCGAAGCCGTCATGGTAATCGACTCCGGATACTCGCACACGACCATCACACCACTCCTCCGCGGCCAACCTCTACACTCGGCAGTCAAGCGATTAGACGTCGGCGGCAAGGTCCTCACCAACTACCTGACGCGATTGATCTCTCTCCGTCACTTCGATATGCGAAACGATACATATATTGTCAACGAGATGAAGGAGCTGTCCTGCTACGTCTCAGCTGACTTCAAAGCTGATCTGGAAAAGTCATGGAAGGGCACGAGAGGGGATCGACGACCGGATTATTTGTCTGGAGGTGGCATTGCCAAAGACTACATCCTACCTGACTTCCACACCCACTCGAAAGGACGATTATGCGACTACGATCCGTCGCGACATTCGAAAGCAAGAAAAATGGCGAACCAGTCCGAAGAAGACGCTCTCACACTACGAAACGAAAGATTTACTGTTCCTGAACTACTATTCAGTCCATCAGATGTCGGAATTAGGCAGCCCGGCCTCGCTGAATTGGTTCAAGAATCTCTCAACGAACTCCCCATCGGTCTTTGGCCCAGTCTTCTAGCCAACATCATCGTCGTAGGCGGCAACACACATTTCGACGGGTTCATCCAGCGATTACAAAAGGAAGTTGTGCAGCGCGTTCCGGACGATTGTATAGTGAGAGTCGCGAGACCTGCAGATCCAATTACACACACATGGTACGGTGGTGCGAATCTGGCGAGTCATCCGCATATCGAGAGGTTGGCGGTTACAAAGAAGGAGTACGAGGAGCACGGTGCTGCGTGGGTTGCTCGGAAGTTTGCTTCTGGGTTGGGGACGTGAAGGACGAACGAGATTAGAAAGATCTCTTATCAGATTTTGACTCGGCTGGAACAAAGGTCCTCTGCGCTCCGTGACAAGATGTTTCACAGGCCCGGCAGCTCGTTGGCTGGTGCTCAAAAGTACACATTCGGTTGAGAACAGTTCTCGGAGGTAAAAAAGCCCCGGGCTCACGTCACTCAGGAACAAGGACAGACAGGTTCGGCGTACATCAAATGGCCCGACCCGGCCTGCGCAGGCTTTGAGTGTCGGCAGTATGCGCCACGTATACACGGGATGCCAACTCAACTGGACGTGCGATGTGCATTTGGACCGGTCCGATCCCGTACATTACACCTTATGTCTTATCTGAGGTTTATTATATTGGGGTTTACCTATCAATATCGGCTGATGGACATAAAGAGGTTGGAGTAGGTACAACATCTACTTCAAGTACATCACAAGAGAGGCGCGAGACAGTCGTTCTGTCAACTCAAATTACTAGATAGTATCCATCTATACACACATACACCTTTGTACAATGCGCCTCATCCATAGGTATCACAATTTAATATTTCCACACAATCTACTCCTCAACTCTCACGATAATCTTACCCCCACTGGACCCCTTCTTCAAGTGCTCATACGCCTTATCCGCTTCCTTAAACCCAAACGTCGAGTCAATAACAGTCTTGACCTTGCCCTCCGCAATCCAATCCCTCAACTGGTTCAGGTCCTTGGTCTTGTTTACCGTCATGTAAGCCACAAACTTGGTCTTTACGCCGCCCAGGAACGAAGGACGCGCGATGTTGGTGGACAGACTGAGGAAGCTCCTGGGTGAAATATGGCCGCCGACGAAAACGTAGCTGCTTCCAGGAAGGAGATAGTCGTTTGACGAGCCGTACAGGTTTGGAGGCGAGTTTCCTACGTTGTCGACGCAAAGGCTAAAGACTTGTCCGCGCTTGCGCAGCTCGGCCATGACGTCGCTCGTCTTGTAGTCAATGATATCGTCGGCGCCCAAGTTCCTGCAAAGATCTGCCTTGCCGGTTGAGCACGAGACCGTAACGTGACAGCCCAGCGCCTTGGCAATCTGAATACCCCAAAGCCCAACACCTCCCGAACCACCGTTCAAAAAGACCTTATCGCCGCTCTTGACATACGGCTGAATGCTCTGATACGCAGTGAGTCCCGCAGTTCCCACACCAGCAGCCTGATCCAGATCCATATCTCTAGGAATAACGCTATACCCCTCCTTGTCGCAGACTGTAAACTGGGACAGCGAGCCGAATGCCTTAAGCGGGTTTGCGCGCGCGAGGACATGATCGCCTTCCTTGGCATCTGTGACGTCCGATGCGACGGCGACGACGCGGCCGCTGAGATCCATGCCGGGAATCTTGGGGTACGAGGTGAGTGCGCGCGAGGCG
This sequence comes from Fusarium brachygibbosum, assembly GCA_018886245.1. Classification (NCBI taxonomy): domain Eukaryota; kingdom Fungi; phylum Ascomycota; class Sordariomycetes; order Hypocreales; family Nectriaceae; genus Fusarium; species Fusarium brachygibbosum. The sequence continues at coordinate 292,661 of JAEKIX010000026.1, forward strand.
ATGCCTAGCTCGATGATCTTGTAGTCTGCTGGGTTGAGGGCGGCGCGGGAGACTTGGACGAGGATCTGACCTGGTTTGAGGGATTCGGGAGTTGGTTTGGGGATCGTGGGGTGGAAGTTGAAGACGGATTCGAAGGTGCCTGGGTTGGCTACCTGCCAGGCTTGCATTTGTTCTGCCATTGTTGTGGTATAGTATGAGATTTTGGTGTTGCGAGTCTGTTGTTGTTGAGTGTAGGATCTGAGTGTGAGTTGAGTTGAATTGGGAATGTGGTGATGAAGCTATGTCGATGATGAAGCTATGTCGATGATGAATGCGTAAAAGTCAATTGAAGGGTATCACATGAGAATTATGATATCAATTCCTATCAATGTGAATCATGGTTATAAGTGGAAATGACGTCTTGGAAAGAGAAAAAGAGGCGAAAAATTGCGTGGGTGGAGACACCGAGATATGAGCCGAAAGGACCAGAACTGTTCTCGAAGGCATCATTTCATGGGGGGAAATTCCTTTATCTTGGTATTTTTATTATTATCCCGACTTGTTACATTTAACAAACCATCCATTTGTTGAACAGTATTGAATCGTCAATGTCGGAGCTGGTCATCATGAGCCATTCAAGATATGTAGACGCTGTCTCAATTTCATCGCGTGATCTGATCTCCCATTCCATTCAGTTTCAAGCGGCAGAGGCCTCACTTGAAAGCCATGCCTGTTCATTTCAATGCATACGTCGACTTGGACGCATTAAGCTTGCTTGTAACATGAATGCGCAGGGTAGTATCTCCGAATCAAGCTTTGGATGTAACCCACGAAAAAGTCACTGTAGCTAGCTGTTCAATGCTCCCGGAGAATCGTCTTGCAAAAAGAAGTATTGCCCGTGATTTTGAGAGATATTAACACTTGTTAAGCAGACTTTCTTGACCAAGGGGTCAGTTCAGCCTGGAGTTGTCGCGCATTTCCTTCTCTCCCAATGTCGCGTCTCAAATTTGGCTGACAATACTATAAAAGACTGGACGCGTCTCAGTCACGGCAGGGACCGTCGAGTAATTGTTATCGCCCATTTGACGATGGCTTCATGAGCGATATCGCGGTAAAGATAGGCGCATTTTCGGGAGGCAGAGAGAGGGAGAGTTGACTTGGGCGCGGTGTGGAAAATTTTGATGCGATGAGTGATTCTGGGTTGCCAAATGGTCGGTTTTGCGTGATTTGAGGCGCGTCGCTGAATGATTGAGAGCTACTCATTCCTCATTGCTCTCAGTAGAGTGAGTTGGCGTACTCGGCCATATTGTCTATCGCGATCTTATCTGTAATCTTTTTCAACATCATCTCGGGATAAACTCATTCTCGTCTCGGGCCCATTGATCAACGCTGGATCCTCAAAACAAACGCGGGGCTCGTCAACTTTAAAACACAGACGTGTTCGGTTCGGCGTGATCTCGGTCTATGAACAGACTGTCGGGTCAGACTTGTCAGAGATCTGTGATAAAGGGTTCTGGGGAAAAAACTGAAAGATCTCGGTGTTATTATTTTTTACTGGAGTCCCTGTCGCGTGGTGGTCCATGATATGGATCGTCGTTCGTCGCTTCTCGCTTGAGTCAGATTCTGGGGTATGGAGTTGCGATGCTTACTCAAGATGGAGTGAGCGCACTAAATTGGATCCCCTAGCAATGAAAAAGTCAATGGATGATCTAGGGTAGTTCCAATGCAAGGAACTTGTCGCGTTCAAATCAACAGTACGATTGCATTGCAATGAGTCTGATGATTTCATCGTCTTTTCGTAACGTATGTTGAAATCATAGCATGTCACCGTGGGAAAGAGATCGCCATAAATATGATCATGCCATTGTAAAAAGTCGGTCGTGGTGTCGATTATATGACATGTAACCATAGGCAAATGCCGTCGAACGAGCAAACAAGTACGAAAATCACATACGATGCCTTCAGCTCCGTAGCGATCGCCGTTATAAAGTCAAAGTTACAGTTTATCTTGTTTTCTCTCTACCACACCAGAAAGAGAAAAATGAGCATCACGAGATGTTGTCATCAAAAGAGGGTAACGATATTCACAAGAGCTGACTGCAGCGATCGTTACATGACGATCTTGGCGCCTTGGCAACAAAAGCCTCTGATGTTATGTACGACGTAAAGATCAACTAGGATCTAGGTATTTTAGATACCAGTGGCTGAAAAGACATGAACCCTATCTGTCCAATTCATGGCTTGAATGATCATGCGTATTGATCTTCTTGACCGATTGAACTTTGTGAATGGACCGGTCGAAAATTCAACGTTGCTATCCAAAAATGGACGTATCATTGGCGATTGTTACATGCGGGGAAGAAACCGATTAGATGGTGGTGGTGGGATGGGTTGAGTGAATGGCAGCGGTGATCAGCAAGCGAGAGAGGGAGAGCGAGCTTGAGCTTGGACTCCGAGACAAATGATGGTTGTCCTTGGTAATCATGACCTCGAGACAAAAGACTGCATCTGGAACCTGGAGAACATTGTCCGCTTACTATTTGCTAACTACTGCAGAGTGAATCTTTGATGGTGAGAGGCGAATGATAGACAGGCCTAATTACGAGAGGCGAATAATAGATGGTTCGTCAAAGCTGATGCTTCGAGGTTCATTCACTACTGACGGAGAGGATTTGGAGAACAGTACAGAGCAGTGTACCTGGTGACAGACTGGAATGGGGAGCATCACAACGCCACCCATTCATCAATAGCGAGATCCGATCAAGCGCCAAAAGATCAGCACCAAAAGACAAAAGACAATGGGAGGAGACAATACTGCATTTGGAATTCTCATCCGTTTCAGCACGTGTATTCTCGGAACACGGCTTATTACCTTTTGTCATGAATTGCAAAGCTGAATCTCGGCCGAAGACTTTTTCTTCAAAAAGGATCCGTCACGAGTACACTACACCCCCGGTTTAGGCGTATTCCATCAGCTGCCCGGGGGGGATATTTCTGACACGATGGCTTCAGAGTGAGTCCGGCCGAGACCCACTTGGTACCGAATCCGTCCTGCACAGCACTTTGATGATTAGAACCAATCACGACGAGATCTGGAAGGGTAAGGTAAGGGGAACCGAAAAGAGCTGGGGGTGTGTGTCTTGTCAAAGTCCATCTCCCTCTACTGTAGACGCCACTGGCGGGGGAGACCAACTGGAGTCAACTGGAGACAGACCACTGTAAAGAGAATCTGGGTACCTATGGATGGACAGTTCGGCTAAGCACAGGCCTTTGCTTGGTAATGGTTTGACAACTTTGTTCATTACTCTATCTCAAATACAGTAGTAAATATCCGTTAAAAAAAAACTGGATAATATCTGGTCTGGTCTGGTCTGGTCTGGTCTGGTCTGTTCTTTTTCTTGCGTGTCTCGTGACCATGGCCACTCCGTAGTCTTCCTGGATATTGGATGTTAGCTAATACAATGGATCGATTCCGAGACCGTGGTTCAGGACGTGCGCAGTGGCGAGAAGAAGGATAGGAAAAGGCGATTTCCGATCGATGACAGTTTGTAACTCTGCTGATCTGATCCGAGTGAAAAACATTGTCAACAAAAGAATCGTATTATTTTTAGACAAATTTCTAGAGTCAGTCACACGTAAAAGCTGGATGATATGTGTTACAAGTTCTGTGCAACGATCCTCAAGAACCCCCTTTCCGAAACGCTTTACTTTTTGTCCAATGCTTCTACTACTAATCTCCCGTGCTGAACACGAAGGAATATCCTTCACGTAATTAATTAATTGGTATCCGTTTTCTTCTGTGACTGTTGGGTTCCAACTTCTGCAACGACGTTGCCCGATGTCCAGGTAAAAAAAAGGTAACAAGCGGCTAAGCTACGGAAACGGCGTTACCAAGGCCAAGAGTACTGACTGTACAGTACTGTAAGGATCCGAGTATCCGTAAGTGCATGCGCCTGAGACTAGACCAATTCCCGGCAACCGCGTGTAAAGGATTCACTGCACTCATAACAAGAGACAATGGTGGTGTGTGTGACGGCCTTGGCTTTTGGGCTGGACTCAATTGCCAGGCCCTGACGTTTCGGCCCGGAAATTATGCATGACAAAAAGCGATTCGCGGCTCCTCGTGACGATGGTGGCTTATGTACGGTACTGTACAGTATTCGCTTGGCTGAAGTTCCCTTACTATGTATGGTACGTGGTAGATTGCATCAGACTGAGTTATCGTGAAATCACAACATCAACCACAATTGGCAGGAGTTCATCATCAGTGACATATTCCTTCTCGGTGAAATAAAGACAACTCGGCCTTTCTCTTCCCCCGCGTTCTATCGCTTGTGGTGAAAATCCGGAGAGAGATTCTGGGGATTACTATGGGCTTGTGCAGAAACATTTCTTGTCTCTCGGTGGTTGACTCGGAGGCACTCTGTTGGTATATTCTGGGGGAGGGGGCCATGGGGAAGCGAAGCGTGTGTGTGGTGTTGATGGGACAAGTTTTGACAGGTGATGATACGTACTTCCCCCTAGTTTCCCCGGAAGCAAGGACAAAAGAGAGGTCAATGAGGAAGAGACTATTACCCCAAAGACCCAGAGTTTTCTTTTTTCTTTGGTGTTCGTTCGTTAGGCTGCGGGTGACGGTGGTGAACTCGGTCAATTACAACCATGACCCCATATCCCCCGTGGACGCTGAGCAGGGGCGCAGCGCTACCGTCTCGAGTATCACCGAGAATGTGCCATTGGGGAGGGACCCGACCCAGCAAAGGGGTCTGTCTACTCCTTGGGATATGTCTTTGGTCTGTTGTCTATTTCCCCACGTCGGCGTTTTTGGGAACAAAAAAGTTGGAGTGAAGGAATTGCTCGTGACTGGCTGAATGCAGCAATTCAAGACTTTTGGTTAAAATGTGGGATAGGGGATTGGATGGGATAGGTAACAAATGCAGCAAGCAGGTATGCTTACTGCAATTGGCATTGCATTTCTACTAATGTTACCGCCAGATCAGCGCAACAGCACAGCACACGCATACATCGCATCTAGAACTTTACAGGTGATCTTGGAGATTCAATCATTGACTAATTAGGACAATAATTGAGTAAAAAGGTCTCCATACCGCCAGCTTGGGTAGGTTCGTTCCCGTATCCGTCCGTCCACCGTCAGACCTTGACTCGGAAACTTGGAATCAACCATCGAGTTTCTGACCTGACTCTAGAACTCTCGATGGAAACAGCTGTACTGTAGAAGTCCCGTGCACAGTTCAGTCTCCCGAGGGTGCGGCAAAGAGAGTGAAAGAAAGGAAATAAACGGCCGGCCATACTCGCGGCGCTTCTCTGGGACATGTCCATTCTGGGCTGTTCCTCCACCCTCCACTCTCCATCCCTCCCCCCCGGTACAAACCGTTATGGGCCAACGCTTCCACCTATGCCACTCACTCGTCCACTAATGAGAAACTGCTGCTTCTCTCTCTTTTATTGCTTCGGCCCTACTTCGTAGCAAAAAAGGAGCTGGAGGGGCCCGCCTTTCCCAATAGATGGATCCCCACGCGATTTTCCCCAGATGCAAGAGATTCTAGGCTGGGCGCGTGCGAGTGCAAGTTTTTCTTTTAATTAGGGAGGAACAAATTCTTTAATTGAAGGAGTCACTTTTTGCTGGATGGTGATTCATTGTCTGCAAATAGACTGTATATGAGCTGTGTTACACAATGTGATTATTTCTGTTGCTGTGTCAATACATGGTATGCAGTGAATAAATAACCAACAGTAAATGACTGCCCATACTGTAGTTATTCGCCATCAATCGGAATGCTATTCAACGGTAATGACCGTCACTTTGAATGTCTCCATCACCATCGCATCTGAAAAAAAAAGGTTAGGTCGCGTCTCCGTATTTTTTGCCATGTTTTATTATTTTCACACCCTTGTTCTCTTTTTTGCGGCCGCCTCCGCACTCTTTTTTAAAGTGCTTGGGGGAACTTCGAGGGGGCGTGTCTTGTAGGTCCCATGCCCCCCCAGGTCCAGTACCTCCTTTACCCCTGCTACCCCATTTACCGTGCCCCATGGGCCCCCGGGGACTTATTGCTAGGGGCTAAAAAAACAGGCTAACACTAACAACTTTCGCATACTCCGAGGCAGAGAGAGACTGTCTCTTTGGGAGCGTCTTGTCTGAGCTGCATCTGGATGCTCGTGAACGGCCAAAGGGTGTACTAGGTTAGGGTTACTGGTACCAGAGAAAGGGTAAGTAACATTGAGGATCAATCAAATCTTGTACCACTCACTGGTCTTGGCTTAGTTGAGTTTAGCTTTAGCGTTTTAAGTCCTTTAGTTGATTGTTGTTGGCTGCCACTTTCGAGCAGCTGTTGATGAGAGATGCGCGATGGTCTGGCTGCAGCTCCCGAACCTTGCCCATGCTTTTCCACTTGCCCCATGCTCATGCCATCGGGAATCAGACTAGCTAGACCTAGACTTGTACCTACACACGATCAGACTCTGGACTCTTGTTCTTCTTTTCCTCGTCAGAGATTAAATAGACCTCTTCTGCCCCCCCCTCGTACAACTGTTTCGTTCCATCACATCACAACAATTCTTCTCTTCCCCTCCTCACCCCTCCTTCCCTCTCTCTCTCTTGTGATTCATCTTCACAATAACTACATTAACCTTCCTCCTCCTCCTCTCTTCTGCCTGGCCAGAACTAAAACAACCAGAACAACAACAGAACAACACTCTTCAAAATGGGCGTTGCAGACACCCATAACGACGAGCGACACGGCTCCGTCGCCCTCCAGACTGCCGAAAATGTCGAGCAGATCGAGGCTCCCGTCACCTGGAAGGCCTACATGATGTGCGCCTTCGCCTCTTTCGGAGGCATCTTCTTCGGTTATGATTCCGGTTACATCAACGGTGTCAACGGCTCCAAGTACTTCATCGAACAGGTCGAGGGCGCGGGTGCTACCAAGCTCTCCGAGAGCCACCAGTCTCTCATCGTCTCCATTCTCTCCTGCGGTACCTTCTTCGGTGCCCTGATCGCTGGTGATCTTGCCGACCGCATCGGTCGCAAGTGGACTGTCATTATGGGCTGCGTCATCTACTCCATTGGTGTCGTTATCCAGATGATCACTGGTCACGGTGACCCTCTTGCCTGTATCGTCGTCGGTCGTCTTGTTGCTGGTCTCGGTGTCGGTTTCGAGTCCGCTATTGTCATTCTCTACATGTCTGAGATTGTAAGTTACACACTGTCACTTTCGCTTCGTTTCCTTTTGCTAACAGCGTCTTTCTCCAGTGCCCCAAGAAGGTCCGTGGTGCTCTTGTCGCCGGTTACCAATTCTGTATTACCATCGGTCTCCTCCTCGCCGCCTGCATCGTCTACGGAACCGAGGACTTCTACTCCATGAAGTCTTACCAGATCCCCATTGGTATCCAGTTCCCCTGGGCTGTCATCCTCGCTGTTGGTCTCTTCTTCCTTCCCGACTCTCCTCGATACTTCGTCAAGCGTGGTCAGATCGAGAAGGCTGTCGACGCTCTCTCCCGTGTCCGTGGTCAGCCCAAGGACTCCAAGTACGTCCAGTCTGAGATTGCCGAGATCGTCGCCAACGAAGAGTACGAGCGCCAAATCATTCCCTCCACCTCTTGGTTCGGCTCTTGGGCCAACTGCTTCAAGGGCAGCCTCTGGGATGGCAAGTCTAACCTCCGCCGAACCATCCTCGGTACTTCTATGCAGATGATGCAGCAGTGGACCGGTGTCAACTTCATCTTCTACTACTCTACTCCCTTCCTCCAGTCCACCGGTGCCATTGACAACGTCTTCCTCATCTCTCTCGTCTTCACCCTTGTCAACGTCTGCTCCACTCCCCTGTCTTTCTGGACTGTTGAGCGATTCGGTCGCCGATCTATCCTCCTCGTCGGTGCCCTGGGTATGCTTATCTGCCAGTTCCTCGTCGCCATCATTGGTGTCACTGTCGGCTTCAACCACACCCACTCTTCTCCCACTGCCGATGACCCTGACCGCATGATCGCCAACAACATCAGTGCCGTCAACGCCCAGATTGCCTTCATCGCCATCTTCATCTTCTGGTTCGCCTCCACCTGGGGTCCTGGTGCCTGGATCGTCATCGGCGAGATCTTCCCCATCCCCATCCGATCTCGTGGTGTTGGTCTCTCCACCGCCTCCAACTGGCTCTGGAACACCATCATTGCCGTCATCACCCCCTACATGGTTGGCGAGAACCGAGGTAACCTCAAGTCCTCCGTCTTCTTCATCTGGGGTGGTCTCTGCACATGCGCCTTCGTCTACACTTACTTCCTCGTTCCCGAGACCAAGGGTCTGTCTCTCGAGCAGGTTGATAAGATGATGGAGGAGACCACTCCCCGAACCTCTGCCAAGTGGCGACCTCATGAGACCTTTGCCCACACCATGGGTGCTGGTGACATGAAGATCGTCCCCAAGACTGAGCACGACGACCACGTCTAAGCTAGTCGCTCTACCACAATGTTGTTACTTTTTTGATATGGAGGATATTTCCTTTTATAATTATACCTGAATGTTTAAAGGTCATGGCGATATGATCTAAGATGAGACGAGAACGCGGAAGTACATGAGAATAATGTGTATATATCTCAAACAGAATGATATGATCAAGTTATCTAAACTCGCTGCCTTTGCCAAACTGTGACTGCCTTGATAAATCCGATTGTGACTTTGTCCGTGAACTTCTGAGCCAGTTTCAGTTTCAATGCCGGAACTCATCAACATCCAACACTTGGCGCACTCAATTACTACCTCGCGCAATTACTAAGTCGCATTTCTGTTTCTTGAGTAACGATGAATGTGATCGACGAGTCAAACCAAGTATTATGAGGTATTCGCGTCAAACTCTATTCGCAAATTTACCGTTATTACTACAGCAACGAAATTCGGATCTGCTCTGTCGGTCAGATACTTGAGAATTGCAACAGACACAGATTATACTCCGAGAAGAGCCTAATAAACTCTCTGCTGTATTTGGTTCTTTGGTGCGAATGTATAAACTCAAGGGAATGAACACTATCAGAGGAGTATACGAAAGAAACTCTGGTACAAAACGCATTGTTGGAAGGGTAGAGAAGCAACAAGGTTCGCACCCTTGAAAAAGAACCCAAATCTATACTTCAAAGAGAAATTTCCAGGAGATAGATCCTGCAAGATTTTAATTGAGGTTCAAATAAGATTTGCCCAGTGTGTTGCGGATAAAATAAGGTCAAGAAGGTTTCAGGCCGGATGTGCCGGATAGATCCAGCCATACGGAAGCATTGCGACAAGATTAGTGGCATGATTGATTAGAGATCTTACGATATCACTGGTTCTTTCAGATCTTTGATATGATGGTTCAATCATTGGGGTCTTGTGACATTTGCGTAGCTTGTATCCTTTTCTCGAAGTTGATTTATTGCTTTGATGGCTTTTGTTGGCTATGGAATCGATAACCACGATGGACTCACTTTTGTAACTATGTATAGCTTACATTGGCAGCGAGTGTGCGTCTGATGCGTTTAAGCTTCTTCGGTATTAGTTTTGAGAGTAGGGTTTCAACGAGAAGTATGTGATATGGAAGTCCGTCGAGTTATCGGCGAACGGCAATATCTTTGACCTCACAGTCGATGATATCCACAAAAGCTAAATCCAGATATGAATCGCATGAAAGACCGTCTCTTGGTAAGTGGTCAGGGAATCAGAAACTCTCTTGGAAACCGCATCATTCACATGATCAGCCGTTGTCTTCCGAGTTGCCTTCTATCGGATCCCCCTGTCCAAGGTTACGGTTTAGATACTGGGACTCTTCTGAGCTTAAGCTTGTGTTATGGCCAAGATTTGTCAGAAGGCATCAACCAGAAATAAAGTTTCAGGAACCGGGATGAGTCTTATATGAGAGGGATGGATCTAGATAAAGAAGAAGCGTTTAGATAGAGTAGTTATGCTTCAAGTACTGGACCGTTTAGCTGCAAAGCGGAGTATATTTGTATTTCAGGCTACGTGCAATAGAGCTAGCTCGAGATCTAAGGTCAGATTCCAAGATCGGATTGTGATGCTTAATATAGAAATTGTCGGATAAGCTACTGCAAGCCATAACACAGCCCCTGCAATCTTCCCAGCCTTTCAGCCTTTCAGCTGTTCAGTTTCTCAGCTCTTCAGCTTCCTAGCACCAGCCTCCAAACCAAAATAGTTGTATCATCCTACTATATTATTTCTTTCTACTAGACTCTCAGTACAAACATATGCGAGGTCAACCTTGAGCCAAGGAGATTCGAAAGGACATGTCATATTATGATGAATGGATTTCCAGTCCTGGATCTATACCTTTAGCAATATGTGAGTGAAGACTAAACTAAACTGTCTATAACTTAACTAGCCTTACTTGTTGAAGGCCTATGATAAAGGATGCTAACATCTGGACCTTGTCTAGCCTCTCAAGGGGGTAACAGAAAAGATGACCTCTAAGTATTAGGGTACAAAAATAAATATGCTAAGGACCTGCTCTAGACTGGCCTAACCCGACCCACTGATTTAGACTCTTATGCTCTCAGCGGCCAAATTCTCTGGCACTCTGGAGCTTCTTTTCATACCAGAAACTAACAAGAGCTGAGATCTGGCTGTGGAAACAAGCCTGCTATCGTCCAATCAGAGGTTGATGGAGTTACTGGAGTCTCGATAGGTCACTGAAGGAGTTTCCGGAGTGGAGATATCGGAATACGTCATGTTGAGCATATGGATTACTAAGGATACAACTCCACGGAACATCAAAGATAATCGATAAAAATCGCCAAGCATCACCGTCTCAACCTGCATCGCCATCGATCCAAACATTCATCAGAGCCAAGAACGAAAACCTCGTATTTCAGATCCATCATGACGCAAATCGGAATCTTCCCCGCTTCAGGTGCCCTGGGCACAAGCACATACACCCATCTGCTCTCTCAAGTCCCCAACGACAAAGTCACCCTCATCAACCGCTATCCCGAAAAGGTACCCAAAAAGTACACTGAGAAGGGAACAACGGTTCGTCAGGCTTCATACGAGTCTAGCGCTGAAGATCTCGAGGCCGTTTTTGCCGGCATCAACGTGCTCTTCCTCATCTCGTATCCCAGCCATGTCCACCAGTACAGGACAAAAGTACACACCAAAGCGATCGACGCAGCGGTCAAAGCTGGAGTCAAGCACATATTTTACTCGTCTTTGGGATTTGCGTCGATTAACGAGGATACTACCAAGGCGGAAGTCATGGGTGCACATCTTGATAGTGAGAAGCACCTAAAGGAAATCGCGCAGAAGGACTCTGCATTTACGTTTACGAGTGTTCGTGAGGGTCTTTACAGCGAGTCATTCCCTATTTACACTTCTTTCCTGGACTTGAAGAATCCGCCTTCCAAGGTTCTTATTCCTCACGATGGAAGTGGACCTGGTGTTAGTTGGGTCAAGAGAGATGAATTGGGAGAAGGAACTGCGCGTTTGATTGCTTCATACGTGGAATCGCCGTCATCCTTTGCTTATACCAACAAGATTGTCACTCTGACAGGAACAAAGGAGTTCACATTGACCGAGACAGTTGAGGTTCTTTCGCACGCTGCAGGCAAAGATTTTGCGATTCAACAGATTAGTGTTGAAGAGTATGTCAATTTGCCGCAGATCAAGGAGTACTTTGGCACAGAAGAGAAGGCGACGACTTGGGCTACTGCGTGGGAGGCTATTCGGGCTGGCGAGACGGCTGGTGTGACGTCGACATTGAAGGAACTTTTGGGACGAGAACCTGAGGCTTTTGAGAAGACTATTGAGGAGTTTGTCAGGAACTAGCGGTCAGATGATATTGGTCGATCAATTGTTTGTCGAGGTTGAGACATAGTCAAAGACAGAGGAAAAATACGAAGGTAGTTGACGGTCTAGGAGATGCATAACCATTTCTATTTTTAGTCTCCTGTCGATACCTAGCGGTAGTTGGTGCTGTGACGTGGCTGGTCTTCCGACATCTAGATCGGCGCCTCGTATATTTTTAAGTTTGGACAGCCGAAGAGAGGAAATGAGGCATTCATGCCAAGTATAGCGCAGAAATTCCTGAAAGATTCCACAATAGAGAACACGATACTATGTGCGCAAACACGTACTGTAGGAGGTAGTGATTGACATTAAGAATGATCAGGTTCGATCGGACTCTCCTGAGCTGTTGTGGGGAATTGACCCTGGGCATACGTCAGTGGATACTATAACTGTAACCATAAACCCAGTCAATTCGAGATGAGTTTGTCCTGAATTCGGAATACAATTTTTCCTATGCAGGGATAAAAGGAAAACAAAATCGGCTATCGGCAGTTGATCCGTCCTGAGCAGACCACGTGCATAGCATTCGTATTCTCTCAGCTTTCAGCTACAAGCCCTTTTTTCTACTATGCAAAGAGAAAAAGAGGCTGTGCAAGTCTCGGGAGTGGCGAAATATCGGGAGCCTCGGCAGGGCGGGACAAAGATCTAAGAATATTCCATCGACCATTCTGGGTCTTTTGAGCTTTGTCTGGACCGTGCCATAGTCAATAGGAGGCCGAATATGGTCCGTTTTAATGCGGGGACCTTGAGTTCCATGCATATGATGTCAACAAGTACCGATGCATGGACTCATTTCCGAGGTGATCGTCATGAAGATCTACTCGAAGCTCGTATTCAGAAATATATAATATCTGGAATATACCGTCTATTTTCCCAACTCATCATTCAGCATTCAATTCACTCATCAATCACTCACTCACTACTCCATCAATTAAACACCTTCAACCCACCAACCAACCAAACTCCAACCATCAAAATGCAGTTCAAGACTCTCTTCACAGCCTCTCTCCTCAGCGGTGCTGCTTTCGCTGCCCCCTCAAAGCCAACCTGCACCAGCGAGGCCAAGACCGAGAGCTCTCCCGTCCCCAAGACTTTCGGCCTCGTCGCTCTCCGATCTGGCAGCCCCATCCACTTTGCCAGCTTCAGCGCCACTGAGAGCGGCTTCGACCTCAACCTGCCCAAGGACAAGCAGGGCGCCAAGTGTGTTGGCGGCAAGGATCAGGGTACTGCTACTTTCCGCATCAGCAAGGCTCACGAGCTGGTCCTGTACAACACTGGCAAGGAGCAGCAGATTGCCTACACTGATCGATCAGGCATGGGTAAGTTTTAGTCCTCAAGTAAATTGTCTCGAGGAATGACTGCTAACAAGTAAATAGGCCAAGGTGTTCTTCAGTACACCAGCAAGAAGAACTACCCCCGTAACGCAGAGACCGAGGGCTGGAAGGTTGACAAGTCTGGAAACCTCGTCTTTGGCAGCAACAACGCTTCCTTCGTGGCCTGCCCCGGTCTCAAGGAGAGTGACCCTTGGAGTGTCTGGGTTGCCACTGGTACCTCGCACCCTGGTAACAGCGAGAAGGAGTGCCTTGGCTTCAACGCCCGCGTCTCCGAGATTGAGAAGCCTACTAGCTGCGTCTACTCCGAGTACAGCAACTAAGATTACGGCATATAGATAGAGTTTGGACTGTACATATTACTTTAGATTACGATTTCATGTATATTCAATGATCAATTATTCTTTCACTTCAATTATCTTCTATTTTGCTCTTCATGACCTGACTAGATTAGACTAATGCTAGGCTAAATCCGTCATTTCAACAGTGGATAAGATCAGATCATTGATTGGCTTCTCTTGATGTAACACGTGATCTGCTTGTGCCTAACTAATCCTTATCAGATGATCTGATAAAAAATCTCTCACGAGACCTGAGCTCAACCCCTGGGCCTTTGGCTCTCCGCCTGCGACCTGACGAGTTCATTCTTCATCTTCACTCTCTGGCCAACAGCGCCACCATGAAGTTTGCATCTCTGGGCTCTCTGCTCACAATTCTATCAATATGCATTCCATCCGCCAAAGCCGAAGACAGATCCCCAGAGAGGGTATGCTACGACTCATGTGCAACGACGCTCAAGCCAGTGCACTTCGATGACATGCTGCACAACCAGACGAATTTCATGACAAAGACTTGTTACAGTCCGAAAGCCATTCTTTCGCTATATCTGTGTCTTGATGTTTATTGCACGGCAGGAGCTAGAGAGGCAGGCTTGGGACCGCTGAATGAGACGTGTGTGGAACAGGCGCATATTATTCTTCCGCCGTTTAGCATCATTTCAAATTATACTGCCGAGGATAAAGAGAGGATACATCGATTGGAAAGAAATGAGACGGAAAGCTCCCCCACCTTTGGAGAAGTTGTTATTCCTTCTGAGACTTGGTTTGGAATCTGGTGGGATACTTTGGTAAGAAACTTAAGATCAGGATGGAGCATGAGACTGATTGTGTACAGGACTCTGTCGCGTATACATACACACGTCATGATCTATATGGGTAAGTATCAGCTCGAAATATTACGTACAGGCCGCTAATATTTGATAGTCGCGCTATGATTATCTTCTGGGTCGTCGTTATTGCCATCGGCGTCTTGAACCATCTTGTACAACAAATCGCCAACTCACAAATAGTCCGCAACCATTCTTCAAAATCAGGAGGACGATTATGGAGTTTATACACTTCCACTCTGAACCGGATTGCAGTCCCGGCTACGTTAGGAGGCCGATGTGCTCAGAGAGTCGGTTGGGGAACAGTTCCCCCAAGGATACAGTCCCTGACGCTCTTTACTTTTCTTATTCTCAACATTGCCTTGAGTATCCATGGATATAGAATTGTGCCGATAAACATGTAGTAAGGACCCTATCCACTCCCAGGAGATACGCGAAAACGACAAAGCTGACATATCTAGCTTCCCATCCACAGCAAAGCAGATCCTTCGCTACTCCTCCGATAGAACAGGCGTCATCTCGTTTGCCAACTTTCCACTCATTTGGCTGTTCGGAATGAGGAACAATCTCCTTATGTGGCTGACAGGCTGGGACTTTGGGACATACAATAACTTCCATCGATGGGTCGCCCGGATTGCTACCGCTCAGGCGATTGTTCACTCCATCGGCTACACCGTCTTGATCTATATTGGTATGTCTTGTTTCGTGAAACGAGGTCACTAGATACTAACACGATCGCAGAGGGCGGCTGGGATTATTATGTCTTTTGGTGGTCCTACATGTTTTGGTGGGTGGGTGAAATTGTGAGTATCCATCAACGCTGTCCTGGTTCCCTCACTAATGTCTTAGGCCACTGTCGTCATGTCTCTCCTTGTCGGAGCATCGTTTTACTGGATCCGTCGTCAACAGTATGAACTGTTCCTTGTCGTTCATATCATTATGTCAATCATCCTCCTTGTCACTATGCTCGCGTAAGTTCAACCTTTCCTCGTCAGCAGCATAAACTAACAGAGCAGCCACGTCTCAATCTTCCAAGGCGAGTACGACGTCTTCTTCTGGGTACCCTGCTTCATCTGGGTAGCCGACCGAGTTATACGCGCTCTTCGTATCGCAGCTTTCAACCCCAAGCTATGGGACACTTGGGCTACATCCGTCTATCATCCTACTTCGAACATCGTCCGACTTGTTATTCCATGGTCGAACAGTCTATACAAACCAGCTCCGGGGACGTTTTACTACATCCACGTCTTGAACGGACCGCGCTGCTGGGAAAGCCATCCTTTTACTGTCGCAACAGTGACAGATGAAGGACATCGTGGGGCAAAGCTTCTTGGGGAGCGGGTTCCTTTGCTGGAGAGTGGTGCTCCCGAACAGACTTCAGACGAAGATGTTTCGCAAGAGATATTCTCTGACTCAAAGACCATGACGTTTTTAATTCGCCCTTATGATGGGTTCACATCACGACTTAGGGATACAGCCTCAGCAGAGTGGCCAAAGAATGTTCCCCAGCGAGTCCTCGTGGACGGACCCTACGGCCACACTCAACCTCTTCATCTATTCGACAATGTCATCTTCGTGGTTGGAGGCAGTGGCATCGTCGTCCCGCTATCATACCTCCAAGTCTTGACTAGCAGTTCTTCATCACCACGAACAGTCAAAATCCACTGGGCAGTCCGCGAACCTGCCTTTGCACTCGACGTTCTGAAAACAGACATAGCAGACGCGCTGGGCAGCGCGAATTTGAGCATAGAGATTCATCTGACGACGCATACTCCTCAGGACGATCTGCAGGAGTGGCCGACGCAGGTTGTGCTAAGGAGAGGAAGGATAGATGCTGCTGCGGTGGTAACGAGTGCGAGTGACAAGGTAGACGGAGAGAGTCTTGCGGTTGTTGCGTGTGGACCTGCGCAGATGGCGGATGATGCTAGAAGGACAGTGTCTGAGCTGTTAAAGAGGGGGGTTAAGACGGTAGAATACTTTGAGGAGAGCTTTCAGTGGTGATAGACAGATGCAATATTAGAGGTATAGAATTGCGCTTATATAAATCTTCTTCCAAGGTCATTCCGATGATCGTAACCACAATGCCATAAATGTCAAAGCTAAGCTATTTCCAATTGACTTCCTCGATGAGCCCGAAACCATCACCTAGACTTTCTTTGGCCATGCTGCTAATCAAAACTGTCCTGTTCAATCGTAGCTTGGTGAGCCAGGTGGAAACGAAGGGCTTACAGGTTCAAACGGTGAGCGAGGTGATAAATCGAGCGGGTTCTCAGTGAATCTAGGAGAAAACAAATCCCAGTCTGGAATCAAGGACGCAGCGGATGCTTCTAAAAGCCAATACCCCCTACGAGCGTCGTGTCCCAGGTGAAAAGGGGCTTTCGGATAGCTATCCACAAATGGCAACTGTATAACATCGAATTTGCCGTGGACAGCATGATCTACTGGGATGCTATTCTCGTTCGGCGTGTCATCGCCCTCATCGTCATCTACTGTGCGCCAAACCTGGCTGTATGACTTTCGATCGGCACCAAGTCCGTCAGAGAGACAATCTCCTGTTATATGTAGTAACCAGGGTAGCGCAAACGCACACTCCTCAAGGTCAGGTCTACCTCTGACCAACTCGTCAAACAATTTGAGACTTTGGGTAAGGGCTGGCAGCGCGGGATGGGCTTTATCTTCCTCCGAGACGTAGAGCCGCTTTAATCTCGGGAAGTAGTCATGGTGTGGCATCAGCATGTCTAGAAGATGTAGCAGAAGATTGGATCCTTCTGCCTCTGGGACACACTTGACCTCAAGAGAAGTAATGAGCTGAAGATGTGAGGGTTGCACTAGTTCTCTCAGATGAAGAATCGTCGCTTCTCCTGACAAGACAATGGTGTTGGTGGAGTAGAGCACATCAAGAGCCTCTGCATAGCTAGGATTTATAATTAGTTACCACCCCATTTCTCAAAGATATTGTTTTTGACTCACTTTTGTCGACAGGACCGAAGCCAGCCCATGACACCTATGTTTTCTCTCCCGTCAAAAGATTTTCGGTGATACGTGTCCTGTTCGTGTTCGAAACAAAAGTCTGCCCAAGGTCCTGGATTGCTTCCACCGCGTGTCATAGCTCCTTCACTTTTCGAGTATTTTCTTTTGCAGATACAACCGTTCCATGTCCAGATGGTGGACTCGTTCACTGGAACAATGGTTGGATCTTTGAAATCAAGGTTAAGACACATGTGAACGCGTTGATCTCCGAATGCGAGTCGGAGAATATCGCGTCTTATGTTTGCTGGTAATCTGTACCAATATGACTGTTGAAACATGGCAACGGGTCGATTCTGGATGTCATCATCTTGGAAGCCTGTCGGTGTAAGGGCGCGAGGCCGCTCTGTTGGTAAAAAGGATATCTGCGATTTATAATCTCTCCAATCATATACTGGTAGGAACCCTTGTGATTCTGCGTCGGAAAGGTCTGGATCTAAGTTGTGTCAATACATGTTGATTTCGTTGAAGCTGGGCAAAACATACTACATCGCGAGTTGCTTCTCGAACAAGCGATCCAACCTGGCGGTAGATAACCGTCAGAAAACGGTTCTGGTGAGGGTATTGGGTGAGCCATTTTTCTGATGTAGGGGCTTGTTGGTGAAGGAGAGAGGTTTGTTTCATGTCTTTAGGAAGATCAATCGATTCAATGACTGGCTGACTGGTCACGTGCTCGACCTCTTATATTTATATTAGTATTTATCTGGTGTGTATATATCGAAATACCGGTATTAAAGGGAATAGTTATTTAAATAGAGTTATTACTTTAGAGGTATTAATTATTATAGCTTAAAGTACATTTTATATAGTATCTCTTATTTTAAACCCTTATTTAACCCCTAGGAGTTGATCGACCGTGGGGCTCCTAATATGAGAGCTCCATATTTGACAAAGTCCAGAATCCTATTCCAGGTTGTCAGGAATGAAGTTTACGCCAAGACGACTTTCACCCGCATTACTCCAGGGGCCATGACTTCGACCATTTCCCTGGCACAATGTCACAAGGGCTTATTTTTAACCCCAGCGACGATATAACGTTTTCCATGGGTGATGGGGTAGAAGCATATGTGAACCAGGTGAACGAGTTCTTGGATGGTGGTGGATTTAATGTCGACGAGGCTCTCAATGCGTGGTATGATTGGGGGAGATACAAAATGGAGATGCCCAGATGATGGGATGATACTTCAGAGTAGGGATAAACTCAACTATTTGCTGAATTGACAAGATTTATTAATGTGTTTATGGATAAGTCTATTGCCGTTTTACGAGACAACCAATAAATATTAAGGTGTGGCTGATATCGACGTCGTCGTCATCAGTGAGACAGTTGAACCGTTAGCTTGTAATTGACAGCTGACAAAAGAGGCTAGCACATGGCTGGCGCCGTTGTAAACCCCTGTTCAGCTGGAGGAGGCTCGAAATGGAGTCGCCCTCGCCGATGGCAAGACATTGACTTCAGCCGCCAAAACACTCGACCAATCGCAGGGGTTCAAAATGACTTTGGTCAACAAAACAAAGTTGGATGAATTGTATTAAGTAAGAAAAACTAATAGATCGATCTCCCAGCCAGTCAATGTATATCTTAGATGCATAGTTACAAGGGTAAAAGTCTGGAAGCTCAACAGATCGATTTTTATGAGAAGAGAAACCCCACATTCTGACTCGACATGAACCCGGATACCATTTACCCTTCTGACTAGACATAGAGAGGATACAAGACCAGAGTAGCAAATAGGACGGCTTTGAGGACAACAGACCTGGTCACCTTAGTCTCGGGTGCGTGGCCAGCAACGACGACGGCCGACGGACTAGCTTCATCAGAAGGAGGAGATGCCGATTCCGATCCCGCTTCATCTCCGTCTCCGTGCCCGGCTTGATTACCCGCTGCAGCAGAGGCTCCATTAGGGGCATCCACAGTGGTAGTGTGAGAACTAGTGTCCGCACCAGAGGGCAATCCGGGGGAGCCGGTATTCTTAGGGCCATCGGGTATTATTTCGTCGCCTTTTTCAGCACCATCATGCTTGGAACTTGAACCACCAGGGACCTGAGAGGGTTTCTGGGTGTCGGGCAATTCAGGACCACCGCGAGAAATCCACGGGTACACACTCTCAGCAGGAGAGACTGGTACGACAGTTTTGTGAACAGCCGTGACAACTGCAGTCAGAGTAGAACCAGCCTTGGTGGCCCCACCGTGGGACCCCTGAGCAGCTGTGGCTGACTCGATAGGCAGAGTCAAAGTAGTGGTGACCGGGTGCTCGTCACAGACGTGACAGATAACGGCTGTGGTGGTGAAACCAGGAGGACACTCGGTGGGGGCAGGTCTCTGGCAGTGAGACGAGGCGCAGGGGGCGGTGATGGTATAAATATGTACATCGGGACCATTGGGGCCAAGGGCTGGGAGGGCAGTGGTGTAGATGAGAGAGCCACCGCCTGTCACATCATGGCCAGAACCATTGGAGCCACCGGAGCCAGATCCAGAGCCAGAGCCAGAGCCAGAGCCATGGGGTCCAATGGTAGAGGTAGGATGGAGACTGGTAACAGTGACCGGGGAAAGAGTGCTTGTCACAGTACAGTCTTCGGGGTTCGAAGGCTGTCCTCGCCTGATGGGAAGCCAAGAGGCATGACTGGCGGCGGGGAGGAGAAGAATGAGCCGAGTGAACAACATGGTTAACGAGTGAAGCGGTGATATGTGCCTTGGTATTTTCTACTCTGAACAGATGGTTGGAGTATTTATGCTTTTCGCGTTGGCATGTCCCTATTCTAACCTTTTGCAAAGACCACGCATCAGGTGGAGTGTTCTCAACAACAATCACAACAAATCCGGCACGCGATCCCCTTCAAGTCTTGCTTGACCTACTCCGCCCTTGAAAGAAGATGCAAAGTTAATCACATCGCTTAAATCTCCAAAACTTGCTGGAATGTCCCCTGCATTGGTTCGTGATACCATCACGACTTCCAGGCCCCCAGGTGCAATGTGATAGTTCATGTCTTTCTGACTCAACTATCAGGATTGAGTTTGGAGTTCGTCTATTATAGACAATGATTGGAACTGCCAACGGGCATACCCAGCTGAAAATCATAACCGGAAGGAGAAAATCTGTCTCGGCAATGCCCTTCACATCAACGGGGATCGTTACACAAACTCTCCCTCAGGAGCCTCCATCCTATCAAATCACCGTTATATCCACTTTCGCCCATATTGAGGTCCCGCGGGTACGGAGTTTGTCTTAGCTAGGGCAGAGTTAATATGACTTATACTTCAGGACCTTCCGAATCATCACCGACGAGTCAACCAAAGGCTCCCTCCCCCTCAACACCATCCCAAGACCTTACAATACCTAAAGCAGATGGAGGGATATACGGAAAGGATAATATCATGTCATTCTAGGAATTCTGTGGCGTTATGAAGCGAGATAATAACGAATACGGTTGATTTATTCTCGCGATAGCTTCTAAGCGAGGTAAGCTGAAAATAACTTCACTTGAAAGGTTTACCATCTTTGCATTCCTGACGGTATGTCTTCGCCCTTCCTTAGATGCTGAAAGAATAACTAAACAAGACAAACCTTAGTAGCGAGGTCGAGCATGCCATTCTTGACATATGTTCGCTTTAGGTAGGTCATTCGTGATGTTCTCCATCCCCTTATTCAGAACCTTATGCATAAATATCAGAGTATTCTGCAGTTAGAAGTCTCAATATCCATCATCAGCACCCTCTTTCTTCATCTCTTTGTTACAGCAATCGGTTTGGGTGTCATTCGCTTCGACAATGCGTCTTCGTCATTTCATCCCTGAGCTTCTGCTCCTGGGCTCAACTACTCAAGCTCGCCCTACGGAAGAGTGCCCTGATGGGGTTTCTATCATAAAGGTCCAGCCTGAAGTCATTTTTGGGCTTCAGCCTGTCAGTATAAGTGCTGTGTTTACTAGTAATACGGTTCTTACTATTGATGGGACAACGATTCCTATCACTGGTGCTCCTACTACGTTGGTCACTGCCTTCACTATTACCAAGACTTCGACCAGATACATCACTGGGTAAGCTTATCCATTCTTTAGTCTTGGAGAAGACTACTAAGCTTAATGACTTGAATTTAGGAACCCGGAACCGTACTTTACTGGTCCCTACACGACCATCACTAGTAACGACCCCGGATTGAACCCCACTACGATCAGCCGACCGCTCTCTGGCAACGACCACACCGGAACCGTTATCGTAGTCAACCCGTCGGGTGACTCTGGTGGCACACGTCCCGCCTTCACTGGCCCGTATACGACTATTACAAATAATGGGCCTGCTGGAAGTCACCCAACCACTTTGACTCTTCCCCCTGCGGGCAATGACCCCAGCGGAACGGTTATCGTGGTTGTTCCATCTGGTACTCAGAGCAATCCTTTCACTGGTCCATATAAGACTATCACAGCCGATGGACCGGGGTCTCAGGCTACCACTGTGGCACTCCCACCATCGGGTACTGATGGTGTTGGAACTGTCATCGTCATTGATCCAACTTCTCCTGGCTCCAAGCCCTCTTCTACCAATTCAGGTAAGTCTCCGGCAACGACTCTCACCATTCCTCCATCTGGCACGGACGGCACTGGCACTGTTATCGTTATTGGACCTACGACAACTCCTGGATCTGGACATGCTTCCTCTGGTGGCTCGGCCCATACCACGGCTGGAGGCTCTGGTATCCCTAAATCCAACTCTGTCACTTCGAAGGGTCCATTCACTGGGCCATTTACCAACATTACTGGTATCAACACTGGTTCTACTGGTACAGCCGTGACACTTCCACCCTCAGGTACCGACAGTATCGGCACGGTTATTGTCCTTGAGCCAAGCACGACTGCGCAGAGGACGACCTTTACAGGTCCCTTCACCACAATCACTGGCGCCAATTCTGGCACCGCCGCTTCTACTGTTACCCTTCCTCCTTCTGGCTCGGATCCAACCGGTACAATCATTGTCCTCGAACCTAGTGGGATATCGAAGCCAAGTACCTTCACTGGTCCCTTTACAACCATCACTGGAGTGAACACCGGCTCATCGGGAACGACTGTTACTCTCCCCCCCTCCGGGACAGGCTCGGTAGGTACTGTCATTGTCCTTGAGCCTAGTACAACTGGACCTCGAAGCACCTTCACTGGCCCCTTCACTACAATCACTGGTGTCAACCTAGGAAGTCTAACTGCAACACTTACGCTGGCCCCATCTGGCTCTAACCCAACCGGCACGGTTGTCATCCTCGAGCCTTCAGTCACTGCCCCTGCTTCTAGCTTCACAGGCCCCTTGACGACCATCACCGGTATTAACACCGGCACTGGTATTGCCACGCTCACTTTGGCACCCTCTGGGACTGATTCAACTGGAACTGTTGTCATTCTTGAACCCTCTTCCTCTGCCCCTTCAAGCACTTTCACTGGTCCCTTTACCACCATCACTGGAGCTGGTCCTGTCCCGACCACTGTCACCCTTCCTCCTTCAGGTGGTGACCCAAGTGGTACTGTTATTGTGATTGGTCCTCCTTCAAGCACAACCTTCAATGGTCCATTTACTACCATCACCGGTGTTAACACTGGCACTGGTTCTTCCACAGTCACCTTACCTCCTTCTGGTACCGATACTACCGGCACAGTGATCGTGCTAGAGCCATCGACAACCAGGACTTTCACAGGATCTTTCACTACTATCACCGGCGTGAATACTGGGACCGCAACTAGTGCTTCAACAGTGACTCTTCCTCCTTCTGGCACTGACTCAGTCGGCACTGTCATTGTCCTCGAGCCCTCAACCTACACAACGTTCACGGGTCCTTTCACAACCATCACTGGCGTCAACACAGGCACTGGATCTTCTACCGTCACCTTGCCTCCTTCTGGTACTGACACCATCGGGACGGTCATCGTGCTCGAGCCTTCCACCAGCGCCAGCGCCACTGGGCCTTTCACAGGACCTTTCACAGGACCTTTCACCACTATCACGGGAGTCAACACAGGTACTGCGACTGGAGCCTCAACCATCACACTTCCGCCATCTGGAACAGATACCATTGGAACAGTCATTGTGCTCGAGCCATCAACATCAGCCCCTGCTTCGACATTCACAGGTCCTTTCACCACGATTACTGGTATTAATACAGGCACAGGTACAGGGGAATCGACCATAACTCTGCCCCCGTCAGGCACAGACACCATCGGAACCGTCATTGTTCTTGAACCGTCTACATCAGCTGCGCCCTCGACGTTCACTGGACCTTTCACCACCATCATTGGAGTCAACACTGGTACCGCTACGGGTGCATCTACCTTGACTCTTCCACCATCAGGCACGGACACCATTAGAACTGTGATCGTTCTTGAGCCTTCTACTTCGGCACCTGCGTCTAGCTTCACTGGGCCTTTCACTACGATCACTGGAAATGGTCCTGTTCCTACCACAGTGACTCTAGTACCGTCTGGAACTGACACTATCGGTACAGTGATTGTCTTAGAGCCCACTCCAACCGGTCCTGTTTCTCCTGGAGCTACTGGAACCAGCTATGCTGGAGCTTCATCTACCTCTGAGACTTCCAGTGACGCTGGTGTAAACACTTCATCTGATGACGGTGCCTCTTCCAGCCCTGCTACCTCTGACGTTCCCGAGACTTCCTCAGGTGCCGCAACCAGTGGCTCTCCCGCTAGCTCTACTTCTGCGCCATCTGATGGGTCTTCTACAAAATCGGATGTTCCTGCACAAACCTCCAGTGATGCTGGCGCTGGTAGCTCCTCAGACACTGGTGCCTCGTCCACGGCTGACGCTTCGCCAACTTCTTCGGCCGACTTTGAGTCCTCATCTGCCCCTGCTGGAGAGTCTTCCTCTACATCCGATGTGCCCACCGAGACCTCAAGCGACGCTAGCTCATCTACTGCTGCAACCTCCTCCGATGTACCTGAGTCATCTTCAGCCGGCACTGAGCCTACCAGCAGTTCTGATGACTCTGGCTCGTCGGCTCCTGTGACTTCTTCTGATGCAGCTGAGACGTCTTCAGCGGACACCGAACCTACCAGCAGCACCGAGGCTATCGCTAGCACTACTTCTTCGCCCGCTGAGGAGTCCTCTTCACCGGCTACCTCGGATACCCTCGAGACATCTTCTGATGCTCCCGCCAACAGCTCCTCAGAAGAGGCTAGCATTTCCGCACCTGCGACCTCATCCGAGCCCGCTGAGACGACTTCCGCCGACACTGAGCCTACCAGCAGCGCAGCCGATACCTCGTCAGCCCCTGCTGAGACATCTGCCCCTGAGTCCTCCTCCGCTGCCCTCGAGACCAGCGCCGACTCCACCTCATCAGCCGCAGAGACCTCTGCTGAACCTGCTACAACCGAACCCCCAACCTCTTCAGCCGAACCCACCAGCTCCTCCGCCAGCCCAACCACTCCCGAGCCACAGTCCTCCTCTGCATCAGAGTGTATCCCCACCGTTAGCGTCCAACCTTTCTGCGACGTCGCCCTCCCGGCAGGCTGCGCCGACCTCCCAGAGACCGACGGTCTTGCCCTCATCCCCGTCGTTGCATCCTGCACCCTTGCACTCGGTCCCTTCGCAGCCGGCAACGTGCTCACCTGCTTCCCAACAATCTCGATCTTCAGCGCTGGTTCGGATATCGCCGACTGTATCCTCACTGCTTTTGAAGGTCGCTGCATCACAACTCTCCCCGAGGCTTGTTCTGATCTTGCCAACTCTAATGGCCTTGCGCTTGTAGCTAATGTGGCTACCTGTGCTGTTCAGCTTGGTCCCTTCTCTGCAGGAAGCGCTGCTACTTGTCTCGCCACTGGATCCATTGGCTCGTCTACTACTGGTGTCAGCATCGTGGAGTGTCTTGAGATCGCGTTTGGCTTCGCATCTGGTACGGGTACCATCACCGGAGCAGACAACTGTGTTGAACCAACGCCGACTCCAACTCCTGTAGAGGTTTGTGCATCTGTTCCCGAGCCCTGCGAGAATCTCGCCAACACCAACGGACTCGCTCTCATCGCCGCTATCCCTGTTTGTACAGCTGCACTTGGTGGCTACGCAGTCGGTAACGTGGCAACTTGCTTGGGTACGGACCTCATCAGTTCAAACACGTTGGGTGAGACTATCGTCACTTGTCTTGAAGATGCCTTGTCTGAGCAGTGCATCACCTCTCTCCCAGAGCCTTGCTTGAACTTGGCTGGTAACTCAGCTCTTCAACTTGCTGTCAACCTTCCCCTTTGCGTAACTGCCCTTGGACCATTCGCCGTTGGAACGACGGCTACTTGTCTCACGTCTGGCTTGACTAATGGGGACTCCGTCATTGAATGTCTTAACGACTCACTTTTCAATAATGTTGCTTAGGCACTGTAAGTGATGTTTATGGGATGGCCAGATTGGAGAAGTGGGATGAGGTCCGGAGGTGTCTGGAGCTGTTTCCTTTGTTGTGTAACGATTGGGGAGGTCTTTGGGTAATATTGGTGTTATTTCAGGCTCACTGTGGTCATGGTAGTTACAGAGCTATATACGATAGCTTCATAATCCTCAATTCATTTCCTTTCCACTTCATATTTATTCCAGTATATCAACCTCAAGTTGCCTCTTATTCTTTATGCATCGCTATATTATCTATCTTTTTCTGTCTAATTGCATTTGCACCAATAGAAGCTTTAGGTCTATTAAAGATCTCTACTACCGCTTTAAGACAATGACTCTTAATCTTAAGGAAGAAGAAGAATATTAAGTTCAAATGAACAGCAATTGCAATATACTAGATAATATAGTTACTACTATAATTCTTAAAATAAATATTAGTTTAAATCCAGTGCTTCTCTGGTTAAATAATCCTCAACACCCTTATTTCAAACCTGCTCACACCAATACTCCCAGCTGGTGCTTCTTTAAACACGCCTTTCCATTCCCACTCTTCACCCCAAAGCTCATTGGTTTCTTGGAGTTCCGTTTGTATACGATAAACATCAAACAACTCTCGGTCATCCTTCGTTGCACAGACCGCTACTGGCGCTTCTCCTCCATGGGTCACGTGTTGTGGTCCTGTAGATGAGGACTCCATGTACCCGGCAGTATAGGGCCGCAAGAGTACGGGTCGAATCAAAATAACCCTCTTGTACTCCTTAGACTGTAAGAGCCTTTCAGCCCTATCCCAGCATGAGTTGGGTACCTTGGGGACTCGATTGAAGTCTGATGGCTGAACGACGTAAACGGACCAATACCCTCGCAGGTGAAGTGCCGTGTTGCAATCGCGAGCACTCACTTCCATGAGTTTCGCGCCCACAGTGCCGCTGCCGTCATATGGTACATAAATCCTGATATCTGATGGAGCGGAACTTGCAGAGGAAATGTTGATGGCTAATGGATCCGCAAAAGGGGACGACGGAGCCCAACTCAATCCTCGTACCCCCTTGACTCGCTCGCATGTCGACATCAAGAACCCTGACTTGATAGAACGACCCAAGCTATTCCTCCAGAAGAGCTCTGGCTGCTTTACCACCAATTTATCGTCACGCAGAAGGCTCCATATAATAACGTCATCACCTGGTCGAGAGGCAAACCGCCGACTCAGCATGACTCCTGCTCTCTCAAGCTCGACAGCATTGATTTCTTCTTCCATTGGCAACAGGTGAGGCGACCCAAGAAGGACCCCGCATAGATCGATACTCCCCTCATTATACAATACGGAAAGAATGTCTTTCAGAGCAACTGGGTTCTTATCCTTGGTCAAGAGATGGATTGATCTGTTCCCTCGAATACCTTCGAGGAGCGTCCATGCTCGAATGTTCCAATCGCTTAGGAGTAACACAGAAATCAAAGTTTCACATTGCTCTTTTGTCATATCTTGAGCGTCAACGCTCATAATGTCTTTGTCACAAATCAGTGTCACCTTGCTGTCCCTGAAAGTTGGGTTAATGGTCTTGATGGCCTCAGCCCGAAGAAGTTCATCTGACGGGATACAAGTAGCATCGATCCAATAGGAATCGCATCCCAGACTTGAAGCGATGGTTGAGTATCGATTATGGAGGCATTCGTTGAAACCATCCTCGGGTCTTCCGCCTTGCCCATGACTCCAGACATGAGATATCGCTAGTGTTCGATTCGTTGCTGTTCGATACCTCAAGGTGGCATTCTTCCAAGGTAATGATATATCGACACTTTTTGAGAGTCCCGTATTGCGGTAAGATTGCTCATCCCACACAAGTTTCTGGCAATTGCCTGAGCATGTTTGGTCATGAGCGGATTGATCCTTTGGTGACGCTTTGATACATCGGGTGCAAAATGCCATCGTGGGATCACAAGGATACCATACCGATCCCTTCTGGTAACATCTAGCATTCCTCTGTCCAAATTGGCCATTGTAACGATGAACAACGGTCTGGAGATCGTGGCTACCGGGTATACTTAACCTGACAAGGTCAAACGAGTGTCGGCACATATAATCGCATGCCCCTTCTGCTTGATCTATGGCTTTCATCGAATTGCCATTAGTACCAAATTCCAGGTCCTTGTAAGACTCAAATTCGGTCCCAGCCCAGTCTTCGTAGATACGCTCGCGTCGCAGCCTTGTTCCAAAGAGATAATATCCTGATACCTGTAGCCAACGTTGCCATGCAGTCCAAACGAAGATTCTGGCAGTATGATAAGAATTATCGGATACTGGCCTATCAGCTTTCATCGAAGCAGCCGTCGTGAGAGCCGTAATCTTGCCCATAATCTCTGAAAGAAGGTTGGAGTAGACGCTTGCCTCATCGCAAAGGCCTCGGTGGGACTTCTGATCAAGAAGAGCTGTCAACAAAGCCAGTCGTATTGTATTGCTGTCGACCATAGTAGTTGCTTTGTGTTCCTCCCACTGGCCTTCTCTACATGATTGTGTCAAAAAGCTGGCTTTGTCAGCTTCTTCACCATTGTCAGCCAGATCGCCCTCTGGCCCGCACCATGAGTCGGCTGACAGCTGTAGAGGAGAGCTTGGGAGCCTTTTGACGATGGAGATCGCTTTAGAAACAGGTTCGAAGTTTGCCCTTTCCCAAGAGGGAACACTGCAATTTAATAAAAGGCCCAGTGAGGCATCCATACATTCCAAACGTTCGTGGTCTTCATGGGCAGGCCTCAAAAGTTTATCAATCGTCGAGTTGACATGCTCATTATAATCAACGACAGAGATGCTAATGTCAGAAGACTCGATAGGGCCTCCGTTATCGCTGATATCATCTTCTATTACACCATCCTCAGAAGAATCGTCTGCCTCCATACGCTTTCGTTCCTCATTAGCTTGCTGCTGCGCATCGTCTCTTCGTTTTTCTTCAATGACCGCGGCCCAGTCGCGGCACATTCCCTCCCAAATGAGTCGACATCTTGTTTCAAGAGGATCTTTAATGGTGCTCATCGTAGAGCGTTTGTAAAGGAAAGCACAAAAATGCTTGGGTAAAGAGAAGGGCTTATGGATTAAGAGTATCACGCTTAATAAAGGAAGCACTCGATCATCGAATCTGTATGTGGCAATTGGAATGGAAAATGCTTAGCCATAGCTGAACCAAGTTATACGAATGTATTTCTAACATCTGACGCAGAGAACTAAAAAGATAGATTGCCTTATGGGTTTTCCATTGATCAGGCAGCAATGCATGATTACCAGAGAACCCTGTCTTGGTGTGTAGGGAAGCCCGCCAAAGACATGGGTTACAGTGGGCTATCTTGCATACACCGCCGTCCCAGGCAGACTGCGAGGCCTATCTCAACCTGTGACATATAAATCTCTCGCAGAGAAATATCAACATGTAACTTTTCTTATTCAAAGTTATCTCGAATTTATCACACCACCCACGCGCCAAATATGGCTTCACAAGACCCGCCAGCTAGTTTCGGGGCCAATGGTGCTGAACCGCCCTTGTTACCCGTGGCGTCTTCAAACCTCACGTCTATTTTCGAATGGGCAGCTCTTCTACCCTTGGCCATATATCTTGCCAGCAGTCGTTTTCCACACCAACTGGTTGGCAAAATTGCTTTAGCTGGTTTCATCCCTATTGGGCTCTTCCCCCGTCTTGGGGTTTTGAGTGTAATTGGCGAACTGCTACATCAAGGCCAGGATTATATCGATCGCGTATCGTCAATGAATGACTCGCGTCGCACAGTCTGGGATGTTACTTGGGGCAGTGTCTTTCCTTGTGCAAATGGGGCTGCTTCGGAAATACTCAATGCTTATGCGCTGAGGGATATCGAGCTAAAAACTGTCGGTGAAGAGACGGAAGAAGAAAAGGTAACTATGAACCATGGAACACCTCAATTTGCAACCGACAGCTCTAAGACGTATGTCTAGAATGAAGATACTGTTCAAGAGCCTCCTCCAGCTCCTGTTGTAACTGAAGGACCCGCCGTCACCTTTCGTCGCTATCAGAAACTACACATCATCCATTTCTCAGATGCCCATGCTACCAAGCCTCGATATGTCAAGGTTCTGGGCTTCCCACGCGCTTTACCATTGCTGCTTGAAGGGTCCATACTTGCAGGACTACTCGGAAGCAGTGTTCTGTGCTCTTTCTTCGGCTTATACGGGACATGTGCTGCGTTATTGCTCTCAATTCTCTTCAGAATTGTCAGGCAACTCACACGAGTCGAGCGACCTGGTGGATACCTTCACAGCAACGAATCTGACCTTCCAGGCTGCATGCTTGCTTCGATCCACGAGAACGCATCGGCATGGTACCTCTATGTCGGCTCCCGTGGTGTTATCGACACTATAGTTAACAAGACCATGATCCAGACCTTTAACTCGCCTCTGCGCGGCTGGAAGACATACGGTTTAGGAGCTTTAGAAGTTCTGCAACTTGCTATAATGACGTACGTTGCTGCTCAGAAAGGCTGGGATGGTGTCGCTCTGCTTTCTCTCATAATTATTGCTTGGACTTTCGACAGTATCGTTTATAGTGACGGAAGAATTGCCCATAGGTGGCTAAAGCGCAATGGCATCAAGGCCGAAGCATTCAGTTTACAATTCAGCGGTCGGACTCCCCTTATAGGAGCCGTGCAAGTTTTAGGGGGACAACGAGTAACTTCTTGGATGGACGGTATCCTTGCACCTTCTGACCGTCGCAGTGTTTGGCTACAGAGGCTGGCTGGTCAGGATGTCAAGCCTGAACTTCAACAAATGCTCTCGGAGAGCGACAAGAGCTGGATTGACTTGAATGTCACTTTGACAAATGAAGCACTAGGTGTAGTTCCTGCCAGTATTAAAAATGGATCCAGCCCGAACGAGAGAGAACTCACTGTTTGATGGAATTCCAGGTTGAATCAAGATTCATTTTCCGGAAGCAATTGTCTACGTACCACTGAAACACTCATGAACAGTTGTATACTATTACACCGCCCCAGCTATCTGCTCTAGATCTGACAAAATACTACCCATGAGCTTCACACGATGGGCTTCACTGATGCTTGCATCAACCTCCAAGCATCTATTGACCACACTTTGATACAGTGTTCCCATTTGGCACTCCACCATACCGGCCATAGTGACGAGGAACAGCTTATACTCATGAGGCTTTGCCGTCCTCAGTAGTGCTTCATATCTATCAACAGCCAACAGCCGCCAGAGGCCCAACTCTAGTAAAACGACACCCAACGCAAAGATGTCATGTCCAGTGGTGAAGTAAGCATTATCCTCGCGGCTGTGACGATCCGGATGTCTGTAGAGTTTGGTCTTCCATGAGACATCGATTTCACGCCCAGTTGAGTCTCCGTGAACGTCACGAGCGTCTTGAAACCCCGTGAGGTATGCGTCACCGACGCCAGCCTGGTCTCTCGTTCCAGACTTGGTGAAGAGAAGCACCCTACGAGTCTGAATGACTTTGTGTAACCAGCCAACGCCATGTACAAAAGCGACTGCAACAGCAACGCGGCGTGCGATTTCGAACCGCGTGCTCAAAGAACAAGTGGGCTGTGGCTTGTTCTCGATAAGAGCGGCAAGGCTCATATAGTCCGCAGCTCCAGTAGGGGACTTGAAAATGAGACCAAAGCGGGAATTGGGTCGGTCGATATAGTATCCATTGCAAGACAAGGTGTACATAAGGGAGGGTTTAGCATGCTGGAAAACGGCGGCGAGCTGGCCGACACGCTGCTCCAGCTCCAAAACAACTCGTGGATCCGCTGACGAAGCATATGGTCGAAACTCAATGATTACTTTCTCCGTCGTTGTTTGAGTTGTTACCGAAGCTTTCATCTGAGTTGAAGGGGGTCCTATGAGCGAAATTTGATGAAGATCTGTGTCATGTCGGAGAGATCGATGGTCAAGTGCTTCGGCCTTTGTGACGATGTCGCGCATCAAATGTTGTGACAGTATTTCAGGTACTCGTCGTAACGACGAAGGCCCTGTTCCATGATCGTAAAGTTCAGCTTGTATTCTGAAAAGCAGAAACGAGAACCGAATATATAGACGTTGGCTCCAATTGAACAGGTCACGGTCCAATTCCGACAATGCCTGCTCTTGTAGCGCAAAGCTGAACCGACGAACGAAACTGGGCTGTTGGAATGGCTCTATACGGGCTTTTATGGCGAGGAGATCAACTTGTAAGCGAAAAAGGACCTGCTCGAGACTACTCCGTTCTGACTCGTCCTGGAAGAGATGCGGATTCCGCTTGATTGTTTCTGAGATAGCATTGATGGTCTCTGCGTCAAAAGTGCATTGTTGGATCACCTTTTTAGATTTCTCGGATGCCTGGTAGACGGCCCGGGTTATGTTGACGAGTTGGATAAAGATGGACTGGGTGGTTTCGAGAATAGTGATGATGCTTGCAGCTGCACCGACTGTAGTGAGGGGGTCCATCAAACTAGAAACATAGAATGATGTAGGCGAGCAATTGGAAGTCTTGTGTCGGGTTTGCTAGTATAAACTCTTGTGGATAGTTACGTAGCTACTCACGGTGTTTAGTGAGGCCTTTGTTGAAGACAATTAGAGGAAGAGCAGAGCAACTTCTTCCAGTACCAACTTCATATTGGTGGCCGAGCGTTACCATTCTGCCTCGGCTGAAAGATGGTGGCTTAGCGGGCTGCATCAGCTGAACGATAATGGCTTGATAAGTCTCTGAGACTGAATCGTGGTTGGTGGCCGTTCGTGCCATAGCTCAGCCGCAAAGTAGTGGCTTCAATAAATGTTCGAGAACTGGAGGTACTCATTCCAGGCACGTGGGATTGGGATAAGTCTGGAACATATTACTTGGGAGATAAAACTCGCCGCCTCGAAATACGGTCATTAATAACGCAACTATTCATGCCACAGCCTTCGATAGAAATACCATTGGGATCTTCCAGACTTCAGTCAAACAATTAATCGATTAATCCGCAGCTATTGCATTATTTCGAATATTCGTCATGGACGCGGGCGGGAGCTCAAACTTTTCTCAGTTGCTTCTTGAGGCCCTCCAGCAAGACAATATCAGCAAAGGCGAGGGCAGCCAGGTCCACTATGAAGCTACTTGTCCTGATTCAATGGATGAGAACGCTCCGAGATCATCATTCGAGGAGCGAATGTTTCCGTTTTTGATGAAGAACAAGCATAATGTCGAAGGAAATGGAAACGTGGCTACTCATCATGTTAAGAACAATGGGATCGAGCTTGAGCATTATCACGACTTCCTCTGCCGAGTCTCTGCGCTCGGGACTTTGAAGTGTGTTACCCACTCGACGGTCGAAAAGACCACTCATTCACCTTACGGTTCTGGAGCTTCGATGACGGTTTATCCAGGATTGTGGAGTCACAAGAAGGATGACGGGAGCACTACCAAAAAGGTTGTCGCAATCAAGTACTGCAACATCACGCCGCCTCAAGGAGCATCCTCTTTGCGAGATTGCAAAGAGCAAATCTCGAGTAGACTCAAGTCTGTCCTCTACGAACTGGAAGTCATGTCGAGCTGGGACACTAGACATAGTAATATCTTCCCGGAAGTCTATGCCATGTCCTGGGAAGATTGCCAGACTCCAGCAGGAATTACTATCTATCAACCTGTCCTGATCGTTGAACCCGCCATTGCTACACTCGAGGAGTATATCTGCAACGGATGGCCACCATCGGTCATACGGCATGAGGCAGAACGACGGCTCATTGTTTCTCTCCACTCTGCTATGTCGTATCTGCATGCGCATTGTGGTGTGGTACATGGTGACCTGAAACCCGGCAATATCTTGGTCTTTGTCAATCACCATAATGGAGAGGTGCATGCGAAGCTATCGGATTTCGGTCTCGCGTTTCCCATGTACGGGTCTGAGCTCGCAGAGGCGCAAAGAGAGGACTGGCGTCCGTTGGGGACTCGCTATTGGAGTGCACCGGAAATGTGCATCAAGGAGATGTCATTATTTGGATCGCGCGTCAATCCGTATGAAGCCGACTATTACTCTTTTGGCTTGATTGTGTGGTTTATTCTCTTTGGATATCCTGTCAGTGAGTCTCGAAAAGCCGTTGACAGGGGAGATGAGGATAGATTCATGGAAATGAAGTCGAATTGGGGCACAAAGGTTCAAGACTATTTCGAGCAAGCGTTCAACAGACGGTGGAGATGGAGAGTCTCGGCAAGCTGTGTCAAACTTTTAAAGAAAGTGAAGGATCCAGAAAGGAGAAAGCGATTGATGTCAGTATTCATCAAAACAAAGCAGGTATGTGCACTTCCACTTTGGCCATTGCGCCTAAGAGCTAACTTTCAGTCTTCCAGGTTCAGGAGCAAGAATGGGATGAGAGTACAAAAATGTGGACTTCCACCAAAAGCCAGCTTCATCATGCTTACAGAGGTCTGGTTAGAAACGTATTGTCATGGCACGGTAACGGGAGAATCTATCCATGCGCTCTACAAACGAGTGCTATATTCGAGCGGTAAGTACTACATTAGTAAGAGGTCAAGATATATCATGCTAAGTTGCAGGTAGGCCAGTGGCCGAGGCCCTCGCAATGAATCATATATGCGGTGACCTGGACTATCCGGCTTTGGACTTGAATTACAGCGCTGAAGCCGCGCGGAGATATATAGACAAGCGACTTGGTAGTCATCTATACGCTCGCCAGACATCAGAGGAGGTAAGACTTCCATTCGATACATGCTTGCAAGAACTAAAACTAGTACTACGTAGTCAAAGAAAGCGAAGGCCAGATTAATGACTCTCAGATACAGTGTCATTAACTCAATCCCTGAAGCTCTCGGCCAAGAGCTTCTAAAAATGCTGGTATCGAAGGCGAGTGACGGGACGAGGCCCCAGGAGGAGCGGGTTCGCGATATGAACAGTATCCAGACCCTGGCCCGTCGGTTTCCTGACGTTAATGTCAAAGACTGGGAACACCAAATGATAGAACTCGGACCAAGTATACATCGTTTAAAGCACGTGTACGAGAAGGGTGTATTGAATGAACCAGTTGATAAGAATATCGCAACAGCCTGGATCCTCGACGGACTTTCATCCAGTTTGACTGAGCAAGTCGACGATAAAGTACAGAAAGTCCTGAGTGGTATACGACACGATTTGGCAGAAAGGCCCGCTCAGATTGCATGCACAGATTGGATGTCAGAGATCGGGAGGAGAAGAAGCAGCCAACGTCCTGAGTATGCAGATATCGACGACAAACCTATCTTCAAATCTGTGCTCCAAGGAGATCTACCGAAACTCCATCACCAACTGGCCAACAGCAAGACTCGCCCTTTGAAGCTCCGATATAGACATTACAACCTGCTCAACTTTGCAATGATCAATCGCCAACCCCGGATCTGCCGTTATTTGTGCTTGGAGCATGACTTTGAATTTGGTTATGAGAACGGCGGCGACGAAGCCCTTGATGACGTTATGAGTGATACTTCAGAGACCATATTGCTAGAGTTCGACTCATTCGCTCCTTTGCTTCATGAGAAATGGCTGTCAACTGGCTCTCCGGATATCGACAAGAAGCCCATGGATCTAACCCTTCACTTGCTATACCCGCCCGTCTTGGCGGTTCTGGTTCAAAGAGGGACATCGTTGGCGATGGAACTTGTTCACACTATGATCTCCGACCCACTATCCCTCTATGCGAAAATGATGCAACTCAGTTGGATCGAGGAATTCAAAGATGAAGAATCACTGAATCCTCTGCTGAACGCTCTAAGCACGCGACGATTCACACCCTTCTTGCGGCTTCTTCAGATGGGTCAACCACACAGGGCAGTGTTCTCCCCAGACTCTGTCATATATGGTTTGCCGATCCTATTTCACGCTGTGAATTCCCTTGCGCCCTTTTTCGTTGCGGCGCTGCTTGCACATGGGGCAGATGCAAACACATTGGTAGACGTGGGAAGTGGACTTAAGGTGAATGCACTGCACGCACTATGTTCCAACCCTTCACCAGAGAGATACAAGGAGTCTTTAAGAAGGAGACTGCAGTTTCACCAACAGTGCGGCTTCGACGAATACATCATAGATAGGGACATGGCTGAGATTGAGTCAGCTGAGGAGGATGCCATTAGCCAGAGGATTCTCATTGCAGAGTTACTCATCTCGCATGGTATTGATGTCAACGGCAAGTCCATTGTTGTCACCGGTAGAGATGACAACACTGGGGTCATTTTCCCTGAAACGCCTCTTTCCCTGAGCATCAGTTCTGGTAACGTTGAACTTACGCTCTTCCTCATTCAAGCAGGAGCAGACCTTTCAATACAAAGCAATGGCAAAACACCGCTATATCAGGCCATCCAGCTGGACAACATCGAGATGGTCAAACTCTTACTCGATCAAGCTCCATTGGTAAATTCTTTACAGGACGGACTGTCGTCTCTATCATTCGCCACTTGTCTTGCGCGGCAGGAAATCTTCAAGCTCCTTTTAGAGAGAGGGGCAGATCTTACTTACGCACCAGACACAGGCGGTATACTCTTCCATCAGGTCCTAGAAATGACCTCCGAGTTGAGCAGCGGTCCTGAAGCTGCAATCTTTGCCCTTCTGAGCACACCTGAAGACCGAAGAAAGCTTCGACCAGTTCTAGCTGAGCATCTGAAAACAATGAAACCAGCTGATCTGAAAGCACTGATGCAAATAGAGTCGGAGAATGGTGCTATTGCTATTCATCATGCCGCGAGGTGGATAACTGGGATGAACGAAGGTGATGCTGATCTTTTGTCAATAATTTTGAGCAATACGGAGGATCTATTTGCGACCTTGCAATCTGGCCAGAACGCCGGTGTTCTGGGTATTGTGCTTGGAAATCTTGGGTTTTGTGCAGCTTGGAATCTTGCCTACTCCCTTCAGGTACCGTGATTCGCATGGTTGAAGTTAGGTGCTTGAATATAAGTAAAGTTGAGAAGGGCTTATGATGCTAGGGGCGTAATTAATTGAACATTCGAGCTCCTGCTTGCCGGGTATGTGGGGGGAGTGATCTGCTAAAGGGTCGTGCTATATGGCGAATTTACATGCCACGTAGCAACACATATCCATGGGTCAATTCCTATTGGCATATTCTATGAATGAGGCCAGCGCCAAGTATGCTATTCTCAACTCGTTTTCTGTTCCCTACTGCATGGACCCAGTGTATATGCTCCTGGGGATAGATCAAGGTTACTGTGTCTGTTGAGTCTTCATCTTTATCACATACAGTCAGTCCCAACATACACCGCCTTTTTTGACGTAATATAGTTTGAGAATTCGGCTAGTCTTTGTAATATCTCATCAACTCAATTTTTCTTTATTTTTTCTTTTCACTTCCGGGGCTTGAGAGGACTATCCGATTCACTTTAGCATGACACCGACCTTTAGCTGCCCATTACAGCTAAGATGCCATCCAACAGCGTTGAAAGCATGAAGAAGAGGAGTCAAGCTTTGGTTAATCGTTTCAAAGAAATAACAAGGTCATGGAGCATAACTGGGCCACTTTTAAGTAGCGCCAACAGCCTCACTGTTATACACCCTTCCCCGCGACTTTGCACTAGCTGCGCATGCTTTCCGTGGCCATCGAGATCCGACGACATGTTTATAGGGGAACTACCATTCAAGGAGTCGTTCTACCATCTTCAGGAAACAGCAGATCGAGGGTGCCTGTTATGCCAGTTTGCCTGGCTATCTTTGGTCAACGAGTGTACAGTAACTAGCGATGTTACAAAGTCATTGACCAAGGGATCCGTTAAGCTAGCTTTCTTCATGAACAACGATTTATTAGTATTGTCGGCACGAACAAAACACTGGGGCCACCAAACTCATCAGGGTGTACCAACTAGGTTCGAAGTTGTGAAATGTAATGACATGGAATTCCTGGGAGGTATGGATAGCCGCCAAATTAAAGGTACTAGAGCATTTTCTTACGACGGAGGACCATACTGATATCAAATGACTCAGGATTTAATGGAAATGCCCATGGGGAGCTTAAGCAGTTGGTTGAGCAACAAATTCGACCTTGGATGAGAGGTTGCCTCCAACAGCATGCATATCACAGAGGCTGTGGTACCAAAAACAATACATCAGCGCTACCGACCCGACTAGTTGATGTTGGTGAAGTCGATGACCTACAAATTAGACTGACAGATGTCAAGAACTGCGCAGCTGCCCAAGACTTCGCCTACCTGATCCTCAGCTATTGTTGGGGAAAGGGTAATAAAGACTCGAGAACCACAGACACCAACCTGCAGGAGCGACGGCGTGGCTTCAAGGTGTCGGAGCTCGCTAAAACCATTCAAGACTCCATCCTTTTGACGAGATTGATGGGTTATCGCTACTTATGGATCGATGCAATCTGCATCATCCAGGGATCACGCGGTGACTTTCAGTCGGAGTCACCCAGAATGAGAGACTACTACTCAAATGCTGCATGCTGCATTTCTGTATCGGTAGCAAATGATAGTTCGGAAGGCTTTTTGACTCCACGTCCTCTCGCGAGGTATCCTATGGAAAACTTCTCCATAAGGATCGCCAACCATACCACAGGGTATTCCATATTCAGACCAGTTGGTAACAACCGATTCTTAAAACAAGCTCTACTCAAGTCGCCGCTGACGAAGCGTGGATGGTGCTTACAAGAGACGGCCTTGTCAAAGCGAATATTACATTGGACTCTGCAAGGACTTTATCGTGAATGTCGGAGTTCTCTTTTCCTCGAAGATGCAAAAGATCCTTGGGTTGACTTTGTCGAGGATGAAACCCCTACCCCCCGATCCATCCTGGCGTTGCCGGATAATGAAGTCCTATTCTCGGATGGGTGGTATGAACTTGTTAATATCTTCTCTGGCACGCATCTGACGTATGAGAAGGATCGTCTGTACGCCATTCATGGCATTGCGTCTCTACTAGTTCAACGTCTGAAGGTCGAATACTTCAACGGCCTCTTCCGGCCTAGCCTTGCCCAGGGCCTCTTATGGCGCCACAGCTCTGCTCAGCATGGAACATACAGGCCGTCTAAGGAAGACCGGCTACCATCCTGGTGCTGGGCGTCGAACTGTCCCGTTGAATACGTAAAGATTTATCAGGAGCCGACTTTTGTTAGGGATGATCATCCGGATCGGCTTCAGGAATGGCCCACCACTCCTAGCAATATAAGCATAGTGGAGAGCCCCGTCTCAAGGCTATGTGTCAGAGCCCCAATCCTCCAACTTATGATCGGGAGAAACATGACTGGGTACATGGATGATATAATTTCTGGCCAGACCATCAGTTTCGAGTATGTATATCATCTGGATAAAGGGCGGCAAGTTATGCAGAACATGGCTCAAAATCATAACCTCGGTGATGAATGGGGACAGGGAGTAAGCGTGCTGTGGCTGCCTGTAGGCAGGGTAGTTTCTGCTTATACACGGGTGGTAGGGTTATTGATACATGAGTTGCCGGACGAAGGAAAGGATACCTATTGTCGATATGGAATTCTGGAGTATGATGTGACGTATCGACATGAAGAGCTGTTTAGCAAGCTGGCTCGGGAAGTTAGGGAGATAGCCTTAATTTAAAGGTTTGAGGTAAAGTTGAATTAACTAATTTGTATTTAATTAAGGGCTTGTTCAGAAAAGGTTTCATGAATCTAACGCATAGTTGCCCAAGGCTACTTCAGCATCGTACTGGTAGCTTGAGAGTTATCCTGCTTTCTTTATAAAGTGTACTCTTAGCTGAATGTGTGTCTATTGACTATTCTTTCCCTTATTGACTTTGAGTAGGTACTGGCTGCAGGGTAGGTCATCTAACCTCGAACAATTGCCTATACTGGTGTACTCAGGTCAAGGCTCGGCCCAGGTAGTCTAGGATGACGGAGTCAGCATCAGAGCCTGGTTGGGAACCAGTGTGGGGCGATGTAACCTTCACGTAAGCCATACTGTGTCTTGTGGTTGGTTTAATTTGCTATCTGCCTTGGGTTGTGCTATGGTAAAGAACCTCCATCATATATCCCTCAATGCCTTCACGTTCTTGCCGGATCTCAGCCGCCACTGTATCATAACCATACGTCAATCGCGATCGTCAATGTCCGCATCTCCCCACAATCGGTTGGGTGACAGCGGGGATTCTTCCTCCAGCGGGTTGCTCTGCGACAGGTGCCGTAATATATCTTGGGACAGGCTTCGGTCCACAGGAGGCGGGGATTTTACCTATCACCATAACTTTGCTGGACTCGAAGAGTCATGCGAGTGGGGATGTC
This sequence comes from Fusarium brachygibbosum, assembly GCA_018886245.1. Classification (NCBI taxonomy): domain Eukaryota; kingdom Fungi; phylum Ascomycota; class Sordariomycetes; order Hypocreales; family Nectriaceae; genus Fusarium; species Fusarium brachygibbosum. The sequence continues at coordinate 332,600 of JAEKIX010000026.1, forward strand.
AGTTATGTCAGAGCATCTATGCTCGAATTGCCTATGATGGTGTATTCCCAGACAAGGCAGTGACTATTCACTGGTCAATTTCAAGGCATGTGACACTTCTGTATAGATTGGGTGCAAACTCGCCTTACCGGTGGTTCTGTGGGTTTCAGGATCCCTCACCGAAGTCAGGGCCAAGAGTCCTGCATGTTAAACGTCAGGCATGCTTGGACAGAGCTCAATTATAGAATACTACTAATGGAACTTTTACAGGGCTAGCACAGGAAACCCTCGACCATGATTTAGACATCCTTCTTGACAACATCAGTCAATGGCTAACAGCTTGCACCATGTCTGGGAAACATAAGAGATGCGCACCGCTTAATTTGAGCCCACCAAGTGCATCACCATTACCAACAAGATTGATAGACGTTGGACCACATGGTAAGGACATGCTCCGACTCATCGACTCTCAGACAGAACTACCACAGGGCAGTGCGAAGCCGGTGTACCTGGTCTTGACTTATCGTTGGGGGAAAGGAAATTGGAGTGCGCGAACAACACCAAAGAATCTGGACCAGAGGAAGAAGGAGATAGTCATTCAGGAGTTGCCAAGAACGATACAGGACGCCATAAAAATTACACGCCGTATGAAGATTCAATATCTCTGGGTTGATGCAATATGCATTATTCAACCAGACAACGATGGAGAAACCGATGACTGGCGTAAAGAGTCCCTCAGAATGGCAGGCTATTATCTCAATGCTTATTGCTGCATTGCAGCATCAAGTGCTGAGGATAGCTCAGAAGGGATATTGGTGGAAAGACAGGTGGCCAGGTTTCCTTTCAGAGAATGGTATAATCCGGAGGGCGAGACGATCAGATGTCCTCATTCCTCCCGGGCCATGTTTCGAAACCCCCTGCTCGAGCGTGGCTGGTGTCTTCAAGAGTGGATTCTATCTCCTCGGATATTGCACTGGACCAGTAACGGTTTGATTTGGCAGTGCAGAGAGGGTTTCTTCTGGGAAGGTCAAAAGGGCTTCCAAGGGGAACGGCCAGAAGAACTCTATAAAGTCGAAGATCGACCGGCTAGGTTCAGCAACGACTGCATGTTCAACACAAAGTACGACAACGAAGCGTCAAGAGATTTCTGGCAGATTCTGGAGTCGGACAAGGACCAGGCTCTGGGTGACGACTGGAGTCTGCTTGTGCATAGTTACAGCCAGATGAATCTCACGAATCCTGGAGATCGACTCGCCGCTATCCAGGGAATCGCAACTCATCTGTCGAACCGCCACAAAACGGGCTACTTTGCAGGCATATTCGAGCATAGATACGCGAATGGTCTACTGTGGCAAGGAGCCCGTGGAGAAGAACTACTGACTAAAATCGAGGGCTTCCCCAGCTGGTCCTGGGCGTCGGCCATGGGTACCATCCAGATTCCTCGATGGAATGCCGACATCGAGCCGACCGTATTAACTACATGGATTGGAACGTTTCCATCAGGCGACGAAATACAAGACTTTACGAAAAGGCCGAATCGAGCGATTCATATGAGAGCACCTATGCTACCACTTCATGTGACTTCGCAGAACCCTCTGTTGAAGGCTTTTAGACTGAACTTTTTTGAGTTTCATTCGACCAGTCCCATATGGCCAGGCGGAGGCGTGCGGATTCATTTGGATTATGTTGAACCTGACTCGACTCATCTGGAAGGAGCATTACTGTTGTTCTTGCGTGAGAGACAAGCAGGTCGTCAATATCTGGAAGGGCTTGTAATAAAACAGTCTTTGTTAGATGGTGACAATGCTTATGAGCGAATTGGGGTGTTTGATGCTTTGCAAGGAAGTGAGAACGAGAGATTTAAGCGTATAGATCTGTGCCAGTGGAAGGAGTGGAGTGATCAACTTGTTCTATTGTAGCTCATACATCTGATCCATATGTGTCACCTATGAACCTGGGTGTTCCCTCGTTAAGCTCTCTTTCTCCGTCCACACCTAGATATAGGATTTCCTTTAGAAACAATGGTTGACTAGACCACAGCTGAACTTTCTTCTCTTGAGACTACCAAATGGATGGATACATGGCAGGACGTAATTGAATGGTTCCGAACAGGACTTATTTCCTTTATCCACAGCGTGCCGTTCCCTCACGTTATACCAGGGGGATATGGGACAGACAATTGCGCGTTATAAAGAAGTGTTGGGAACCATTGTCTGGGAGTCACATGAACCGTTAATTTGACTATGCGAGCATCTGCAGCCAGCAAGAACAGGTTACACAGCTGTTCCGTGACGCAGCGAACTCTTCCTTTATAAAAGTTCTGATTTGTAGAGGCTCTTTGTTATCGTTGTCACAAACGAAAGTTGAAAGCATTGTTATGGATTGACGATGGGCTGAAGGTGGAGGCATAAAGACTTCTCAAGTCATTATCTTCAAATATGCATATTATTTTATCTGAAACCATGAAAAGACCTAGAGCGTTGCTATTTGAGGTTTTATACAAGGAACGGAGCCCTTTCAACACCAATTGAATCCTAAACCCAGTGAGAACATGTCTTTGTTAACGGCTAAGCATATATCCAGCATTTCTCTCGTTGCTATGTGAGATTATGCACAGCAGAATTCTCCCTTACAAACACACCCTATCTACCCCTCGACCTATCGTCTCAGATCTGAAATGCAAGCTCGAAGCGCAATCCGTACCCAACCTATCAACCGCCACAATGCCTGCACAATACACAACTCCCTACTCCGGGGGCCCTGTGCACGGGGGCCCTGTGCATATCTACATCGACGATTCCGATATCGCTATTGGAGGGCGACACCTGCACTATCCTGAGGCTACGGGCCGCCGCTTTGTCTGGAACTACGATACCGATGTCCTTTATCGCATCGTCGCTCAAGATTTCAAATTCACCAGGACTGGAGAGTTCATGCCAATATGGCTAAATTTCTACGGGGCAGATCTTCGACGCAGTCGCCAGCTTGGATACTACCGTCAACAGCGCGTTGTTAACGCTGTTGACTGCCCACGAAACGCCCAGGGGCAAGAGAAACAGGCTGATGTCGGACTCGCAGTAGGCATGACTCGCCGAGTCACGAACGCTCTGGACTTTGACGACCGATGTGACTTTTTCGTGGTTACAGGTGATTCCGATCTGATCCCTGCCGTGAAGCTCGCTGCAGAGAACGAGTTCCATGTCCATATCTGGTCTTGGCGGGCGTCTCTGTGCCAGGAGTACAGGAGGCTCAAAACGAATTCGCTTATGGACGATTTATCAGGATTCGCCTGCTCGATCCATACCTAGACCAGCTTACGCTGGAGAATTTTGTTGTTCCGCACAATGGTCATGTTGCTGTCTCCGGTACCACACTGTAGCGCGTAAGAACGGGGAAACCACAATGGAAACAGGGAAGGAATTGTAGCCACTGTATTCTGACTGAACCTTAGCATGCGGCTAATGTCATCAGATGGTTAACGGTCCTGACAATCTGAGGGGAAATTGCTCGAGATGGAGCGAGCTGTGCAAAAGGGTTCGGATTTCAGAATTTGGAGTTTCCATGGATTTACAGTACCGGTCGGCGTTTATGGTTATTTGGGCGATTCCTATCATTTGAGCAAGCTTAATGATAGAAAATCAGTTGCGAGGTATCTGACGATGTGCTTTTTATCTGAGCGTCATTGATCTATATTCGAAGAGATATTCTACTTAGGTTCTATTCAATGTGAGAAACCACCATAAACCACGCATCGTTTCCAGTTCTAGTTACTAAGAACAGGTGCCTTTCCATCCCAGTCGTTGCTCTCAGCAGCATCGATAAGCCACTTTCCCACACTCTCTCTTGTAATCTTGGGCATCCAAGCACATCCCTTTCCATCATCAGGCCAGACTTTTACCGGTCGAGCCTCGCCCTCTGTAAGCATGACCGGCCTTGAAAGTACAAACACTAATCCACTCTCCCTCACAAGACGGTCAACCTCGTTGTGATCCTTGAGCCCAATTCCCATGCTCCCGTGGCTGAACAACATCTTGCCAGGAAGGTTCATAGAACGCCATGAAGACCCAGCGCCTTGTGCCGAGTTTACGATGATCTTGGGCTGGGAGGGTAGATTGCAGTCGTTGATAGCGGCAATGAGAGCCGTCATGCTAACAGCAAGGAAATCAGGCGTTGTATCAGGACGCAGTGCTGCGAAAGGTGATTCGGTGATTCGGACCTGTGCAAGCGCCGTTATGACGACCTGAGGCGGTTGAGGAGTTGTAAGAGCCTTGATGATGTCTGACTCTGAAGTTGGTGTTCCCTGAATGAGAGTGAGGTTTGAGTGAGGGGAGAGTTTGGCAGTTGTTATGCTCCGGACGAGGGCTGTGACTGTGTGGCCTCGGGATAGAGCTTCTTTAACAGCCAAAGAGCCGTTGCGTCCTGTGGCGCCAATGATGAGGAAATGCATTTTGATAGTAGTTGGATACGAAAGTGTTGAAGGTGTACAGAGGACCTGATGTTGTAAAATGAAGAAAGTTGTTGAAGCTCCGATTGTATTGAGTGAGAAGTTATTGTATGAGAATGAATTGATAGCGAGGAAAGCATCTGCATTTCTGGCAGCAGTCTTTATAGCAGACCTCCTCTCCGTACCATTCAAAGATATCGGTCGAAATGACCGGACCCGGCGTTTCGGCCGGACGGGTAATACAGTCCATGAGAAATCACACTGGGGCTTAGAAATCAGCACTAACACGAGCTTAACAAAGCCTGCAGCAAAACGGACGAATCCATACCCTCACTGCAACTTTACCCAATCCTACGAGTGGCTATGCTGTGTTTTGTCGGCCGAGAGTAAGCAGATATCGGCCGAGTTCACCTACTCGGCCGATACACTGAGGGGTTAAGGAGGCTGATTGGTCGAGTCGGATGTGAACGGCAGTCTTGGTTACGAATCTCATTATTGATCATGTAAAGTAAAGGGATTTTGCAAAAAGACCGATGGCCGAGAAAAAGACCGGAGGGTCAATAAAGTTTGAAGGTTGATTAGAAGGATTTGGGATGTGAAGAGATTGTGTATATATAGCCGGCTTGAGGAAGTGGGTAACTACTACAAAAACACACCAACAAATCGAGCATCAACTAATCTACCATACCTTTTACTTCATCACTATTTTACGATACCTACTCGCTTAATCCACTTATATCTTTACACTCACAATGTCTTCCCACAAAGTTGCCATCATCGGAGCAGGTCTCTCTGGTCTCGCTCTCGCCTTGGCACTACATCAACAAGGTATCGTGAGCGTAGCCTACGAACAGCAAAGTGCACCTCTCGATATTGGAGGCGCCATTATGCTTTCTCCCAACTCCCTCCGCGCCTTGGACAAACTTGGTGTCTTTGAGCGCATGCTTCCTCGTAGCTACAAATTCGACGAGCTATTCTTCCTATCTCAGGACGATAAGCTTGTTGATGTCTTTGAGTTTGGAAACGAGGAAAAATATGGATACACTGGTATTCGTGTGTACCGTTTTGAACTGATCAATATTCTTCTTGATCTTATCCGCGAGGCCGGTATCAGGGTTGAGTATGGGAGGAAATTCGACCAGATCGTCAGCGAGACCAGCGAAAGCGTTACCTGGCGCTTCACTGATGGCTCAGAGGAGACAGCTGATCTTCTTATCGGTGCTGATGGTATTCACTCTCGTGTACGATCGTATCTCCACCCCGACCTGGCCCCCAAGTTTACAAACATGGTTGGGGTCACAGCTGCCGTCCCAACAAGTCAACTCAAGCTTGAAGAAGGCGACTACAAACTCCCTGCCACTTTCATGCACGGCAAGCGCGGAGCTTTTGTCATTGCGCCCCAATTGGCCGATGGCTCAGAAGTCCTTATTGGCAAACAGAAAGTCTTTGCAGGAGAAGATCCCGGCCGTGATGCATGGAAAGCCATGAACTCGGACAAGACATGGTGCGTTGACTTTCTGCGCGAAGGCAAAGAAGACTATCCTTCCATCGTCTCCAATGCCACTTCTCAGATTTCACCTGAGAGAGTTAATCTGTGGCCGTTTTATCTTCTTCCCAAGCTTGACAAGTGGGCGTCGAGCGACAAACATGGTCGCGTGGTTATCCTCGGAGACGCAGCCCATGCTATTCCTCCCACTGCTGGGCAGGGTGTGAATCAAGCCTTCGAAGACGTCTACACCTTTGCCGGCGTTCTGGGACAGCTGAAGCAATCGAATGGCAAGGGTCTGGGCGAGGCTCTGGATCGTTGGCAAAAGGGAAGACAGGAACGTGTTGATAATATCATTGAGCTGAACAACGAGATCAACAAGAGGAGGATGCCAAAGGTGGCCGGTGTGGAGGTTGATACAAACCCTTTTGATGTTGATTGGCTTTACTCGGTTGATTTGGATGACGCGGTAAAACAATTTGTCAACCCGAACCGAGCTCTAGATATGACAGGTAGCTAGTCTCTTTGAAAGAGGTTATGAATGACCTTCTATAATATGTATTTGCTAAAACCGGAGGCACCAACACTCCACTTGAACTTCATATAAGATTATCCCTCTACTCAAATTCAAAGCACTCCATCTCATAAACATAATGCCCGCCACTATTCTCGTAGAACTCTACGTCCTCCCTCGGAACCTTCATGCGATAGCACTGTCCATTGTTATTTCCATTGCCTCGAACATAGGATATAAGCTTGCACGCTGGTTCTTGCTGGCAGCTTTGCGCGCAGTCCTCAAGAGAGGTCCACTGCATAGTACCGATCATCTTTTCTGGCTTGTAGATGCCGTATGTGCTGCCCTTGGGACCGCACCACTTGTCGCTGGGTGCTGGGCTAACAATCGTACATGGCGGGTCATACTCGAAGATACTGATATCGTCCAGGAGGACAGTTACGCTTGAGATACCAACGAACTGGATGCGAGTCTGCACAAACTCTGGTGCTTGGGTTGTCAAGCCGCCAAAGACGATTTTCCTCTTGACATAAAGATCCGCGGAGCCTACTTCACCCTTGACCTCAAACTCAGAGGGACTGCTACCTATAAAGGTAGTGAACTTGAGATAGGCATTGCCTGGGTTACTTATGACAATGTCTGTAGGCGCCCAGCTGTAACTGTAAGCATATCTCTTTGCTGGGTCTAAGCCTGTCAACGATTGACGGAAGGCGTAGGGGGGGACTCCGCCGGTTGAGACATAAGGCAGTTCACTGTGATATGGAGTCAGTCTTGAAAAGGTTGGCATAGCTCAGTAGGTACGTACGCGTAATGGGAACCCGAAAGAGCCCGTGAAGGATTGTTTTTAACTGTGAGAATTCGGCCGAGGAGCGACGGTGCACCAGTGTAATCGCCGTTGTCATCAGGGATCTCGAAGCCTCCATTGATAAAGTAGTTGGTTGGTCCGTTTCGTTCAGCGCTTGTTGTAGAAGTGGTGGTTGGCTCTTCTCCTGTTGTGGTACTTTGCTTGGTGGTCGTCGTTTCGGCAATGCTTGGTTCAGCGGTACTAGCCTCGGAAATTGTTGTATCTGTACTAGCTCCCTCTGACGTCGCAATAGATGATGTGGCTTCGGTATTACTAGAACTGTGAGAAATAGATGTCTCAGTGCCCTCGGTGACTAGGGAAGATGTCTCCATACTCATAGTAGAAGCATCAGATGTGGTGAGATCCGCAAAGATCACATCGCCTGTAGTCAATGACTCAATGTCCGAGGTGCTTAATGTAGTCTGGCCTGCGGCTGTCTCACTTGACAGCATAGTTGTTGTACTGGCGCCGTCGGTTGTAGGATCGTTTGAAGAAGCCTCGATGGAAGTGAGGGCAACAGACGTCCATGTGGGATCGAATGAATCGGTTGACGCTGTCGATGTGATGTCGCTTGACTGTTCCAATGTGCTGTCGACTGATGTGAAAGCCTCGAGGGCTGATGAAACAGTTTTCGCTCCCAGATCGCCGCTGCTCAAAGTCGTCAACGTTGTCGACGACGCCAAATCATCCTCGAGAACCCTAGACGATGTCACGATGGAGCTGCTGCTTGGGCGGCATGGGCTGGCGATGACCTCGTAGGAGAGCGCAACAGCGACCGCGAGACAACGAAGAAGAACCATTCCAGTAAATCTGGATCGTAAATGGTTTACAACGCAGCCGTGGAATTTGAAGAACTTTTAAAAAGGGGCGGTTTAATTCTCCGACTACTAGTGTTTGGAATATTTCTTTTCGCTAGCGGAGAAAAAGAAATGCCATAACGTTACCTTAATTAAAATAAACAAGTCCATTTACAAGTGTGCGGATACGAGGCTATTGGCAATAGTTTACATTAGTGTGGCGGACTAGTCTCGGCCTACCCTAGGTCACCTTTGTTATTTCTAGACCTGGCCCAGACCAGGGGTGATATAAATAGTTAAATACAAGATATTGTGTCTCCAGTAGCAAAAAGGATAATGACTATTGATAATAACATTCTTGAATCTACCGGGCCTCCAGAATCACTCTCTGGTAGGCCGCAAGAGGTTGCTCCGTAGTATCACGAAGAGCAAGAATAATATGAAGAGTCTGCAAGACACAGTCAGTACGTCAATTTCCCTTAGTAGATTTCACTCACATCATTGAGCTTCTTCGTAGTTTCCAGCTTGACAACACTTCCGTTCGAGTTCAGGTTAGTAATATTGACGTTAGGACTCTGAGCGGTCAAGGCTGGCTTCATCTTCAAAGAAGGATCAAACCCCTCGAGTCCTCGTCCATATCCACCAGGTTCCCGGTAGTGGAACCAGTCGTAGTTTAGCTCATCGCCATCCGGATCCCAGCTCTCGGATGCATGGAGAACAATACTTTGCCCAGGCTTGTACTTGAGCTTAAGAGGTGCAGGACCGCAAGAACCGTTGACGATAGCGACAGGGTGATGGTTGTTCTCTGAATAGTTCGAGTTGACAGTCCACTTCATACGAGCAGCAAAGTCGAACTGATAATCCTCTCGCCATCGCCAAATGGTTGCAAACTTGCTAATAAAACTCTTCCCATTCTTGCCAATGACATAATCGCTCGTGTCAGCATACACTCTCGACTGGCCCGACTGGTCAAGAAGAGTATACCGACCACCCCAGCTTCCCCAGTCAGGGTGATTCACATGACCGAGACCATTCTGTACAAGAGGTAGGAAAGAGGGCGTGTCGCCTTCCATGATAAAAGTCCAGTTGAGGTAATGCGATCCCAGCGGCCCGAGACGGATGTTCTTCTCGAGCCAGTCGTTGGATACAAGACTCGAGTCAGGACCACCTTGGTCAAAGTGGCGGTATTCTTCCCCAGAGATACCGTTCCAGGCGGCAACGGTGTATTCGCTGAAGCCGTGGAGTGATGTGACGTAGAATAGTTGTGGGTAGCGGAGACGGATCCAGATGCCTGTGTCGTCTTGATCGGAAATTGCGTAGACGCGCAGCTTTTTGACGAAGGAGTCGACCTCGTGTTGGGTTCTTTTACGAGAGACGTGTTGAAGAGACTCAGCCAGGATTGCACTTCCACCCCAGACTGAGACGGTGAGAGGGTCAGTGCTGCTTGACCCGTCAGCTGCCTTGATAAGTGCTTTGGCACCATCGCTTAGACTCATGTTGAGTGACTTTCGTCCATAAACTGGATGTCCCTTGTGTACCCTGTCAAGTAGATACTTGTAAGAAGGGTAAGGCGCATGACGAGGCACATTGGCGTTAAGATTATCAACAACCTTCTCGTAACCGTCCAGAACACCCACTACAGCCTCATAGTCGATCTTGTCAGGCATCCAAGTCGAGGTAGTCACTGAAATACCCTGGATGTCTATCTCGTTGGCATATGTAAGTAAACGAACCAGACTCATCTGATCATCAGGTTCATTGCTGATGTCTGTGAGGACAAAGAGTCGAGGTTTGTGCTCCGTTCGAGAAGTTTCACATTGTTTCTGTACGTGAGGTGTTGCTTGGGTGAGAGGGAGGCAACTTAAGAGGGCGAATGCACCGATGAGTGGGGTAAACATTGTTGTGTTGAGGTTTACTCCGAATGAAGTGTCAAAAGCCATTGTGACGGCAGACTTCGTCTTTTATACGCTGCAGATCAGTAAATGGGAAATCTGGTCCAGCTCGTCATTCATGGTAAAGCTTACTAAATGGGGTAACTTCGTGTATTTAGACCTCCTTCGCTCTGGATATCTCCAGATCTATCGCCTAAACTAGACGTCATGACAGGTTCAAACTCCACATAAAGAGAGATGGTCTGGTAGTTTGGTAGCATCGCGCGAAATTTAGCCAAGGAAGTGAACGCGGGGAAAAAGCTACTCGACGGACGGTCCCCCCCATCGGCCAACTTGAGCGGAGTTGCGTTCGCCGAAGCCTCAGATAATTTGTGACCGTGAAAATATTCTTTTTCACTTGCTTGGTGACACAATTTGAGATTAAAATTTTACAGTGTTCAAGAACTTGTACATAGTTGTTACATAAGTAGGAAAGCCAATTAAAGTGTTTGCATTTCTCCTATGTGCAAGATTGCATCGAAAGCCAGCCATGGCAGCATGCTAGTCGCATGCAACGTGGTCTTGAGGCGATACGGTGCGATGTCCGCAAAAGGACACACCTAGAGTATTGACTTGGCCATGAATGTGCCGTGCCCGCTTATGGATGAAAAGAAACCAACATGCATCTAAGATTGCATAGATAACCCTATAAATTTGAGATCACTGCCTCCGCTTATAACTGTCCCACTATTATTGGCCCGGGAAAGGTCAATATGCATCGTTAGAGGCTTAGCATCTATTTAGTCACGACGGCCAAGCCCGGTTCTGTCAATCAGCGCAGCTGCGTCTTGGTTGAAGATCAGTTCATAACGCTTTCTGCCTACGCAAGCCTGGACTACTAGCCTAACAATTCCCTTTTTAAACTCAACATAACCAAGCCATTATATTCAACGATGTTATTTACTGAGACTTTCTCGGGCAATTTAGACAAACCGGATAAAGAGTATGTCAGTGAAAACACACACAATCTTTCTTGTCGACATGTCCGTCGTTACGACTATCTTCACACACCACTAACACTCATAGCAATTGTGGTCGTCCATGGTCTTTCCAGAGGAGGTCATAAGCCATGGTTAGAGACACAGGAAGGCCCCGCATGACTTAGCGAAGATCTTTTTCAGAACGGCGACGCCCGAGTTATTAGATTTGGCTACAACACGAACATGGGCGTTGAGGGGTTCGTTTATGACCGGCGGGGACTGGAGACCGTGGCTCGTCAGCTTTTGGACAGCATTCAGTCATGGAGGGCTCAGGCTGAGGTATGCGACGGATGTACAACTATTTACGTCCTTGCTAACTAGGCTACAAAGTCCAATCGCCCACTCGCATTTCTGTCTCACGGCTTTGGAGGCACGGTTGTGAAGATGGTGTGTTTGTCCCGCGGAAGAATTAAATGAGGTCATGCTGCTTATTTATCAATAGGCTCTTGTTATCGCATCTCAGGATGGCGATACTTACGGTTCAATCTTGACCTCGACATATGCTCTGGTAGATTTGGCACCTTTACTCTTCCCCTATTGCGATATTTATATGGATGCTGAAATTCGTCCCAGATCTTCCTTGACTGTCCTCATAGAAAAGTTAATCTAGGGTTACTGAAGGAAGATGTCCTGAGACTGTTCTGCAACGCGCAAGTTAACTGTAACACTGGGTTTCGCGAAGCTGCGCAGTTATGTGCAGCCACTATCCTTTACACAAACCATTTGTTTTTGGAGAGCAATATACAACTCAGAGTGCAAATAGGTAGCATCTTTCCCCAAGAGCCAGACAGGCTCAAGCAAGTCAGTATTGATAATTCGGGTTACATTCCTTCCCAGATATAGAGAGAGCTCTCTCATGAGCCGAGAGATTACTGGTCTTCTCACGCAAATTGGTGATACCGAGGGGAGACCAAGAACGGCAAACGATGTATTAGTGCTCGAATGGAACACCTGCTAATGGGTAGTAGGTTTTCGACGAAGGTGCAGCCACATTCCATCTTGCTGGGGAAGTTCGCATCGGACTTCACAGTCCTCACAATATGCTCCTCTGTGGCGACGACCGGAAGCAAGCCTACAAGTCTCTGCGGAATATACGGGTTATTCTTGTTGGGGGAAGAAGCCAGGGTTTCTGTTTCCCGCTATGCTGCAGGCCGTACGCCAGGCCAACGGAGAGCTGGTCAAGAAGCAGTCTCTTTCTCCACTGGACAATGAAGAAGCTGCAACCATCTTGATAGTGGTTAATGAAGGTGAACTCAAACTTGATGCAATGAATCATCTCTTCAACGAGACAAATGCCAGGGAGGGATTTCGGTACCCTGCCGAATTCATTGCCCACGATGTTGACATGGGGATGGAAGGAATTATGGAAGTTACACAACATCGCGGAGATGCCGACTGCTATCGGATGGTTTCTCGCTATCGCCGTCCAGTGCGGGAACTATTTGCCCTTGGAAAAGATACTTGGACGAATTTCAGAACTTGGACTACTGACCGAATGCATCGTCGGCATGATTCTTGGTAAGGCAGTTCATTTACCAGTAGTTGAAGTGATCAGGGTGATTTTGAAATACGTCAAACTCATTCGCGATGGAATTAACTTACAACGAAGTTTGGAGATTGTCACTGAAACTTCAGCGTCTAGAGACATTCTTGCTTTACTTATCGATGCTATTTCTGGTGTCGGGTTGATCTGTTGAAAGTATTTGTCGAGCTGGAAGTCGACTCAGCCTTTGGAATGAATGTCTTGGCACACCAATACAGGCAGCCTGTTATGCCTCCCCAGTCATCAAGATGGAAATTGTCAAATGTCTCGTTGAAGAGAACGGTTTCGACGTGAACTCCAGCGGCAGCTTCTATCGAACTACCATGTGCCAGTTGTTCTTTACCGGGACCATTGAAGTCGTCAATTACACGAAGATTGCAGTGGGTCACTAAACATGCTTGTCGAGCGTTACGGCGACGAAATATTGATGGACGGTCAAGATCACATATCGCGGACAATCTTACGAAGAGAAGGCTCGACAGTAACTGTCTTAGAGAGTACTATGATTTATTGGAATAAACATTATCCAGAGTCGACTAATGTCCAAGTAACCATAACCGAGTAACAACCTGACTACCTCAAGCAAATCAAATAGTCGGTATTCATACCACAAACCCAGCCTTGGGGATCTGGTCCTCTGTCATTACAGCTCGACATACACATTCGGATCCTGCATTAGAAGCCCATCAGGATATAAAATACTCTCGGCAATCTTAGTCCAGAATTCACATCTCGTCTTCCCATTCTGATTATCTGCGCCCAAAACGAAAGCTGGCTGACCACTGGGCAGCTGAACCGTGAGAACATTTGTCAAAAGATCGCCAGAGCCATCTGCGACAACCCACTTTGGCGGTTGAGAGCCGGCCACTGGTGGTAGATCTAAAGCATTGGGGTCGCCTGCAAGTGCTAAAGCGGCGAAATAGGTCTGGTAGGCTGCGGCAAGACCCGTGTTGATCAAAGAACCGGCGTACAGGTTTGCAAGCCAAGGCGGCAACTTCTTGACCAACAGTTCCACTGCTTGGTCGATGGAGTTGGCAAACAAGGCCACCAGATCGGTGGCGTGGTAGGCGAATTTTTCCAACGGAAAGCCGTATTGCATCATGTAAGAAACATCGGGATATGCTGAGTAAAGATCTCGTGTGTTGCAAGTGAAGGAGGCATCGCGGATTGTTATAGCGATGCATGCAGTGTAGTCGCCGGCAAAGAGTTCTGTGCAATTGTACTGTTGGGCGATCTGCTTGCGCACATTGGCAAGCTTGTCTCCAGGCAAGAACAATTCCAGGAAGTTGTTGTATGCTGTTTCAGAGGTGATGTTACTTGGCGTGAAAGAGGCGGTTTCGTTCAAGACGTGGGAGATGATAGCTGCATTAATGCCCTTCCAGAATTGACCTGTTGAACCAGTTCAGTTAGAGAGTGGATCTTGGTTGAAATAAGCCCAAAGAGCTGAGATATAAAATAACTTACCGCCTGCAAAAGATAAAGTGGGAATAGTCTTGATCCAAACGTCGTCTACAGCCGGGCCAACTGGGAACAGTCCTGTACTCGCAACACTGTTGAACAGGGCTTGGTTGGCATCCGAAAGATTGGTAGATTTCCGAAGACAGTCAATGTTAAAGTCGTAACCGCAGCCGGCAAAGTTTGAGAAGTTCTTGTATATCTGGTCCAGCTTTCCGTTCTCGGAGTTGTCCCAAGCCCACTCAAACGCTGGGCTCTGGACGCCAAACCTTTTAAAGGTAGGGTCGACTGTTCCGCCCTCGCGTACCAGGTGATGCAGGATTGAGCTGGCGCCGGCTGATTCTCCATATGCCGAGACTTGGTTCTTGTTCCCGTTGACTTGGCTGATGTATGTCTGGACCCATTGAAGAAGCAAGGCTTGGTCGTACAAACCAGCGTTTGTCTGGGTTGACCCGGTGTTTTGCATATAGTGACCAGCCAACCAGCCATATGCACCTACTCTGTAGTTGCCAGCGACATAAATTGTCTGATACTTACTGGCCTTGAGAAAGGACTCTCCGGTATAGAGCGCGCCTAGCTGGTTTTTGCTTCCGAAGGCATATGCTCCTCCATAAATCCATACTACCACTGGTGCTAGAGTACCCTTGGGACCATTCAACACCGATTTAGGCACATAGAGATCGAGGAATAGGCAATCTTCGCTGGTCTTGGTATCAGAGTCGCCGGGGTCAGCAACAGGGTTATCTCCACCAGGGGGTACATCTATCTTCGTGATGTCGATCTGGATACAATCACGACCCTTTGACGGAGGTTGGACAGAAGAATTGGTCCACGAAGGAGATTCTGGTGCACTGAATAGGACAGGCTTGGCACCGAATCTAACATTCTCAAAGAGGATAATCTGATGTATATCAAATGGGTCAGTGCTTCTTGGTTGTTATGTATCCAGTCCGACATTGACTCACGTTGTCATCATCTTTGAATGGAACGCCTTGGTATTTACCCCAGGGTAGGTCCAAGGTAGGCACATCTGTGTCTGCATTGGACGTTATCTCGAAGCTATTGGCGAAACCTGTCGCCTGGGCAAGGAATAAAAGCTGTAAAATGATTTGGGCACGCATGGTTGAGCGAATAGTTGATGAGGTGGATACGGAATGGTTCTAGCAGTCCAAGCCTACGAGAGCGCAACCTATATATGTGCATCGTATCATAATCCTAGGAAGCACGGTGAGAGATGACACCGCTTTTGGCATGCTCTCACTCGATGCAGGTGGCTTTCAGCCAGGTATGTGATTCAACAGCGTGTTTTGGCGAGAAGAGAGAAGATCGTTCTGGGCCTCGAAGTTGATTGGATATGTTAGGGCCCAGTGCCAGCTAACCCGTTTATGACAGTACAGACAGGTGGCTGGCTGATATTGTTACAAAAGGAGAAGCAAATGTTGCAGTAGCTCCGAGACATAAAAGCAAGAGTCGGCTCATATGCATGGTGACTGAGTCGATCACTCTTGGGACTCTGTCGCGTCTTCTTCAGCCGTGCCGGTCTAGTCTCAGGTGAGTTCATCACATTCCGTCAACTTCGCAGACCGTCTATCAAATGTCATGTATGTGTTGTCCTGCTGAAAGTGCATCATGTCTCAAAGTAGTCAATGCATAAATCGCTGTCGAGCAGAGGCGTCACGCCTCATGAGTGACGGTATGACTGCGACAAGGTACAGACGATCGATCGTTTATCATTTGGCTTGGAGTGTAAACTTGAAGTCTAAATTCCTATGGATGATGCTTGCAATTTGCTAGTCATGACTCTGGGTCACCAGAACATTAGGTCACCATACCACCAGGATCAGAGAGTAGAGGTTTGCGGAGTGATAGAAGGCTTAGAACCGGCACCAAGATCTCGAGGATCGAAATCCGAACATAGAGCGAGTGAACTAGATTTACTACTTGTGCTGAATGTCACGTCTCATGACGGACATAGATGATGGAAATAATGAGAGAGAGTGGTTTAGCCAAAGGCCACATAGACAAAGAAGCAGCGAATTCTAAAGAGTCAAGCTTTCCAACTGAACATGTTTTGTTTCCACTTAGCCAAAAGCAATCCAGTTTGCACCGACGATGAACATCTTGCTGCCGGCCCATGATTGAGCGTGCCAAATAAATTCTGACTTGGTAATGTCTTCAGCGGAAACCTTGACACGAAGGTTGGCCACCGAGTCCACGTCCAGTTCACTGATTGCAAGGAAAACCTTGGGCACTTTGCCAAAAGTATCGGCGGGGAACTTGACCTTTCTCTGATCAGAGTCTGAGGGGGGATACCAGTCCCTCAGCTCAGTGCTGCTAACCTTGCCACTGGCAACACCGGCCCGGCCCTTTGGATATGCTACCCAAGAAGCCGCGGCACTGAACATGATGGTATCGGCCCACGTATCGATGTTGAGGTCAAAGCCAGAAGCTGTGACATTAGTGGCGTGAGCCCTGACTCTCCAGTTGTGATTCTTGTCCATGTCAAGAGCGCTGAGCCAGACGATGACGTTGGGGGGCTCTTTATATAGACCTTTGGGGAAGTCGAAGTGTTCAGTGTCGCGACGAATACCATCTTGATTGGCGGCGGGAGGTCTGTTGTAGGATCGAGTGTCGAGTGTGTTATACTCTCCAACTGGAGTAGAAGGTGGGTTAGTAAAGTACTAAACAGGCTGTTGATCTTTCTCAAAGGATTTATATATACGTACTTTGATAGTAGGTATGAGCCTTGTCAAACTCGATCCAGGTTGCTGTCGCATTGAATAACTGTGTATCAGACCACGAGTCGATGGTGACTTTGAATTCATTCTCAGTGACGTCGACAACATCTGCGCGGACGCGAATATTGGCCGTGTTCCCAATATCGAGATGTTTTAACCCGACAACAATGCGAGGAGGATGAATATAAGGAGGTTCAAACAATACAGCCTTAGAGTTGAGAGCGACCGGGGGGTACCAGGACCGAATGACAGGGTCAATAGTCAGTTCTCCCTTGTTGTGCGTCTGCTTAGGGTAGACCTTGGCAACGAAGCTCTTGTCTGTTAGCGAAAGCGCGTAGTTCTTGGGCGCTTCATAGCCTTCTTTAGTCCAAGTCTGTGGGAAATAGTAACACATGATCGACTTGGGGTCAAAGTCTGTTTTGACCAGAGCTCTGGTGTCTTCCGGTTCGATGATTTGGGCTCGTGTTGTTGCTTCATTCCATCTATAGTCTCTCTTACAGTCTGCAATGACGACATCCTCAATCCATTTGATGGGGTTGGCCTGGTGCTCGTGAACGAAGCCAAGTGCATGGCCGAACTCGTGCGTGACAACCCGAGCCCAGTCGTTGTCGTCGCTACTGTCAACTAGTTCACCAAAGTTCATGCTTGACGAGTTCGGACCCAGGGCAAATTTCTTGGAATTCGTGCCAACCTGTGACCATGTACCGGGGTCTTTGTTCCTGTTATACAAAGTAAGCATCTATTGTCTCGAGGTAAAAGGCCAAACGTAGTGCTCACCAGAAAAATCCGACTTTGATATCAGCGTCCCCATTGCCCCCGTCGATGAACTCAAAGTTGATGTTGGCTTCTTGCTGCCACGTTTCAGTAGCGTGGAACCTGGTCTTTTCCTTCTGGATCTCAGTGCCATTAAGAAACTTGACCGTGAGCGTCGAGCCATTAGGCCACCAGAGGTTCTTGTTAGCGGCTAAATAACCAGGCCTTCCATCCGGGGTGATTAGATTGGCAGGGGGAAGGTCATTGTCCTTTGGCACCTTGGCTTCGGCCGAGCAATAAGAGAACCAGACTCTGTTGTCGTCGGTCATTTTGTTGGCAAAAGAGGATGTTGTCTTCAAAGATAATTCTACAATTGCAAGATTTTAGTATTAAATGTCATTACTGGACTTGCCTTGATATTTGAGCTCTTGGACTTGAGGTACGTCCTCAATCGCACACACCACATTCGAAAGTCACTTGAAAACAACGGTCACACTCAAGCTGCTGTCCTGCCTTCTCTGTAACGCCATGTTTCTGAGGCCCAAATTAAAATCAATCCATGAACGGCGTTGGCCGCCTGCCCGACTACGTTGACTTATTCTTGCGGAAGCTAAACTGGTGGCGGCACGAGCCGTCCTAGAGCTTCTTCAATTGCGAGCTTCTATTGGTGGTGATGTATTGTTGCATATGCCACGCCGCTCACCGCTGAGAGCTAACGCGCGAGTGGATCAATTTAGGTGGAATGGCACAATTCCAAGAAAAGGTTTCTTCATGAAGATCATGCAGGTTCTGGGCTAATCATCCACCTAAAAGGGACGGAGCTGACTGCAGTGATAACTGATCAACATACTTTACCTGAGACAGACCTGGGTCTTTCTGCAGCGTAAGAGGAAAATGTGGCTGGCTGATGAAGACGAAAGCGTTGCCCTACAGCTTTTTTGGATCCACCAGGCAATTCGCTTCCGTGATCCGAGACATAAGTCTGGACCTGGAACATCTTGCAGGCATCTCAATTTGGGCAGACGACGTGCTTTATGAGACAGAGGACGAAGCTACAGCAAGACCCCTGTAAGCTTGGCTGCAGAAGACAACCAGTACTACATAGACTTGGAAAAAGCGACAGTTTGATCGATAAAATAGACAGTCAAAAGCGGAAAAAAGGACAGCAAGACAAATGGTCTACATTTTAATCGATAGTACCATTGGCCAAGTAGCCACTAGAGAAAAAGCACTACACACAGTGCAAAGTCCAATGCTGTTTCATATGTTAGCTGTGAATTCCTAAACATACAGGGAATTAACTGTATGTCTCAGGGCCACGTACGGACGACCTGTGGAGCTCACTGTGGCTGCACACCATCATATCTATAGCGCGATGCATAGGTCTGAGCTAGTACTGCGAGAGCGGCTTTTTCCTACGAAAGAGGCTTATTTCAACTAAGACAGCAGGTGCATACTTTTACCCATTGGTTCATGAGCAAGTTTACATTCTGCCAAGTGCCAACCCGTGGTTGATCAATTGGATGTGTCAAGAAGATGGTGGGCTCCCACAAGTTTTACGTCGACTAAAGAGATCTCGATATACTCTTGGCGCCCTTCGATGTTTCACTTATATTTTGTGAAATGATGTCATTTGTGATGAATCTTATTACATTCTGCTGTGAACTCTCTCCAATTTCGAGGACTCAACTACTAAAGACGCTAGTAATGTGGTAGAGGTAAAGAGGGCCTCAGCTGAAAATGATCACCATGAAAATCATCACATAACTTACAATATATGTCTCGGGGACATTGGCCGTGGCTCTTGTGCACGCCTGCACATGAATTGCGAAATAGCCTCAAGAAATGTGATAAATGCAAAACACTCTCAATATGGGAGAGATCTTCCTCAATTCACAGCTGAGGTCTAGCGGTCAAGAGACAGTATGACCTGATGGGTTATGTGAACCCAGAACGCCCATAGACAGATCTTCTAGGTACCTGGATATGAGCTGTTTATATGATATCAGCAGCCGAATTCAGTATACTGTGAGGATTGGTACAGCCGCAGATAGCTCCCAGCTAGTTAGTGAGTTGATAGTTTCCAACTGATAGCTAGGTCTTACAGCTAGTCACTGTTTGTTCCTGATCTTCTCCTTGCGGGTTGCAATGAGCTATGGAACCCAAAGAGCGCCCTACCGGGTGATTCCAATCAATTGTATCACATATATTTTTTAGTTGGTACCAACCAATTACTTCTAGTATCACCCTTCCCATCTCAATAATAGATTGAGAGGCTGGGTCATTGCACTTCCGTCAGAAAAAGAACTCATCACGTAGATCACCACTGTCCTAGAGCAGATTCTGCATAAAGCTATTGTCAATCAATATAGGCCGCCGTCCTCCTAGCCCCTTGAGGCCAGACATAAGAGCTACTGCACCTGAGTGGATATCGAAAGTGTGATGAAGCGCATCAACTTTCTATGACTGAAGATGTCTTGCAAAGTCCGACTTAGTCTCAGACCTGCATCATCGCGTTGTGAAAACACTGTGAAATTCAAGATGTGAGGAGAAGCGTAAGTCTCTGGAACCTCCAAGTTACTAAAGAAGCTACTATATTTCAAAAGCTTTCGTGTATATTCTACCTCGATCAACTCCTCGACGAGACACAGTAGAAGCACCGTAAGACTTCGAGAGAAAGATGTCGAAAGCACTCGACTACCAGAGCACGCAATGACGACAAGGTAGTTTGTTGTATGGTCGACTGAAGCTTCGAGAGCTATAAAGACCCCGAGGTCCTCCCCTCCATGAACTATTTCTTCAGTCTTCACAACACAGCTCGACAACATCCCTCATCTACACTATCTCAGTAACACTTTTGTTTTCCAAACAAACCCCTTCACAACTACAACATGTCTGCAGCCGATCAAAACGTTGGCAAGTAGTCCCTCCAACTCCTTGAGAACTACAGAATACTAACAAGAATGTAGGTGCCATTGTCAGCCTCTCCCCTCCCGAGGAAGGCGACAACATCTGGGAGGCCAAGCAGGTCGACATTGCCCGCTCCCTTCCTCCTGGAGACATCCAAGGTCGTCATGAGATCGACTGGAGCTTTGGTCCTATCAAGGTATGTATCACCTAACCACCTCGGCATGTCATAAAGTTAATGAAAGGATCACAGATCACCGGATATCTCGACACCAACACCTTCGAGATCGGTGTCAGTATTAGCATTGTTGGAATCAATGTTGGCAACATCTATGGAAATCTCAAGGACGGTGTTGGCCTCAAGGTCAATCTCTTTGTTGCGAAGGGCCAGATTAAGCTGTACTTGAAGAACGGAAATGAGCTCTGGGTCCACCTTGATATCAAGGTTACCTTTGATGGATCCTTCGATGGAGACTACAAGATCCTCACTATCTAGATCCAAGGTTGACTTGCCATGGGACTGTTGCAATGGAACCATAGCATAATACAATCAAAGTATCTTATAACTAAAAGGAGCCCCATGACTGTATTCCGCATACTTAATCCCGGAATTCAAACTTAAGCCAAGTCACACTCAATCAGACTTTCCACTCCATTGGCGACAGTCCAAATATCACTAATTCTCATTCCAGCCCGTGAAAGAAGCGTCTCCCAATTATCCCTAGTACGTTCTCGTGATGCAAGAAGAGTCAGCATCATCATGTCCAATGCCGTAGCTTCCCATTGAGCACCAGTGCTGGGAATGACATTCTCGTTGATCAAAAGCTTGCTATATCCGGGTTTCATCGCAGTCTTGACCTGACCCAGTATATCGAGGCAAGTCTCGTCTGACCAATCATGGAGCACGGAATGCATATAGTATGCGCGGGCACCTGAACTTCCTGTTAGCAAAGATTGGTAAACGTACCACGGAAGTTATTCACCTTCAATAGGTTGTTCTGTGAAGAAGTCGTACTTCATCCTTTCGATATTGCTATCTAGTGAAGTGATCTGCTCGATAACAACAGGAAGATCTTGCAGGATTAATCGACCCGGAGCATAAGGAAACTTGCGATGGAATTCTCCAATGTCATGACCAAAGGAGCCACCAATGTCAACCAAGAGAGCACCATCGTCTGTTTGCTCAAAGCCATTAATGAGCTTTTCTTGAACGGGGAAGAAGCCGTCGTCCATCCAAGAAGGCCGACCTTGGCGGTAGCCACCCATGTGAAGATGGAAAAACTGGCCGTATGGTGGGTTAGTGTGAAGATGTTCAAAGAAGTTCTTGTCCGTTTTGTATCCGTGCTGCAGGGGAGAGTTGTTGATATCCGTGGGGTCTTTCCAGGAGTTCTTATCAGCCCATTCGTGAAACTGACCGTGCGCGTTGATACAAGCCCCAGAACTAAACGCTTTGAATCAGTATAGTGTTTGAATGAGCCATAAGGCCTTTCTTACATGCAAGGGTATCCCGCGTTGATAAACGGGAAGGCCATGGACTTGATAAAATTGGTGGCTTGGTACGTATCTTGTTCTACTTCGACAAGGTAGCCCATGGATGAAACATGTCGTAAAAGACGAGCTTCAAAGGTCTGTTAGCGGGGCCCAATTGTCTTGGGGCTAAACGAACTTACCGAGTAGCGCATGCTCTATGTTCTTCTCCTTGGCCACTTCAGCGACAGTGAAAGGCCTATCGATCTTGGCAACATGTCTCCAAACATCCTTGACAGTACCAGCAGTCAAGGCGCAATGAAGAGAAGGCTACATCATCAGTTGATGAATCGGCATGAGAATATGTCAAGACGTACCTCGGCCCAGACATGACGCAGCATGGTCTCTCTGGGTGTTTCGAGAGACTGCCAAAGACTCTTGGCCTTTGCCATCAATTTTAGTCGCACAGCCGGATCATTGGTATCTAGATCAGTGCTCAGGGCGTTGATATCTTTGATCAGGGCAGGTACGGCATCGATGTTGGTCGCATTAAGGGCGATGGAGACGTCTGGCTCATCTGGCTTAGTAGCATTGCTAGTCGCAGAGGTTGACCCTGATCCAGAGGAGTTCAATGACGAGACTGAATTTTCGAGTGGCCTTTCCGTAGAATTGTAATCTTCTGTTTCTGTATGGAGGATCGTTGCGTTTGCCATGTTGAGTATGTTTGTTGGTTGAGAAGGGCACGTGACCTGGCAGTGATATATCTGATATAGTGAAACAAAGCTCAATCTTGCTCTCTTACAGAAGCAAGTAGATATTAATTAATATAAAATAAGAGGAGAGGGAATTGTGCAGGAATCACTGCTAGGATACACATATTTAACGCATCTGTTTGATTCTGGCTTAGCTGTTGGTTGTCCATGATAGACCGTTGAGTTACCCGTTTCATTTCATTCCGACGTGCATGCATTGCCTGATATCCAATGGAGGGCCATCACTATCCATATATGGGAATAACCGAGAACTTCTGTGCTTCAGAAACCTCGTCTCGGTGGAATCAACAATGGATCATGCATCGCTGTTGACGCGATTGCAGGATCACATTGGATAGTGTACTGTGAACCAAGATTAACAATGGGGAAGAGCCTGTCAAGGTCCCTGGTAACATCGTGGTTCTACCAGTCGGATTAAAGAGAACCCACAATACTGGCCAGGGAAAAGTTCCAATACTACGTTGAACCAACACATTATATCCGACGTGGAGTGTGAAGTGGAAGATGAACACGTAAATGTTCATACAACATGTTTTAAAGTCAACGAATTGTCTGCCGTCGTATAACTGGAAGACAAGTGTCTTCTTGAAGCTTGATAGAATATATGGCTTCTGATACCAAACAACTAGGCCATGTATTAACCTCCAATATTCCGAGAGCATTCGGAGATTACCTGAAACAGATGATATGATGGAAGATGAGTGCCAAGACTGTGGGCAAAAGAGCCATGGGTCGGGTTCAGAAGATGTTTCCATTTTATTATGGAACTCTGTTGCATTGACAGAAGGCCAAGAAGTAAAGGGGGGAGACTCGGCTGATAGTTATAAGACAAGGCGGCTATGTGGAAACACAATAATGAAAGGTTGGATAAGTGGTAGTTTGCCTAGTATTACGGGAAATGATAGCTATCAGAATTCGGGACTGTACATTTTCAAAGATAGCAAGTAATATTGGACATGCACTTTCTAACAAACCTCGATATACTCAGCGATCAAGCGATACTGGGGTATTTGTGTTGGTTGCTGACATTCTAGTCGAATGTAACCCGTGCCCACCAAGACCCTATATCTTTTCTTCATGTCTACCCACTCTGTTGTTTGGTAATATGCTGTTTAAAGTCCAACGTCTCACTTTCTCCCTGCGACTGTAATGTAAGAAAGAGTATTTGACCCCGGAGGGTGGTACCGGGTGAGCTCCTGCGAGGTTTCCTTTCCTTTGTCGCGCTGACGCTCATACCTGAGTTGGTACTTCCGCTGGTTACGCTCATTTTTCATGGTGTAGTAATCCGCATCCAAGCCGGAGGCATCGGAAGAAGCCCGTGATGATTCCGAGTTTTCGCCATTGCCATGGACAAGGCGTACTTCGTCATCTTCACCTTCATATGTGCAGCCTGCATCAGGGGAGCATTCGAGCAAATCAGAGAAAGGAATGGGACATTCGGAGAGGTCTTCGTCATAATCTTCTGGTTCGGTTCTCAAGTAGTCTGATTCTCCCCACATCTCCTTTGCCTGCCGCTCGCGTGAGAGAGCATGGACGCGCCAGAACCAGACCGACCTGTCTTTGCTGGTCATCTGGGCTGATTTATGTCGCCGATTCCAACAATAGGTTACAAAGGATGAGCTGGGAGCAGTAATGAACGGATTCAGAAAATGTTGTTCAGAAAGGAAAACAAAGAAATCTCTTTTTGTTTTAGACGGAAGTTTGACCCTCATGGCAGATATCCTGGTGTCCAATTAGAGAGCTTTATCTGCTCACTCCAGCCCCCGTGGTTCTTTGCAAACATCTTTTGAACCTTATCTTGTTATTCCGTATCTCCCTGGAGATAGATTAGGGTTATAGATGAAAGAAACACACATCGCAACAAAGGTTTACCTCCTACAAAGCGTTGGTAATGATAGTTGGCAATACGTAATGTTGGCTATGTTGACTGATCGAAGAGAAGAAAGAGAGGGACTGTGGCAAGAGGAAACTACGTACATTTGGTATGGTCCGTAGGGTCACATGATCGGACAAGTGATACCCTTGATGTTCAACAGGTGACCCCTGCTACTTTTCTCTTTTTCACCTTCGGTCCTTCCGGATTATCCTCCTCTACCTAAAACATCCTCCATTCTTTTAATGACAGCCTCTGTAGAATCGAAGTTATTCTCTGCCAAACCGTTCTGCACTCTATCCAAAATCACCCTTCCCCTGTCTGTCTTTCCCCATAGTTCCTTATCTTCCTCGCTTAAGACATCTAGGAAGCCCTGGAGTTGGTGGGCCACGGGATCTTCAGGCTCATTGTCTGACCGGGTATCATTTTCTCGCCTCTTCCAATGGTGCTTTACTGTCTCCCAGGTCTGGAGGCCGAAGTATGTCGGGACAGCTCCGGCCAGGAACGAGAATACTTGACTCGCCGTAATAAGGACGGTCTCGTCCAGCGCCAAGAGGCGGGGCCACCTGTCTGCTGCTTTGGCAAGCAAGCCGTATGTTTGAGGATATTTGTCTTCGATATTTTTCAATACTTTTAATGCTTGTTCACGGACTTGATCGAAGTTGGAATATTCCATCCTAGTAGTCCAGAATGTGGAATTGCTTGCCGTGATAGACCGCATTTGTTCGAAGTATGTTGGGAAAACTCCAGGAAGAACCACTTCATTGAGTGGAAGACCGAAAACTCGGACGGAAACAGGATCGAGAATCGGCTTGCGAGATCTCGTCTCTGTTGCATTTAACTTCACTGGCTCGTTGGTGAAATGTACCAGTGCCGGACCGTCAATATTCCAGATGCTGCAAAAGAAGCTGTGTGGGCAGGCGATGTAGTGAAAGTTTGAGCGACCTAGTAGCTCATGTTTGTCTCTGTACTGTAGCAAGTCAAGAAATGCTCTGTCCCAAGGGTCTTCGTTCCAAGTCTCATTCAGCGGTTGCTCATTGGCTGAGAGGTAAATCCAGTGATGCCAACTGGGATCATCTGCATAACGACGTCGTTTGCGATATAAATCATTAAAGGCTGTAAAAACCCCAAGATTGCCAGTTTTCCATCCAACGGGTCTGCTCAACCCGACTTGCCGAGCCCATTCGAGCGGGTCGTGCAGTTGCTGGATGTGATATGGTGCGAGTGGGAGATATAGAGGATTTTGGCCGCCAGGTTCTTTGAACCATTCGTACGTATTGACTCTCATCATGTTATTCGCGAGCAATCGCGGTTGCTCCATCACCGTGCCATGGTACCATGGACCAAGAATGAGACCTTGGATGAACGAGAGAAGAACGGTAAACCCGGTCAGTGGGAGTGCGTAAATAAACAAATTCTTCAAGGACCGTAGAATGCCTGTTATGAGTCTCCAAATAAAAAGAGCGCAGTAAGAAATGAAAGATGGTATCCTCATTTTGACGAATGAACCTTTTCAAATGCCATATGAATAATTGTCGTGCAATCTTGGAGGTCTATTGCCTCAATTTAAGCAACGAACCCAAGAAAAACTCGATTCAAGCTGAACCCTTGGCTCGGTGTGTCTGCCTAAATATGAGACCACCTTTTTGGAAGGTGGAGCAATGCGCTGTTGGTTGAGGTAAACTAAGCGATAATCTCATTTCCAGATATCCGCTTTATGTTGGTTGGTTACTATCTCGGCTCACTAATGACTCATGCCAAGACATGCTCGGCCCTGTTGGTTGGTACTATAAACCGAAGAATGATGTTTGAGCATTCGAAGTATGCCATCCTAAATGTCTCAGGATGGAGGCTTTGGAGTAGTTGAATCTCTTCCTTGGTCACCAGAGATACGGACCAGGATGCATATAACCAAAGATACTACCTGGCTGAAGATTTCACTAGCAAATATGGAGAGGGGCGCTATCAAATATGTTGATGGATGGTTGAATGGAGGTTCAGCCTTATTTCATTATCATGTTAAGCTTCCCTTGCCACATATTGTCTTCTGATATCATCCCACTCGAGGACCTTCTCGATATCCGCATTACCTGAAAGTCCCGATGTGCTACTTGATTCAATATCGATCTCGAGTGGTTTCCCAAGGGATTTTCCGTGTCCTGCCAATCCAAGTCGCCATATTGATGGCCGCGTCAGATGGCCTCGAACGGCCTCGTGACCCCGATCTTGACCTTGGTCGTCGAGCGTTCGGCTGACTCAAATCTTCAGAGTCAGTAGCTCTAGACCTTCTACGACGGAAATCCGCTAGGTCATCATCGCTGTTGGAGCCATCTATGCTGGCTCTTGTGGTGTGCACAGCGTGACCGTTGCGAGTATGTGCACCTCTGCGTGAGGTGTCGGAGCATGATCCCTCGCGGTTGTGCAACTCGGACGACTGAAGCTCCTCTTCGATAATCCTGTCCACATCTTGAAAGAACGAGTCGCAGAGTTTTATGATTTTTATCTTGATAGCTTCATGCGAACCATCATCACCTTTGACGTGTGGTTGAGCACTTAGAGCCCGCGTCACCATTCGCAGGCTGTCCTTTGAGAGTCCCATTCTCTCTTGTTGACGTGTAGTCGGTACTCTTCCATACAGTGGGGTGCTTTCATGGTAGACGAATCGCCAATGATCAATGTATGTTGCCATCAATGGTCTGAAAACTCGTGTTCCCCAAAAAGACGTGTTTTCAAGGATGAGTCGGAACTTCAATATGTCATCAGTGTTGGTCATGTTCCCGGTCCAGATACATTGCATCATCTGACAATATGATTAGTATCAGTCGCCTTCTCATTCAGGGTTTACCACTTACATGTCCTTCCTTGACTCTCTCGTACCGCTGCTGCTTCGGGGTAATGGAATAGTAGGCCATAAAGTCTTTAGCAAAATAGGTTAACCAGACCTTGACCTCTGCCCCAACGGTAGTGATAGCCGGGATAGGGGGGATTTGCGCGTCCTCCTCTAGCTCAACAGCAAATCTTGCAGCGTTCTGGCAGAGTCTTACTGCGCATCCACTTGCGTTCGCGGCCTGGCAGGAGGCAACTTCGCTCAAACGTTCAAATTCAGACTTGTTATTGGTAGCTCGCTTGTACTCCACTATAAGCCATGGATAGCATCTCAAATCTTGCCCCTTGGATGCCTTGATCTTAAATTCATTAAAGGGTGTGGGCCGCAAGCCGTTTGCATGAAGTTCCTTCAAGGTAGTCCATGAGAATGGCTCTACGGTTGACGGTGTTGATTCTTCGTGGCGCTCCGAAAGTCTGTTACCAGTAGTCGTGGGGATATGAGGCTTGGCTGCTAGATGGTACATTGGAACATAAAAGGCGAGATCCGGTTTGGGGGCGCTGACAATGTCGTCTATCTTCTTATCGAATGCCCCCCACTGAACGTCCAAGTCACTGCTCCTGTCAATTCTGCCTTCTTTATCCCTGTTCTACAAAAAGCACTTACAGAATGATATTATCGTCGTCAGGGATGTACCGAGAGACTCTTAAGAGATACTGTTAGTAAGTGGCAATTCAATGGGGCTATATACTGACCCGCGTTTCCCTTTTTCCGAGACTTTGCTGTGTTGCAAAAGTGGCTCAAAGAAGTGCCTTTCGAAGAAACTTTTAAAATGGGGTTCGTTGCATTGCTTGGCTTCGAGCCTTGCAGCTTGTCTCTGGATTCCAATGTCTTCTTCGGTGACCAGGTCACAATCCAGGCATGCAAAATTGAGCATTGACTGCCGAAGTGATTCAACGTGGCGTGGCAATGGGTCCTTCTTGTAGTCTCGAATATTTTCATCGTAGAAGAATCCCGTTGATGATATTGTAGAACGTTTGAACTCCATTTTGTCGCTTCAGGTTGTTCCAAGTGAAGACTGGGAAAGAGGCGTGTGGAAAGATGTCAGAAGAAGACGGACGTACGGAGATGTTGTATAGGGATGTTGGACGGTAGCCTCTCCTTAAAGAGGTGCGGCGTAGTCACACCTGTTGGTTGTGATGTCTGTATCCCTGCCTGCAGGAACGCGGCCCAAGGATGCCCTGCCGAGTCAGCTTGCGCGGCTGAGCTGCAGATTGTTCCGGGTGTTCAGGTAGCACGATAGAGGTAGCCTCTGCCACTAACTTATGGCCTTCCCATTCAGATGGATGTCATACCTCGATTAGTTATTCCCGGTACTATGACCTGTAATCGGAACTCATATTGAGTTATCGTTAGCGACTCTGGGCTTTTCGAACATCTTCCTTGCTAACAGAGACTAGAGAGGCCAGGACAAGCGAGAAATTAGCTGAAACTGGGATCAACTATTGAGCGAATGATATGATCTCACTCACTTGAAACTAAACTTTAACAGTGGCTCTCAGCCCACCCAGCATCTATAACGAGTTTAGTGGGCCTTCGGCCTATCGTTTCATAAATCTGCAGGAGAAATTGCGGCTGAATTATACCGGGTAACTTCTTCCTGAATTCTCAATCACTCAAGGTCTGACCTGCGCTGAGTTTTAGGCATTCACGTACCACAAAAGACAATAGGATTCATTCTTTTTAGATTGGATTGTTTATCTACACTAGTCTCTTCAATCGAATCCTACACTTTGTGACAGTAATGATGTCAGAACATTGTGTTTGTCATGCGTATAACCTTGATCTATCTTCCAAGATATGTTGATAAGGTTTAGACTCATTACGCAAAAATTCAACTTTACCAATTAGAAACCCGGGGAAGTCCGAGTAAACCGATACGCGAACTGAATGGCTAACTAAGACTTGCTGTCTTTCAATCAGAAGCTGTAGTGATTATGTACTGTGGAGAACATAACCTATGCCATTAAGACTTGAGATGGCGATACGACTAATACAATGAATCTGTTCCACAGAATGTCCCCGCGATTGACAAGAGTTGGATCACGACAGAAAGAATCAATACGGTTCTAGCGGCTCTACCGATAGCAAGAAGGATGTTAACGGGAGCAAATGCCTAACGTTAAGGATCGCTAACTCGCTAGTTACCTGGCGCCCCTGACTTTGGAAAGGAATAATGGAGGCGCATGGACAGCTACGGGGCATTTGCGAGACTGTTGAGACGTTTATTGGTAGGCCAAGATTTAACCTTGACTTGAATTACCAGGGTCCAGCAACAAAAACATGCCAAAGCCTCGAATGGACACCCATAAAAGGCTTAGTGCTTATAGAAGGATCGCTGCTTGACACAGGAAGAAGTGGTAAAATTAAACAGTCCTGCTGTTTTATCGAGACCTCGGCCGGATCACATCTTGTTATGAATTCTTTGTTTTTTTTTTCATCTCTTATTTCTTTTGTATATCACAAGTAGCATTTTCTATCGTTCTTTGTCAACCGGCTGCCAGTCATCCCAGGCAAGTTTAACAGCGCGGAGTTTCCTGACATTCGCACTACATCAATTATCAGGACCCAACACCAGTCCAAGCACACCGCTAGCATCCGGCCAGTTTCTAGTCACGATAACAACTTGTCCACTCGAAAACCATGGAATTACGATGGGTCACTCTCTTCCTTCTCTTCACAACATCCCTCGCAGAAGAAAACTATACGAAACCAGAATATGAATGGACTGGGGATAATCCTTACTGGCCAGAGGAGATCAAGCCATGCACCGACAAGTGGATGCCTCTGTGCTATCAGTACATCGAGGACACAATATTTGTGCCAATACTATGTATATGCGGTCAGGACCGTAGCGACAATGAATTCCTCAACAATTTCGCCCAATGTGTCGGCAAAGAGGCACCGGATAACATCGAGGGCGGCTTTATGGGACTACAGTATGACTGTTCAGAAGAGAGATTGTCTGTGAACATGACCAAAAACGAGTTTAGGCGGATTGCCGAGACGGGAGAAGTAGACCCTAATGTCTCGTCAAGTATATCAACAGGTGCAATTGCTGGTATCGCGGTTGGTGCCATCGTGGGAGGAGGAGCAGTTATTGGCCTATTTGTCTGGCTCTGGTTACAACGACGCAAGAAGAATGGAGACAAGTTGGAATCCAACCTGCCCAGTTCACCAAAACCCGAGAACGCGTCCAAATGGGGCACCGATTTCAAACCTGAATGGACTGCCAATTCGCCAGTAGAGTTGCCACCGAGAAACCATGCAGTAGCTGAGATGCCGTCAGCCTCTGCACCGATATACGAGATGGATGCGATGCCATTGGCCCCTGTGGAGATGCCAACACCGATATCTGATGATGCGAAGATGGATGGGAAAAAAGATGAGATAAGAACTGAGAAGGACTAGTCAAGACAGTTGTTTCAGGACGGTTGTGTAGTGATACCAGGTGTGCATTGCGTTTAAGCTGATATTCTCTGAAGATACCAACACATAGTATTTTTAGTTGACGTTTTTAATCCAAGAGAGATACTACTGTTTTGGATGCATCGCTCATAATGGCTCTATATGTGGCATGGTTTTGTTTCTTATCAAGATACCCTCCATGATTCACAGAGGAGATAACGCCACTAAAGTTACAACTTATAATTAACGAATACTACAAAGGGTTGTATTTGTTGCAAGTGGTCGACGTTCATTGGTAGTTGTATGAGAGAAGTGGACAAAATACTGGAGACCTGACATGAGAATACCCTTGCAGCCTTGCAGTGAGGACCGAGACTCATTCTGATGCAACAAATGGGCGCTTAAAGAACCGCTTTGAGACAGATTCTTCCTAAAAAGGCTTCACCTCCGTGGCCCAAGACAAAACCCTTCCTAAAAAGCAACTCTATAGAGGTTTCGTCACAGTTTTGATATAGAAGCTGTAAGCACTAGTTTCTTGGAGATGAAAAGTTCATTCTACTATGTATAACTAGTTGATACCTCTCATGTTGTGCCCTATTCTTTTGCTTCAGCAAAAACAGCAACAAAGACATGAATCCAACCCCTGACAAGAGAGGCTTTCAGCCATCATATCAACCGGTCGATACTGAGAGCCCAAATGAACAACGGAAACTCAGCGCCTTTAGCGGTGTCCCATGGCTCGGTGTTGCTGGACTCATCATCAGCATAGTGTCTGCAGTGGGCACCATTGCCGCTCTGTGTTCTGCCAATGAAAAGGCCGTGGACTCTTGGCCAAGTGAAGATGCACCTATACAACTGACAGTGGTTCTCGCTATACTCATCGCCTTGGGAAATCTTGGACTCCGTATCGCCTACAAAGAAGGCACAACACTCACTTGGTGGGTCGAGATGTCGAAAGGCGCGACACTTGCCCAAAGCCATAGGATCTGGGAACAGGGATCCAGCGCTTGGAGTTCAGCTCTAGGATTCCTTCATTTACACATCAGTAAAATTGGCCTGGTTTCTATTCTGATGGCGTTTCATTTCGCCAATGGCCCTTTGGTTCAGCGAGCAACTAGCATCATAACCGGAACCAGTACCGAACCAGCAACCTTCAGGGCCAATTTGTCGCCAGATATGTTCCTTGAGAGTACAGCATTCTATCAGACCCGAGCTAGTATACCAACCACTCTAACAACTTCCTTTATGAAAGTTGTCCTTTCCTTCACAAACCGGGAGCCAATCAAACTCAACATCACAGGTTGCGACGGCGTATGCTCTGGTGTCTTCATCGGTCCGGGGTTCGACTACGACTGTACCCAGGGGAAACAAAACTACTCACTCGGTGCTGCTTATGGGCCACCTGGAACAAGGTGGGATATTGGGATTATCAAAATCAACGACATCGACAAGTTTAGTCCAGATGTCTTGAACGTCACGACTGTTTACAAGGGTGACGCAGCGGCTGTCGGAAACTTGACTGTCACGACTTGTCTCCTACATAGCGCGACAGTACAATATCCCTTCACATACACTAATGGGACTGTTGAACTCCAACGACCTGGTACAAGCATCATCGGTGGCATAGTGAACCGGACTGAAGAGTTGGTGTATCTTCCAAGAGAGATCTCATCCATGGGTACATATCCATCGCGACTTGGTGGCTTCGGCTACGCGCTGTCTAGGATATACAATAGCAAGGTAGAGCTTTACTACACAGGGCTGATGGCCGTTTTGGGAGAAGGACCTATGGCATACACATATATGAGTTCTGACGATTCAGTACTGGGACAGGAAGGTATGACGTGGTTTGATCCTACACCGTCTATCTTGGAAGCGGTTCATGAGATGGCCTTTCGCACTGCCGTGGCTTTCAGCAATTCTTCCTTCGAGCAAACAATCCAAGGAACTCAGGAGCGCACTTTCATCAAGTATACCATGAACACGGAGTTCCTCACGGGTTCGCTAGCTGTCACTTTTGCTAGTGCTCTGGCGATCGTACTTCTATACTATGAATTCTGGCTTCTTGGCCGGCCAGTATCAATGAGCCCTCTAGAGACTGCAAACGCATTTCAAGCTCCGGCGATGTGTGGTGGAGATTCGCTAAAGAAGGCTGATGATCTTGCCAAAGCGTTTGAGAACACAAGAGTCAAATACGATGTTAGAGAAGGGAAAATGTTCGTTGAAGACGGAGAGGTAGACGAACAGGTGGATGAAGAGGTTTACGGGGACGTTGACGGAGAGGTTGAGGGTCCTGAAGATAATGAGGCTTCTGTAGGGGTACCAAGTACACCTCAAGAAAGGAACAGTGGTGATCAACGATGCTGATATAGCCTTGATTGGAGGTCAAGGATACAGTCATGTTGAATAAGTTTGGGCCAATTATTGATGTGATATTGCTTTTTTAGTGGTAAAGGAATAGAAGCTTAATCAGGGCTTCAAATATCTATAATCATATTGAGACACATTCATCGACGCCTGCCTGATATAGAAGCGTCAGTTCGCCTATGGGATTGTGAATGAGTTTTAGACTGTAGTAATATTGGCAGGCTTGCATGCCTCAGTAACTATCTTGCATTTCAGATATAAGGCCCAAATTTGACATTCCAACATGAACTACAGGCTTCTGGGACCCACTCAGTTGGGGACACACTGATGGTAGTAATCATTGTGCTTGGTGCAGGTAGTACCAGTAGAACACTTACTAGCACCAGTCCAGTTGACGCCACCGCACTGACCCCAAGCAGTAGCCTCAGAACCAGAGCTGCCGGTGGTAGGAGCAGCCTGAGTAGCGGGAGCAACGGTGGAAGTAGCCTTCTTAGTGGAGGTAGGCTTGGTGGCAGAAGTCTTAGTTGGAGCCTTGACAGGTGCGGCGACGACAGGGGTTGACTTGGACTCGGATGAAACGGGTGCAGAATCACTGCTGGAGTTACTGGAACCCCAGTTGTTCTTTTGGGAAAGGTAGTACCACCAGTTGCGGTACATCCAGCCGTCGAAGTCGGTGATTTCCATGGAGGCACCGGCAAGCATGATGAACTTGGTGACGCCAGTAGGGGTCCAGTCTATGCGAATTAGTATGTTCCATATAAGGTAAGAGTTATGAAGGATGTGAACTACCATAGACTGAATCTGTTAGCAAAGAACTTCAAGGAGGACAAAGTGTTACTCACAATCATCGAGAGCAAATGTGTGGCCCTAGATAACTTGTTAGCCTAACATACAATACCATGTAGGACGAAACTCACCATCTCGTGCAGAAGGATGTGAATGCTGTCAGAGTCGATGTTATTCATGAAATACTCACGGCCAACCTCCTGGCCCCAGTTGTGGCCGTAACCACCCTCAAGACCATCTTTCAACCAGAGAGAGTGATCAAAGTGGCGTTCAGCACCAGCCTCACAGCCACTGTAGTCGCCGTCCAGGTGAGCATCGCGAGCACAAGCGACAGGACACATGGGGACACCGTCCGCATCGAGCTCAGTGTAGACGTCGTAGCCGGTAGTAGAGCCCTGAAGCTGACTCTTGTCCTTGACGGCGTAGGCGACGATGTTGACCTTGACTTCGTCATAAGGGAAGCCATTGTAGCCGTAGAGCCACTTGAACCACTTCTGGTACTGAGCGTTGTAGGCGGTAGCGATTTTGGCTCGCTGGGCTTCGGTGACGGTTGCGTCGGAGTCCCATCGAACACAGATGTTGAGGTAACCCTTGTTGGCCATGATCTGGTGGAAACCAGTGTTGACGTTGGCATCGATTCCTCCGTCGTAGGTCTTCACGTAATGTTCCCAGACCTCCTCGAGGGGAGCCTTCAAGTCAGCCGGTGGGTTCCAGCCCGACTGGCGCTTGACAGGACGGTTTCGAGGAATGTCAGAGAAGCCGCGCTTGCTCTGAGGTTCGGCCAGAAGAGCCTTCCATACAGAACCGTCGAGATCGGATTGAGCACTGGCAGAGGCGATTATGCCACTGAAAATGGCAGTGATAGTAGAGACACGCATGTTTACGTTGTTCGAATGAGTGGAAAATGAGAGTAAATGTTAAATTAAAACGAATGAAACGAATGGAAATGAAGCACTCCGACCTAAGCAGAGAAAACGAGTGAATGAATGAACGTGAGTATATTATCAGCTTGGCATCGGAGAAAGATGCCTAGTTATATACTCGTTTCCCACCGGTACCTGTCTCGGGTTTTCGTAAAACCCCTTCAACGCCGGCTATCCATGGTGTCGGTATCGTGTTTCAGAGTATTGGACTAGAACAATGGAAAATCAAGCAAGATGGGACTAGTGATGGTAAGAGAAGAGCTAAAAGGTGGAAAATTAGTTGCCGGAAATAAGTCGGGAGCTCCCTTAGGCGAAGAAACGCAATTTAGTTCCGACATCCTGGTACTGTCTAAAGTGTTTGCTAATTAAATCGGACGATTAATCCTGGTATGTACGAGCTAAAGCATGGATTATCGGATAGAAGCGACGTCAGGTTATTATACGCGCATCCTACCCGACGATCTAATGTGGGATATCTCCGAGGACAACGGCTTTCTCTATATCCAGGAATAAATGTCATTGTTTCTAATTACAATATATAACCGGGATAATGCACTCTCTTCAGATACATAGTGTTAACGCTGGTAATATAAAATTACTGAGTACACTGGGAGTAAAAGTCGTTCAGTGCCTTGCAAGTTCCAGTAGCGCAGCACTTAGCACCCGTCCAGTTACTTCCGCCACACTGAGCCCAGAGAGAAGCGCACTGTATCAAGTCAGCATGTGTTGATCGTTTCAAGATAGCGAGTGGAAGCCAATAGTCAGTGGAATAGAACGTACGTTGCCAGAAGGCTGAGTGGACTGAGGAGGTGTCTGTGTGGTTGTTGTTCGGGTAGAGGTCTGGAGGGTAGTAACGGGAGGGCTACCACCGTCATCACCACCACCAGCTCCGTTGCAAGAGAACTAGAAAAACAGTGAGTTGGGTCACGTAGGGAGTTGAGTCTGACTTACCACAGCAGGTCCAGGAATGGTATAGCTGTTGAAGTTGGAGTAGATCTAGTAGAGAAATGTCAACATTCATTTCTGTATGCAAAGTTCAGGGCGTTATCTTACGTTGGCCGTATATCCAGGGTCAGTCTCCTTGAAGGCACCGGGAATCTTGACCTGGTTGCCGGGAGTAGTGCTACCTCCACCAGAAAGGCTGATCTGAGCACAGCTGATGTAGAACTACAAAGTGAAGTGTTAACCAAGCAAGATGTGAGATTCATATCAGACTACTGACCTGAGGAATACCAGCTGGCCAAGGGTTGTGGATGCCTAGACTCTGGATGCGAAGAAGGTACTCGCCATTGGCAATGCAAACGGGAAGGTTGAAGGTGTAGCTCACTAGAGAGGGTAAGTATGTTG
This sequence comes from Fusarium brachygibbosum, assembly GCA_018886245.1. Classification (NCBI taxonomy): domain Eukaryota; kingdom Fungi; phylum Ascomycota; class Sordariomycetes; order Hypocreales; family Nectriaceae; genus Fusarium; species Fusarium brachygibbosum. The sequence continues at coordinate 368,799 of JAEKIX010000026.1, forward strand.
CAGAAATGTGGGTGCTGGCATCAACTTGTACTTACGATTCATGGGCCAACTTGAAGATCCTCCGTTAAAGGTTGGGCCTGTTTGTATTTTGTTAGTCGAACTTTACTCGCTTCGATCTCATTGGCTATAACATACCAAAGTCCTTGATCTTGAACCAGCTACCACTGCCGTCGTAGGATGCAGCAGATCCTGGCGCTTTAGACATATACACTGAGATGGGGCCCTGATGGTACACAGCAGTGTCAAGGGTGAAGGTGATAGAGTCACCTGCCTTGACCCCAACAGTTTGAGTGTTGGTTCCGGAGGCGCCGACATTACATCGCAGGTCGTTCGAGTCGAGGTCTACACCAGACAACTATCAGTATGTTGCGTTTCCAGCCAGACAAGACGAGGGACATACCAGTGACAGGAGAGTTATAATTGGAGTTCTGACGAATGTACTGGAAGACGGGGTACTTAGTCGAACCAACAGTAAGTTGTTGGAAGATGTAATGCGCAGAGGCGCTCTGCATCAAGGCCATAGTGGCCGCGAATGTAGTGGAAACCTTCATGATGATCCGATAGTTTGAATTCGGTGGTAGAAGAAAACCAGTTGCTAACATGTTGATTGCATGGCAAGGAGCGAGGTATAAAAGTAAATCACGGGTGAACCGGCACACGCCAGTGAGCCACCATGTCCCCAGAGCTATTCTCCAATAGGAACAACACCATAGTTCTCCTTCATAAATCGAGCAATCTCAAGATGTCAACTGACTGATTTTGAGGTCCGAGAGCCTAAAAGGGAAATGATATTTGCAACGTTGAATAGACAAGTCTGGCTTTTCATTAGATGGAAAGCACTCATCTCGGAGTGTTATGTTCCGCGCTGGATCAAGAACTTCAGCCAGCTACCGCCGGAACGCTTATCCGGAATTTAGGCACTGAGAGCTTGGTTAAATTATGACTTTACCTATATTATCAGGTATTAAGTGACACTACGTACCCTGGCTTAAATACATTATTTCTATACATTGGACTTAGAAAGTAACTTACTATTGAGATTTAAGAAATAGCCCTTCTTAATTGCTTGTTTACACACGAGATTAAGTGTACCGAGGTACTATATCTACCACCTAGTACTGGTATATAAGAAGTAGATACTCGGCATTTGATATCTAAACATCTTATTAATTTGTAGTATTCATCCCCACCAATACTGTGAGGACCAGAGTGCCTGCATTTGTTGGGTGGGGCGAGGCAATCAAAATTGCAGAGCATACATTTCCACTTACTTGTTGGTTCGCCAGGGAGTAAGCTTGCTTACCTGTCCCTCCTCTCGACAAACCAACCAGCATCTCTTCTGTAATTACCCCTCTTCATCCTCTTCAGAACATACCGCAGTCACCCCGTGAGAAGGACTGGCAAACAACACAGATCACGACGTACAAGTGAGGCTGCGTGGTTTATTTCCAGCACTCTTCTTTTCCGTCTTTTGGGAAACATGACTAGACTACCTGAAACGTCAAGACTTGTCGTCAGCACTCCGGAATGGGCGGCCGGTTGCCAAACTTGCAAAGACATTTGGCACCAGTTCGCAAATCCTGAAACTGCGCCCGCGATCAATCTTGGATCTTACGAAGAGGCCCTCTCAACTACATGCCCGAACCACAGACCATTGGTACGAAGCTTTATTGACCATTGCCAATCCGGAGGCCGTGAACGGTACAACAATGATGACGTAGGGTTCCTCAAACCATATAAAGGCTACAGCATAGATATGATTCAGTCCATATTGAAAGGAGGTTGTGCGATGAGTTTATCATTGGCGAAAAAAGATCAAGTTCCCAACCATCCCGGAAATGGGCGATTTCTAGACCCAGATTTTGCTGATATTGAAACTGCTAAGAAATGGAAACACAGGTGTCTTGCTTCCCACGGAGCAAAATGCGAAAACGTTGAAAATCTGGCCTGCTCGACCCTCTTGGTTAATCGACGTACAGAACTAATGCATTGTCACCGGAGAAATATCTAGTACCTATGTTACAATAAGTTATACTTATGGCGACTATACCCAGCAAGATATTACTCCAAGCGACTTCGCAAGGCTCCAGGAACCTTTCGCCTTAGAGACCACGGAACTTTCACACCTCGTCTCGCCAATCATTCGTCATGCTATGTACCTGACTTCAGCCATTGATGAGAGATACCTGTGGGCCGATGCACTCTGCGTCATCCATCACGACCCAAAGACCGCTTCAGAACAACTGAAGTTGATGGGGCCATCTATGCTAATGCAATTGTTACTATCGTTGCTACCGATGGCGATTCTCAGTCTGGCATACTAGGCCTCAAAGATTTGTCTAGATCCCGAGAGATAAGTCAAGAGCGCATCCCGTTTGGGGATGAGACAGTTCTTATTCGAAACACTCACCAGCTGAATGAGATGATTTATTTTTCGTCTCGGCCTCAGCCCTATTATACAAGAGGGTGGACATTTCAGGAGTATGCACTGGCCAAGAGGAAGATCATCTTCTATAACGGCGAACTGCATTGGGTATGTGCATGTAGTGTCTGGCACGAAGAGTTGACTCTATACACTAAGGTCGATTATGAGCTCAGTCCTCAGTCCAAAATAATGATGGCTGGGTTTCCGGATGACTTATCCCTATCCAGATATCTCGAAACGTATAACTGGAGGTCACTGACTTTCGAGGAAGACGCCCTTCCGGCTCTTTCCGGTCTACTATCTGTTTTCAGTCGATCCTTCGAAGGAGGATTTCTCTATGGAATTCCAGAGATGTTCTTCGAATATGGTTTAGGCTGGCGGTCGTCTCATACCTCGAATCTCCAAAGGCGCGTTCCATCGGGAAGGCCCATTGAGAGCCAGTTCGCCTCATCTGGCCTTCCCTCGTGGTCATGGTTAGGTTGGAAAGGCGATGTCTCTTTACGCTATCAGAATTCAATCGAAGTTCTTGCCAACAATATTGAAGAAGCATTTCCTATTACGGAGTGGTACACCAGTGATTCGCCTCGCGATCCGCCGGAACGAAGGCGAAGGATCCAGTCGACTTGTTTTGAGAAGCGTGAAGGTTTCAAAGATTTCACCAAGCCAATACCCCCTGGATGGACTGGTCGGGATTCTGCCACTGCGCAATCATCTAATAACAACCCCTGTCTGTACCCTGATGAGTGCGACAGGTATGTCTTTTTCACGACACTGTGCTACGATATGGAAGACCATTGGCATGTTACTACCCATTTCCTGTAAAGGAGATCCAGGAATCAACACCAACTTTTATTCCTGAGCAGACCAGATATCTGTTCTGCGAGACATTCCAGGCCACACTCTCAGGTTATCAAAAGGAGGATGCTCCACGTCGCCTGTATGGCCCTACGGTGGCGCTGTGTGATGAATTTGGGAAGGGGATTGGAAAGTTGGATCTCGTAAACGAGAATTTTAGGGATCTTTTTCCTAAGAAGGTGGATGGAACAGAGAGGGGGCTGCCTGTTGATGTAGTAGCGGTCTGTAAACTAAAAACGTATTACGAGCCTTGGATTCCAGAGGAAATGGCATATGGGTCTCAGGTTATTACGGAGGAGCTATACCTTGTACTCTGGGTTGAGTGGAAGGATGGTATTGCATACAGACTTGCAAGCGGAGATGTGGTAGCAGCGGAATGGGAAAAATTGGATCTACAGAAGGTATCTCTTGTTCTTGGATAGACAGTCAGTTAGGATTCCAAAGGCGAACTCAACTAAGCTCAGGAATAATTCACTACGGTTGTTGATTTAACCAAAAGAAAAGATTACAAAGCCCTCTTCCATTGATATGATCAGCCTATCATCCTTAAAGAGATCTTACGATTGGCTAATACATATAATATAATTGCTTACTCTTGACTTAGCTTTATCAAGATTTCCTCAACCAGCACCTTTGACTTGTGAAGTTGTTCTTCCAGTTCCTGACCTTGATATTTTCCAGGTAGGTACCAAGGTGCAATATTTTGCACTAGTTGTTGTAGCAAGCCATTCTGTTCCCAATGCTCTTTGTCAACGCTTTTCAGTGGCGTTGACACACCATTTTCTTCAAGACGTTCCAGATAGACTTGGTACACATCCTTTGGCCAATCGTCACTATTTTCAATGTAGTCGTTAAGGAACTCGTCGAGAGGAGAAAAGAATCCAGAAAACTCGAAATCGACAATACCAGTGATTCGGGGAGGCTCGCCTGATATAAGAACGTTCCGAGGAGACAGGTCGTAATGAGTAAAAACGAACGCCGAAGCTCCCGTGTTTAGACTGCTCATGGTTGGGAGGACTTCTTGCATGAACTTTCGAACGGGAGCCGATAGACTTCTGTTTGGTTCGAAAGTTTCGTTTGTTTCTAGCGTTCTCAACTTATTCTCTATTATCACCTTGTAGTAGTTTCCAACTGTTGCGATAGGGTCAAGGCTTCGAATTCCGTCCCCCAGTATGCCACGGATGACAAGGTTGGTGGCCCCCAACTCTCCCGAGTCGATGAGAGTAATGTCTGGTCGCGAATTTTTGTACTCATCTTCCTGGAACCGTATGTTTCCTCCGTTTCTCTGGCAGGGAACATTTTGCCGCCAATTCGTAACATGGTCTGCCAATTGCACAGCTAGATCGACCAGTCTGTCATTGTTTTGTTTTGATAAGTCGATAGGCTCTCCAGGAGCTCTCGTCATCAGAATCCAGCCGCCAGTATCTCCGTCGAAAGCTTGTTCTTCCAATTGTCTACCAACACTCCCATATCTGCGCGCAATGGCCATCTTCGATCCATCTTGTGACCAAGCGATAACTCGAGGCACCGGGATTCCATGACAAAAGACTTCTACTAGCTGTAGGCAAGATACTTCATTTTGTATTTTATCACCTCCAAAGCCGCGACCGTTGATTTTGAGAACAAACTCTTTTTCTCCCAGATCGCTGGCGTCTTGTTGAATGCCAGGAAGCTGGCGTGAACCCTTGAGAAAGTAGATTCGATTATTGAAAGACTTCAACGGTGGAAGAGTCTCAATGTCTAGCAGTGTGATGTCTGGAAGAGCCAGATGTACGAGCTTTCTGATACCCTCAGTAGACATCTGTATCCCAAAGTTGGGATGATGAGGTGGCGTCGATGGTCGCGGACTATCGGAAGACATGCTTCTTGGGTAATAAGTGTGATTGAGGAGAGGCTCTTGATGGAAACTCAAGTGTTGAAATATATGCAAGATTATCTTACTCCACTATCATCATAACATGACTCATTCGCCGAACACGATGTTGCACGTGCCACCAGAGTAACGATAGTTTCCTCTGACGTTATATAACTAAAACTATAACTGACAGCCTGTCAGTTAGGCGGGCTTTAGATGAAGAACTCCAGTAAACATTAGGATAATTTGACCCTGTCATTAGTGACAGAGCGAGGGTTTGCAGAGAAAAACATCTTGCCACTCGCGGTTAATCTTAACGTTCTTGTGAGCACTTTTGGTTCTTTATTTGTAGCACACCCAAGTAAGTAAGACTAAAAGTAACAAAATCCTCTTCAATTGACACGGTCATTCTATATCTCTCAAAGAGATCTTATGATAGGTTGTTAGTGATCCGTACTGGTGATAACAGCATCCCACTCCTCCATTATGTTTGTGACTTCCTGCAACTTCCCCTTGATCTCTGTCACCGCATCAGCACCAATAGGTAGGCGAAAGGGGATCTTCTTCCCCTGTGAACAGCCTTCCTGTCTGACAAGGTCAATTACGATCTTGACAAACTTTTCTGGGTCTCCAGGTTGCTTGGAGTCTTCGCTCCGGAGGTAGCCACCGTGAATCTCTGTAGCTGCTTCGTATTCAGGAATTTGACTCTGTTTGAACTTGAGATTGGTATCCGAGAGCAAACGAGTTCGGAAACGACCGGGTTCAATCAGGAGAGTGCGAAGACCAAGAGGTGCTGTCTCTTGATGGAGACTTTCAACGACGCCTAAAACTTTGTTAACACAGCACCATAAGAATAGATCGGATTGGGTTATGGAATGACTGACCTTCGAGGGCAAATTTGGATCCTGCATAAGCCCCGGTGAATTGATGTCCGATCCATCCAGAAAGCGAGCTGATGAACACCATGGTACCCGCTCCTCTCTGTCTGAAATGTGGAAGGAGAGCACGTGTTACTTTGATCGGACCAAAGACGTTCGTCTCGAAAGAAGCAAGAAAGTCTTCGTATCTGAACCTGTTAGCTTGATTTAATGCGACTAACGAAAGTGGAATCTTACTTGAGATCCTCCCATGAGCCAGCAGCTACATAGCCTGCATTATTCACCAAGACGTCTACACGACCGTAGACGGCAATAGCGTCGGAGACGACTTGATCAATGGCGTCTTGCGAATGCGTGACATCTAGTTGGAGTGTGGCTACCCCCTCAGTTACAAGGGACTTAATCTTTGCAACGTCACGAGCAGTTGCAATAACCTTGTCGCCACGGCTGAGAATCTGGCGTACGAATTCAGCACCAAAGCCTGAGGAACAGCCAGTCACGAGCCAGACGAGTTGGGTCATAATGTAGGTGATGTGATGTAGAAATGTGTGTGATCCAGGAATTGATTCATTTCAATAAAGGAGGACGACAATTCATCTTAAATAGTTAAAATTAAACACAGGTCATGAGATATTTGATCATCAACTTGGGGCGGAAGGCGGAGCTGGAGCGGGCAGAGCGGGAATGGTGATGAATGGGCGGGCAGACGAGCGGGCAGGGCTGATTTAGTGCAATGTGAGCTAAAATACAGCGCGGGATACACTAAGAGAGCGGACAGAGCGGGAATGCAACGGGCCAGTAGTGGGTCGATGTACAGGTGGCTGATATAATCCAAATTATTCTTGTCTCAGTCATCTATGCTCTTTTCTACATCTAACTCACTGACGGGCTGATCTCATTGCTCTCTAGAAGACCGAGGTATTTCCCTGGATTGCGTTAGGGGCTGAAACCTATTGTGAATGGAAGCACTTACCGCAAACAGCCAATTGGGACTTGAGAATTTGTAGTGTATTCATAATAACCTCGAGTCCAGCAGCCATCTCTGCATCATCGTCTTCTTTCACAAACCAGACACACTCTGTCGCCGCATGGTAGAGACAGACTGGCAGGAATGCAGAGAAGCTTAATGTCGTTGGTTGGAGCTGGTGCGCCAGCACTATCTCTCTTGCCATTCGTGGTACAGTTTTGGAAGCAATCTCTTGTATACCCGCCAGAGAAATCCGTTGCAGTTCAACTTCAGCCGCTACTCTCTCCCTTGCAATCATACCAAGGAACTCATTGCAAGCATACTGATTGTAAAGTGTTAGTCGAGCAATACTGCACAGTGACAGTGCAGCATGATGACTCCTGTTCATATACCCATCGACATTGGGAAAGCTCCCATCCAAGGACTTCAAGATTTCATGCAACTGCAATGCTTCTGATGTTGGACCAGATACCTCTGCAACTACCTTTCGTGTCTGCACGTGTCGGACTACTTTGCGTAGGATATATGATGCCTGGCACAATCTTGCAAACTCGCCCAAATCCAGAGGCGAATGGAAATCGCGGGTAAGTAACGCTTCGTTTATCCCGATCTTGCCTGTTGTCCAGTCGTCATCGTTGCAGGGGAGTAGGCAGTCTGATACAGGATCGGGAGCAGCCATTAAAAGCTCCGGTGATCCTGACACCACGACCCTGGGAAATATGAGTGGTGAATCAACCTTGACAAACAAGACCTGGCAAAGATTTGAGTCAATACTTACGTGTCGAGTATCAGGATTGCCCACCACGCCCGTCTTTGCTCCTCGCACAGGGTCCATGTATCAGGGCCTACAAAGAGCTTCTTCGCGTATCTCTCGCTCTGTAAGCCAATCATGGTCGCCAATCGGACAGCTCGTCCAATGGTCAAGTAGGCGGCAGGATATATACCATGGCCAAGTTCATACAGTGCTATCAGAATGAGTGCCTGGACTAGTCCAAGATCAATAGTCCCCTCACACTCGGCCATGAAGCTGTTGCGTCTGACTGATAAGTAGGTGGCGTTTTCTTGAGGAGGTGCATCGCTCGCGGTCGAACTTTGCGTCATGAAGGCCTCAAGGACAGAGAAAAGCAAGATATCTATAGATGTGCTACTGCTTTTGTTGGCTTCCTTCCATAGCCGCTTAATGCTAAATATAGGTAGCCACTCGTGGATAGTGGTCTGGTAATAGTGAATGAGGGCACCAATGTCGGAATGATAGCTCTGTGGCTGGAAAGAGAACAGCGAGTATGACACTGTCAAGCCATCTCGGGGGATCGGATTGAACGAATCTGGGTCCAGAAAATATGCGCAGGGGAACAGGTTCCTGGGTTGTGCATGTGGTTCCTTGACTAGATCCAGATCCGAAGGCGACCCCGACTCGGAATCTCGGATCAGAGCATCTGTACCTGCATTCCCGATACCCGGCTCATACTCACAGACCTTCCCTAGTCTGGCACACTACAAATACTATCAGTATCATAATTCATGCCGTAGAACTCTCGGCGCACAAGATGACATGATGGAACTTCACGTGAGCACTTGCGCTTGAGGCGACTATGAGCTAATTAGTTAACAAGCCAGATCAACCATGTTTGGGGAAAGATTGTCTCGGCTACTAACCGACAGGCTTTGCAAGCTGTGAAAGAGTTGGCGGGTGGCATGTTTAAGATTAGCCTGTAATGGGGTCAACAGGTTGCTATGATGCAAGACTTAAGGTCACAGGAGCCTCGGAAGCTACCCCCAATAATTACTAAGGTACATGATCCAAGGATTGCATGCACTAATCACGTGACTCTTGGTTACCAAGCATATCAGTGTGTAGGTTACTCGGATCAATCAAGATCTTGCATTTTTCATAACATTAACTTCTCCTACCTCAATAAAGAATTCTCAGAGGCTCCATTATTCATTTCATTTGAAATCCTTTATTTTCCTCTTGAAGACTCTTATGTTTATCGCGTTTCAGACTTCAGGCTGCTAAAAAAAATACTAATTATAGATTGCCGGACGCGGAGAGCTTGGCATGATGCTTTTGTAATTTGCCTTTCGGATGGTCGAAGATGCAGAGGGACCTGAGGCAGAATCGCAATTTAACGAGATGTATACCCAGGCTCCGAATGCCATTTCCTCGGCTATGGTTGATCGATGTCTATACTATCAATCATGCTCAACCAACAGAATGTCAACCTCGGCAACACAGATGCTCATGATATTATCTGAAGGTTTTTTGGGATCGGCGACGACTGCTATGGGCAATGAAAGACCAAGTCTCCTCATTCTTTACAGTCATCGTGATATCTGCGTGCGTCATCTCTTTTGCGCTTTGGCGACGACTTGTCGTTGTGCTGTATTTAGCTACCCTATTGCTCTTTGACTCGTAACCTCTGGCCAATCAATATCAACTGATGAGCTTCTTAGCGACAGAAACCCAGTGTCTTGGAATTTCTTATTCGCCACTGCACAACACATCATCAGGTCTCTAAGAGAGACGGAAAACAATCCGCCTATCAAGTAATCTAAATGGTACTGTTAGAGTCTCTGGTGCGGGGATTATTTTATGCTTCTCGGATAGTGCATGCATTAAAGCTGACTCGCAAGCTAGTCTTGACTAGGATCCGCGCATTCGGTAGTTGTTTCGCTAGACAATTTGTTGGGGGTGATCGACACAAGACAAAAGAAATACGCGGACATCATTCATCACATTATGCACGAGAAGTAGCTGATGAATGATGGTCTTTTCTTTCCCCTCGTAAGACACCTGTGTTTGCAGATCTACTTGTCAGGTTGACAAGTGTATTTACGTCATGAACTTGGCCTCAGTTGTGCTGGAGTTACTTTGAGTTAGGGTTGCGATCAAACAACCAAGTCGATCTTGTACTTGAGACGATGCTGCTGGTATGTTTAGTGAAGATGAAGCTTTTGATGCATCTAGTGATAATTGGTAAATGTTTTCACGTTATCATGCGAAGTGCCGTTGATGGTGCTATCTCTGTAACTGCCCCGAAGGAGATTTACTCTTGAGAATTTGAATCAGAACACGATTGATGTTGAAGAAATGAGATATTACTCTTGGATTCAATTACTGTGGCTAACGACATTCTTACTCGAGTTATCTTGACAACTTTTCCATGTTGTTGAGGCATGTGCTGTTTCTGCTGCGAAACGTACTCTTGCCCAGGTGTGGAGCTGAGTGAAAAGGGCTAAGTTTGCGATTGCTAGTGAGGGTATCACGCACTTCCCATCTTCCACATGTATGCGTGGAATTGTTACCTCGGTATTATTTCTACAACATGTTAAACTCGAAGACTGAATCTTTATATAATACTTCATAACCATCATTAAATATCATAAACATTATCCACATCAAGATTCATATATACTTGGTTTATCCTGCAACAATTTTCTATCAACCACGCAAGCAAAACAACCGCACTGCTGAGTGCAAAAGCAATTATGCAACCAAAAGACTCAATCAAATCCACTTGGGCGCTTGGCAATAAGTCAGAATGGGGTGTCAGCCACCATGTCATTCATGTCTTGAATGCCTACCCTGTCGGCCCAGGCGAGGACGTGCCCGTACATCAGAAAACCGAAAAGATGCCCTACTTCGCGCAGTGGCAGGGTCACGTGTGGGTTCTCTTACACGCCTTTGCCCCGATCGCAGTCCACCAGGCTCTCCTCTCTTATGCACATCAAGACGCCCTCCATCCTGTTGCCGTGTTCCTTCTGTACTTTCCAGTGTTCAGCTGGACCGTTGTTCGCCAAGTCAAAGCTGCACGGAAACTCGGGCATCAGTATGGGTTTCTGGATGGAGACGCTCATGAGCGAGATGGTATCCCTGACGTTGGAGTCGACAAGGTGGTTTCGTCGCTGTGGAAGACAACTGGATCTCGCATTCTTCTGGCCACATGCATTAGCTACAAGACCAGCCAGTCTCCTTTGTCTGCGATGAGCGATTGGTATTGGTGGGCGTGGCTGTACTTCCAAATAGGACTGTACGGCATTATTCTCGATTTCTGGTTCTATTTGTACCACCGAGCTATGCACGATGTCGATTCGCTGTGGAAATACCACCGAACTCATCATCTGACGAAACACCCCAATACTCTCCTTGCTGCATATGCCGACCACGAGCAGGAGTTCTTCGATATGGTGGGTGTGCCGTTTTTGACGTGGGCGACATTCCACTGTCTTGGGATTCCACTGGGCTTCTATGAATGGTGGGTTTGTCACCAGTACATTGCCTTCACAGAGGTCCTTGGCCATAGTGGACTCAGAGTGTATGGCATGCCTCCTTCGACCTTGAACTGGCTACTGCAGTTAACTGGTGCTGAGCTTGTCATCGAGGATCATGACCTTCATCACCGTAAGGGTTATAGAAAGAGCCATAACTATGGCAAACAGACTCGGGTTTGGGATCGACTGTTTGGGACCTGCCACGACCGAATTGAATCAGCGAAAGAGAATGTTGACTGGGATAGATCGGTGTGGTTTCCTCTTTCTTAGTTACTGCTTGTAGATAAGAGGCGGAATCATAAATTTGAAGAAGAAGATTGAACTATATTTCGTGCTCTTTCCACGAGGTAACAGTGACTGGAAGCAGGCGCTAGACCTTTTGAGGAAGTCTCATCTGGTTCCAATTCGCCTAATCCAACAGGGCTTCGTGAATCTTTCTTATCGACGGCCATCTGACCTAAACCCTGCACCAGACAATACTGTGGACCTTGCTATTAAATATTGGTCATATTTCTTGCTAAATACAAAGGTTTATGAACTTTTGTAATCGGAAGGTATACACATACTATAATAGGAAGCGAGCCGATCCCTGCTAGATTGGCAGATGGGTTCTAAATAACCCTGGGAGGGCCTTTTGATCCCCTGAATTGTTGACCAGGGGTCTTTGACCTTCCCAACATAGACCGCAAGATGGACACGAGAGTGGAGTTCAAAGACCTTTTGTAGATCTCCATCAATGCGTAGGTCTAGTATAAAAAGAAAGACCGTGCAGCAACGGTTTGGCGAGTTTTTCGACCAATTCCATTCTTTCCGCCAATCTTTCTATCAATTCACCCGAAATGCGTTTCTCGACTATTTCTACCAGTCTGCTTGTGGCTGGGTCTGCCACAGCCAGCCTTGAGAAGCGGGCGCCGCTGATCACTCGAGATGAAAGCGCTATCGAGGGAAAGTACATTGTCATGATGAAGTCGGCATCGGATGGTAATGCACGCGTTGCTTCAGCTGCGAAATCCATTGATGTTAAGCCTGATATGGTCTTTGACAATCTTGGCGGATTTTCTGCGAGTCTGTCTGCCCGTGACGTAGAGGACTTGCGCAACAACCCCAGTGTGAGTATAACTAGAAGTTTCCCGAGACAGATTACTGATTAGACCCATGTAGGTGGCCTATATTGAGCAAGACTCAGTTGCCAGGATATCTGCTACTCAGAAGCAGGCTCCATGGGGTCTTGCACGACTTTCAAGCAAGACACCTGGGGCAACAAGATATTCATACGATTCATCGGCTGGCCAGGGTACATGTGCCTATGTTCTTGACACTGGCATTGATACAACACATCCTGTATGACAATCCGGCCTACTCTTTAGATGACAACTAATAAAGTCTAGGAATTCGAGGGTCGTGCCGAATTTATTGCTACGTATGTTGACGATATCTGGGTGGATGATCACGGCCATGGCACTCACTGCGCCGGTACCATCGGGTCCAAGACATATGGAGTTGCCAAGAAGACCAAGCTTTATGGTATCAAGCTCTTCAACTCAACTGGAGAGGGAGTCGCGTACGTCATATCTTCCCGAACATGCTTTCGATAGCAGAACTGACATGCCAAAGATCCTCCATCATTGCCGGCATGGACAGAGTCCTGAAGGATGCCCCCACAAGAGACTGCCCTAACGGCGTCGTCGTCAGCATGTCCTTCGGAGAGATCCCTTCCAAAGGTATCAACGACGCTGCCAGAGCCCTCGTTGAAAACGGTTTCTTTGCCGCTGCGGCTGCTGGTAACGGTGATGAGAACGGCAAGCCGGTGGATGCCTCAAACAACTCACCTGCTTCCGAGCCTAGCATCTGCACCATTGGCGCAACAACAAAGGACGACACCGTCGCTACCTTTTCCAACTTTGGCAAGGTTGTTGATCTCTACGCTCCTGGTGTCGCAGTTCTGAGCACATGGCCTGGAAACATCACACGTTCTATTTCGGGTACATCCATGGCTACACCACATGTTGCTGGAGTTGCAGCATACTTCCTTGGCCTTGGAAAATCTGCTACCGGCCTTTGCGAATACCTTCAGAGTATTGCGTTGAAGGATACCATTAAGGGCGTTCCTCAGGGGACTAAGAACCTTCTCCTGCAAAACGGTAAAGCCAAATAAGTAGATGGGATCTAAATCAGGGAGCTTGATTTTGTAACAATTCTCAGAGCAAAACATGATAGGAATAGTAACTGTATATTAATAACAATTGTTACTAAATTAGTGGAAATCTTATGTTGGTCTTGATTTCTTGTCCTTGCAGTATCCCCTCAAGGCAGATGAATTCCATGAGTTCATTACTCTGCTCATAATTTATGATATGACATCCAGAAGCATTAAGCCAATCCAGCTTTCACTCACTCCCTGTGGAGCTATTCGCATCATATGCTTGTCCCTGATAGCTTGACCGCCGTCTCTCTACCCATCTTTCGCGTATAAACTCAGCTCGGTCCTCAAGGTCTAACAAAGTCCGAGGCAGTACCGAGTACTCAAAGCCTATAGTATTTAACAACTTACAAAAGTCTTGAAACACCTGCATCCATTCTTCTTCAGAACCGGGCATCAAGCGCACGCCATCGTCTACCAACCAAGGCGTCCCTGCTTCGCACACCACGATCAATGAGCTTTCCATCCTCGCTCGTATCGACTTCCACGCTGGATCCATCTGCATCTCCATCACCGCATCGTCGGAAACATATCGTTTTGCATATACTAATGGGTCGAACCCGGAGCGATCGGAAATGAACCAGCTGGAACTCCGCAAGGCCTCGTTATCTGCCACAGCTTGGGCTTCTAGGATGAGGTTCTGTAGGGCTAGACATTTACTTGTTGACGATGTGATATCCTCGGCTGAGAATTTGTGTTTGCTAAGAACTGATCTCGCGACCTCGGCGATGACGTGGGGGGTTTCGATTGACGTGTCGATGAGCCAATACTCTAGGTCACTACGTATTTTGTTGACCAGAGTTGTTTTTCCTGTGGATTGTGGTCCAATGATGTAGATACTTGGTATAATGACATCTGTATCCATGATGCCTGTGATGGGGATTAGTTCAAAACGCGGCTTGCAAAGCGCGTAAGCATTCTTGAGTATAACCAACACATGTCTATATTGGTTTACTACAATAACCTCGTAATGCATTAAGCGTAATGACATAACCAGGGAGCTTGTGAGTCGTAACCGCAGCCAAGCGCCACAAATTGCGCCACAGCGGATGGACCCTTCCATCTCTTCATCGTCCATTTTCCTTGAAGCTTGACGCCGCCTCGTCATATCCGACCGGAAAGGAAGAAGTAGATCTTGATTCAGTTTCCAGATCTCCATGATACCCCGCGTTGGCCAAGAAGTTATCCTGGTCAACTGCTATAGGGTACAAGCGTCTAGCTTTATCAACGGGCGACTGGAATAGAAAAATATGATCTGGTTTTCTTAATAGAGAGATCACCCAGTTCGGCGAACCTTCCTCCGTGCGATCTTTATTTGACGCCCAAATCAGTGACAGTACCATGATATATTTACTTGCTAGATATACATAGGTTCCTTATAAAAGATGTCCCCAATGTGTCGCGTGACCTGTTTGTAAGCCCTGTAGTTCACGCAACACCCGGCGCTTGATGTGTTTGGTATATGCAGTGGTTTACTGTCGATTCCTCGCTGGAAAGTTGCAATCATCTTATCGAGGCCGTATCAGGAAATTTCGAATAGGCAACCCGAGTCTTTACTGGGGAGCATCACTGTTCTTCTTATAATTAGATACTCTCTGGTAATTTCACTCGATGCTATGGACCGGCTTTATCCAATTTGCTACTTCCAACCATTCTCCTTCGAGCATCCCAATAGTTGAAAGCTCACTCTCTCCTCCCGTCATACAACTCCTTCCAGGATTCCCCTCTATGAGAGGTGATTGCTGGGATGTGTTGATGGAAACAGTCTACGTGATAAAGACCAGCGGAGAGGAACCATATGTTCTGAGAAGCAAATAGTGCAATGAATAAGCACTAAGCCACAGGGCCACGTACCGGTCTGTTGGTATGACCGTTGGTACCATCACACTCGGGCTTAAGATGCCGATACAAAAAAAGTTAGTTTACCAGCAAAACAGGGCAGTTCCACTTTTGGTCTCTGAAAAACGGCAAAGCGGCTCTCATACCTAAAGTAAAACACCACAGGAACTTAGACTCCACTTCGTATGAGACCGTTTTAACTAATGCACTGAGTCTGGATGTGATATCTTGAGTTTGTTATCTACTCACTGCAGAGTTCTAACTACGGGCAGAGGAGCCGTTGCGATCTACAGTTACGAGAACCATGCATATAGCCGTCTGTTGAAAGCCGCACAGTGACCAGGTTAAGGGGTTGGTCGGCCAATTGTAGCACACTATGTACTGCATCAACTCCAAGCTGAACACAGACGCTATCTCCATCCTCTTTGATACATGATGTTCCCGTTAGACTCTTTACAGCAGAGCTAAGGAACTGCTTCCCATTCACCCACCTTTGACTCTTCCTATTCCATCTAATGTGTCTGACCAAGCCCTACTGTGTCAACTAAACCAAGGCTACTTGATTATAATGCCGACGATCCGACCAAACTGGATCATCTTGTTCTTCCTCTTTCACTCCCATGATGCCCGGCTAGTCTATTCTTAGACGCCTGGCCGTTAGGAGCACCTATCAGCGCTCTATCCCCATGCTCTCAGTTTGTGCACGCTTCCACCTCACCCAACCAACTACTTGCCGGTCCGCTCCATCTGTCCCCGTTTTGATCTCTGGATGACCTCATGATATCAATTCTATGTATGCAAGATCCCCTGATCCGATACGTCCTTTCCTGTTCTGGGTAGACGATGGAATTAGTTGGGAGTGTGTGTCCTCGTGTACATGTGTGTGTCTTCGTATGCCTGTGTGCGTATGTCTGAGTGCGTATGTGCGTTTGACGGCAAGCGGACGACCCGAGATGAATGAGTCGATCATGAGCTTGATATAAAGTGCTTTTCCACCCCGACTTACTTCTGTCGAATTCTCTATCTAACGCATTTCCATTCGTTAAATATTCATTTGATATTCGAAACATGAGAGGCTTCTTCTTCCTCAGCGTCGCTGTCTTTGGCGCGGCCAATGCCAGTGTCTTGGACTTCAGTCGTCATCAGCCAAGGGATATCAAAAATTTACCACGGGCCTTTGCAGACCCGACTTTCCATAAAGCTAGGGGGTTTGCTGAAAGGGCTGAGCTTTCCTCCAAGCCAGAGGCTGCCACCGATACCGAGACGGGTGAGCAGGATGAGCAGGATAGTGATCAGGACACTACTACTCAGCCTGCTTCTGGTGCATTTTCATCGGGTGATGATACTTCAGAAAACACCGACAAGGATACTTCTCAGAACGATTCTGCTGCTTCTCAGCCTGACTCTGATACATCCAAACCTGTGGATGACACTTCGGGTAAAATCAACAAGAATGCTGCTGCTGCTGTTCAGCCCAACTCTGGCGTCTCTGCTGGGGGAGATGGTGCTTCTGACAGTACCGACAACGACAATGCTCAGAACAATGCTGCTGCTTCTTCTGCTTCCCAGCCTATCTCTGATACTCCAGAGCCAGAGGGCAATTCTCCAGACAACACCAACCAAGATACTGTTATCTCCTCTCCTCATCAACAAGCCGCTACTCAGGATGCTGACGACGATGGTCAAAAGGATACCGCTGAGGCTGCCGCTCCCACTCATAACTCTGGGTCTGGAGCTCCTGCGCGATTTGCAGCACCTCATCAGAACTCTCAGCAACAAGATACCTCCTCTGGTGATAACGCCAATGCTCCACCTGTGCAGGTTCAGAATGCGCCGTCTAGTCAGACGTGGCCGACCTCTCAACCCACGCAGACTTGGCCTACCTCCCAGCCGACTCAAAGCTGGCCAACTTCTCAGCTTACTCAAACTTGGCCCACATCTTTACCTACTCAGACTTGGCCGACTTCTCAGCCTACTCAAACCTGGCCAACGTCTTTGCCTACTGAGACTTGTTCAACCTCTCAGACTACTCAAACTTGGCCAACTTCGCAACCCACGCAGACCTGGCCCACCTCTTTGCCGACTCAGACTTTGCCAACCTCTCAACCTACACAGACATGGCCTACTTCTTTGCCAACCCAGTCTGGACCAAGTAGTATGCCTACGCAGTCCAAGCCTACTACTACGTCAACTCAGTCTGCTCCTAGCAGTGTTCCTACTCAGTCAGCGCCTACCAGTCTTCCCACTCAATCTAAACCCACTACTACGTCTACTCAATCTGCTCCGAGCAGTATGCCTACTCAATCGAAACCCACTACCATGCCAACTCGATCTGCTCCGAGCAGTATGCCTACTCAATCTAAGCCAACTACTACGTCTACTCAGTCCGCTCCCAGTACCATGTCTACACAATCAAAGCCCAGTACCATGCCCACCCAATCTGGACCAAAGACTACTACCACGTCTACTACCGAGACAGAGACCACAACCAAGCCTACTCATCCCACAACTGGTACCACTACGGAGATGCAGTCACAACCGATCAAGACTACCACTGTCACCAAACCCACCATGCCACCTCCAGTCACTACTTCGTACACTACCTCAACTGTATACACGACTATGGTACACACTGTTACATCTTGTGCTCCGGGCGTACCTGACTGTACCCACACTCCTTATGTGACAACCGAGACCATCATTGACTACACCACCATATGTCCGGTTACCGAGACTCAGACTGTCTACACCAGGCCGGTAACCACCGAGTACACCACTTCAACTGTCTATGCTACTACAGTATACACGATCACTGAGTGTGCTCCTTGGGTTCCCAACTGCGGCTACATTCCTTATGAGACCACTGAGACCGTCGCTGTTTATACTACTGTTTGCCCTATCGAGTATCAGCCACCTCCAACACCCCCTCAGTGGACGACGTCAACTGTCTACACCACTTATTGCCGAACTGTCACAGAGTGTGAGCCCTACTGCCCTGAGACACCGTATGTGACCACTGAAACTATTGCTGTTTACACGACTGTCTGTCCGGTTACGGAGGAGCCACCTGCCCCTACCATGCCAGCGCCAGCGCCGCACCATCCTCATTACCAGCCTTATGAATGCTACAATGAAGAACTCACAACCAGGTGGTCTACTTCAACTGTCTACACCCCCAAAGTCAAGACTCTGACTGGCTGTCCTTCTCATGATACATGGTGCGAGTATAGTACGCCGCATGTCACCACCGAAACTGTCGCTGTCTCAACCACTCTCTGCCCCGAGGTCAAGACGGAGTGGGTGCCCTGTCCTACATACCACCCTCCACCTCCACCAGTGATCGTCACATCCACTTCCACTTCCACTTATTACACTACCGAGTACTATACTATTACTGCTTGCCCTCCTGCAGTTACCAACTGCCCCGTCGGTCACAAAACTTCGACTGTATACGCCACGGCCACAACTTGTTATACTTTCACCTACACTACCACTGTTCCCGAGACTACTTACACGTGGGTTGTGCCTCCCACCACAACTATTTCAAAAGTCACGGATTCCACTACGGATTATAGTAGCAAGACAAGCACTGTCTACTATTCTACTACCAAGACCTGGGCGACGTCTTCCTATACAACCCAATCTACAGAGACTTCCACATGGTTGACAAAGCCTCTGCCTGTTCCCCCTAAGTCTACCGAGCAGCCTACATCAGTTGAGAAGCCTACTTCTGTTGAGCAGCCCACGTCTATGCAACAGCCAACATCCATCCAGCAACCCACTTCTATTCAACAACCCACGTCCGTCGAGCAGCCCACATCGGTTCAACAGCCAACGTCTATCTATCAGCAACCGTCTGCCAAGGCGCCTGAGTCTATGCAAACTGCTCCTGCTTCTATGAAGTCCTCTGGCTCAGGCTCTCCTCCTTCTCTTAATTAAAGCCACGAGGATAAGCAGCCAGTAGTACTGGCAACATCGATCAATGCTACAAGTACACACACCTTGGATAAGCTGGGACTATAATTTTCATATACTTCATTCTCCTTAGTCATGTCCATTTACGCAAATTAGTACAGTCCTTACAGGTTTGCATTAATCTCTTGTAGTTTATTAGTATGTACTTTTCTAAGGCTAAATATTCTGACTGTCTGTAAAATATAGAAAACTGAGTAGTCTATGCCAAAACTAGCTTCTAATACCGTATTGACTTATGAAATTGGGTATGACCTATAGATATAAAGTGCTAACGTATGCGACTTATTTAATGCTTGACTCAGTAGTATTAGGGTTCCCAACCATCTGTCAAGGCAGCCCTGCTTGATTTATCTTGAATAGCACTAGATTGCGAGTCTTGGGGATATTAAGTCTGGGACGTATCTGATATGCGACAAGTGGCTCAAAAGGGCCGCGCACCTTGAGTCTCAACGCGAATAGGTCCGCAACCTCGCTCTCAACCAAGGCCTGGCCTACATTGACAGGCTCGTACTTCTCCACAACGTATTAGTCAGTGCTCCATGTCCCCGACACCTCGACACGCATTTCCATGTTGGAATTTGCGGTAGACGTATGAACGTTATTGATGACCTGGCTACTAGAAATGTCGGTAACGACCTTGCGTACTCCCTTTACTACACCTGATGAGGTCTCAGTCTTGGCACTAATACCTGCACTTACTTGCCATTTAGACCCTAGACCATGAGAAACACTTAAGTCTATGTTATAAATGGTCTCGGACCGTGAGCTGTATGTCTAATAATAGCGCTGGACATGGATAAAGCGGATAGAGCTGGAGGGTCGGTGCGATGGGCTGGTAAATGTGTCGACGGGTATAGGAGGTGCACCCGCTATGTAACTGATCAAAGTCGGCGATATCTGCAGCTTGCCAATCCATTCAGTATGCAATGCCCCTATCTAAAGCCTGTCACTAGGCACCATTGTCCATCAGGAGCAATATGAGTAGGCCCGCTTGAAGCTTCCCTCCATTCCACCCGTGGCACTCATTTGCATGTCTCCATACTCCGAGACTGACGCTTAGCCCTCGCATTCAAATTTTAAGCCCCTCAGCCTGCAAGTCATGCGCTATCCCTACCCCTGCGAATGTCCCCATATGTATTGCCTGCATGACATTCTTCATCTTAGCCGCACAATCTCCGGCTGCATGTACCCCCTAAACACTGGTGGCTCCAAAGGGTGATATTACTTGAATATCTCTACCGGGCGTTAACTCCACACCTAACTGCTCTGCAAACGGGCCGTTAAGCTTCGTAGACGGCTTGTGCGCAAGGAACGCCTCCTGAACCGAGCATCAATCTGCAAAGGTAATAATGATTCCGCTACCTTCAGATCCAAGAGCGAGAGAAGTGATCTCACGGTCGTCTGTTGTGATGGCGGTATTGTTTTGGACGAGGAGGTCTGCGATTGCGGTTTGCACGCCAGGGTTGTTGGAGGTGTAGATCACAACCTCGGAGGTTATTTGCTTGGCACTGCGCCCGAGGGCTGTGGCTGCTGCGGGGGAGGATTCCAGCGGAAAGCTTTTCAACATCTTCATAACCGTGGCAGAAGAGGCAGTGGTAGCTGGAGGAGTTAGTGTTATTCAGGATGTCAGAATGGGAAAACACGCACATGGATCGGCCCCAGCACTCATCATATCCCTGGATATCAAGCGGCACATCAGTAACACCACTGGCAAGCAAGACTCTCCTGCCAGTGAATGTTGTCCCATCTACAGCCGTGGCCTCAAAGTCACCCGCACTCGTCTTCTCGACCTTGGCAACTTTGCAATCCTTAAACGAGATCGTGTTATACCGTTCCAAGATCTCCTTGTGTGTCGCGCCCCGAAGGGCAGCGGGGTCTTTGTGATCCCATGTGGGTATAGTATGCATATGCTCTAAACGCGCGTTGCGGAAGAGCGATCTGTTAAAGATGACGGCTGTGTGCAGCTGGCGGGCAAGGGCAAGAGCTGCGGACAGGCCGGCAGGACCTGCGCCGATGATGAGGGCATCGACGAGAGGCATGTTTGATGTGGTGGTTGTCGAATATCTGGCTTTGGATGTGAAGTAGTTGGGTGTGAGGTTGGTGGTGAGGCTGTGTAGGAAGGATATAGAGGAGAGAAAGAAGAGAGCTCTATGTGCTATATACTCTATTCTGAAGGGAATGCTATGAGAAGTTACCGATTCATTATCATTATATCGGGCATAGTGCAAGGATCTAGGTAGCTCTCTTCTTAAACTCTCCGGGGTTGGTGATGTTCGCCCTACCAAAATCCACGTCATCTTGATTAAGATTATGGTGCAGCAAAAGCTAAAAAAAACTGCAGAGGTTAATTGGTGAGTGTACGGGCGAGGCTAATAATGCGTCCGTACAGTGGTATCTGTAATCCAGTACGGCACACTGTGACACCGGCTCTGCCTCGAGCCAAGATACAAGCTACTGTCACATAGCTTGGCGGGAGTAGTACTTAAGTATCAATATCAGCTAGTCGTGTTGGCTATGTAATGTTACTTCGAGTTCATTAGGAGATAACCCGCTTCAATATTATTTCAGCGTCATGGAGTGCCCTCCTCAACAGTATGGGACGCAGCATACCGACGTCAATTTCGCCATTCACTCCGCCAAGCTCAATCCACAGAACGTCCAATTGTCGCGGAGACAATAAACCCTCACCATTTTCAGGACCCCCTGCAGTTCCCAATATACTTTCCATTCTTTCTAATAGGTGCACAGCCATACGGGTAAAGAGCAAGCCTTGTTTGCAGGGGTGTACCATCATTGACCCCTCAAAAGCGGAATTAGAGATAGGTGCGATCGGCAGAATATCCGAACGGTTAACTCGTTCAGAGAGCTTTTCAATAATCAGCTCGTAAAGAGCTATCAGTTGTGTAAACACATTAATTATGGTCAGAGCCAGAGGGGCACTCAAGGGCTGGTACGAGATACAAGGACGCGGCAGGAGTACCGGCAAGCCCAAATTAGAAAAGGCGAGGGCGGGTGGTGGTACTGATGATAATACTTCCTCTGATCGGGAGCTATGAAGCCGAGCAAGAATAACGAGAAAGTCTTGAGAGGATTTCAAGACTGACTGGGCTAATGTAAATCCATCTTTGAAAAGCGGGCCTAGTTTATAGCTGATCATGTCCAAAGTGAGTGCTTGTTTGTGGTGTTCGACCGCTACGGCACGAACGTGAAGATCAAGACTGATGCGTTGCAACTGGGAAAGGCTGTCTGTGTGGCTCGGGTGCTGTATGTTTGAATGTCTCGGTGAAGCTACCCCACGACTCCAAGGTGATAAACCCACCACTGAAGGAGGATGAGAGAGAAATCTGCGCCTGTGAGAACTGGCGTTGCCAGCCGAAGTGAGCGAAGCCAAGTCTAGCTCCCACGATGTATCCCACGTTGATGAAGCGCCCGCGTCAGGAATGGCTTCTTGCCAGCTGCTTGCTTCCGAGCTGAAGACGCTAAGAGAGTCGGCAAATGAGGATTCAGGACTCAGCAAGTTGGCCTGATCGTTATAATATGATGGCGTAAGTGTAACTGATGAATGTTGGGAATTTTGACCAGAAGTCGGTAGTCGTGGTCTACCAACCTTTCTCTGCTTTCCAACAATGCATTCTATCTTCAGGAGAAAGCGTCGCGCGCACTGAGAGTCAGTTGGTCGGATTCGTTGGCATTTCGCTTTGGCATTCCGGCAAGCCTCGCAGGAGACACGCCGCTGTGATTGATGAATGGCCGCGCCCATTTTGCTTGATTAATAGTCGGAGAAGCGACAAGACAAAAACAGGAAAGAAAACATCTAGAGTACGAAAAGCAGTTGAACCATCCGGGGTAACTTTTGCATAAATTTCCGCGGAGGGTTTCTAATTTTCGGGAGAACTCAACAGAGACTATGCCTATTATGGATAGATGCTTAAGAGCGGCTTAACCTCTTCAGGTTAGGTGTGATCGTGCGCCCCGGAAATGATGAGTAAACGTAAACAGTTATTCCTCCGACTTCAGGACATCATTAGAGTATTACTGCGATATCTGCAAACCTAAATGGTTCTTCAGAGTTCGATACGAAATATAAATCTGCGAACCTGTCAAAATATTGCGATGGATGATGCTATCTTAAAGTCGTGCTTTAGCTATTTGCTCTGCCGCCATGCCATCCACTCCCAAGCTGACAGCCACTGAGCACTTCAACCGGACTGCAGACAAGTACGAGGCCACCACTGGTGGAGCTACCCGTGAACTCGCGCAGCATGCCATCTCCTTCATCGCAGACCTGAAGCCTCTGACGTCCGAGTCGAAGATCCTCGACAACGCATGCGGCACCGGCATCGTGACTGACATCATCCTTAAGTCCGGGATCCAGCCTGAGATCCACGCCATCGACGTCGCGGAGAATATGGTCAGCATTGCTAGGGATCGGTTCTCCTCCCACCCCAACGTCCACGCGGCCGTCATGGCCGGCGAGGAACTCTCCTTTCCTGACGACACCTTCACCCACTCCATTACGAACCTCGGCCTTATGTACTTCGCCGACACTGACAAGGGCGCCCGAGAGATATCGCGAACACTTCACCCCGATGGAGTGGCCGTCGTCACCGGCTGGACGGTGATGAAACATATCAAGGTTATTCAGGAGATCCAGGCGCAGATCCGCCCCGACGATACGCCGTTCAAGGGGCCTGTCCCCGACATCTGGCTCGACCCGGAGCATACCAAGGCCGTGCTTTCAGGCGCCGGGCTCGATGTATATGCCAGCACTGTAATTGACGTGCATCTGGGCGCCGAGACGGCCGACGAAGTCGCTGACCTTCTAACCCATGGGTTCGGCTCGAGGGTATTTGAATCTTGGAGCGAGGAGGAAAAGGAGAAGGGCGCTGGGGTGATGAAGAAGATTGTGCAGGAGCGGAGTGTTCCGTTTACCAGACCGTCAGGCTCTGGCGTCGGTATTAAGGCGACAGGAACTATCTTTGTTGCGCGTAAGGGATCTAGCCGTGTGTTAGCTTCATGAGTTTATTCCTAATTAGAGAGGTTCTCACTGAGATCGGCACAACTCAATTTCATAGTTCGTACAACGTATTGCAAATTTGGCCGGTGTCTATATTGATACGCGATGCTCAGAAACCCAATTAGGTTGGCGTTCGCGACATAGCTGAGATTCAAGTCCGCGTTAGCTACAACCACATACTAAGTGGTGGGGAAGGGTCACGCGCACGGCGTCTCAGCGTTTGTTCAACACGTTCTGAGGCAGAATCATAGTTCTCCATAGCTGTTGAAACCCAGTTTCTGGAGCCATCCCGTTGAATGTGGTCCAGTGCACGTGGAGACGGTTGGGGGATTACTATATTTCGAACTGGGATATACAAGAAGATACTTATCTATCTTCGCTAGTAGTCTGGGATCTCAATCAATCGCATAGTGCAAATTCAGTGGCTTAACTCCGCAGGTCATACCCAATTTCATGAGTTGATACGGTACTCAATCTTCCCAGTTTCGTAGTTCCTCATTATGGGTACTGACTACCCGGTACTAAATGCAAATAGCCATTCACACATCAACAAATTCGTTTGGTGAGACGCCTGATTGATAAGAAGATCATAGAAGACAATGATAGCACTTGAAGCCTCTAAATAATTTGCAAAAAGATTCACTAGCGCGACATTTTGAAGCGGATGTGACTTGTGGTTGTAAGATTTTTGGGTGGCTTCCACAGTCATCAGTCACCTTGTGTTCCAGCTCGCACATAAGAATTACATAGTAACTAGCATTTTTGTTCTCTACTAGAGAGACTCAACAGATCAGTTACCTCTTCTGGTAGCACATTTGTTTTTATGATGCTGTACGTTATGTTTGCAGTTTGAGAGAATACATATATGGTAAATTGATTGATACAGTTGGTATCCAGCCACGATATTTAGGAGAGATTTATTGCATGTGATGGAACCATATTTATTAGTTTATTAATTCTTTTGCGAATAAGTGCGGCAATAATAACTCTATGATCAGATGGGTACGAGATCAGCGGGTTCTCATGCAAGTTATCCCTACTCTATTGTCCCTCAACTCCGGTGACATCCGACGCCCGTAAATTTTTAAACCTCGAGCAAGAATTTCTGGTCTAAAAAACAGGCAGTGAAATAAACTGAACAATGATTGGACAACTTCTCCGAGTGGGGGTCTTTACAGGATGAGCCAAGACACTCGGTTACTGTTGCTATTCCCCATGGAGAGACGCTATCCCTGGTAAAGCTGTGGGGAATTGGCGGGGATACTTGCAGGGGCAAAGCTTGGTTTTCGACAAGAGATTCAAGAATTTCGTTGCCTAGACGCTAAAAGAAGTCTCGCTTTCTCCGCACTTGCTTAGTTCAACATACCCATCTAATACCGTAGCCATTACTGGAGTCCCTTGTTTTGTCTCATCTGACTGAGAGATATGCCTCATTGTAACTGGGCAAAGAATCAGCTGAGACTTGATGATGTTGGGGTGCATTTGATGAGATTTTAGACATTCTCAATTGAGGAAATGATTGTCGTCGTTGGAATTGATGATCCAACAGTAAAAAACCTTGTAAGCGGTGTCTCAAAAGTACTGATGGGGTTCCACGACCCGCCCTTTGGCAATCTCATTGTTTCCCAGGACCAATAAGCCCACGAGCTTCTCCGCGTTGATCCCATGGGGTAGCACTTGGTAGTGTCATCATCTCCACATCCCCCAGCTCCAAACAACCTTGGCGCAGGGTGATATCATGCTTGCCAAGCCTGTTAACTTGCTGCCTGGGCTTGGCAAACATGGCAAGCTTCGGGTTGCCAAGTTGGACTCCAAAGGGTTGCCAGACCACCATGGTTAAAATTAAGCTTATATATACAGGGCCTTTGTCTGGAGTCCTTGATGATCTTGATCTGCTTGTTTGTCTCTGCAGTCTTCTTCCTTTCCTCTCCCACTGCTTATCTCCTTGTTCCCAGACGCAACTTGGTGATTCATCATGGCCGACAAAGACATCTCCCCCAGTCGTTCTTACGATGACAAGAACGCCAGCTTGGCTCCCGAGAAGGGCGGCGCAGAGGTGCTAGAGCACGCTGGTCAAGGCCGCCGTGGTTCCACTGCTGTCAACATCGTTGAGAATCCTCTACAGGTTAGATGCATCGCTTGGTACAGTTAACCTACAGCCGCTAACCTATCGTTTGTAGCGTAAAACGAAGGAGCAAGCTGTTGTCGACGCTCGCGCTTTTGCGGAAGCCAATGGCATGCCCGAGCACGCCGACCTCTTCGGTAGAGCAGCTCTGATTGCTCGCGACCCCGATAACTTCCAATCGGTCGACCTTCTTGACGATGAGCGAGAGGCTCTGATCTATGAGAGAGACCACAAGTGGCATGGATCAAAGATGCTGTGGTACTCAATTGGTCTCTGCGCTGTCGGCGCTGCTACACAGGGTTGGGATCAGACAGGTGCCAATGGCGCTAACCTGTCATTCCCCAAGGAATTTGGTATCGATGGTACGGGACGTGACGAGTGGATTGTTGGTATCATCAACTCTATCATCTTCCTCACTGCTGGTTTGATGTAAGTTTCACAAGTTATCTCTCATGCCTTCCCGTCACTGACAGTCTCGTAAGCGGTGCTTTTATCGTCGATCCCCTCAACCACTACTTCGGCCGACGTGGAGAGATTTTCATCACAGCAGCATGCTTGACTGCTACTCCGATTGCTTCTGGCTTTTCTAGAAACTGGCAAGAGCTATTCGCTATCCGTTTTGTCATGGGAATCGGTATCGGTGCTAAGAATGCTACTGTGCCTATCTATTCCGCTGAGATGGCACCTGCTCGAATTCGAGGTGCCCTTGTTATGTTCTGGCAGCTTTGGGTCGTTATTGGTAAGTCTGCCTTGAAAGTCATCAGATTCTATACAGCCGTACTGACCTGCACAAGGCATCTTCCTTGGTTTCTGCGCCAACGTTATAGTCAAAGACATTGGTGACATCGCTTGGCGACTCGAGCTCGGTTCAGCCTTCATCCCTGCCTTCCTCCTCATGGTCGGCATCTACTTCTGCCCCGAGTCCCCCCGTTGGCTGATGAAGCATGGTCGCATCTCTGAAGGCTTCGTCTCCATGTCCAAGCTTCGTGCCCATCCCATTATCGGTGCCCGCGATTACTACTACTCATACATCATTTACCATGAGGAGCTCCGCGAGAACGCTGGTGCTGGCTACTTCCAACGACTCTGGGACTGTTTCGCTGTCCCCAGGATCCGAAGAGCCAACTACGGTGCCAGTACTGTCATGTTGGCCCAGCAGATGTGTGGTATCAACATCATCTCTTTCTACAGTTCCACCATCTTCCGAGAGGCCGATTTCAGCCACGATCAAGCGCTGTACGCATCCCTGGGCTACGGTGCCATCCAGGTTGTCTTCACTATTCCCACTCTCTTCTTGATCGACACCAAGGGACGAAGATTCTTGACCTTGGCGACATTCCCTTTCATGTGCATTTTCCTTTTGGCTGCTGGTCTCTCCCTGCTCAACGACACAACCAACCAGGCTGCCAAGATCGCGCCAGTTGCTCTCTTTGTGTACCTCTTCACTATCGCCTACTGTCTTGGAGAGGGACCCGTCGCATTCCAGTACTCCGCTGAAGTCTTCCCTACAATCCAGCGAGAGCAGGGTATGGCTTGGGCTGTCTGCATCAACAACACCTTTGCTGGTATTCTTGGATTGACCTTCCCTCGTATGAGGACTGTCATGACCCCTACTGGTGCTTTCGGGTTCTACGCAGGACTCAACCTCATTGCTTGGGGCATGATCTTCTGTTTCGTCCGTGAGACGAAGCAGATGACCCTTGAGGAATTGGATCAAGTATTCAACGTGCCTACATCGCAGTTCCTCTCCTACGAGACTAAGGTTTGGCTTCCTTACATGTTCAAGAAGTACATCCTTCAGAAGAAGATTGAGCGACCTCCTCAAATTATTGAGAAGAGCGAGAAGACTCTTGCTTAAGAAGTGGATCAGACAAGGAGAGAGAAGCTACGTGCATGTATATATCGAGCATGAGTTGAATGGCTCTGAACGCATGCTAAATAGTAAACATGAATTGATCTGTTAATACACTGCTGGTTCCAAAGTTTCCCTCTAATGTGTGAAAGTTGCACTATACACAGATCTCGTAAACCAATATGTCGAAGTGTTTGGTCTGTTTGACTTAATAGGAGGTGAGCCACAGAGCATTAGCGCAACATCCTGAATGATATCTCGCATCGCCCTTATCTTTGAGGCTGATATGTGCAACCACATGTGCAAATTTGCCCTTCTCTTTCAGTTCCCAAATCTGCAGGAATCCGCCTGCACTGTCTGTCAAAGCCACAAAGCGGTCGCTCTTGTCCATCGGCGTCACAGCATTTGCTACGCCACCACTGGAGCTTGTACGTAGCAGGAAGTTCTGAAGGACAATAGCTCCATGCTTGCCGAGTTCAAACACCGAGATGTAGCCGGGTTTCTTCGTATCCTTGGAACGGGTCGTTGCCCAAAGGTACTTTCCACTGGGAGAGACAACAACCTCGTCGCCTCTGTAGCCGTCAATCTTGAGGCCCTTGGGGACGAGTGAGTATGTAGGCTACTGGACCTTGGGAAGGCCAGTGCGGCGATCGATCTTGTACCATGCTACTTCACTTGTAACTTCGGTGATAGTGTAGAGGGCTTTACCGCTGTGTTGATGAACTGCGACATGTCGTGGCTCCGCGTGCTCACTTGGTCCATCAATCATTCCGACAGGTCTTCCAACCTTTCCTGTCTTCGAATTGACAGGATGGGTCCCGATAGAATTGTTGTCCATGTCAGCAGAGCATAAGAACTTGGAGTCAGACGAGAAAGCTGTGCCGTGGATACTCGACTCTGGTGCATAGTTGAAGTCTTGCACGACGTGGTCAAGAGTCCCATTGGGATGTACCGACATGACGGTACCGCAACCGGGGCTTCCCCAAAAGTCAACGCCATACACGTTGTACGGCGGGTTTTGGTCTGCAGCAACATGGATGGAGGCACCGATACAACCTTGCTTTCCAGTCAAGATCTTTTCCACTATAATGCTACTGCTGTTGTTGAATTTGTGACTGACATAAACCGGAGGTTTGGTCCAGTTCTTTTCTCCGGGCGTGTAGATGATATCGGTGCCATACAACGCTGTTTTGTCGTGCTAATCATGGTGTTAGCATAGCACTATCGAATAGGTCGTCATAATGCTCACATTGAATGCAATCCACGAGTTTCTGGTCGCCACTGAGATGTTCGAAATGAGGTCCAGGCTATAAAGTTCATCGTCGAACCTCAATGTGTATAATACATCATTGACGAAGTTGCCCACCACAAGCTCGTGAATGAGCCCTTTTGCGACAGAGATTATGTCTGCGATATAAATGAAGGATGGACGCATGTTGTTGATAGCATGAGGTGACTTGAATCAAGAATAGAAGACTGAGTAGTCATGACAGATGTTTTAATTTATAGAATAGTTTAATTCTCAACAGTTCATGGCGAGGCTACTAACCGTAAATGATCGGCCAATGTCCTCGACGAACCGCCGTTTCTGTGCCAAGCAACTAACAACTCAAAACTAGCGAGAATGGGAACAAAAACTGCAAGGAACTTTCCAGATCTCCACAGTTATTGTCAAAAACCCCATGGGGTCACGAAGCTAATATGAATTGGACGACAATTCAGAGCAGATCTTCGTATCGACGGATTCAGCCCTCATTTCCAGGCTTCGGCTCATGAAGAGATACCGTAGACCCCGGGGCACTTCCCACGGAGCTCGCCCGATGGAACTGGCAGAAATAAGAAGACTCAGCCATGCACACCAACAGACTCTACTATCCCTAAGGGAGTGATACCCAGGAACCAGATACGCGAATGCATTTTTCAAAATATGTATAGAACAGACTAAAGTCTAGTTCTCTTTTGGAGACCTGGAAATCAGCCTAAGATGCATGCAGGTTTGGAAGAAGAGACATCAATTAGAGAGTGTGACACACCTTTGGTATACAAAACAGATAGCTAACTTGCGCCGGAAAAATACCAGTCAATTCTTTAACGAAATCTGGGGGTGTGCACGACAGGATTAGAAATATCCGAATGATCGGGAACAACCCTTTTCAGGTTATCCGCTGGAAAATATAAGGTATGGCAGCTGAAAGACTTCTCCACTACACCATAACAAGCACGAATAGCCACCTTGAGAATTGCAATCGTTAAATGAATGAATATGTACTATTGTGTAAGATACAAAGCTTGTCCACTCTGAAAGACTGTGATTTCTGGTTAAAAGGACGACCTGATGATATTTCTAGCCCTTGGATCCCGACATAAGTTAACGAACTCGACCCCCTTTGGCAGCTCCCTTGCGTAGATGGTGTTCTACAATCTGTCTCCAATCTAAGCAGTAGCCTTGACACGGCAGAGAATCCAGCCAAGCGGAACCGAGTTTGTGCTAATCAGAGCGGGCTTCTTGGCCGTGAACTCCGCGCTACCAGGCTGGGTAGCGTACTTGTCCTTGTACATTTGGCAAACGATTTGGTCATTCTTGGGAGCCTTGACGCCCTTGACAGTCGAGAAGGCGTTGACGATCTCAAGTTCGGTGATTTGAACATTGTCTTGGTGAGTGAGGACGCCAAGGGGCACGTTCTGGGGAAGCGTGCTGTGATCGCCGCTGATGGGGGCGTTGACGGTCAAGATTGCGACCCCGACATAGGGCTTCTCTTGAGGAGGAGCAGCGATGACAGCTGAGGAGAAGGCAGCGAGGCCGGCAAAGATAGTAGGAAAGTGCATGATTATGGTGATTTAAGATTGGTCTTGTGAGTGAGTGTTTGTCTTGAAGCTGTGTTGATGTAAGTAATGCTGTTTGAACGGTTTTAGAACTGCCTTTATATATCTGAGTATTGTTTCGAGGGCGGAGTTTCCGTCGGATTTCATTTGATCTGAGCGATATTCTATTCAGCTTTTTGCACTCTCGTGAGTGCTGTGCACCTATAGTCCCGCAATGTAGTTTTGACGTAAGATTTCCAAAACAAATATCCACTCTCCACCATTCGGGCGTAATTAGCCCCTGTATATCGTCTGACAAGCGACACAACACGAACGAAAAAGAGGCTTGGAGCACCATAGCCACATAATCTGACCGAACCACCACGGCGACTGCTGCATTGAGCCATAACAATTTGAGGCAATCCGTATCGAATGGGAAAAAATAAATATTCTCATAAGCAGGCTGGCTTGAAAAGGTTAAGAGATTACACATAGCCCCGGGACAGCCAATGAGGTGAGGAATTAGCATGCCGTACTGCCGTGATCCTTCACAATACAGCGTGGTGATTCGAGGGCCTGGTCTGATTGTGGAGGACGAATAGAGATATAGAAATAATATGAGATACTCATATGCATTTATAACATGAAACAAAATCCTCCACTCTTCCAATGCTTGGATTGAGTAGGGATTGATGCAAGCCTGACATGTGTTATATTCCACATAATCTTGTTACAGTGCACAATGCAGATTCAGACGTTAAGAATGTGTCATTTATACTTTCAACTATAGTTATCATTCATCTGTCCAAGGCCTATATAGATGTGCTTTGCATCAAGCGCTTAATAGCTAGAAAGACCTCTCTTATCCTGCGAATCTCCATCCCTTGGGCTCTCCGGCAGCATTCTCTGCAGCCTCCAGTTCCTTGTTCTTCTTGTTGACATACCACTTGGTGATCAGGACGCAGATGACAGTGATACCGCAGCCTGCAATAATGGCACCACCACCGGTCTGGTAGTAGGGCTCTTGGTTTCGGAGGAAGAAGTAGGGTGTGAACCAGTGGGACACGGAGGAAACACAGTTGGCGTAGGCAATCAGGGCGGCACGCTTGGTACGGGGGCGAGGTACAACGGTGGTCTCCCAAGAGATTTGAAGCTGTTGGTAAAGTCAGTAAGAGTGACATGAAATAGTTCGATGGGAAGACTCACGTTAAGACCAACGAAAGGACCAACGACAAGCAGAATCATACAGAAGTATCTAGCTCCGACATTGAGGGTTGTGATCATAACAGCACAGCCGACCAGGGTGAAGAGCATGGGCACAATGATATGGTAACCGTGTTCCAGACGTCTACCGGAAGACCAAGAGACACCCATCATGACGATGAAGGCAATGATTGGTGGAGGAGCCTGAATGAAGTAGGTGGTGTTGCCTGAGAAGCCGAGAGTAGCAACAATCTTGTGATTTTGTTAGCAAAGAATGGCAAACAGAGACGATTCCACCTACAGAGGGGAAGAAGTCCTTGTAAGACTGCGCAATGATCAAAGCGAAGTGGATAGCCGCAAACAGATGCGCGAAGGGATCCTTCATACACTGTAGTTGCAAAGTCAGTTATTGTTTCATACCAAAGCCCAATCGTGAAACTTACCATCCAGAAGCCTGCCCACATGTCACCAGCGTCATCCTCAGAGATACCACCAGCAGAAACGCATTGTCGGTATTGAGCCATCTCGGCCTCTTCCTCGGTGATGAAGTATGTGCCAGTCGAGTCGGGGAAGTTGGGAATGAACCAGAAACTAGCGAGAGCGACGAGAATACTCGCAGCGCCTTCAATGAGGAGAAACCACTTCCATGCTCGCAGACCACCGATACCCTCCATATTTCCCAAGATAGCAGCAGCGAGGAGACCGGACAAAGCCTGGGAGATGGTATTTCCGGCATGCCAGATACCCATTCGCATGGGCGACTCGTGCTTTGTATACCAGGATGAGGTCATCAGAGAGACGGCCGGGACGAAAGGACCCTCTACGAATCCAATGATGAAACGGCAAAGACAGAATCCCCATCCAGCAGTGACAGCGGGCATGCAAATGGTGACGATGGACCAAGCGAGCATGCAGCATGGAAGAAGAATTCGTGGGCTTCCTTTGGCGATGATGATGTTGGCGGGGATCTGAGAGATGATGTATCCGACGTAAAACATGGAGATACCCAGAGACCAGATGGTATCGGTCATATGGAGGTCCTCCTGCATGCCGGCGAGGCGAGCGTTGGAGACGTTGATTCGGTCGAGGTAGCTTTTCAATAGTCAGAATATATCGTGACAGCCATTAACGGTCGACTTACTTCATCAGAAGCATGGCTGTAACCATGGGAAGAAACTTCCAGTCAAGTTTTCGTACGAGTGCCTTCTCAAGGGCAGCTCGCTCCTCGGGAGTCTTGTCCTGGAGAAGCGCATATCTTTCGAGGATCTCATCATGTTCGGGGGCGTTCTCTTCGTACTCGATGTTTCGTTTGGCGTCCAACGAGTTGGGTTTTGAGTGAACTGAGCCGGTCATCTTGAAGTATTAAAGTGTGGAAAGGTGTTGGTGATCAGGTTCGAGAGATCAAAGTTGAAGACTGAAGCCTGCTGATAATTGTAAATAAGGTGGATGGAACGTCAGACTTTATACAGCCTGTCCTTTCATTCTGATAAGCGCCAAGGTCGCTTGTTTGCTGTTGCAGTTGTCCTACGGCTCACTTCCTCATCCGAATGCTCTCTCCGGCTACCTAGTCTTGGTACCTCCCCGCATCCCCACGATTTGGAAGCAAAAAACCTGGAGTTAGACTGTGATCTTGTTTGCGGGGTTAGTGTCGGATTCGTCCCGTCGGACAAGATCCGCCAATCAAACTCAGCTTTTTGAGTCGCAACGGACTGGGCCCGGATCACGTTGGGATAAACGCCGTGGCATTGGCGTTGGAACAGGCCATATTGTCAGTAGAGAAGGGGGGTCAAAAGCGATGTGGCTGATCACCCGGTCAGTGGTCCAGAAGAAGCATAGTTTTGGACCAAGGACCGTAGATGGATCGGTATCTCTGGCGGTATGAAGTCCAGATATTGCTAGTCCCTTGTTAGTAAAAGTTTAAGCTTAAATTCTTGGCTCGTCGGCGCACATACCTGTAGACTAGCCTGGCCTTCCATGATCTTGGTCGACAAGGATAGTAAGAACTGTTGGAACACGCTTATGGCGACAAACCTCGTTGAGCACTGCGTAAGTAACACAGAGGCCTTGCTGACTAATTCAAAAATCTGTGCGAACCCTTGCTGATTCGATTGTGGAATTCTCTGCACGAGGCATACATATGCAACTGCAGCTGCCAAGATGTTGTAGGCGTCCAAGAAGGATACTGTTGCTATGTTATTCGTCGACGTGCTGTAGAGCCTCTCGATTAGTCTCTTGCAGGAACTAATAGTGTCGGCTGTAATCTCTGGAGAATCTCCGAGGGCAAGCAGAGAGTTTGCTAAGGCACTAGACGGAGGGTTGATTATTAGGATCATTGCCCGACAAGCTAGCTGCTCCAAGCATTCGAGTGGATAGCCACATGGAGAGACAGCATTATTTGTTGGGGGTGGAAACTCTCTCCAGAAACACAGGTTGCCGTATGAGAATATTGGTTCATGCTGGTCCCTTCCACAAATATCCGAAATAAGTTGCGCGTGAACTATAAGGTGCCGACTAAGAGCAAGCTTATTTCTTACTTGTGCAGGTAGGCCTGACTCGTCATCGTTTACTGGCGCTTCGGGAATCTGGAGAAATACCGTTAGCAGTGATAGCACGGTTAGGGGGTAAAGAAAACACAGATCCTAAGCTTAGAGTGCTGAAAATAAATAGCCTAAGAGTGGGTCTCAGATGGCCTAAAGTGACCAGATTACCTTGTCCTTTAGACGTATAGACCTGTGTTTTCTGTGACCCCGAGGCATGGTTACCAATATCCTGGACTTACAGAAACAGAGATATCATCATCGGTAATGCCAAATGGCCGGCCCATAGAGGAAGCCAAATACCTGGTACAAACCGTTAGTCTACAGTTGTACAAAGCCGCAATTTGTTACCTACCGGTCCATCAAATAGACAGTCCAGAATATCCAATCGACTCGATAAGTGCTATCTGCGCCAAGCCTATCTTGCGAAATGGTAGTTTTATGCAACCCAGCGGCTATGCAGTTCGTCATTATAAATCCCATCAGATGCCATGTAGACCCGCCAGAAGGGTTGAACATGGAGAAAGCAGCTAGCAACAGGGTGCAATGAAGGGTATCGAGTGGCTCCTGGGAGTGGAGAATGGACGGTAGTAGCTTGACAGCCGCAGTGTGGAGATTTGTGGCTAGAGCTGAGAGACGACTTGTCTCTGGTGACATGCTGATACCAATCGCAATCGCTAGGTACGTATTGAAGCGATGGAGTGGAAGCTTGTCTCTGCTGTCGTTGGAGTCGATGACTGCATCATATTGCTCCATGAGACGACGCTCGTCAATATATGGAAGCCATACACTCCAGTCGACAAAGCGTTGTATGTGGCTCAGTGTCAGGTCTCGTGTGAGTTGGATGGGTTGGTCATCTACCAGTGAGACATGGTGTGAAGACGAGGCTGTGCAAGGATTACGGCCATCTACAGCCAAGGCTGCTGAGATAGACTCCAGTATTGCAAGCTTATGGGGCTCGTTGCCAGTATTAGCACGGGACTCTGCCATGGCCTTGTTGGATAACAGGCCAATGGCACTCATGGTGTCTTCAACAGTCGACTGCTCGTCCCCATTTGGAAGTGCATTCTCGTTCGCAGGGATTACGGATACATATCCCTCAGTAGAGCGACGCCTTTTCCCATTGATGGGCGAGATAGCATCTGAAGCACCAAAAGAACGTCGATTATGAACATGGTTCATCTCAGCGACCTTGACCTTTTGTTCCAGTTCAGCCACACGACGCCTCAGAGACTTGACATATCTACCGGTTGTTAATTCACGATAATGGCTGATACATGCATGTTGGGATCTAACGTACCCGTTGACCCTCGCATGGGTAAGGCCAGCCTCCTCAGCATTAAAGTCAAATTGCTGGGATCGGGCGACGCAGTCAACGCCAAGATCAGCGCAGGATGTACAGGCCGGGCGCAGCCTATCACACTAAAACTTGTCAGTCACTTTTCCGTGCATGGCATATCGCAAACGATCTTTTGAGTTTAACCTTGTACCCTATCCCCCTGGGGATAGATCAAGGTAAGACATTGAAAAAACACGTTTGTAAACACACTTTGAGCCATCAAGATCGATGCCTCTAACACAATAACTCTCTCAACATAACACGGTATTTGTAGAATGACTTTCCCAACAGAACCTTCAGCCTTTTGGGTATATAAAAGCTTGCTTGAAAATCAAGGCTCAAATGC
The DNA here is from genome assembly GCA_018886245.1 of Fusarium brachygibbosum. Lineage (NCBI taxonomy): Eukaryota > Fungi > Ascomycota > Sordariomycetes > Hypocreales > Nectriaceae > Fusarium > Fusarium brachygibbosum. Next base: position 405,286 of record JAEKIX010000026.1, read on the forward strand.
GAAGTCAAATGCAAGAAAAAAACACAGTTCAAACACACTAGGACCCTTCGAAAAGGGATATCGCAAACGGTCGGACTTACCTTTTGCTTGCGCTTGAAACAGCGTTCACAAGCGAGACTGTTTTTCTGCGGCGGCGGCGGCGGCGGCGGCGGAGGTTGGGAGGAACTGGGGCTACCACTGACCCGTGCAGGGCTTGGATCTGAGACGCGGGGGAGTTCTCGCCAATCAGTTGTCATTTTGGACTTGTTTGGAAGGTGATTCTGGTGGACAAACGGGGAGAGTCCGAGATGCGCTGTTGCTTTCGGAGGAGAAATCTGGGGATGATGCACCTTTATCGGACATAGTCCTATAGGGTCACGTGGATGACCCCGTTTCAAGCAGTTAGACAGGGATTGCTTGCTACCTTCGGTATGGGGTAACATGGGGGGCTGACTAGGTCTAGACTCCTTAGGAAGTAACAGAAACCTTGAGACTTGAGCTTAGGATACAGAAAAGAACTAGCCTAAAGCTGGCCTAAGAATGGTATTAAGTGACTAAATTATTTTATTCCTTAGGTCAGTGGGCTTATGTTTTCTGTCACATGGAGTATTACTCCTTTTCACGCTTCAAGATTGACCACAGACATTGACAAATTATTAATTTTTTTTGTACCAAGAACTTTCTATACTAAAACCGTCTTTAATTTATTTACAATTTCCCCTCATGCTGCCACCGGCACGCCGTTGGCTGCTCCATTTGTCACTCCGTTGGAGACTCCATTTGTAGCTCCATTTGTAGGCACACCGTTGCTAACCTTGGTGGGAGCACCATTTGTTTGGGCTGCCTTGACAGACTCATTCAAGGCCGCCATCTGAGCACCCCGCGCTGAAGCGGCTCCCATAAGAAGAGGTCCATCAGTAGCAGCCATAACCCAGCGAGCTCCCATCTTGCAGAACTTCTCAACAAGGTCAAGTCGGGCGTGAAGACCTCCAACACCGAGCCACTTTCCGTGCTTCTTGCAGGCCGCAAGAGTGCGCTCGTAAGCCTCAGTCAGACGGGGGTTCTCGTAATCTCCAGGGATGCCCATCTCGGCAGTCAGGTCGTTGGTGCCAATGAGGAGCGAGTCAACACCGGGGAGGGCGGCAATCTCATCCACCAGCTCCAGAGCCTCAAGGGTCTCGATCATGGGGATGACTAGCGTGGCATCGTTGGTGACGGGGTTGGAGAGCTTTGCGGGGATGGAGCGGAACTGGTGATGGGGAAGACCGTTGGTGGAGGAACGGAAGCCGATGGGCTGGAACTTGGCCGCATTGACAACGTCCTGAGCGTCTTGGACAGAGCGGATATGGGGTACGACAACGCCCAGAGCGCCACCGTCGAGAACTCTTGAGACAAAGCAGGGGTCCTTGCTGGGAACTCGGACGATGGGGGTGATGCCAGCGTAGAGACCAGCGACACAGAGCTGGCTTGTAGTCTCGAGATCGAATGATGAGTGTTCACACTCGATAAAGAGGCCGTCGAAGCCTGCTGTCTTTGCCATGCCAACAATCTCGATAGACTTGACAAGCTTAATGGACATGGTGTAGGCAACCTCATCGCGGAGAAGCTTCTCTCGCATAGAGTGGGGAATAGATGCAACAGACATTGTGAATGATGATTATGCTTGTTGGATAGAAAGAGTAGAGTGAATGAACTTGAGTTCGGGTATCAAATTATTGTTTGTAGTTAACACTTGATGATTGGTGGTGATGATGATGGTAAATGTAAATACGGCCAAGGTGATATCGTCCTGTATTAATATACAGTCTCAAAATACATCAAAGAGAGAAATATCTTAGCACAAACCGTTATCAGCCGTCGATTCCCCCAGTTTCCCCACGTTTGTTTTCGTCGCCCCCAATAGTTGCCTCCAACTTCGAGAGTTGGGTCAAAGCCGATGCATGAAGCCGAGGGGATCGCGGGGTCGGAGTGGGGCCGATATGAACTCTTCCGGAACATCGGACTTTCTCCGTCACTACCAAAACTACCCGCGGGAGGAATATGTATGGATGGTCAAAGATATGAAATGTATTGATGATCGGGAATACGAGGAATCGCCATCCGGTAGTATTCCGAGTCGTCTATAGAACTCCATAAAAGCTATTTTCTGCAAGATATAATAAAAATGCAAGTCATCAAGCGTCCTATTTCCCCCAAACACTACATTCCCCTCACATATCATCAACCACAACTTCCATTTCCATCTTAACTTTCCACTTACTTCTCCACTTGCACCTTTCTACTTTCATCATCATGGCTCCAGGCATCGTAGCAGGAACTCCCCCAGACAGTCTCCCCGCTGTCCTTGCATCGGGGAAGCCCACAGTCTACCTCCTTGACAACTTCCACCCTCAAGTCCTCGCATATGTCCAAGAGAACTTCGATGCCGTCACACTAGAAGATCCTCGCCATAGTCAATGGCGACAAGAAGCGCGTTACCTCCTTGTCAGAGCCGCCTGGGTGACAGCAGAGGACATCAAGTCATGTCCTAACCTGATCGCCATCGGCAAGCAGGGCGTTGGCATCGACAAGATTGATGCCGATGCTTGTGCTGCTCGTGGTATCAAGATCTTCAACACACCTGGTGTCAACGCACGTGCAGTTGCTGAGCTTGTCTTGACTCTAGCCACTGCTTCTGCCCGTCAAGTTGGCACCATCATCGCGAAGCAGTCCTCTGGCATTCTTGTCCCAAAGGAAAAGTGCTCTGGCTTGATCCTTCACGAGAAGACTATTGGTATTCTGGGCATGGGCAACATTGGCAAGTGCGTCGCCAAGATCTTCAGAGGTGCCTTTGAAGCCGATGTCGTTGCATACGATCCGTTCCTGCCTGCTCATGCCTGGGCGGATATTCCTCACACTCGCGCTACTTCCGTTGAGGAGGTCTTGAAGTCATCAGATGTCATCACCGTACACATGCCTTTGACCCCCCAGACAAGGAACCTCATCAGTTACGATCAGATGAAGACGATGAAGAAGACTGCCATCATCATCAACACTGCACGAGGTGGCATTATCAACGAGGCCGACCTCAAGCAAGCTTTGTCAGAAAAGCTTATTTGGGGTGCAGGTCTGGATTGCCACGAGCAGGAGCCACCCAGTTACGAGAAGTACAACTCTCTTTGGGAGAGCGGAGTTGTCAGCACTCCTCATATCGGAGCTGCTACTGCCGAGACACAGATGCAAACAGGCATGGCAGCGGCGAGATATCTGTTGGAATTCGCTCTAAGTAACGCATAGATTGAAGGAGGACGGATAGATTCTTATTATATACTGACAAGCAATAAATAAACTATTTATCAATTTAAGCACTAAGCTTTCATTGCCATTTTTAAAAGTGATATCGAATAGCACTTTACCCTTTTTGATTAAGGTTTCCAGTCAGTCCGTCAAAGGTTACTGTTAGGAGGCAAAGATGTATGGAATCTTGGAGCCTATTTAGACCTATATCTTAACAGTTAACAGTCCACAATCTTGGTCAATCAACATGCAAATCCCAGAGAATCATAGCATCATAATCTTGCAGTAGCTGATAACCATTACTTTACTCCCATTCTGAGATCTTCCTAAAACTCGAGTCCCTCCCAAACACCAGTATTGCTAGGATCTCCATATACATACTGACCCAAGGCAGATTCCATATTCCAGAGCGAGTCGTAGTTCATGAGCGCCCAGTTAATTCCCGTCCCATCTTGATAATCAGGATTGATATCATTGTCGGCTTGTAATGGAGCTGTGAACTGATTCACAGGGTCAATTATACTCTGATCGCTTTGCAAACCCTGATCAAAGAACTGACGGTTCGTTGCGAAACCCGACATGCCGTCCAGGTCAGCAGGTAATGGACCTGAAACCATATTCTGGGGGAAGTCATTGTCGGCAAAGTTTCCAAGATCGTTTGAAGCATTTGGGGCTGCGAAAGTTGTATCTGCTGGAAGGTTCATTGGAGCATCCCTAACATTTGGCCACAGCCTCTGAGACACATCCCGAAGGAGAGCCTCAAAAACCGAGACGTAGTTGTTAGCGTCAGGAAGCTGTCTAGCAACACTAGTCAGCAGCTCTTGACACCGTAGCAGCCCTTCATATGACGCACGCAGGTCCTCTGCTGCAATCTTCTTGGACACGGAGGTACAGTACATGACCGATAGTCCAGCAGTGAAAAGCATGTGGAAATAACTTCTTGTGTGTGTCATCATATCGCTCTTCTGACCCCACAGGTTGTGATATCTTTCAATAGTTTCCAAAGCAGATCTCAGAAATACTGTTAATATTTCCTTTGGTGGTGATCCGTTAACCTTTGGCACGAGATCAATGGCGCGTCGCAAGACAGATAGCCGTTCTCGAGCAATCAGAAGATCGTACCATTCCTGGGTCTCATATAGGCAACTGGGCTCCTGAATGATGGGAGTCCTTTTTCTCCAATCTTGTAACTCTTTTAGAAGTTGATTCATGACAACATGAATATGGCCTGGAAGAAGGTGTTTTGATGGAGAATTAAAGATCCTGCGCCGTAACTTGGAGAACTCGGTCTGGATGTGTGATGATACCTGTCGAAGTCTCACTGACACGAAGAATACCGTCATCTCATTCTGGATGTCGGGTTTGCGGTTGAATTCGAACGAGTCGAGACACTGGACCTGGCTGTTGGCTGCCTCAAGCTCTTCGTCACTTGCTTCAACGGGAAATTTGGTACTGATATCGTGGTCATCGATAAGAAATGGACGGTCTAGTGTCGTTGAGCTGTACCGGTCAATCAGGTAAAATTGCCAGAATACCCTCCGTCTGAGTTGCGTTTGCAATAGGTCGCCTCGAATGTTCGGATTGCTGTGTAGTCCAAGCTCGATGCAAAGACGACCGCAAATTCTTACGACATCCCAAATCGATGTACCTGCCAACCAGTTAGACAAGGAATTATTACCCTAGTTTGACATACCAATGGGATGATAGATTCCAAATCTACAGATAAGCAATAGGTCCTGGACAGAGTCCAGGCCTCTGCTGAGGAATTCGGTCCCAAGATATTGTAGTGCTGCGTTGTAGTACGCTTCCGGATGGCGGTCATGCAGCCTTTTCCGGTATGGAAGTACAGCGCCAATAGCACATATCATAAACGCTCTGAACAGGTCGTGGTTTGTCACTGAAAAGGAACCGTTCTGGTTGTTGAACAGGCGCTGATGAAGTGCCCAGACACTTCGACGGAGGAGAAATGGGTTCTGGATATGTGCCCAGCTCAAACTACCTCCAATCAGTAATAGCAAGACACATTTCATATAGAACTGACTATTTCTCAAAGAGCATCTGCGTTTCGGCTGCTGAGGGTAATGAGCAGGGCGCTATCGAGACCTCTCCCGCTCCTGGGGCGTCTGCCAGTGTTCGCAGCAAACTGGCATGGGACTTTCTCCAATTTGCATCAGCGAACAGGTGTGCGATGAAACTATGGAGATAATTTAGCTGGCTTGGTGGGGTAAAACGGCTTCGCGAGAAGACTCACCTTATACTGGCTCCTTCTCTTGTCGCCGGCGAAGATGCTGCTATCGATTTTACTGTATGTCTGTCGTCCGGGCTAAAGGTATCCACAGTGCTAGGATCATGGGCCGTGCCCGCCTCTAATTCTTGAAGCCTCTGAGATAAAGCCTGTTCCTTCTTCTCCAACTCATCAATCATACTAGACAGAGACGTGGTTAGCTAAGCCCAGTCAGGGCAGAGACGAAACTCTCACGCTCTGGACAGCTTGCCATTGCCGTCCGATTCTGATGTAATGACAAGACATTCGAGACCATTTCGTTCACAAGGGGAACAACTCGGTCTACCATTGTCGCACTAGGATCTGTTAGCTGAGTTAAAGTGAGGTTTTAGTGCTTGATCGGCGGCGACCTTTGTCTTTCTCTGAGCACAGGCTTGGCAGGCCGGTAGTCTGGGTAGACGCAAAGATGACGAAGACATCATTGTGGTTTCGTCTCAGTATATGATTGGCTAGGACAAATCCCGGGGTCGGTTTGATGGAAATCTGGGGATATTAGCCTGGTATAAGTATTCTCCAATAACATGACGTGGGTCGTGAGGTTTGGTTAACAATCACGTGCTTAACCCCGCATATTGAAGAAAAAATGGAAACTTGCTTTACGACTTCAGATTTGAGACTAGCAGAACTAACGGCATTCACTGGCGAGGGGAGGAAGGAAACTATATAAGACCTTAGCTTAGGATACAGAAAGTAAAGAGCGGGTCCAAGATATCGTAAAATGACTAAATTATTTTGTCTCTGAGGCAAGTGGACGTAAGTTTTCTGTGACCCCGAGGACTAGGTACAGTGTTAGAGATGTTCAATGGTGGTCTTAGGATAAAGGCTAAAGTACTAAGAGCCTAGTCTCAACATCAGCTGAGTTAGTAATTAGGTCTTGAATGTAGCGAAAAATTTGTTTATTACTTAACAAGGTCAAGCATAGTCAGTCACAGTCTAGTCTAACACACTAAAAGTCTTGAGGGAAAATATTATTCATCATATCAGGATTTCCCAATAGCCTGGTTCATAATGGCTTTTTCGTATCGTCCTATCATACAGTCCAGTATCCTCCTCAGTAGCGGTTCTCAACATGCTTAGAAACAACTGACTCCTGATCCTTCATGTCAGGCTCAATGATCTCACGAGCAGCAGGCTTCAAGTCATCGACGGTGGGATAGGCAATCTTGTGCACAGTGTACCACGGCCTCTCAAACAACTTGTCCATACTCTCCAGAGATCGACCAGATGTCTCGGGCATGGCAAAGTAAACATAGACAAGTGAGCAAAAGGAAATGCTCAAGAAGAACATAAAGGCACCGTATCGCTCAGTTGCGGCCAAAAGCGAAGGCATGGCACGCGAACAGCCGAAGTACATGGCCCAATGGACAGCCATGAGAACTGAGACATTGATGGAACGGATTCGGATGGGGAATACCTCGGCAGATACGAGGTAGGGGATGGAGAACCAGCCGATAGACCAGCCGATGGCATGGATGTAGATGGCTGCGATAGCCGCACGACTGGCTGCCATGGCGGAGGAACTGGACTCAATGTCCTCAGGAGTCCAGCCATTGGTTACCTTGAGGTAGGCTCCAACGAAAGCCAAGGTCAAGACCTGGATGGTGATACCTGTCATGAGGGATCGACGACGGCCGATAAAGTCGATGACAAAGACGGAAAAGAGAAGGACTGAGACGAACTTCAGGATGGCGTAGCAGCCAGTTGCCAAGAAGCGAGCCTCTGTACCTGCAATTCCGAGGTATCCAAAGATAGTTGGGCTGTACTGGGTGATGGCATTGGCGCCAGACCATTGACCAAACACGTGGCAAGCAAACATGAGGATGAATCGGCGACGGTTGCTGATGTCAGCGAATGTCTCCTTGATCAGATCCCAAGTATTGGCACCCGCAACAATCTCGATCTCGTGGTTGAGCTGAGACTCAATGCCCTGGAACTCGGATTGGACATAAGGGTGGTCCTCCGGGAGACCACGGAAACGAGACAGGACTGCAAGTGCCTCAGTCTTCTTGTTCTGGCTGAGAAGGAAACGAGGAGTCTCGGGAGTGAAGAAAGTGCCAACTCCCCAGATCAAGGCAGGGATGAGTTGAAGAGCGGTGGGCAGCTGCCATTGAAGGTTTGTTCCAGCATGGTATTTTGTGACTCCATAATTGAAGAAAAAACCAAATACAACGCCTAGCTGCTGGCAACATGTGTACTGGAGGGTCAGGAGACCTCGAATTGGCTGGGGAGAGATCTATAAGGGCATGAAAGTTAGTTCGGGTCAGGACTGTACTCTCTAGAGGCGCAACGTACCTCTGCGATGTAGACTGAAGGCAAAACAGTGGTCGCACCAATACCAACACCGGAAATCACACGAGTTGCGTACAGGACTCCAAGGTTGCCATTACTGAAGGTCTGGCCAAAGATACCACCCATGTAGACGACAGTAAAGAACTGGAATGTGCGTGTTCGGCCAAGGCGCTGGGTAAGCCAGACACAGCCCAAGCAACCAAAGACTGCACCAGCTGTAGCGATAGCAACGATCCATCCCTTAGTGTTGGCATATTCGTGGTCGGTCTGGTTGTCGATTCCGAAGCGCTCTTTGAAGATCTCCATGATGACAAGGGAAGCAATGTTGCCTGTGATTGAAACCGTCAGCTTGTGTTGAATTGTATGAGTGAGCTGCAGTGCTGCTCACCTTCATCGAAGCCCTTGGCAACACCTGAGAAACTCCAGATGCAAGTACATGCCAGGAGATACCAATTGAAGATCTCCTTGGGACTGTCTTTTATGGCCCTTCTCGTGGCCTTGATCATGTTTGGTCTCGCCATTGTGAAGAATTGGGCTTCTTGCCACTCGTAAACCTTGGGTCAGAAAGAAAAAGAAGTGATGCCCTGGACAAGAGAGCTTGTGCTTGGAGAAAAAAATGCCAAGTGAGAGACAGCGCAAGATATATCGTTCCCCGGCTTCCCCACGACGCATTGGCCAACGCTTCTCAAAAACTCAGGATTATTTCCGTCTCCAACAAGGACAACAGCCAAGGCGTGGAGGAAATTGCGTCGCAGTCTGCAAAGGCGGGGATGGCCGCGATGATCTTGGTGTTCCCCGACCTTCCCCAGGTCATTTCCCCAGCACTAGGAGTGGAACTCGGTCTAGCGTAGAGTCAAATGCCCATCATCGGAGCATTTCCTAGCACTGTCGGACTCGCCCCGGGACCACCTTTGAGGGGTTTGGACCCCAGGTCCTACGGATTCACTTGCCGAGAATGGCACATTATTCCTCGTGACGGGGTTTTACGAGTCAACAAAGACGTTGCATTGAGGGTTTTGTTAGTGAAGCGAGGACGCACTGATGGGGAACATAAGCTAGGGTTGACTAGGATAGTATGGGGGTAAGCCCGTTGACATGGAGATATTCCGCGAACTGAAACTATTTCCAACATGGCAGAATCAAGAGAAGCCGCGAACACATGCCGGTATTCGGAAGTTTGCGTGGAGATGAATGCATCAATTCTGTTGTCTGCCCCAACATGATGTGATTGGAGATGTGTGGAGGAACGGACTGGGAAGGACTGTCCCCCTCCAACGCACGCATCACCTTCCTTTGGAAGTACAGACATGTGCTTGGGTGATTTGTGAATGGAAATGTGAATATAGGCACATGGTGTCGGCAGATTGAGTAGCAATTCAAACACATTGCAAAGAACTCAGTCTCTCATCAGCCAACTTCATGTCATGTACAGCTTACGCGTAGAATCAAGATCGGATTCAATTAATTTATTCATTTCTTTTCATTTCATATCCCTTCATTATGCTATGCGTCTACCTTGCTTTGTTTCAGAGTCGGGGCAGCGACCATTCCTCTAAAAGGCCACTCAATTGTCTGAATGATACCCTCAAGACTATCAGTAATATACAAAGTCTTGTGCTCGGGCCCTCCAAAACAACAATTTGTGAGATTGATTCCCTCCGACCCACTTACGATCCTCGCTTTGGGTATCCCATGCGTGTCAACCACAAAGACTGATCCAAGACTCGGGTGGCAGATGAATAGGTTACCCTCTTCATCTAACGCGAGACCATCAGGGCCAGCATTACCAAAGGATTGGAAGAATACACCGGCTTTGGATGTTGTACCGTCTGGGTGTAAAGGTAGGCGCCAGACTTGGTTTGCTCTTGTCATGGCTACATAGAGAAAGCGTTCGTCGCGTGAGAGAACGAGGCCATTGGGTGATGGGCCGTTGTCAAGAAGAGTATCTAGTTTTCCATCTGGCGACAAACGGTAGACGCGTCCTGTTGGGTCCGTCATTCCAGTTTGACCTTGGTCTGTGAAGTAAAGATTCCCTTTTGAGTCGACAATCAGATCATTTGGACCCTTAAAACGCTCAAGACTTTTTCTGGTGAGCTTTGGTCCAATCTTTCCAGTCTCGGGATCAAAAGACAGAATCCCCTGTAGATTCAGTCAGCTCAATGATCCAGGCTTTGTCGTAAGACAGATCAACATGCCTGTTTATAATCTGCCACTAACAAATCTCCTTCAGCAGTCCCGACAAGGCCATTTGGCTCGCCATCCCAAGTACAAGCAACAGAAACTTCTTTGTCTTTGTTGATTTTTAGGATGCGGCCATATGGGATATCCACGATGTAAAGATTGCCAGCGCTGTCGAACACGGGCCCCTCAAGGAAAATGTGCTTGAAGGAGCCTGCAAAACCCCCGCGCCATTCTGACTCTTGGCCAATGCATCGCTTATCTTCCGGAATGCGAAGCCAGACATCTGCTTTGATGACTGGAGGTGGTGGGTAGAAATTCATATTGGCCTCTGATAAAAAGTTCGATGATGTGTGATAGTATGCTAGACATTTCCAGACGGGATGAAGTCAGGTGGTGTTTTAAACTCTATAGTGCCCATGAACTTGGAGTGCATGTGTAACACGGAATAAATCCGATGGCTTTTGGAGCGGGGGAAATGAGATCTCTCAATTGGCTGATTAACTCGCTTGTTGTCTTCTCGAATCTCAGCTTTGATTTGTTGACGGCATCTTCCGATCAGCCAGAATGACTCAGCAGCTAGCCATGACTCGTAATTGCATGAGAGCCCAGCTTGTATGACTCGCATCTATGAAACTTAGCATGTAGGGTAGGAATGAGATTTCTATAAGATGATATTACACTGTCATATAGAGACGGAAAAGCAGTAATACGGTTAGGGAGCTCTGCTCTTATTAGCTATCAGAGAACAAAGCGTTAGAATAGGGAAAGAACTGCAACTTTCTTAATTTACATCTACAGGAGAAACAATTACAACATTGCTCAATATGTTCAAGAGTGGTAAAAGCTGCGCGTTTTTCTTGACACCACACAAGCTGACCCATTCTCTTCCATTCCCAGTCAGGTACGGGTTGCTACATTACCTCTTACCATATAAGCTATTCAGTACACAGCAAGCTATAATATATTACACAAACGACTCTTCTTACGCGAAGTCACGCTGGCGTTCTTTCATCGCGAAAACTCTCACTAACGTCATAGCATCAGTCAGCAGTTGATCCACTTTTACACGCGAACCAGTGGAGATCAGTCGGCTTCGAATTAGCCCGACTTTTCAACCAACAGACACTAGTGAGAACGCTTCTATTTATAACTCTACATGCTTAGATATGTGATATGCAGTGATCTCTGTAAATCATCAGTCGTGAGATTCTAATTAATGCTTCGCACATGAACATATATAAAGGGTGCTCTTGTTTAATATCGAACAGATTAAATACTGAGTCTCAGTAACTCATACATTGAAGCTACCTGACTTACTTATAACCTAGGTCTCTTTCACCAATAAGATTGCGTACAGGCTCGCAAATTCTTGCCAATTCAATAACGCCAGCCAATTAGAACGGGTATATCCGTAGATTAGAATACTCTGAAGTCACTGATCTTGCTTTGTAATTTCACAATGTATTTCTAATGAAGGATCATAGCAGCTTAATAACGAAGACTGAAGGATTCAAAAGATGGTATCCAATTTAACTGATTCAGTAAGATATAAATTTGTACTCGACGCAGCGAGATTCAAAGCTGATATACCACACATATCTTGCACTTATACTCCTTTCCCCATATTCTACCGTCGTTTGTTTACCTTATCTGCCACAGACATCATGAGTAACTCTGTTGACTCCAACACCGCTGCGTTGCTCCCTGCTAAGCATGGACTTCTTACCCTTGGTCAGCGTCCTATCCCTTCGCCTGGCCAGGGAGAAATGCTAGTACGCAATGAAGTCGTTGCCGCCAATCCCTCAGACTGGAAAGTCCAGACTTTCGGAGTCATGATCGAAGACTTCCCTGCTGTACTTGGAAGCGAGCTTGCCGGCGTCGTTGTCTCAGTGGGACCTGGCGTAACGCGCTTCAGCCCTGGCGATCGCGTGATGGGATTTGCGCTGGGAGTAATCCACGCTGATAGCAACAAGGCAGCGTTCCAGAAGTACACTATAATGAATGAGGTCGCCACTTCCCATCTTCCCGATAACCTTACCCTTGAAGAAGGCGCTGTGTTTCCTGTCGGGATGATCACTGCAGCGATAGCAGTGTTCGATGGTATTGGACTCCCCATGCACGAAATACGCAACGAGAAGCCTGGTGCTATCTTCATATGGAGTGGAGCTTCGTCAACAGGGATAGCGGCTCTTCAGATTGCCCTTTCGTTAGGTTGGCCTGTCTATGTGGCTGCAAGCACAAAACACCACGAGTGGTTGAAGAGCCTGGGTGCAACAGATGCATGGGATTACCATGATCCCGAGATTTCGCAAAAGTTCAACAGCGCCCTTGAATCTGCAGGACTAAAACTACGAGGCATCTTTGATGCTAGGGCTGATGAGTCCTCGTTTGAGTCCGTTGCAGGTATTCTCAACACAGTCGACTCCACGCAGGGCATCAAACTTACCGCGCTCTACCCATGGCCAGCAGACAAGCAGTTGCCAGATGGAGTTCAGGTTCATCACACCAATTGCGCCCGATTCACAGAGGAATATCCCCATCTGGCAAGTTGGCTCTTTGGTGGCTGGCTGCATGAAAAGCTACAAGATGGGACAGTCAAAGTCGCCCCAAAGCCTCGTGTTATTGAGGGAGGTTTGGGAGCCGCGCAGAAGATGCTCGACAGCCTGAAAGCGGGAGAAGCAAGTGGACAGAAATTCATGTTGAAAGTGTAAACTATATTGCGAAAAGATATCTAGAAATCAATTGTCAGTCCAATTCCTCAGAGCTCAGCTTTCACAATGATTTCATTTGTTGGTGATGCTTCCTATTGAGAACTTACCCGAGACCTAAGTTTAGGATACACAAAAAGAATAGCAAAACTATGGGTTTAACGTAGCATAAAAATGACTAAATTATTCTGTCCCTAGGGTAAGTAGTATGGAGTTTCTAAGGCCCGAGGTCTGCCTTCTAGAAAACCATACCCTGCGTATGATCCGTAGAACATGTTTGAAGATTCAGTCTACATCTCTCTCTCTGATGTCACATCTGTGGCACAGCCTCAAGTCTTCCTTGACATTATCAGCACATGTGATAAGGAAACCTCGGCCATACCGTGAAACATCCAAGCCTGCTATTATACCCTGTCCTGTCAGATCTCTGAAGCGACAAGGAGGTACCATGGCACAGCCTTCAAACAACTTTATGCGCTTTGGCATTGAACCAACTGCGCCCAATGAGGTTTAACATCCCTAAAAACAATGTTCAAAAGCGTTCAGAGTCATAGAGTTCGTTTGTGATACCTTACGGTTGCTGAAGTGTGAACTTTTTCCAATCCTGAAACAAGGCTTGGCAAAATGTTTCAGTGTCTCAGAGTCAGAGGCTCTGAAGCAAGTGATGTAGGATCGGTCGGTAACCGCCGAATCAAATACCAGGGTCTTCGGTAACGTTCTTATCCGAGATCTGAATTCGATATTCTCTATACTACCCATCTTTTAATGATACAAAAATAGTACATCTTCTCTAACTGCTCAGCCACACGAGGTAGAACCCTGGCCTGTTGAGAAGCGGGAAACAGTGGATCACGGACATAAACAGAAAAAATAGTTGGAGACAAGTGATAAGCAAATATCTACATTTGCTGGGGTTTTCTCAATAGATAGAGTATCAAGTCCAGTTCCCAATTTAACCAAGTACTAGATATCTGCGAGGCCCGCGTAATGGCAACAGGTAGTCATAGCTATTTCTCGCCCGGACCGTTTTCTGGCTAATTCGGCAACGGCTACGGAGTACGCTTTGTCAAGATCTTAAATGAGTTCCCCATAACAATACACTAAGCGACAATAATAAAACTCTAAAGGAAGCTAAATGTCGATCAATAAGAGCTATGAAGGTTCCCGGACATAAGCTCCAGCACTTGACACATCTCAGCCACCGCAGTTTCTTAACCAAGCATCAGAACAATTCAAACGTCTCTGATCTGCGAAGCCAATCGCAATTAACGAATTAGCCAAGAATTCTTAAAACTGTTCGAGTTCAGGTTTCGGATCGTCAATCGGGGGCTGGTTATGGTGCAACAGTAGATCCGCAGGGGGGTCTGAGCGAAACGTGAAACACCATGAAGAAAATCGAAACTTGGGGTATGCACGCAATGAGAGTCTCCAAACCCCCAAGACATCTCAAGAGGGGAAGAATTAGTGGAGGTGCGAGTCTCAGAGTCGCAACATGCAGAAACAAGAACCTGAAGCTGATGTTTGTGCGTTGAGAGGAGAGATCTGATTCCAAAAGTGCTGTTGGCCAAGAGTTTGAGAGGCTATCACCAACCCACAATTGAGGAACACATCTCAACCAGAAATTTGTATAAGAATCCTGCTCCAGACGGCCTCAACAACAACTTCTCATCAACCAACAATCCAGTTCTCATCACTTCACCCCTCTTCTCTTCTTCAGCATCTCAAGACAGCCCTGGTGGCTCAGTTCAATTTCCAACAACTTTTAATCTTTCAATCTTTTCCTTAGATACCCAATTTCCACTCAATTCACCCTCATCTCAAAAAAAACATCATCAAAATGCACTTTTACGCCATCCTCCCTGCTTTGCTCACCGCCGTCTCCGCACACGGAGTGGTCATCTCAGTTGAAGGTGCCAATGGTGTCTCCATGCCTGGCCTCAGCAGTAAGTTCACTCTCAACTTGCATCGATTAGTTAGCTAACTCTTTCAATAGTCGCCGATGGAACTCCTCGTGACTGCTCCAGCAACGGATGCGGCTCCCAGGCTGATACCGCAATCATTCGTGACAGAGAGCTTGGAACTAGCGAAGCCAGCGCCCTCGGCAGGACCCAGGGCAACGGACCTGTTGATGCCTCTGTCATGATCGCCAACTTCCTTGGAACCAGCGGTAGCAACAACGTTCCCACCAACAACGGCAGTGACTCGGGTGTTGGCGTTGAGGATGATCTTTCTGGTCTTAACAGAGGAGGCCGCAACAACAACAACAAGCACAAGAAGCGTCAGCTGGGTAACCTCCTTGGCGGACTGTTCGGAGGTGGTGGTCTTGGAGGTGGCAACAGCGGCAACAAGGCTGATAAGCCTAACGAGTCCAGTGTCGCTGCCACTGCTGGAGAAGGTGCCAGCTCTGGTCTTCCCACCTGCTCGGACAATGGAGAAATCACAATGACTTACAGACAGGTAAGTTCCATCCCCAAGAGCTTTGTGAACCCCAGCTAACATCCATTAGATCAACCAAGATGGTGCTGGTCCCATGAGGGCAGACATTGATGCCACATCTGGTGGCACTGATCCCGATGCCTTCCAGTCCGCTGAAGTCACTGAGGACGTGCCTGGTGTTGGTTTCGGTGGACTGTCTCTTGCCACAAACACTGATTTCCCTCTCACTGTCAAGATGCCTCAAGGTATGACCTGTGAGGGATCCGTTGGAGGAGCCGACAATGTTTGCATCGTTCGAGTCCGAAACAGTGCTGCTGCCGGACCCTTTGGTGGCTCTGCTGCCTTTACCCAGTCTGCTTCTGCTCGCAAGCGAGCTATTGCTTTCCGCCTCAAGAAGCGCATGCAGATCGTCCGTAACTAGAGGCAGAGTCAAGAGTCAGATGATACGACATGACAGAATATGACACGATACTAGATAGGCTTGGAATGAGTTAGCTAGTCTTTCTCAGGATATGAATCAATGCTTCTTACATTTAATTTGACCACTCTTGTTATTCCCACTAGTCGTGATAGTTGGCGACAATACGATGTGATAGAATACTACCGCGAGCTACTAGTAGCCTCACATTGAGGGCGTATGCTTTCTCAACCGCCGTGGAAGGAAAGGGCCTGAGGTTCTTTTGATATGGACAACCATTAGTGCTTTTGCTTACGACCTGGCAAATAATCGCTAGTAGGTTCACCAGGATTGCCGGCCTCTTTTCACACCTTCCAATTATGGCAAAATTTATGGTGATCACCGTACATCTGCAATCTGACCTGCCCAGATAGGATGCTACCCAAAGCCAAGCTTATTTACCCCTCTCTTGGAGTTTTTAGAAGTGTAAGCGGGAAGGAGGAGTAAAAATAAGCTTAAATCCAGAAGGACGTTAATACTGGCTCTGAAGTAGTTGAATAGATATCTCGTTCTTGACGGCCTTTTGTAAATCGTAATCATAGCATGTGATATATCAGTTTTGAAACGATTCGACAGTTCTCGGTCTCTATTCATTGACTTTGACCTCGTTACATCCGTGCCATCACTCAGTCGCGGGGGAACTGTTCGATGCCCAGCGTTCCTGCATACCTTCAGGAACAAGTGCTGACCAGCTTTGAGGATATTTATCTCGACTTCACTTTCTTTTCCCACTAACAATCAAGAATTCATCCATGCCCCCCGGCTTGGGTTACATCCCAGCAACCTCTGGAGCTTCCCAATGTGGAGTAGACTCAAGTACCAAGCGACTTGGCACTGAATAAGCTGGACGAATTGTTTCTCAAATGGCCTCTCAGATAGTTCCGTAAGAGCGGTCTAACCAACCACCGCATGCGTGTCAGGAGATTTCGCAGAGTCTGGTTAGAGTTGAACTTTTGATAAGCGAATCTATCCCCGCATACAATGTCACAAGTATATAAGGTGATTGTCCCGCGAACATAATTTTCTCTCCTTCTTCAAGGGCCAGACTCTCTCAACTCTTCGTATTCATACTCCTCAGTCAACACCATGCGTTACTCAATTCCCCTCATGGCGGCCCTCGCCGCATCAGCTACGGCCACTGCGCCAGCTGATGCTATGGAGAAGCGTGCCGAGAAGCTCTTCACTCTCGAGACTGCCCCTGGTGAGACTGTCGAGGTTACCGAGGATGAGAAGTTCCAGATGATTGATGTATGATCCCTGCGTATGCAACGATAATATTTACCAATGACTAACAATGGCGAAGGACCATATTCACTTCTTCGACATCACCGACTGGAAGGACCACAACCCTGCTGTCGCTCGTCTTGCTGCCACAACATCAAAATTCCCTGACAAGCTTTCCCATCAGTCCAATGTTGGAAACATTGTCAAGAAGGTCAGCGCAAAGAACATGGAGAAGCAGCTCAAGAAGTTCTCTTCGTTTCACAACCGTTACTTCAACTCTGCATACGGCGTTGAAGCTGCTCAATGGCTGCACAAGGAAGTCCAAAAAGTCATCAAGAAGAGCAAGCATCCTCTGGCTTCAGTCCGTCTGATTCAGCACCAGGCTTGGTCGCAGCCCTCAATCGTCGTTTCAATCCCCGGAAAGGTCCGTCTCAAGACCGTTATTACCGGATCTCATCTTGACTCAGTCATTTCTGACGACCGTGGTGCGGGACGTGCTCCTGGAGCTGACGACAACGGCTCTGCATCCATCATGCTGCTTAACCTCTTGGGTGCTTTCCTCGAGGATCCCCGCATTGCCAAGGGCGATCACCTCAACACAGTTGAGTTCCACTGGTACTCTGCTGAGGAGACCGGTCTCCTCGGATCACAGGACATTTTCAACAGCTACTCTCGTCTTGGCATTCAAGTCGAGGCTATGCTGAACCAGGATATGGTTGGTTACAAGGGTCGCGATGGAGTTGAGCGTTTCGGTCTCATCACCGATTTCACAAGCCCCAGCCAAAACGACTTCCTCAAGCTTCTCATCGACGAGTACGCTGATATCTCTTATGAGGAGTCAACTTGTGGCTATGCTTGCTCTGACCATGCCTCGGCTAACCGAAATGGCTTCCCCTCATCCTTTCTCTTCGAAACTCCCTTTGGAAACCACAACCCTTACATCCACACTCCTAACGATACTATTGCCCATGTTGATTTTGACCATGTCATGCAACACGCCAAGGTCACTGCTGGCTTTGTTTACGAGCTGGCCCACCGCAACTTCACTGCATAGAGATAGTTAAGTATAATGGCATAATAGATCAAAGACTTCGTTCATAAGATAGCTCAAATGAAGCAACAACGTTATCGAACCCTCGTGACCCCACGGGCCTGCCAAGTTGCAAGCTCACTTGACTCTCACCCTCTTTAATCCTCCATAAGTATCCTCTCTTACCTATTTGCCCTCTCGGACAACCTCTGTCAATTTGACTTGAAGACTACTCTTATTCCAGAAAAAGAAGATCTTCTGATCGTACCAGTTCCTACTCTCGGGCAATAGCTCAAGGTCAAATTTCCAAAGCAGGCGAGTCAGCAAGAGTCGCATCTCGACATAAGCCAAGCTGTAGGGGTATGTTAGCGCCATGCTCTTCGCTGATTGATAGTCGGACACACTTTTTACCGATGCAGTCTCGGGGTCCCATAGAAAATGGCTGAAGCACAGCCCTGGAGTCGTTCGCGTACAGAGGATCACCTAACCAACGCTCTGGTACGAATTTTTCAGGGTTCTTAAAGTTGTGAGATGACATGAAAGCAGCCAATTGAGGTACAGAAACAGAAGTCTAAGTTAGACGGTTAGAGACTGACTGATCAAACAAGATGCTCGAATTTACTCACATTCTCAGGCATCCAGTAACCCTCCACGAACTCGCCTCCTTGGGGAGCAAGTCGCGAAAGAGCGTTGGCGACAGGCGGATCTGAAGGTACATGGTCAGCTCAAAATCTCAAAAGGATGTACATAGAAAGAGGCAGTTAAGCGACGAGAAGCGACGTACACATTCTCAAACCTTCAGACAGAACAGCAAGTAAATACTTCAGTTGATCCACCCGGTCAGCTGTAATTTCTTCCTCCGATGTGAAGGCAGAGCGAATTTCCTGTGTCAACTTATCATACTTGTCGCGATTAGCCAAAAGGAAGAAAGTCGTGCCGCTGAGTAGTGTAGCCGTTGTTTCGCTACCGGCGATGATGAGTAGCCCAGAGTTCTCAAGAATCTCAGACCTGGACATGCCCCTCTCATCATTGTAACGGAGGATATAGGACATAAAGTCCTGCTTGCTTGTATCCTTGGCATCAAGACGAGCGCCAGCCGCGTGTTGAGTGAACTGCCAATGTTCCGCTGCAGCCTTTCTCAAACGCGGCGGAGTCAAGGTGGAAAGCCAGTTTCGGAGCCCCAGACGGATTAAAACTTGAGTAGCAATTACGGCTCTGATGTTGCCGAAGATCCTACTGATCCAGGGATGATATCTTCCGCTTTCAAGGCATCCAAATGGTTGACCAAGTGCGAGATCACCAATCAAGTCAAACGTGGCAAAGTTGTACCAGGCAACCATATCGACACTGGTCCCTTCATGAGCTTTCTGGGTAAGGCGCTGGATAAAGAGATCGACGTAATGCTTCAGAAGACCTTCCTGACCACGAAGAGCCTTTTGAGAAAAGGCATGAGAGAGAAGCTTTCGCTGGCGCTTGTGGTCTTGGTTATTTGCAATTATCAAGTGAGGGGCAGTGGCGTTCTGTCTGTAGATGCGCAGATCCTTTTCAAAGGTCTTGGCCCCGCCGGTTTTGTGGCCGTAGATTGTCTTGTAAGCATCGGCTGTGATAAAGGAAACGTCTTCAGGAGTATAGCGGACGACAGGACCGTATTGATCGTGCAACTCCATGAGACGATAAGGCCATTGGCCTCGACACAGGTGATAGATGTAGGGAAGCTGAGTGATAGCGTATAGCTTTGGTCCAGGGACTTTGGAGAGTGGATGGAGGAATGCATCGTAGATGGCGCGAACTGTTACGTAAAGACCCTGGAGTTGTTAGAGACGGAACCTACAGAGAGCACCCATACTTACCAGTGCTGCGGCTAGCAATACTAATCCGCCACTGAGGGTGATACCAGACACTATATCAGTGTGAAGGACGGCCATTTTGGCGGTATAAGACGACAAAACAAAACAATATGAGAGAGATTGCTTGTATGACTGTTATGGGAAGTATTTGTGAATGGTCTGCTCGGATATTTGAAGGTGGGATTTCGAGTTTTTAAGGCATTGATAACACCTCTAAAAGGCAGCTGCATCGTGACAATGCACGGCCACATTTGGAGAGTTGATCTCCATCAGAATGCAACAATGAAGCCACTGATTGACGCCGCGTACGTACCGATGCAGCAGACGGGGCTCCGGCAAATCGACACGCGACAGCTCTTGTCCTATCGCAGGGCCTCGATAACTGACTCGAAACCTGAGTTATCCACTGCATACATTGTTGATGGGGGCATCGTGTCGTATCCAGCACAACATCATACCAATTGCCGCGGAGTTTCCGTGCTTTATACCACTGACTCGGGCAGTCGGTGCATAATAAAGACGCGAGTACCGTCCATGGGTCCGCGGAGTTATAGCTGAGAATACGAAGTGGATAATAATGCAGTTGATCTGCATTCAGAATCTCTGAATGAGCCTTGATTTGACTGTGCATTGACCATGTTTAGAAGGAGACCCTGTTAGAGGCCGGCAATTTCGCATCCAGAACCCCTGCTTAGCCCGAGACTAATGCAACTTGCCGGAAGCAAGACCTATGAGACCATAAGAATTAATTCCGAAAAACAAACTTTAGGTTAAGGGGACAGAATAAACTCATAGAAAACAACGGTTTACTTCCTGGTTATATGAAACGTAAATAATAGTCTCAGTATAAAGTGATGACAAAGCGCTAAGCGTTGTCATTGAAACCTACTTGCATTAGCTTGTCCCTACCAGAGTCCATTTAGCCGTTGCACCTTTTCAGCATCGTCTTATAGGGTAAGATATTTGCAATAAACAGAAACTACTCAGTGCTGTTTCTCCACTGTACAAGAAATTGCATGTATACTGGGCCTGTCCATATCAATCGGAGAGTTGCTAATTACAATCACTGCATATAATTCGTGATGTTTATAGAGCTATGTCGAAACAGTCTTGGTTATGCACAAGCATACTGATCCTGTTTAAAACGAAGTGGAGCGGCTCAATGTATAAATAGGATTATCTATCTCAGTCTCTAGCCTTTGGAACTGGCTAGTGGAATGAAGCGGGAGATATCAGTAACCCTTGTCAGAGAATGGATTATAAACTGTTACTAGCAAATATGAACCAATTTAATTAGTTGAGCAATTCCATCGAGCTGAATTCGCACTGATTCAATCATCGTGAGGTCACCTGGCTGCTGCTACTCTGAGGTTTTCATCTTTAGTGGGACCTGAGACAAAAAGTCAATGACGTGTTTGACAAAGGCGGACCCATCATAAAGAACAGATCCTGCCGTCATCAAGCAATTGACTTCCACAATTCTTAGAAGCGGTCCATTACTTGTTAGATGTCTCTATTTAAATTTGTCCGTGTGCCATTCTGTTCCCGTGCAACTCTACAACTTGCACGACCGCGTTTTTCACCCCAGACAAGATTTAACAAGTTTCAACAAATTGCTACCTACAACATGGCTACCCGTACGTTACCAGAAAAGAATACTTTGTTCGGCTCTACTGATTGACGCTCCATAGACCACGCTACACACGAGGACCTCAAGGCCAGCTCCTTGTTCGATGTATCTCATGTCACAGCAGTTGTGACAGGCGGTGCAACAGGCATTGGCCTGATGATTACCCAAGCATTAGTGTCAAATGGAGCCAAAGTTTATATCACTGGCCGCCGAACAGAAGTCCTTGAGCAAACTAAGAAGGTCTACAGCACTGGACCTGGAAGTATCCATGTCCTCCCCGGTGATGTGAGCTCAAAAGATGAGGCTATTCGGCTAGCCAAGGAAGTCGGGGAGAAGGAGCCCAATGGCATTCACTTGCTTGTTAACAATGCTGGTATCGCTAGAGATGATGAGACCAAGTTCTGTAAGTTGAGTGATGCCGACTTTGAGGAAGTCAGCTAACCGTATTGGTAACGCAGCCTCAGTAGGTGAGCCAGACATGTCTGACGCTCAAGCTATCTCGGACCATTTCTTGCGCACCAAGCCTGAGCAGTGGGCCGAAACTTTGCAGACGAATGTTGCTGGACCCTACTATATGTCCGTTGCCTTTCTACCTCTGCTAGCCAAGGGCCGTGATGCAACACCCGGTTATACATCACAGATCGTCAACGTTTCGTCCATCTCAGGAGCCATGAAGGGTTCCAGCATGGGCCAACCGATCTACGCCACATCCAAAGCCGCCGTCACTCATCTCAGCCGCATTCTCGCGACTCTCTGCAAGGATGTCAAGGTCCGTGTCAATGTCATTGCTCCGGGACTATTCCCTAGCGAAATGACCACCGGAGAGTCTGATGAGGGCAACAAGAGCAAGATTGAGAAGAAGATGTCCAACCCAGCTGGAAGACCGGGTCATGATACTGATATGGCTGCCACAATCCTCTTCCTTGTCGGAAAGGGTGGTTTGTTCTACAATGGCCAGATTGTATATCCTGATGGAGGTAAGATTATCTCCAGAACTCGAGCGTGTTATGGTACTAATCGATATCGTAGGAAATACTCTTGTGCAGCCCGCTGTCGCCAACTAGAACAGTTCATAAATAATACTGAAATAAAGAAATAGCAGAGTGCTTTGGCTCTCTCCATGATTCATGAAATCCGCAAATTGAACTCCCCTGGCTTATCCATAGACTGGAATCCGGATCACATATTCTCATGAGGGTTCCTCACTTTCCAATCATGTCTAACATGTGAGGACGCCGTTTTCATTATGCACATATTGATGCGCAGATGCTACTTCTAAAGATCGAGTTAGTAATATGATCATCAGACAATATGCACTCAACGACGTACCCATGCAAACAGTTGCTTCCTCGGCCCTGCCTTCGCAAGTGCATCCCAGCCAGTAGACACTGAATCCGTACCACGGATCAGGCGCCATAAACATGCGGCAGTTGCTGCAGCTGTCGCTGTAACCTAACCCGTCCCACTAGGTAGTTTGCATTAGCCTACTCGTCTGGGTGTGACGAAGTGATAAAAAAAACCTTTACTGTCATTTCCTTCCCGTTGTATCCAAAGCACTTGTTAAGGTCCAAGCCCGTGGGGAGATAGGCTGAGTTGTCGCGGGGCAGACAACGCGCCGAGAGCACATTGGTCTTGGAATCAAACTCAATGTCCACGCAGGTATCCCTAAACGCAATGGCGCTACCGAGCAAGGAAGCCCAAAGTGCGATTTTGTTCGTCATTTTAATTTAACCTGAGGAAGATGGAAGTTTTCTGTTTCCTTTGAGTATGGGTTCTGCCTTCTTATAAGTCCGAACGGGCCTTTCGGTACTTTTGCACTAGGATGATCCTTCGGAGGATTTACTAAGTGACATGTCACGCAATTCGAATCCTGCACAATCCTATATTGAGTGATTATGCTATCACTAGCCTCTTATAACCTGCCGGAACATGGTCCGTGGACGAAAAAGGAAGTAAAGGATTCCCATAAAGACTAGGCCATGCCGGGTTTACTTCCTGCGGATTGTCAGACCACCTCACATAAGACGAGGTGAGTGACTCTATTGGCCCTGAGACAGAAAAGTCGGCGATTGGCCCGGTCATATTGAAGTCCCCTCATGCTTGTGTGAAGTATTCGGACAACGGAGACGAAACGGTCCCGAAAAGACTGGGTAGAGATTGAGAGTAACCTGGTAGTGAGAGACGGGAACGTGAGGAACTACACATATTCGTTATAGTTCAAAAGATTCCGAGTGCATCTGTAGAAGATCACTTCTGACACAGCTTTAACAAATATTTTCCCCATGTGTCGAAGAACGACTGCGTCATGTTAATTGACAACTTATTGTTACAATCTCTGGTTACGTATCTCTTACTTGTACATAACCGCTATTGTAAACATTTTGTCTTTCTCGCAATGGCGTTTATGTTAGAATCACTTATGCTCTGTATCGATCCCCTTGATTCCTCAACGCCTGTTGGACTCAAGTGTGCAGCAACAGACGAGCTTATGGACGTGAACTTATTTCAGTAACCTTCAAAGCCCTCTTCAACCATGGGGAAGTTTTTTGTAGAATGATATCACCATAAAACATCATACTCCGATGCTTACACAACATCCCTCTTCAACGATCCGTTGTTCCAAGTAACTTGCACCGATACAAAAATACCGGCCGGCCCCGATGCTCCAAGAAGGGGTCTAGCACTTTAATTTGGTGGCGCTATACAGCTCGTCCATCTAAGGAGTCCGACCTCGCAATGAGCTCTGCGTCCCACCCAGGCCATCCTCGTGGTAGCTGTAGTGAGCCTGGCACGAAGCCCGAACAACCTGAGGCATCATAATTATGCTTTTATCACGCGTCAGCTACTATCTGGATGTACATTATTTTAAGACATCAAATGATACCGGTGAATAGTTGTCATGTGTTGTATCAGAAGTCGCTCGAGGACAACTGAAAGCTGAGGCTGGCTGAAGGTAAGAGGGTGCACCCTAGACTGTATGACGTGTCGGAATATGCTGAACTGTTGAATGATGTGTGTTTCTCGGAAGGGAATCTAGCCGGAACTCTCGAGCATTTCACCCCAGCCAAAGGGACGAAGACTTTGATAATTCCAGGCGGTGTGATTGCAGCAGAGGTCGAGAGTAAGAAATAAGCATGATTATCTTACTTTTGAAACAGTGGCGTAGAGGTGAGTCTTCTTTTACTTCAGCTACCTTTGACAATAGCGACTGTGTCTCAAACAAGCACAGTGTGGTACAGTTCATGAACCTGTGATTCCGTAATGCCACGGAGGTTACATCGGTAAAGAGTCACCAAATCAAATGCTGTTCATCGGGTGATGGTAGACAGATGTCTCAGAGAGAAGCAAGACCAGACGACGCTACCATCCATTTTGGCACTCTTCCATGATATTTCATCTAATCAGGTCTGTCAGACTTACCGAGGAGGCCATTTCAATGAATAAAAATACTATGGCTCTCGAATAAGATCTTCCGCACTCATTTCAACCAATTTATACGAGAGGTCTGCCTCTGTCTGGATTGATGCTTGTATTTCTACCTAGAATATGACTATGGTAAAGATGATGATAGCGTAAACCAAGGCTGTCTCACAGTATGAGGTCACAAAGCAAATATCCCCTGGGACATCACATATCAGACAGAGGAGAAGTCGTGGCTGTAAGCCTGGAATGCAATATCGATTCAGCTCCTTACGCCATCGGAAGACGGGTGTTTGTGCACATTTCAACCGGTGCTTGTCTTTTCTTGTATATATATCCCTCGTCGCACTTCTTGTCAATGATAAATCACCTTTCACAGAAGCCATTGACACCACGTCTAGACCTTTCAATCTTTTCTCAAATTCACTATTATCATTTGCAACAATGGTTGTTGAAAACTACGGCGTCTGGCGTGCGAAGCCTGTCAGTTACACCTTTGAGAATAAGGAGGATGATCCCCGTACACCTCACCTCTCGCTCTACTTTGACGATAATATGGGCAAAGAAGGCCGAGCTGCTGTGAACATCAAGTCAGGAAATCGCAGCGAGTCCCGTCTGGCATATTGGACAGTTTCTGACTTCACCCATGATGTTACAAAGAAACTAGCTAAACTCAGCAACGGCTTCCACCTTCTTGCTGGCACTTCGGAGCAGGCACTTGATGGCCTTGCACTGGACTTTATCCGCAGCAACCTCTTCAGTCGTGCCAATGGCCGTATCCTTCCTCACGATGTTGAAGGAAAAGACAACGACATTCTTGATCAGCTGAAGCCGATTGTCGAAAGAGCCATATCAGGTAAAGCTACAGTGTACATTTATGGTTCTGAGTTCACCCGCGGTAAGGGCATACATAATGTCCATATGAACCAGGGGAACTCGGGACGCTGGGCTGCTGATAATGGTGTCTTCCAAGATGGTGCTCTTATTTTCGAATTTGAGGATCATTGGGAAGCTGTCTTCATTGCATTTGCCTCTCAAGCTGTTCATACACAAGATGGCCCTGAACGCGCTGGCTACCCAGAGCCCAACCAGAACTTCATGACTTGGGCAAACTTTATTGCTCCAGAGCGTTCTGGTACGGAAAAGAAGAAGGATGACATTACCGACTCGCCTGTGCTCATTTCTGAGGCCCTTGTCAACCCACCTGGTCCAGATCAACAGCCAGGAACCGCCGCAGAGACGATCAGTCTCAAGAACAGAACCTCAGATGAGATTGACCTTGGTGGATGGAAAGTTCGTATCAAGACTGGGGATACTCAGAGTCTATCCGCTGGCTTACGTATCGGCCCTCATGACACCATCAAGATCGACATGACTATTCCACTGTCGAATAAAGGTGGTATTATCACCCTTCTCAATGCGCAAGGACTCAAAGTAGATGGTGTCAGCTATACACAAGATCAGGCAAACGACGGCACCGTGGTTTTTCATAGCAGTTAGATTCCAGCTAACATGGAATGGTTGAACTCATCCCTCGAGAGATCCCAATGTCCCTTTGCCGTCTTGAAAATAGAAACAAAGGGTGTCTGGAGAGAATTATAACAACTTCCATTTATAACATCGTATAATTCGTTTCTGATCCTAACAACTACTGTAGACCCACTAACCCTATCGATAATGCGACTCCGCTGATTGTAGATTGCTATTAGTAATATATTAAGCTTAATTGGCCTCTTCTTCAACGAATCTTATGGTCCTTCTCCCCCACATCTTCTGCACACCGGTCAACCGGTGAACAAGCAAACCTTGCAAAATCGGACCTAACAAACGTCAAAGCGTAGCCGGAAACTTTTATTTTATTGCCGCCAACAGCCAAGCCGTAACCCAATATTACCACCAATTAAGTCTGCTCAATGGTCTTCCCTGGCACTCTGAGCAGGGGCTGTACCCGCTGCGTGAAGAGGAAAATTAAGGTGTGTGTTGATCTCAAATCTCTTCCCAGACTGTCAGCGCACAGATCAGCCTCTGCAATCTGATGACATCCCGTATTGCCCCCCTTGCATGATCTGATGTTGACCTTGTCTTCCCTTTTTCGGTAGTGCGATGAAAGACGCCCAGGATGCGAAAGATGCGAGCGCTACAAGGCACCTTGTCCAGGCTATCGTCGCCCGTTAGCCGTTCGACACCACGGAAAGCCTGGCGATACCCTTGAGCGCGACGAGTCTGGTGGCTCAACTACCTCAGGTACGCTCGCAATTGACCAAGGGTATAAGGATGGTGGTGCCGTAGGAACATTTAGTGTGTTTAAAAGCTCTGATATGATGGCCCCCGTCCTTCGCCAACCACAGCCTTCTCTCGAAGAGGAGTCCCTGACTTTCTTTCTACATGAGTACTGTGTCTATCCTGCCCCAGGGGTCTTACGGGGCCATCTCGACTTCCTTGAGGGCATGTACAGGAACTCTGACCGTGCGTCATGCATACGCCCGACCACCCTTGCTGTAGCCTACCTATCACTTTCACGACACTATAAATCTTCAACGCTTTACATCACAGCAAAGAAGTATTATGGGGCTGCTTTGCACTCAGTAAACAGGGACCTTTCTGTATCAAATAGACAAACCCTAAAGGAGGAGACACTAACATCCCTTATGCTTTTGGGTATTATTGAGGTAAGTCACTAAGCTCCGCAATCTATATTTCGCTAACAGTAACTGGAGGATCTTGAGTGTCAAGGTCAAGACATAAAAACCGTGCATATGAAAGGTATAGCAATGTTATTTGAACGTGTCGGGCAGAAAGTGCTTGGCAATATTTCATCTTCGCTATATGGTTGGATCTTTGTGCATTTGGTACGTAAATCCCATCATAACCTTCCATTATATACGACAAATTATATGCTAATACCCGCCTAAGCAAGTCCCATCACTTATGTCTGAGCAGCCTATGAAATGCCTTGTCGTTCCCGAATCTCAGATGGATATGTCGAACCCTGTCATGCGCCTGGCTTTAGTCGTCTCGCAATGTGGCGACTTTTACAGGGCAGCCAGGCGAATCACATCTTCAAACGATCCACTGCTCACCCCGGCCAAGCAGCGGATCATGCTCGTAAAAGTCCTTCGACAAGCTTTAGCAATAGCTGAGCAACTTGCCGCAGCCGAGCAAGAGACAATGCCGCCAACGCCTACCCCGCAACAAACGGCTGAAAAACGCCGGGTTGCTTCCCAGGGTCAATCTCTTACTGCTTTCAGTTCACAGTGGACAGCTTGCACGTGGTGTTTCTTTGCGTCATGCCTGATTGTCTTCTTTTCATTGGTATATAGGTGCTCGATTCTATTGCTGAGACTCAGCCCATTAGATGGCCCAGAAAAGCAACTGGCTGAAACTACAGCCACCGTTGCTGATATTTCGCTCAAGAAGACAACTCACATCTTCTGCCTCGTGTTGCCCTATGTTTTCGGCGAAGTTGATGCGAGAGGACGGCCTCTTGTCTCACCACGACGGCAGATAGCTGTTATGTATCATATGGTATGGCCACTCTCGGTTGCCATTGCAAGCACACATAGCACCCCTCAACAGGTGGCAATTTTCCAGACCAGACTTGATATGATTCGGGAACTCTACGGTTTGAAACTTGCCTGGTATTCTGTCGGCCTGGCACGGGATGTGTTGGCATAGAAACACGTGGGCAAATAGTTTTTGAGGATCACGCATTTAGACTTGTGGCAGTGATAGATATAGATAATAAGGTTACAACCCAATCAATCAGGGCACCTGCACCCCAGATAGCCTACTCTCACAGCGACATCATCTCTTGCATCTCAGAAACAGGTCCCATTGAAGGATGATATGTGGTAGGTCGCCCATGCATAACCCTCTGCCATGAAGTGCCTTTCTCCTTGGTCTTGGCCCACCTCTGCAGTTCTACAGGAACAAGCTCAGCATTCCCAACCTCGATGCACCGAAGGACAAATGGGAGTAGATGACTGTCAAGTATGGTTGGACCAATTTCTGAGCCAAACGTCCATTCATCCTCAATTTCAAAGGATCCACTTTGCTGGCGAAGCTTCACCACTTCTTCAAAGATACCCTTCGCATCGGCACGATTCTTAGCTACTACGCTGGGTTGAAATGCCGTACCATTATGTTGGTTGTGACTGCATGAATGTAAGTGCGGGAGGAATATTCGGGCCGTGGCAATATTACTCACAAATCAAGCTTTTTGTCTAGAGCAGCGCGGTATTGGGGGCTGATATCAGATCTCTCGAGAATCTTCTCTACAGGAGAAGGATTATAGTTTGTCATTTCTGACGTTGGGTTCTTATTGCTAATCGACAGACCATAGATGGCATGGAGTCTCTCGAAAAGATCTCTAATCACAGCTGCATACTTCTCCGGAAGCATAGATGGATAATGCTTCTCGGCAAGGTGTAGCGAGATTGAACGGCTGTCGGTAAGTGGTCGCTCCAGAAAGTTTCCAGTCATAGCGGGAACTTGGCCTTTAGGATTGATCTTGATAAGATATTCCTCGTTCAGGTTCCCGTGGGCCTTGTGATTAATGAAGAACAGGGTGATGCTCTTGGGTGGCATGGCGTTGTGTGTTGTAGGTCCGAGTTGGACGGTATGCCGAGCCATCATGGAGTAGAGCGAAAAGGGAGATGAGTACAGTATGTACTCGGCATTCTTCCAATCTGTCATGTTGCTGCTTGATGGAAAGAAATTTCAGACAGTTTTAGCGATTGATGTGATGCTTGGAAGAGATATCAAAGACATTTGAGAGAATGTTCACGACTCGTCTTTCATGCCTGCCTTTCCCCTCGGGCTTTCGTCATGGGTTGGAAGTGCCGAGATTGCCGAGATGGGTGTATGAGACGTAAGCATGTGCCGCATTTCACTCCTGCCACTGACCAGAAGCCAGTTTATTGGTACAGCTAACAATCAGAACATGGTGGAAAACATGCTCAAGGCAAAGACAAGAGAGTGCTGCACATAGCAAGAATATCCATTTGGGTAATAGGATCCACAAGAGGCAACAGTTAAACTCGCACAGTTAAAGCTAACTTTAATAGACACCAGTGGCTCACCGTAATGCTGGGTGACAAACTGTTTACTGCTCCTATTGACAGCGATCCCCGGGTATTTGTCATCCACACATAATGTTAAATCAGCACTGATCTGGGTTAGAAAGTCCTTGGCGTAGGCACTGGGACAGGCATCTGGACTATTTATAGAGCATTAGACTTTAGCGTACTGATCTACCGATCGAAAGTGATTTTGCAGACGAATACCCCTCGACTAAGGCGCTTGGCATCGACATTTTCCGTCTTAGCCGCGCTGAGTCCCTCCGAACTTGCGCTTCGAAATTGAGGACGCACTACTAGATTGGGTATTCGCGATCGAGTCCTTCGACTTGATCCACGTTCACTACATGCATGGTTCCTTTAAACATTGGCCTAAATTCTATAACCATATATACAAGACACTGAAACCGGGGGGGCTAGTTCCAGCATATCAAAACCTTTGTGGATCTTGTTCGTGATGTGGGCGAACCCGACTTCCGTAGGTTAGCTTGCTATCTGCTCGATTACTCTGAACGTGCGCCAGAGTTTGTCTCCTGACAGTTGCATATATGTATGTTCCAGAGCTGTCGTCTCTTTCCTCACCTGGCAAGTATCATTAGGCACTGTATCTATAGTCAGATGCCAAAAGTCTATTCCAACCACCTTTATATAGTTGGATCCTCGATGTTAACTCTAAATGACCTGATAGCCATTTAGAGTTTATGCTTTTGTTTTTGGCTGCCATCACGATTCAAAACGTAGATGTTTGGCCGTGGAGATGGGAGGACAATGCGTAAATAGTAGCTCGTGATGCACCTCCAGCTCCGAAGATGATACCTAGGACAGACTTGGCGGTTGTGCCTCGTCGGCTCCTATCGCTCTTTTCCGTTAGACAGCCTATGCAGCGACGGTCATCACGCCGCCTGGAACTCATAAGTAGATACAGTCCCTATTGATGCGTGGAAGAGGACGCGGTGAGTGACTAAATTGACTTTCAGTGTGCCGTATCCGAGATATGTCCTTGGCCGTCCAAGGGGCGTCCTGTCGTTCTGGCAAGTCCTTCTCTGGCAAGTCTGCTCCTCAAGAGTGGTATGCAGGTCGCGACTGTCATCGGTCTACCTTAAATCCCTAAGTGGGTATAAACCTTATTGATACTATGGTATATCACATCTGCGTGGAGGATGACGCGCGGACGACGCGCGGCATGTGATTAGAGTGTGAAATCGTCAAGCTTCTGCCAAGAGTTCGAAAGATAGAGACTGCGGCAGCTGTTATGTTATGCAGATCGTCATTTTCATATTCATAGCCAAGGGGTTTATTTGTAAAATCGTACTATATTAGAGTTATATCCTCCCGTAACTCTATTCAAACAACTCATATAGCCTGACTAGTAGGCTAAAGCAGGCCACCAGATCTTCTCATCAATAATTTGTCAATTGACCAAGATTGGTTGCTCTTTCAACCATGTTTTTCTTTCTATTTATGGTACTGGCTTTGGTACTTCCAGTACCCGCCCTACCATCCAGCAACAGCACATGCACACCCGAGACAATCCAGACACGTATTGAATGGTCGAACATGGCAAACGATGACAAGCAATCTTACCTTGAGGCAGTAAAGTGTCTTATGCAGCTGCCTGCTCAGACAGGTATAGAGGGTACAGTCACTAGGCTTGACGATATGAATGCTATGCATCAGGTGCAGGCGAAAACTATTCATCTTGTTGTCAGTATTACCCAACTATATTGCCGGGTTAAGAGAATATGCTTTGCTAACTAAGCTCTGCATAATTATAGGCGCAGTTCCTGCCATTTCACCGTCTCTATATACATGTGTATGAGCAGCTCTTGAGAGACGAGTGCGGCTATAAAGGACCAACGCCGTGAGTCCTACCACTGCAACTCTATTTTCCTGTTCCCGTCACTGACAATATTTCGCAAATACCACTCTTCACATTGGTCCGGGCCAAACTTTGAGTGATCATTGCTTATCCCGCCGAGTCAGCGAGTTCAATAGCACTCTCGGCAACGAAACCTATGTTCAGGAATGCCATAGGAAAAGCACCTACCTCAATTTTTGGGAGGCGACCGGTTTCACAACCCACGGCGCTGGTCACAGTGGAGTAAGTACACCGAGAGGAGACATGTGAAATATCCGACTAATCGGTGTGATAGATCGGCGGAGTCATGGAGGATATCGATGCAAGCCCCGGAGGTAAGTTTATATTTTCGGTCCCTAGTTGCCCTCCCGCCTCGATAACAAGCTAACCAGCTTAGACCCGCTCTTTTATATCCATCACGGCTTTATCGATCGTCTTTGGTGGAAGTGGCAGTCTGAAGACTTTTACAGTCGCCTATATCAACTGGGAGGCCCTTCCATGCAGGGAGGATCTGACGAGTTGACTCTGGACTACGTCATGACTACCTACGAGATTCGCCCCAATGTTACTGTCAGGGAGGTCATGGACATTCAGGGCGGATTTCTATGCTATAAATATGACTACTAAGAGGGGATAGGGGTTGGAACACTCCAACTTGATTTTGTGTTGGTGTTTGTATAACCATTGGAGTCACTTATCGGGATGTCTAGCTTTTCAGCCAAAAGTTACATCCTGAGGCACCAGGGAGGGCAAGCAGTATATTGCCCATCTGTTTCGATTTGTATTCTTTACCTTTCTGTCAGGGCTGAAGCCTCTTTTATTTAACCTCATAACCTTATTACAGGTGTCTATATATTGGCTTAACTAGTTCCAATGCTAAGCACTCTGTGTTTATTAGACACAGCTGATAGTAAGGATATAAGACTAGTTAAGCTAAATGATGTCGGTGTACACTGTTACTTAAGCTATAGACAAGCACACGAGATCTGACCCCTGTTCCTAGACGTCGAACTGATAACTATCATCCATGTGTCCTAGCAGCCCCTCCCACAAGACCAGTAGTGATCATAACAGCTTCCAAAGCTGGCTGTCTTCATGCATTGAATAGCGCTAGTTCCCACTGCAGAGCATGAGTTGCCTCCGGACTGAAGGGCTGCAAGAAACGTATTTCTAGCTTCGTTGGCGGAAATACTGGAGCATACGTGGGCGCAGTTGTAACTGCAAGTGGTTGCACTGTCTCCAGTGGCTGAGCACGTTCTTTTGCAGGCTTGCACCCCAGCAGCCGTAGTCAAGGTGTAAATGACGTAGAGCGGGTTGACCATTGTGGTGGAAATGCTGGAGTATGGTTAGTTCATACATCCAGTATTTTTAGCGAGAAAGAATATTGGAGGCTGACTTGACTCGTTTGGAATAGAGCGTAGTGTTTGTGTGAAGTTGTTGTTCGGGGTGTATGATCTCTGGTTGTGAATAAGAATATTTTGTATGCGACACATGATTGTTATATATATAAGAAAATGAGAACACCGTCCTTATCATCTTAATCCATGCTAAGAACTTCCGAAAAACATCGCTTCTTTTCCATATACAGTTAGTTGTGCACACCTATGTAATGGTAGTACAATTGAGGTTCACAAAAGCAGTACATCTTCACCCTATAGTGAGACTGCGTATCAACAAGTACAAGAACAAAGATCTGCATTTTTTTTCCCGTGACGGTGTCTCGTCAATGTGCCACAAGTAAAAATATCCATAATATTGATACGGTAACCATTCCTTTATCCGTATCAATTGTGTATCATCATCCCAATTGTGATAATCTTTCCGATCTTGTCCTGCATCAGGTTTCAGTAGGCACTGGAAGTGGTTGCCACGGCCCGTCCGGTACTACACTGTGTCTGGAGATCCACCGATTTCTTATGGCTTCAAATGACGTACATTACATACTAGGATGCATGAAGCGAATCCTTATCAAGTCATCTCGTCTGGCTTAGTGTTAGTGTTCTCAATGGCCGGGACGAAATCGGAGACAAAATTGAGTAAGCGGATCTAGAGCGGACTTAGAGCGGATTTGGAGGATTATGGCAGTTTTTCACCAGCTGCCGTAGTTCCGACAGGAGAAGCCCCATATTAATTTCCACTACCATCCTGGGCAGTCAGATCTGTTAGAGTCAGCCTCATCTCAGATTGCGGCGACTCTGTGTAAATCCGTAAATCCGGCTAACATAGCACATGCAAATCAATGCACTATGATAACGTTAGTGAGAACTCTACTAATAAATAGAACTTGTCCGTTCTTAATGGTCCTTGGCATGTAGCATTATCTTTACCAGCTGACTACCGTCACAATGCCAGACAATTATTCTTCCGACACTAGCGATGCTAAAACTGTGCAAGACTCAGCCACCAAGCGTCTGACGGTCACGTTTGAAGATGTGGGCATACAAGTCTCTGGCGAAGGCGAGAATTTTGCATCGACGTGCTTCTCAGTCATCAGTGGTATCTTCCAATCTGGACGCCAGAATAAGCCGAAAAGAGTAGGCCTTGGACAAGTATCTGATCACGTTTTCCTATCTAACTATTCTATAGCAAATTCTCCAGGGAGTTACGGGCCAAGTTTGCCCAGGAGAGATGGTAAGACAATCGAGAGCCCCTTGATTTCGTTGGAAGTTGGCTAACAAAGAGGTCTCCTCAAGCTCTTGGTCATTGGCCGACCTGGTTCCGGCTGTACTTCTCTTCTGAAAGTCTTATCCAATCACCGCAGCGAATTCGATGAAGTAGAAGGCTTGATTCAGTACGGCAATGTTGGACACGAGACAGCAAAGGAATTCCGTCACCAGCTCGTGATGAACACCGAAGGTATGTCGTGGAAAATAAATGCATTTCCAACCCAAATGTGCTGACGGAAGCAGACGACGTACACTTTCCCACTCTCAAGGTATCCGAGACCATGGGCTTCGCAACTTCCTCCAAGGTGCCCAAGACACGATCCCAACATCTAACCAGCAAAGACTACGTCGATCAAACCTCGACCGGAATCCTCGAGGCACTTGGCATTGGCCACACGAAAGACACCATCGTCGGTAATGAATACGTTCGAGGTGTTTCCGGCGGCGAGAGGAAGCGAGTCTCGGTAGCCGAGGTCATGAGCACGCAGGCTCCCGTACAATGCTGGGACAACAGCACCAGAGGACTCGATGCATCCAACGCGCTCGACTTTGCTCGCGTGCTTCGAAAGCATGCGGACGAACAACAACGAACCATTATTGCCACCTTGTACCAGGCTGGAAATGGTATCTACGATCAGTTCGATAAAGTTCTTGTCCTCGCCGAAGGTCATCAGATCTATTATGGTCCTTCAGCCGAGGCAAGGCAGTATTTCGAGAACATGGGTTTCAAGTGTCCGCCTGGTGCCAACATCGCCGACTTCTTGACCTCAGTTACTGTACACACGGAACGTGAGATTATTCCTGGGTACGAAACAACTGTTCCACAGACAGCTCAAGATTTTGAGCAGCGCTACAAAGGGAGTGACATGTTCCAACGCATGAAGCATTTGGCCATGTCACGAAGCAGGGAATCTCTTGCGGCTGAGGTTGAAGCAATACGAAGCTCGGGCGCTAGGGAAAAGTCTCGGACGTTTGCTGCTCTCTCCAGAGAGTCCAGTCCGTACTTGGTCTCCTTCTTTCACCAGGTTTGGATCTGCGCTCTCAGGTAATACCACGTCCCATCATCAGACGAAAAAGGATTTCGCTAAACCCTTACAGACAATTCCAGATCCTTTGGGGAGATCGTTTCTCCAACGGCCTTCAGTTGGCGTCATCATTAGCGATGGCTCTCGTGACAGGTAGTTTGATGTACAACCTCCCCGAAGACAGCACTTCGATCTTCCGGAAGCCTGGAGCCTTGTTCTATCCAATCTTACTGTGGTGTCTTAACAAGATGGCTGAGACGGCCGCATCCTTCGAGGGCCGATCTATCCTCACCCGACACAAGCGTTTGGCGTTCAATCGGCCCGGAGCTTACGCGCTGGCCTGCGTTCTTACCGACATTCCCTTCGTTATCTTCATGTTCAGCTTGTTCAACCTCATCTACTACTTCATGGTAGGCTATCAACATGACGCCGGCAAGTTCTTCACCAACTGGTTCATATACCTCCTCGTCACTCTGTGCTTCACCTCCCTGTACCGCACGATCGGTGCTTGGTGCAAGCATTTTGGTTTGGCTGCCCAGATCAGCGGTTGGATTACTATGGTTATGATGGTTTATGCCGGCAAGTCTGATCACATCCACATCCTTTGCGTACATTTCTAATACATACTAGGCTATCTCATTCCCATCACCAAGATGCATCCTTGGTTCCGCTGGATAGCATACATCAATCCTGCAAGCTACGCGTTTTCAGCTGTCATGGCCAGCGAGATGGGTGACTTGACTATGAAATGTGTCGAACCTCAACTTGTGCCTTTTGGGTCAGGCTACGATGACATTCGCTCCAGAAGCTGTACTGTCATTGGGTCGAACGGGGACCAAATCGATGGTGCTTCGTACTTGAGCCTCCAGTACGATATCGCTGGTAATGAGGTCTGGAGGAATGCTGGTATCATCATCGCTTTCTGGGTATTCTTCTCGATTACGGCTGCTATCGGCTTTGAGGTGAATCTCGCTTCGGGTGGAGGCTCCATGATCTTGTATGATCGCCGAAGTCAGACAAAGGAGCTGGCTCTGAAAGATGACCCGGAATTCACCTCGACACAAGCCTTACCTGAACAACATGACCATATCTCGACCTTGGCAACCACGTTCACCTTCAAGAACATCAACTACTTTGTTCACCACCAGGGTCACGAGAAGCAACTCTTGCAGAACGTATCCGGATTTGTCAAACCTGGTCAGCTCGTTGCTTTAATGGGTTCCTCGGGTGCTGGCAAGACGACACTCATGGACGTCTTGGCTCAGCGTAAGGATTCGGGTCGTCTTGAGGGTAGCATCATGGTCAATGGTCGGCCCCAGGGTATCACGTTCCAACGGACAACCGGATACTGCGAACAGAACGACATTCACGAGCCTACTGCAACTGTACTTGAAGCACTTCGCTTCTCTGCACGACTACGACAGCCTTATGAGGTCAGTGAGGCTGACAAGAACGCCTACGTCGATCAGATCATTGAACTCTTGGAGCTTGGGCCCCTCAAGCATGCCGTTGTTGGGGCTCCGGGACAGGGCCTGTCTATTGAGCAGCGCAAGCGACTAACACTGGCGGTTGAACTTGTTGCCAAGCCTTCATTGCTGTTTCTTGATGAGCCCACGTCTGGTCTCGATGGCCAGTCTGCTTTCCAGATCTGCCGCTTCATGCGCAAGCTGGCGATGTCTGGTCAGACTATCATCTGTACCATCCACCAGCCTTCTGCTGCTCTCTTTGAAGCATTTGATGTCCTTCTTCTCCTTGCCAAGGGCGGTCGAACCACATATTTTGGTCCCACAGGCAAAGACTCTGCTACCGTGCTCAAGTACTTTGCCGACAATGGTGCATCTCCAGTTGGTGATGTCAATCCAGCCGAGTTTATCGTTGATGTGGTACAAGGACGGTTTGGCACTCATTTGGATTGGCCTCAGATTTGGAACGACTCCAAGGAGAGGGAACAGGCTCTTGTTGAATTGGAAGAACTGGAACGGAAGACACCCGATCATGCTGATTCAAGTGAGAAGGGATCGCATGAGTCCGAGACTGATTCCAAGGATTTTGCAGCCCCCATCCGATACCAGACTCAAGTTGTCATTCACCGTCAACTCATCGCACTATGGCGAAACCCGGATTACATCTGGAATAAGATCGGCCTGCACATATCCAACGCACTGTTCAGTGGATTCACCTTCTGGATGATTGGAAACGGGTCTTTTGATCTGCAGCTGCGGCTTATGTCTGTCTTCAATTTTGTTTTTGTCGCGCCAGGTGCAATCAACCAGCTTCAGCCTCTCTTCATTCGTAACAGAGACATTTTCGAGAACCGAGAGAAGAAGTCCAAGGCCTATCACTGGTTTGCATTTATTTCGGGACAGCTCATCTCTGAGATTCCTGTCTTGATCATTTGCGGCACGGTCTATTTCGCTTGCTGGTATTTCACCGCCGGCTTTCCAGTCAAAGCCAGCATCTCTGGCCAAGTCTACCTTCAAATGATTCGTAAGTTTATGAACCAAACACTAGTATCTATCGACTAACCGACATCAATAGTTTACGAGTTCTTGTACACGTCCATCGGTCAAGCAATCGCTGCGTACTCCCCCAATGATTACTTTGCTGCTCTGGCAAACCCTGTATTCATCGGTGCTGGTTTGATCAACTTCTGTGGTGTCGTCGTTCCATACAACCAGATCCAGCCTTTTTGGAGGTACTGGATGTACTATATCGATCCATTTACTTATCTGATTGGCGGCTTGTTGGAGCCTGTTGTGTGGGATGTCGAGGTCGATTGCTTACCAGAGGAGTTGACCCATATCTCACTACCGACCGGTAACACCACCACCTGCGGCGATTACATGGCGGACTTCATTCGATGGAATAACGGCTACGTTGTTGATCCGGACTCGACGGGCACGTGCTCGTACTGCCCATACACTACAGGCGCCGACTATTTGAGTCAATTCAAGATTGATGAGAGATACTTTGGCTGGAGAGATGTGAGTACTCGAAGTGATCTTGTCGTGTATCAACGTACTAATTAAAGCTTGATAGGTTGGAATCACAGCACTGTTCTGCATCAGCTCGTATGCTCTTGTCTTTCTTATGATGAAACTGCGCACCAAGTCAACCAAGACAGCAAGCTGAGTCACGTCACAATCTACAAGCCTGTGACTATAGTACAAGGGTCTTGAGATGTGGTGTTGGTTCAGTGGAAGCGGTCCGTTGTCTTAATATGGGATTATCACATCCACATCTACACGTACGCGCAAGTACAGGGCTGGTAATAGAATGATTGTAGATGGTGATGCTGTGGGACATAAATAGAGGATTTTCATATTTTGAGGCTTTAGGATTGATTAGTTATTGTTTAGATGTATGGTAGCAAACATATATAATTAATAGAAACAGTATGGCCTATCATTGCAGTTCCCTATGGCATGAATGCCCTAATTCGAGATCAGACACTTGTTACTGTAGACAGACAGAAGGCATAATGCACTGTGAGAAGTCAGCCCAATTTTCAACAAACCGATATCAGGTCAAAAGTGCTCGAGATCTATTACAAAAAGAAAATGACATTTCTTAAAACGGTGTGTCTTAGATTTTACCATCTGGAAGATTCTTCATTGTAGAGTGTCTGTTCAAAAGAGCTCACTGGGTCCGTTCAAGTCACTACGCTGCTTATTGGTAGTTAAAAAAACAATTCTTCATTTATTGTATTCCCACAGTCTAGGTAAATACTCTCATGGTATATCTGTGCTATCACCTGTCGAACGCCCCATTGGTGTCGTCATATCCAAAGGAAAAAAGTTGAAAAGGTCAGTAGTCATGACGTTGAGGTTAAAATGTGCTGAGTTTGTCCAATCTTGATCTGTGATGGTATTGGGCAACCCAGGCGCCAGAGAGTGTGATCTGTTGTCTTCAGTCCCCAAATCGTCTGTGAGAAAAATCATTCTACCCGAGTCGTTCATCTCAATTTGGTTCAACGGTGGGAATTGTATACGGGAGTATTGGTGGGAAGGTGTTGGGACACTATCCAACACCATTGGCTGTTTGCCACCAACTTGACCAGAAATAGATGCTTCGATTGCTTCCAAGACACGACGAATCGAGTTCAAAGATGAAATCACTGGCTCATCCGCCACCATAGATGATAAAGTTTGTATGGCCTTTTGAATGTATTCCATGTTGTACGAATACTTGGAAGGCTGACAAAGGATATCATAGAGCAGAACGGCACAGCTGCATTCGATAAAGAACGCCTGATAACGTGAAGCCTATGAAAAATAATTTTAGAGATTGTGATGTAATCTGGGTGGAAGGATTCACCTACCGTGCAAATCTGGCTCATGTTGACAGAGAACTCGATTGAGTCTTGGGCCGCATCAACAGCGTGCCTGCAAGCCTGGCGCAACCACATATCTTTGATCTCGCCTGTCCCGCCACTAACCCGCATGGCTTGATTGGCGACTAGAAAAGGGCGGAAGACTAAGATGATGGCGTGGTAGTACACTGTAAGAATAGTTAGCTCCTTGGCCAATGAAATGCCTCCTCTCCACATACGGTTATGCAACGTCATAGATTCGTGAAGCTCAAGAGATTCCTGGCCAGTACCCGGATGCGCGGACGCAATACCGCAATCCTGAGCAAACTGATGAAGACGAGCGCGCACCTCTTCTGCAACGACATACAGCTGTCGAACCGAGGTGGCCCTTCTTCCATATATAGCTTCTGCAGCGTCTTCCATGATTGTGGCGATTCGACACAGCCTGACTGTGGGGAGTGGCTGAGTTGGAAAGGGACACGCGATGTCCTTGAGCTTCAGACCGCTCCGTCGCCCCAAAGATAAGGACTGATAGCTATTGTATGTCAGCCACAGCGTATTAATTCTCGAGGACTCAACTTACGTTTCATAGAAGTACAGTGACCAGATTGTAGTCTGGTGATTTTGCAACGTGAGGCTATCCAAGCTGGTGGAAAGGGCTCCGAGGTGCAAGCCTAATGCGAAGGCCTTCCTGCAGGCTATGCCAAGGTGTAGATAAGTCGAGTTCGGACGCCCCATGTTGACCTGGTAGTCAGCGAACAAGAGGGAAAGCTGAAGAGTCTTCAATGTTACTGCATCGTCCAAGATGACAGCCTCTCGCCTGGCCTCCGTAAAAAGGGTTTCTGCCAGGTCTGTCTGTGGCGTGGAAAGAGCGCCTATGGCTAGCATCGCCAAAAAGCTTGCCTTGGTCTGTGGGGGTATATTGCGTACGCATTGTGAGTTGTACAGACTTTCCAAAAGGCCGTCCAACTCACTCATGCTATAAAAGGGAAGACGGTGATATGACGTAGTCTTGAAAGACTCTAGAAACTCGTGTGCCATTTCCCGAGATATGGGTGCTAATTGGATGCTCTCAGATCGGATTGCCTCTGGGCTTATCCTGGATGGTGTCCCGAAGAATATTGATCGCTGCATGAAAGTGTCGAGACCAGATCGGGCCTCACTTTGCTCGGATTGGCCATCACGGGTCGAAGGTAGAACACCGCGGTGTATCTGCTGAAGAAACGCAAAATAAGATGAAGGTCCGTAGAACAGCTGGGAACTATCGGTTGATGTGGGAGACAAATGTGTCTCGGTGACGCTGTGGTAAACCTCTTGTTGGACTCCCTGGTCAGCAGCGGGTTCAACGCTCTGACGAGAATGCCACGAAGATGGTGAACTGTCATTGACTGAATGGCGGGATCCCAGGAGAGGTAGCTGTGCTGTATGCTGGTTGTTGTTGTTGTTGTTGTCTCGCTTTGATCTTCTGTTCCGAGTCTTTGGTCGATATACGCAACTCTGTGGTGAATCTTGACAATCAGGATGATTGCAGGGATGGGAACCGTTGCATCGCTTTTTGCGTAATCGACATGGTTCACAGGCTTTAGGAATTTTGGTATTCATTCTGGCAGCATCGAGGTTCAGTGGGCGGAAGTAGAGCGGATCTAGCGGAGTAAAAATAGTTATCCTTGGACGTAAAAAAGATCTACACCTGATTCTAAGCATTAGTCATTCTGGCAACCATTAAAATTGTTAGCTTACAGATCCCTTAGTTAGTTAGTTCGTTCCACTTCTCCTTTAGTGAACCCACTTATTTAGCCCCTTTGCACGACTTGAAAGACGATGAGATAGGTATACTGCAAGGGACGAAAACTCTGATTCTTTGTAATTGTACCTGCATTGCTACCTAGAATCCTGCGTATGGCTTCCATATACTAGTCAGTTTTGTACAACTTCAGTTCATTCTTACACATCCTGATAGCTGTGAAGAGTTCTATCCCCATGCCACCATGGCTCCGCAAGAGTCTAAGAGAGTGGATAGCACACGGCAGTTGTCCTGACTGAGTATGAATTATCATGAGAAATACTTGTTTATTGAAGATATTCCATTGTGCAATACAAATATAAATATGAATGCTTTCGGCAATCTGTGCATCACTTCTCATCGCTATCAACTCAACAGTATCTCTCTTTCAGATCTCTTAAAACATTAATTGATTACCTGTCTTTACCCTATAAACAATCTTTGCCATGTCGCCTTCGCTGACATGGGCCCTGGCGGCTGTTTCAGCAGCGCTTTTGTCGTCGGTTGACGGTTACAAGATCCCTCTTTCTGCGCACCAAGCTTGTCGAATCACCAATGGATCAGAACTGCTGCCCTCCTACGACTATGTTATCGTTGGTGGCGGCACTTCAGGTCTTACTGTGGCTGACCGTCTAACTGAGGATGGTAACACCACTGTCCTGGTCCTCGAGGCTGGCATCTTCGCTCCGGACGCTGATACCCTCCCCGTCTACGGTGGTGGTACTCAGCGCCAACCCCGCTTTTTCTGGCAGTCAAAGCCACAGGAGAACTTGGACAACCGGACTGTCGATATTTGGCTCGGGAAGATGGGTGGTGGTAGCTCCGGCGTTAACGCCATGATGGCCTGACGAGGCTCAGCCATGGACTACGACCGGTGGGGTAAGCTGTTCCCCGAAGCCAATGGCTGGAACTGGGAAGGCACGCTGCCATACTTTCGCAAGGTGAGCTCAACGGACGGTTTGCAAGGGTTCTTATCAGCTGCCTCATCTTGAATCAGGGTCTTCACATGAATCCTCCTGCCACTGAGATGGCCGAGCGTTTCAACATGTCGACTAACCCCAAGTACTGGGGCAAGGACTCGCCTATCCAGGCAAAAGCTTCCATAACTACGAATACCCGGGCCTAGGTAAGCATCTGTGACATAGAGTACCAAACCTTCCTGGCCCAATACTAATCATATCCATCACTAGAACACATGTCCAAGGCGTTTTACGAACTCCCCGGTGTTGAGGCTGTTGAGGACAGTCTGTACCAGCCGGAGAGGCCATTATTTTCCAGGCCAACCCTCGACGTCGCCTATCGAAGCGAGATACATCATTCGTGGGCAGCAAAAATTCAACCGAATGCACCTTTGCCTCAGTCTTCCGCCTCGATAAGGGAAACCTTCTGGAGAACGGAGTGCCTATTTACTATGCTGGCAGTGGATATCAGGAGCTTGCTTCTCAGAACGAATCACCAGCTGGTTCTATGACATCAACATTCTCAATTGCCGGGGGTCGTCTTTTATGGACAGATGCGTCCTTTGGCGAGGCTGGCTTCTGCCAGACTGAGTCTGATGGACAGGTGTACATTACCTTTGGGTCAGAGCCTGTTGGCTGTGAGCCAGTGACCCTTACAGCGTACAAAGGTATGCAGGACCAGTAGTTTTTACTTTGTATCTTGCTAACATGACGATGCAGAGGAACAATGTCAGAACGGACAGATCGTCGGGGCTGAAACATCCAGTGCCGAGATAACTCCCGCGGCAGAGACTACTGCCTCTTCTGATGCTGTTCAACCCACCACTTCTTCCGATGCCTGTGCTGTCAGCATTGGTGGCTTGAATGGCGAGCCTCCACGAGAGAGCCGTCTTCCTGACTGTTCAGTACTGAACACAGTCACCTCCGAGCTGAGATCATTAGTGCCCCCACCAAGCTTTCAGCTCAGTGACACGA
The DNA here is from genome assembly GCA_018886245.1 of Fusarium brachygibbosum. Lineage (NCBI taxonomy): Eukaryota > Fungi > Ascomycota > Sordariomycetes > Hypocreales > Nectriaceae > Fusarium > Fusarium brachygibbosum. The sequence goes on from JAEKIX010000026.1 coordinate 448,703, forward strand.
ACACCAGATCAAGTAACATTTTTCATGCGTCACTCTTCGCCGATGACATCGAGCCTTCAGTCCGAAATGAATACCTGGATTATTTAATCTGACTTATTGTCCGTTTTTTGGAGCGCGTCAGGTGTGGTCTGGTTATATAGGCTTTCCTGGACCCCACTGGGAGTGTTTGTACGAGCGATACAACAAACTCCAAGGCGATTTATAATTCCCAATCGCGCGAGACCTCAATTCACAATCCTCAAACCACGAAACACTGCCTGTTCACTGGCACATCGACATTTCATCACCATGACTCGCGAACAATTATCAGCCCTGGGCGAAAAGGCCTTTGCAGAAAAGGTGCCGACAATCCTCTGGTCGGATCGAGAGACGCTTTTGGAAACCAATGCGAGAACCTGTTCAAGCTTTGGTGCGAGCGTTGGAAGGTACAATCACGTGCCAAAAGTCTGGAATCGCTTCGGTCCGACCCTGCTTCTCTCGGATGTAACGCAACTATTACATACTCTTTCACGAGCAGAATAACCACCCAAAATAGACCCTAAAGAACACTCTTTTGTGACTGAAATAAGAGGAAATCGCAAATATAATTATAAATTTACTCCGGAGTAAAGAGCAGCGATAATAGCCGAGCTACAGACCGGCAAATCTTAAAGGGTTGTTGCAGCTAATTTCAACACTACGTAGGGCACCATCTCGAAAATAAAGAGACAGTAGGAAAACACTACAACCTTGCCTTACAGGGACGAAAAGGGCATCTAAAGAAACTCACGGCTCAGCAGATTATAAGAACTAATTCATTTATTGATCGGCATCGCGATATTATATGGAATGACGTCCTTCTTAAACTCAATTTAGATGTCTTAATCTGCAGCTTAAAACGCCGTCTTTAAAGCTATTAGCGCCACAAATGGAGATTAAAAAGACGAATTAAACTGTCAGAAGAAGACGCAAAAGCTAGGCTTGAATATTGTGAGTTTTAGCTTCGTTATCTTAATTAATATATCCAGGTATAGATCTCAAAGATAATGCCTTTATGTCTGACTTTCTTATATAGATCTACTTCAATCATGAAGTTACTGTATAGAATGCTCCTAATAACCCTGACGGCTAGGTCTTTCGCTGACTTGATAAGAGATTCAGAAGGGACCTAGTTAACCTACAGTCCCATAGAAAAGCCCGTCAGTCAGTTATATTCTGGGCAGCAATTACGAAGAATAAGAGGACCTATATTATCCCTATGACGAGTAATTCCACGTCCGAAAACGACGGTTATATAAGCTGGTCTTATTGTAAGGCCCTTATGGAAGGTCTTCTCCCTTTCCTCGATGACTTCGATTAATTTCAGCAAGATAACGCCTGTGTGCACACTGCGGGTCCTTCAATGGATTGGTTACTTCTATGTGGGATAATTCCAATAAATTGGCTGGTATATTCCCCTAATTTAAACTCTATTAAGTATATTTGGAAGGCATTTAAGGCTATATTACGAATGATGCACCCTAGATATATTAAATTAAGGAAAAGCGAAGCTTATAGGAAACTGCTGATTGAATGGATCCAAGATGTATAAGCAGCCTTGTCTGACTACCTGATTGTAAAGCTCACGACTTCGGCCGTTAACATATTGCGCGCCTGTAGGAAAGCAAGAGAATAGTATATAGAATATTAATCTACGGAATTGGGGCTTTAAAATGATATAGAAATAAAGTTATTACGATAAACAAATATTATTTAATTGAAGATTAAACTCATCTGGTCAAATCGTCGGTGTAAGTGGTGGGGTTGGGTGATTCCAGACTCTTGGCCTGACACGTTGAGGAACTGGTTACTGAGGCGAAAGAGTGGTTGCCGAAGTTGGAACAGTGGGAAACGTTGAAGAAGGAAAGCGAGTAGCTCTTTACAATAGAAAAATTTGCCACAATGTCGAATCTTATGAGAAATTATATATTTGATCAATCAGTCAAATATCTACTCAAGGATGCTATCCTTAAGCTCGGATAGATGAGTACCCTGGATCCGAAGAGAATTTTCGGAAATGCCAAACTGCATGATTAACCAGCATCCGAAACTGGTGACCTGCACTCGCATACGACTTTTTGATTGGCCATTCCCCAGATAATCCTCCTTCCGATATCCTTGCCCCTTTCCCCCGGACGTAGATCGGCACTGGCGACTCGTAAAATCGGTTAAGCTTATCAGGGAGTGGCGAATAACCATCGATGCTATTCGCTGTTTGCGACTGCTCCCCATCTTTACCCCGCAAGCTAAGATGAAGCTGGGTTAAGGTCATCACGGAAATCTACCGTCAATTCGGGATAATAATTCCGGTACCAGGCTTAACTATTAAAAACGACAAACCGTTACGTAATGTGGCTATTATACATATGGTCTGACCAGTCGCTCGAGAGCAATTCGTAAGTGTTCCGATCCCACGCGTCGAATCACATAAGCACCCGTCTACCGATTCGGATCTTACCATCTTGTCGGTTCTCGGTACATCATTGATGGTTATAAGATCCTCCGAGTGTATCATGGCAGATTGACCATATCACCACCTAACTACCAGGTACTTCATCTCAATCCGAGTCAATACGAGATACACACGACGATGGCTATTGACGCAAAGACAGACCATGTTGACGTCCTTATCGTTGGAGCCGGTCCAGCCGGTCTGATGATGGCAACATGGCTTGCCAGATGCGGCATCAAAACACGCATCGTCGACAAGAGAGGAACAAAGGTCAGATCACTAATCTCCTCTTATACGTTCTACTAACACATTCCCAGATCTTCAACGGTCAAGCAGACGGTCTTCAATGTCGAACTCTCGAGATCTTCGACTCATTCGGCTTTGCGAATCGAGCTTGGATTGAGTCTAACCATATGCTCGAAATCTCCCTTTGGAACCCTGATGAGAAGGGAGTTCTTCGTCGGAGCTCAAGAATTCCCGACACAGTTCCTGGCATCAGTCGCTTCCAACAGGTTGTTCTTCACCAGGGCCGTATTGAGAGATTCTTCCTCGATGCTATCAACGACTTCAGTCAAGGCCGAATTTCAGTCGAGCGAGGAGTCCTGCCAACGAGTCTTGAGATTGACCCGAAAACTGTTGAAGACCCAGATGCATATCCTATTACCGTCAGCCTTCGACACCTCAGCGAAGAAGAAGCTCAGCCAAAGCAGACATCAACATCCGCCAACGGTACTACTGTACAAGACGGTCTGTTCCGTAGCAACCTTTCGCCAGATGACACAGCCGACATGCTCAAAGCCGCTGAACTCAATGACAAAGCTGATACTGTTGAGGTAGTAAAGGCAAAGTACATGCTCGGTGCAGACGGTGCTCATTCATGGGTCCGAAAGGAACTCGGCTTCAAGCTTGAGGGCGAATCGACAGATTACATCTGGGGCGTCCTCGACATTGTACCCATCACTGATTTCCCTGATATCCGACAGCGCTGTGCGATTCACTCAGCGAGTTCGGGAAGTGTTATGGTGATTCCGAGAGAAAACAAGTTGGTCAGGCTGTATATCCAGCTTACGACAACGGCAAAGATTGGAGAGCAGGATTCAAGAGCTGACCGGTCATGGATCACACCCGATTTTATTCTTGAGTCGGCTCAAAAGATTCTTGCTCCTTACAAGTTGACTTATCGCAAGTTGGATTGGTGGACGGCTTATCAGATTGGACAACGCGTCGGATCCAACTTCTCGGCTTACGATCGAGTTTTCCTCGCTGGTGATGCTGTTCATACTCACAGGTTTGTTCTCTCCATCTCAAAGGTGTCGCAAATGTCTAACAATCTTCAATAGCCCCAAGGCAGGCCAGGGGATGAACGTCAGCATGCAAGACTGTAAGTCTCTTATTTCACTACATTGCTCTCAATCAAGTTAACCTTTTTAGCTTTCAACCTCGGTTGGAAAGTCGCCAACGTTGTCAAAGGGCTTGCTAGCCGATCTATTCTTAAGACCTACGAGACTGAGAGAAAGGGTATTGCTCAGGCTCTTATCGACTTCGACCACAAATTCTCTCGTCTGTTTTCGGGCCGCCCGGCTAAGGATATCATGGACGAAGAGGGCATCAGTATGAATGAGTTCCGCGAAGCTTTTGAGAAGGGCAACTTGTTTGCCAGTGGAATTGGTGAGTCCATTCAATGGGTCCAACTTCCATAGCTAACGGATTTTAGCCGTGGACTATGGTCAAAGCAACATTGTTGCCAAGGCTACTGATGATGGCACTGGCTTGAAGGACAAAATCGCCATCAAGACGCAGGGTTTGGCACCAGAGATCAAGGTGGGCATGCGTATGCCTAGTGTCAAGGTTCTCAACCAGTCTGATGCTAGACCCTGGCACCTGCAAGAACTTCTCCGAAGCAATGGAGCATGGAGACTCCTGGTCTTCCCCGGAGATATCGACCTCGACACCCAGAACAAGCGAATGAGGTCACTGTGTGGCAAGCTCTCAGCTGAGTCTTCATTCCTCAAGCGCTTCACACCTCCTTCATCTCGATATGACTCCGTGATTGAGGTAATTACGGTACATGCCTCGAAACGTCAAGACCACGAGATCTTTGACTTTCCAGAGGTTCTCCGTCCGTATCACGAGGTTGACGGCTGGGATTATAACAAGATATTTGTTGATGACGAGTCCTATCATGAGGGACATGGTAAGCTTTACGAGACGTTTGGAATTAAGCCGGATGAGGGGTGCGTGGTTATCTTGAGGCCGGATCAGTACGTTTCATATGTGGGAGAGATTGATGATTATGATGCACTTGATGGGTTCTTTTCTAAGTTTATGATAAGCCAAAAGGCTGTATGAAGTATGTTTTATTCATAGGAGATGGTACTATCAATAAAGAAACACTGCAATGTCCTATAAGAAAGTAGCTGGCCCCAAACATCTCTAGCATAACGCCGCGATTAATCCCTGCCCTCTCTTAAGTCAATGCGACCAAGCCAAGAATCCACCTAGTCAAGACATAAGAAAAGTAACTCCAACCAAAACCGATATCATGCTTGAGATACCTGCTTCCGCAGTCGTTGACTCCACCAGTTTGCGAAGTGCAAGTACACCCCAACCCCCCTCCTCATCTCTTCTCTCCAAACCCCAAACTCTTCTACGGCTTGTCAAACTCAATGAGCCTCCCAGCCTCCCGAACTTATCCATCCATTTGCCTTGGCCAATCGGGTCATTAATAACTCGAAACATCAGGACTGTGAATCTATCGTACTCTATATACTCTAGTGTCTCCAGGGCCTTGAAGGTGGGTCCCCGTTCGACATGGCCAATGGTACTGAATTCAAGAACTGGGCCGATGAGGCTTGGGCCGCCAACCGCACAGGTACGTGAAGCGATCCCAATTTTCTGATTATCATGTGCGTCCATAACTAACTCTTCCATAGGCCCGTACACGATCGCTTGGGGTAACCTCGCTGCTTGGCTCCCTCTTTCTGCCATCTCTCCTGAGCGACACCTTGAACTGGCTTCCCAGCTCGAGAACCAGGACCATGCTAGTTACCTGTCGGGCGATGTCCATCCAACCGTTGCCAAGAGATACGCGGCTCAGATGAAGAACACGGCGGGTGCTATGCGATCCAAGGATGTTGTCTTCGCCCGTTATCTCGTCGACGCCAAGACCGGAGCATCAGCTCCAATCCTTAACCAGCCTATGAGCCGTGGCTCCATCATGATCGACCTCAAGGATCCCTACGGTGCCAACCCTGTTGTCGACTTTGGTGCACTTCGAAACCCCGTTGAGCGTAGTGTCCTGGTTGAGATGATCAAGTGGTACAGGCGATACAACTTTGAGACTTCTCTGTCTGGCTTGGCCCTCAACGAGACTGCCCCCGGCGCAGATATCGTCTCGGACGAGGCTATCTCAGCTTGGATCTCCAAGGCTCTTTTCCCCCACAGACTACCACCCTGCTGGTACTGCTGCTATGATGTCTTTCGACCATGGCGGTGTCGTTGACCAAAAGCTTCGCGTTTATGGCGTCAAGAACCTGCGTGTTATTGACGCCAGCATCATGCCTTCTCTGCCCGGTGCTAATACCTGCCAGCCTGTCTATGCCATTGCTGAGAAGGCTGCCGACATTATCAAGTCTCGTGCCTAATAGGCGGGTGTCATCAGCGTCAATATCCACCCTACATTAAAGAATCATGCAAAAGTAGCAAGAGTGTTGATAAATGTTAGAGTAATCTTGAGGAGAGTCGTTGAGATAGAACCAGAAGCTCAGCATAAGCACTACCATCTTTGTCGCATATCTAACAGGACTAATTTGCGCGGGGCCCTTCTCTGTATTCTACCTGATCATGTTCAACAGCTTCATAGGACTATTGTATCCTAAACCCAAGAGCTTGGGACATTCTCTAGTGAATCTGCACCTCGAGGGCCAACATTATAGACAAGACCATCTTAACTGTATTGAGATACGGAGACAACTTGACGCATAAATCACATCTTAGGGGACCCACAGCGGTGAATGCTGTGCTTCACCGGATATCTCAGGTTCAGGAACCTCAAACTAGCCTTTTCTTGGCCGCAGATGACTTCAAGTTGCGACCATCCTATCACATTCTTCAGGTTTATCACTTTGGCCAAACCCCTTGGCAAACAGTGCACCATGACCGTGCGGATGAGATCATTGGATCGTTTAGAAGGCTTTTGGGGCCAAGGGGTGAAGTGGGAGACAAGCCCAGACTCTGTGTGTGTCTTGCTATACAATGTCGTGATGACAGAGGGCGGGCAGTAATGTCACCATTCCTGCAGGCTCAATTCCTGTCTCGCCTAGCTCTGCCCTTTTGATCTCTAGCTCCGAGAACAAAAGCGCCGAGTTGAGACATATGGAGTGTGGACGATGTTGTCTTTGCTGCTCTAGACTTAACCGCTGTGGCATAGACTATGCAATCCCTGGATTGACTCTGCACCCTAATATCGCCATCACACGTAACTCAGTGGAGCCAACCCCAGTCAATGCCCAACAAGGTACTCGAGGAACTTGCCAGCTTACAAACTTGAAATGATCAGTCTTTCTTTGCCATTGATTCGGATTATCATTACGACAGGCATTAGCCTGGCCATCCGCACAGGCAGATCGTATATAGGCCTATAATCGCGATTCAATTCCCTCCTGTGGCTTGGTGGTTACTTTGTGGGTACCTTAAATGTTCTGAACACTATACTAGATACTTGGTCTGTGAAAATGATATACAGCCTATTGGCAATATCTTCTCCTGATCTAAGAATCGCAACGCAACGGGCCGCTGGAACGACCGGTTCTCCCCGCGCCCAGCCAGCCACAATTGCCGGAGCTATCCTCACAATAGACTCCAGCTAGCCATTTCCCCAACGGCTGAGACTGTTTACGGTAATCGCTTGATCATTATAGCCTTTAACGGTACTCTGTAATTCGAGTGTTGCCTCTTGCGTCTTCTCGTGCAGACTGGCGACTATACGTTATGCAATAAATAGACCGCCAGATCTGCTATACGTCTCCGGTCTTATATCTAAACCATGCGCAACGGAAGTGACCCGCGGTCTGTGGCGTGCAGAAGCTTGAGGCTCATTAGGAAAACTTTTCTTTCGGATGGCTCTAGACCCAAGGCTAGGATACGACGTTGTCAAGCCACGTGCTGGTATGTCCTGTTTACGAAGCACGTAGACATCATTGTCGATTTAGATTTAACCTTATTGCATATACCCCTGGGGATAGATCAATGTTATGGGTCCATTTGGCGCCATTAGCCGGACGCATACAATTGAGACACCTGTTAGCTGCCTGGGGTTGCTTTTTTCAAGTCGCATTTTCTCCTCTAGCCTCTTCTTCACTAGTCGGCAATACATTGCCCTCGTCTGTGATCAAGCTATTTTCTCATCTTGAGAGGAAGGGGCTGGCTGAGTGTATCCTTGCATGTCCCTATCATCGCTAAGCGCTCCATCAGTGAGATGATATCTTCCGGGCCTGTCATAGGTCTCACCCAAGGTTGATAGTCTCGTATCAGAGCTACATATTAGATTGTCAGCTTAACACAGTAGTTCAATAAATTTCATACTTTTCGTCGATGCGCTTGTTGACAGTTCAACGCTCGTCACAGTTTTTAACAGGCGTCACAAAAGTAATTGGCATGTTGCGTCGGATCATCCTGCCATTTATGGCACTTGTTCGTCCTCACCGCCTATCGAAGACATCACCACACCTCCGCTTTTGGTTCCTGTCACAATACATATTTATTTACCTCTGATCTTAGCGAGGCTAGCTTCCTCTTTTCTATATCTGAAATGTGAATAGTGCTTCATAACGCCACTGTGTACAGGCTTCGTTAAGTCTCGTAAGACAAAGTACATATTATCTCAAGGCATGCATCTTCAGCTATGCCACTGCTGCGACTATAAAATGTGATAAACCTAAACTTGATGCGTGAGACCCTGCGTCTATAAGTGGCGTTTTCTTGGCTTCAAGGTTACGTGTAGATAGCCTACAAAGCATTGAGTACAAAGCCATTACCTCCTCTCATCTAGAACTACTGAACGGCATATACACCACTACATGTAGAGACAATAGACAAATTTGCAATCTGGTTCAACCATAGTCTCGGCTTGGTGGTGATCATCATGGTTGTTCCTTGTTTAGCCTGATTTGCTTAATATCTAGCTTAATGAGAAATCTAGTATTTTACAATTGCGACTGGCTGACAGCACATGTGCAGGAATTAGTAGAATAAGGTAAGAAGATCTTCTTGGCTAAGCGCACCTCTACTTCACTATTAGCCGGGTAAACGTATGATGCGATTGAACTGAGCCCCTGGATCTTTCCAAGAGTGACACGATTAGTGGGGACTAGCGTGGGCGTTTTCACCCCAGCTGAGTCACACATTGAAACATATTGTGACTATTTACTGTACTAGTCCCTCTTATCCCAAAGCGCAATAAGTCGACTCAAACGTTACTAGCTGAGATGAAGTATTGACTTTAGGTTGGATCTTCAAAACTTTTTTGTCAAATCATACAGTATCACCATGTCCAACGGTATGTAGGGAAGCATCCTTGGGGGCTTGATGACCCATCAGAAAGAAATAACAGGCTTGATCGAGGGCAGTGTCCATAGTATTCTAATGTACAATAACAGAACTGTGTTGAATGCTTTATGCATTTGATCTATTTCACGGAGAGATTGAATTAGCTTATCTAGGCAATGATAATCACATATCTATATAACGCTATACTGGCAACTTACGGTAGCTAGTCATCAGATTTAAACTACAAGGAATCGGATCAATGTTCTTTGGGATACTTCATTATGTGTATATAATGGGGAAAGGGATTTTCGCAAATCGAGATTACTACCATTTCGTAGCGTATGAAGAAGGGATAGCTTCAGACTGGTATGTGATATTACTTCGATCTTGGCTGAATCATGGATTTCGAGGATCATACGCAGGGGCGAGTTTGGAGATTCTCGCTCAATTGAGAAATGTGACGATCCTCGTCGGGCTCCGTCGACTGAGAATGTGATGGCTCTCCAGAGGCTGGCTGAAGGAGGGATCAAGGCAATTCCATCATGATACACAGGATCAACAATGTGATATTACTTCAGAGGCTGGCTGAAGCTTGGAAAAGTGCAATTCCAAGGTGTCCTACTGAAACATTGATGTGATAGCACATGAGACGCTGACTGGGATTCTTGAACTGGAACGATGCCTTTCTATCTTTGATACGAAGACCAGAAGAGGGTTTAGGCCATTCAAGCCGAAAAAGGGTCTTGTATGTGAGTATCTGGTAGAATGCTTGCCTCCCAGGCGAGACTCTCAAATGTCCAAGCTGGAAAGTATAAGAATCACTTTCTTCCCCAGGAATAAGAATCCATCACAACAACTTTCAACATCAAACTCCTTCAAATACTCTCAAAAACATTTCACAAATCTTCTTACTTTAATCTTTAAAAATGTCTTCACCTTCCTCAAAGCCCGGTCGTGCCGCAGTCTGGAAGCTCGTTCCTCCAACCACCAACCACCCTGCTGAATCCACCATCATTCCCGATGATGGAAGCAAAGGCAGCTCGGAGTCCATCATTGGAGAAGACCAGCGTGCTTTGGTAGACTTTAGTGACTTCCTCGAAGGGGGCAAGTACCGTTGTAAGTGATACCTCAACCGTCTCCTCATATCAGAAAATGGCTGATCGAGTTTTACTCTGTAGCCATTGTCAAGATTCAAGCCAGATTCGAAGGCAAAGGTAAGCCAGTCTGGATGATGGGTACTGGCTGGCTCATTCGCCCTGATGTTCTCGTCACCGCCGGTCATGTTGTTTACGACTGGGGACGTCGCTACGGAGCAGCGAGCCAGATCAGGTGTTTCATCGGATACAACGGTCGTGCTTCTCTCCAAACTTCTCAGGTCCAGGCTCGGTACGGTGTCAAGGTCGTCTCCACCGAGGAATGGCTCCAGGATGCGGGCAACCGTACCCGCGATCTTGCCTTTATTCAGGTCGACAGAGCCTTTACTGGGAATCTGAGGACGTTCAACTACGTCAAAACTCCATTTTCTGGCCACAAGACTCTTCTAGGTGTTGTTGGATACCCTGGAGACAAGAGTCTCAGAGACCCAGAAACTGGCGACGAAGAGAATGGTGCTCAAATGTATGAGGAGTACGCCAAGACCGACTACGATATTGCGGAAAGCGCTCGTCACATGGTTGAATATCAGATCTCAACATTTGGAGGTAAGATGAATAATTGTATATCTCGGGAGCCTCCAAGACTCATGCTGACACTCATTAGGGCAGTCTGGTGCTCCAATCCTTCGAAAGGCCAACGGACAGTTGGTCTCTATTGGAACCCACTGCTATGGCGGTGGTGGTACTGACAGCAATTCGGGCAACTCAATCGGAGGCCAATACGGAAATGACTACGAATCGTTTGTTGGTTTGTTTAGCATTCCTTCTGCCTTCGGAGAGATCGGCTCCGTCCGCATCGTCGACACCAAGGTTCAGACCGTCACTATCCAGCCTGCTATCAAGGAGCCAGCTTCATACCCTACTGTAAGTGTGCCCATCGCTTTGTTGTTGCCACTAATCTTATGTTCAGAACGGCGTGAATGGACGAGGTAGCCAGAACAAGACCGTCAACCCTCAGCACTCTGAAGCTGGCGAAGAGGGCTTCCTGGACGTCTTCAAAACCATCGCCAATGTCGGCTCCAAGATCATTCCCATTGCCTCTCCTTTCCTGGGCCCTGTTGGTGGTATCCTCGGCCCGGCTGTTGGCGGCCTGTTGGGATCACTTGCTGAAAGCGAATTCTCTGACAATCCCGACATCAAGACCGACGGCACTGCAGAGCGTGCTTTGCTCGCCGAGGCTGCCTTGCAAGCCATCCTTGCATCCGAGCATACTGAGGGACTCACTGAGGTGGTTGGCAAGATGGAACGCATTTGGCGGGTTGACGCACCAAAGGTTGACTACCTCGCTCCAGTGGTAGCCCCGATCGTCGCCGAGTGTGGCCAGTCGTTCGTTCGTGAGCGTCAGCACCCGGTAAAGACTCGCTCTGTCAAGAACCTTAATAGCCAGTCTCGTCGCAGTCTTGGAGTGGACCTGTCAGAGAGCACTTTCGGTGGCGAGGAAGCTGCTTTCATCCAAGGCCTGATGGGCCCGACACGCCAGGTGGCAGGAGAAGAGGGTATGTTTGACTGGCTTGGCCCCGTTCTGAAGACGGGAGTCAACCTTGCCAAGCCCCTTGCTTCTCAAGCCGCATCAGCCGCTCTCTCAAGTCTTGGCGGTTTCATCAAGAAGTCACTGGGAGCTGAGTCCACCATCGCGGATGTTTCCCCCGAGCATGAGGAAGCCACCAAGATTCTGCTCAAGCGTGCTGTCATGGCCGACACGGCTCTCCAAGCCCTGATGACTCTTCCTTCTCACAAGTTGGAGCAGCTCAAGCCCATCAACCCCGAGACTGGTGAGGCGGAAGGCATTTTCGATTTCATCAAGGATACAGTCCAGAAGCTCGGACCCATTGCTCTCGACACCGCCAAGCAAGCCGCCAAAACATACCTGCCTCGCCTCATTGACACTGCGACCCAAAAGGTATCCTCCAGACTTGGCCTTCCGACCGAGTCATCAGGTTCGACTCGCTCCTTGTCAAGGAAGCCTTCGCTGATGGATACCCTCAACGGCAAGAACAACGCGATCAAGGTGAGACATGTTCTCCATTCGGCTGATGGTCCTTCTATAATCGATATCACCCCCATAATTCGCGCTCGCGAGGAGGCCTGGGTGCCATCTGAAGAGTGGCAGAAATGCTGGGATGATAACGATGATGGTCCTGTCCTGATGACGCAGCCGCCGCCTGACCTATAGAACTCTTGGCTAACACAAAACAGAATAACGAGGAAGGGTTTGGTTTCAGCTTTGGTCCGCTTTCGGTTTCGTTTTGATCCGGATTACATGGTGATGGCTTGGGGAAGGTCAAAGGTTTTTAGTACTCTTCCCGATATATCTGGTTTTATCGTGTTTTTATCTGGGCAAGTCGCAGGGGTTTTGTTTCGTCCGACGATTTTCCCCCGCCGACTTTCTTATTATTAATCTTGTTGAATACAATATTTCCTTTTATAATGCAAATTGTGATTTGTTCTGCTTTTTACATGACGCGGTGTTGGTGATGAGTCTATTGTAGTCACATCAAACACGAGAGGATCGAGGGATCAACGCTTCGACAAACCCTGGCTGTGTTGGCCGAAGGCTCGACTGATTGAACGGACGTGTACAAATTGGGAAATAGAGTCACAGGTCTCAAAACCCTCATACTGACTGACCTCATGGACCAAAGGGCCTGGAGCTGCATATTTTGCTGAGAGAGGTCACATAACATGAAGCATACCTTCAACTCCTCAACGTCCATCTCTTAGTAAGGTCGGGCGTCGTCAACGTCCGTTATGGTGCCTTCCTATTGGCGACCAAGCAATCAAGGCTTCCACAAGGCTAGCTGAGAACCTTAAATATCCCTAGTAAGTTTCGTTTTTCGTTTCTTCGTCACATTCTTCAATAATAACTATGGCTTTAGGTTAGGGACGACAGCCACGCGGACTAACCATAAAGATTGATCGGGTTTAGGGTATACACTAGATTAAGTAACACTATAAATATCTAGGACAAGCTCAGGCATCCTCACATCCACCTGCGACCTTTCATTTCTAGCGAACAGGCTACCTTTTCGCAAATTAAATAATATGCTCACTGATGTTAAAGAAGCGATGTTGCGTCAAGATCAGCCCCCTAAAATCAATTCTTTGGAATCCAGTTTAGTGATGATGAAAGAGAAGACAATAAAAAAAGGGAATATGCCTGAAGAAGAAGTAAAGGATAGAGCTAGTGAAATCCTCAATCTTGCGAAACAGAAACATCAATTTTCGCTTATGCTTAATTCCGCCATTCCCATTCTGGTGACAGTGCTAATGTCAGGTTCAATAGTCCAGACTGCGATCGACTCAACAACTCATTCCGCCACTTTGCCAAGACATTCAGGTACTTTGAGTGCGATCATGTTTCGACATGTTGCAATTACTGATGGGAGACAAATAGTGCTATATTAATATGTCCAAGTCGAACTTCGCCTTTTCGATATCAAACTCCGGAGTCCCTATGGGCTCGGCGAGTGCGTTCCTTTAATTGCTCGTGATAGTTATCTATTTATAATAATAATATTAGTAGCTGCATTCTATTGATAAATATACCTACTGAAGGTATTTTAAGCTTCTTTTATATAGCAGAGACTATCCAGTTGAAGCTTTATATAAGCAGGAGGAGCTAGGTGTTATGTATAACACGCTATCGCTCTGTTGCAGAATGGCCTGGCCCTTAAATAAAGCGAATATAAGAAATGTATGGAGGGTCTAAATGAGAATAATATACTCACCAATTTGCTAGCTCTAAATAGACTTGTACCTATTCCGTGCCATCAATGCTGGTGAGTATCGCATCTTGTGTTGTCTCCTATACATCATAGCGCAGTGTAAGTGGAGAGCTCAGGCAAGACATGGCGCTAGATCTAGATCTAGAACACTGATGAATCCAGGCTATTGTTAAGCTATTTCTCAATAGCGGTGCGGACTTCAAACTATTGAAGTCGAGAACCTGAAAGATGACCCCATTTATGCATTGGATGCTGTGTCGTGTATTCTTTCAGCTAGACATCTAGGAATAAGTGTTATTGGCGCTACCAGCAGGATACTTTCACCTATCAGAAATCTGAGCTATAGTCTATTTATCAAGATAACAGAGGCATGCGTCGGTTGATTTGTCTATATAAAGCAACGATGCTCGTCATTATTAGATCTAGTCACCACCATAACGAATTCTCCAATTCACTTCCACAACAATCCTACATTACCTGTCTTTCCACTTCCAAACAATCCTACTCAAACTTGTCTGTCCTCTTCCATCCAACGGAACTTCTCCCTGTGGAAAGCACATATCGCAAACAATCGGCATCATGGATAGAGGTGGGGCCGAGGATGAATTTGAGGCGGGTGCATTCGACTTACCTGACGTTGCGAACGATGACTCTCCCCGTCGAGTCACGGTCGTTTTACTCAACGATACTCAGAAGACGTTGACTTGGTCAGACTCTGGAGTTGATCACGGTGAGCGATGCGTCCTTGCACCTGACACAATCGCTCCTGGGCAATCGGGAACATGGGCGTTGCGGTCGGATGGGTTTCAAACTGGATGTGAGGGCTGGATGGAATGGACAGTTGGCGATAATGGACCTACTGTGGAGCTGAAATACGATAACCCGTTTTATGGGTCTAACTCTTATTCCTGTAGTGTCGACTCGACTTCGTACAATGTTGGTAGAGATGGAGGGGATGGTGACCACGCTAGTGTTAAGTTTACTCTGAGCCAAAACTGAATAGATTTGCAAGAGGCCAGGAGCTTTAGGTTGACAGACTTCAAGATTTGTTCAAATAAAGTGCTTGCACAGGGATCAAGATGATGTAATGATCTGGAACCTCAGAAAAGCTCTTGAGAAAGCGGGTTGCATTTTACAGGCCAAATGTTGGGTCTTTCTGTCCAAGAACTTTGGAGAGTATAGAAGACCTGTTCCCTGATTGGCTTTATCGGCTCCCTTGTCCTGGGACAAGCTCCGACTGTTCTGACCAGAACGCGGCTCCGGGGAATCTCGATATTGCCGGTAATCTCCTCATGCCCTGTAGTTGAAAGAGATTTGATATAATTTCGCTCAGCTCCTTCATCAGAAGTCTCAGCACAGAAAAAGCTAGCATTGAATCCGGGGGCCATTGAGACGTAAACATCGTAGCTGTGTCGCATGGTAAAAAGGCAGTTTTGACCTGTTGTGGGAAGATTGGACGACATCCCGGGAGCATTGGAGTGATATTCCCATCCGGTGATAAATGATTCGCAGTACTTGATCGAGTGACTTTCTTTCTCGTCGCTGTGACTCATGCTTCGGCGTCCGCTAGTGGTGCACAACGCGGCCAATACAGAGACTGCGGTAAAAAAAAAACAGCATAACAATAATCAAGTTAACTTTTGTGGTGAATAAAAGCACCGATAGATTTTTATTGCAGCTATAAACGCAGAGCTCAAATCAGAACAAACTCTTGAAACCCAGCCTCATCCCTCTGAAAGCCACGTGCCATTTGTTCAACATCATCGCACTGCGGATACATCCCTAGCGACATCAAAAGCCTATCCTGGCGCATTAGACTCGGTATCCTGCCAAAGTTGCCCGTGCCAAGTCTCCTGTAGACCTTCTGACAGGGCTTCACCAAGCTACCATCACTCCCGAACCCTTCCAGCGGCAGCGCCTGGGTGAGGACAAGAGCATTGCCTTCTATCATTCCGTCGTGGAGACTAAGCACAAGTGGTATCCAAAGCACCTTTCTTGGTCCGTTGCGCGATTTGAGAATCTCGTACCCTTCCGTAGTTGCTGTAGCGAACCACAACTTCTGATCAGTCTGGGCATCGATGAGACTCATGCTCCTTGAGCGGTAGTCGGCCGCCGATCCTCCTTAGGCGTCCCCAGATTCTGAGCCACCCGGCTTTGACAGAACCAAAGGCAAATTTGGTGGCAAGACAAACATTTGCAGCTCGCACGACTATCAGGCCTCTAAGCCTGTCTCCATACCAAAGCATGTCCGCTGCCTTCACAGGCGCTTCGATGCTTGCCCAAGTCCAACTTGGAGCTACATACCCTTTGTGCCTTACGCGCATGCCCCGGGGGGTCGTTCTTCCTTCCACTGTCATCCACATTAACTGGTACGGGATATGGGTGTCCCACAAGTTCACAAGGTACCGTTTCTGTAGGACCTTCGAGTTGGCCAGCTCACGTGCAATGGAAGATATGGCCATCAGCCTGTCTGTAGATTTGGTCAGCCTACAACTTGTATATGCTCCAACAGTTGAGCTCCAGGCGCTGTCAAAAGTCCTCAAGAGCCTAAGCGACACCTCGTTTATCTGGGCTGGTGATGGAGATCCTTGAGAAATTGCATTTTGTGCTAATGACATTTTACGAGGTTTGCATCTCATTTTTTGATCCAAGAGTTGTATCGCGACGTGACTTGTGGATATCCGGCTCACCGCCCGATATCCAACACAGAACAAATGAGATACGCGCCACAGCTATACTCTGAGACAGAGGTAAACAAAATAACACACTATTTAGTATTTACTATTCGGAGACACAAAACGTACTTATAGCTCTTTTTCTGGAGATTCGCTACCCTATAGCTCTAAAGATTACTAGGCCTGACCTGCTTATAAAACAAGGTATTGATATAGTAGATGTCAAGTAGAAAGTTACCTATAAAGCATATAACTATTATAATTTTCTACTTTACTTATCATTTAAAGAACAACATCCAAGCTTCAGGCTCATTAAAATGTAAAGCTAATCTCTTTTTTCAGTTAACTAATTTACTTTGTACTAACGTAGTTCAGGACTCCAAGTGTCAAAAGCCTATCAGTTCCTACATACAGTACATTCCTCAAGAGTCCTAGGTCTTAATCTAAAGAACATAAAGCTAAACAGAGATCTAAGGGCATATTGTGCTTCCTTAATCATCAAGAGATCATCTCACTGCTCTATTGCAGCAAATAAGCTTAGCCTTAAATGGGCAGAGTCTGCCGATAAGCCGACAAGAATAGGGATCTCGAGAGGCTCTTCAGTTAGTGTATATATAACAATTCAAGATTAGCAATCCTTATAATGATGCCTTCCATTTGTAAGTAGTTGTTAGCATAAGTATATAAAGATCAATCAATTAAAATAGGACATGAGCTTTACCAAACAAACAGAGGCGCATCTATTTGTGAGAAAATAAGATGTAAGAATGAAAAGTAGGTAGGGCATGTAAAGCAGTATATGGCCTATCAGTTGGAAAAATCCCTATCATGCATACAAAATGAAACGAACTTTAGTCTGATGTTATAGCAATCCCTTGTGTCAGGTAGATGAGCTTACGTTGTCTCCTCTCCATTCTCTTGAGAAAAGAGCAGTCATATGATGATTCATCGAAATACAACTATTGGCTGCATAGGCCTGCCGGTAGGGATGAAAAGGGAAACAGCTGCATATTTTCAGCCCCCATGGATAAAAAACAACAGGCCGCGGCTACCCAGACTACTGTAGTTATCCCTGAATGATGCTTTATGACCCTCGGAAGCCATCAATTCCGTTTTTGACCAAGCGCCGAGCAAGGCGGGGTAGTTAGACATAGGACTAAGGGAGGCAACAAGCTCAATTAAGAGGCGTCAGTCATGACCTGACCGGACGCCAAGAGTCAAGAGTGGAGAGCTGAAAGGTTAAGATAAGCCCCTGCCCTGAGCCCGCGAACAGCTGGTGGCTTCCATTTTTTCCTGACTAATCACCTTCAGCCCTGTCATTGAAATCCTCTTTCTTCTTGGCCCCTGTCGACACCCGCAGATGACTCTGTCCGAGTTACTTCCCCCATCCGACAGGCGTCTCCACTTTTACTCAAAATGGGAGAGACAATAAGGATGTAGCGCTATGAGAAGCGCTGCTGCACACCCTGGCCAGCCATGACCTGGTTTGGCATCGGTGCAGGTGTACCATAGGGGTCTACCTGCGGATTGAAGGGCCCAGCGACCTGCGATATGGAGGCACCGTGGAGTCCTTGTTGCTGAGTAATTGGACAGTCCTTATGGGCAAAAAGAAGTGTCTTTAAGCTGACTGCCTCTTCTCTGAGCTGGGTGACTTGTACCGCTAAGGCATCGTTCTCCGTATTAAATATCTCAACCTTGGTCTGCAGGTTGGTAAGCCATTGTTTCTTCCTCTGACGACACTTGAGGGCAGCGATGCTAGTATAAAGAATCAGTAAACATATTTTAGTATAGAATAGTCAAGAACATACCGATTGCGCTCGAGGAAGTTCTTTCGCTTCTCCTCGTCCACCATTTTTGATTTGTGCCCGCCGTCCTCCAGTTTCGACTTAGACTCATCGGAGAGATCCATGTCACTATTGATAGCAGCGACATTAGTCTTGGATTTCTTATGAACGGGAGCTCTGGTTGGGGCTTCATCCGTCCTTCGTTGGCCGTCAGCAGCAGAGAGGTTTCTCTTGCCCTTGCCTCGCATATTGAGCTCGGGGTGTTCACTCTCATCCAAAGCAATATTACCGTCACTCATACCGCAAGCAGGGCCAATTGAGCCCCCATGAACACGCAACACATGTGGTGGAGTGTTTGTATTCAGTGGAGCCACGGAACTAAGGTGAACGTTGTGGCCAGGGGCACCTGAAGTGATGGTGAATTGGTTCATGCTCCGGGCACCGTCCCTACCTTGGTCTAACAGGAATAGTCTATTCGCTGTGTCGTTATCTTGGGGGTCAAAAGGGCCCAATGCAGGCTTCGCCTCAGGTTTGGTAGTTACTGCACCGTTAGGTATTTCTTAGGGTTGAGGGTAATAGATGTTTGCTGTTGCGGAGGCGGAGGCCGTGGTTGCTGTCCTTGTGATCGTGGAGGAGTACTGAGGGAAACACCTCAGAAATGGGGCTCGAGAAAAAAAGAGGGCGACCCGGGTCTGGGTTGTAAAGAGAATTTGTGTGCGAATTGATATCAATTAACACTGTACGGTTACACACGGCGCTAGCATTCTGCCTTTTGCTCCGCGCCCCAAGTCATCCCTATCCCCTGGCATCGATTGTTTGCGTCGGCTGGCAGCCGACGATTAAGTTTAGGTGTGTAATTTTATGGCGCTAGCAAGACATGGGTCAGCCGACGATTAGCATTACAATCGCCACGGTAAGCGCTAGTAAGATATAGGTGTGACGGTTGGGTTTCCCAAGGGATAAACTAGTCCGTACTAGGTTTATGTTGGCAGGCACGTAGGGCGTGATGCTGAGCGGTGCGAAGTGTCACGTCTCCTAATAGTGAATAAGGCGGGTTAGGCTGTATTCATGTAAAGATGTTATATTGATAGCTGGTGAGCTAAGTTCCATCTAGTGCTAATGAATGTGTCTTATATATACTGATCTGGGAGGTATAAGTGAATAGTGTATACAGCTTGTACTCTTTGGACCGAATGTTGTTGTTCGGTCCAAGATCAATACCGAAGTGGTCGATCCTGTTTTGATTGGTTGGTGGGTTGGGACAGAAAGGTTGAGTTTCGGTCCTCGGTTGATTGGTGCTGACGGTGTTCTGTTCCTAACCACTAACCGAGGACAGTCTTTTGACACAGCAATGATGAGTAGAATTCATCTTGCACTGGAATATCTACTGCTAGGAATAGACTCGCGTCGAGCTGTCTGGAAGTATTTCTTGCAGAAGGCCACAACCGAGGGTGGCGCCCCGAACTTTGCTGCACTGGTTCATAGTGTGGCGCATAAGAAGCTCAATGGCCGGGAAGTATGATCTTGTCTTATGCTTAAGATGGCAGCTAATCATGTTGGTTAGCGCATTTGCGGCGTTATCGGTCCCGTATGAATTTTGAAGTAGGCATGCGATAACGTTATTGTGATTCTTAATGCTTCCAAGAGTATAGGCATTGTTGTCATATGAACGTCTCGGTAACTGCTGGTCTTGAAAATCGTCTCGCAGCTCGCCTCGCGGCTCATCTCGAGATTGATGAAGCTCGTGAATGTGCTCAGAATGCCGGACTTCAGCACGATATTCGAGAAGCCTGTATCCACTTTGTTTTTGTTTTGCAAATAGAGAAAATTGACAGCAGGAAAGAAACGTGTTCTCTGGCATCCACTGTGAGGAGACCCAGACCAGATGTTGCCGTGTGTCGGTCGCCTATTCCTAGCTGGACATGAGTAGGTCGAGTTTTGAAGGTCGCTAAGGACTTGGTGACGTCAAAGTCGCTCGGTTGATAGGGCCTGGGATGTAGGCGGTCTGGATAATATGGGATGCTCGAGTAAGAATGGTGGGAGCCATAGAGTGAACAGTGTGAGTCGATGGGAGGGAAGCTCTCTGAAGGCGGCATCGTTCTCGAAGCTTGGCAAAGGATCTACGGCTTCGACATGGATAGTTGTGGGAGTTTGTGGCCTCTTAGGCTTAATATAGAACCTGCAGACTAACTATGTAGCGACGGAAGTGATTATCATGCTACCGATGACAACACCAATGATGCCTCCAATAGTTAGGCCGCCGTCTTCTTTGTGAGATTCGACCTCCATGACCCCGTAGGACTAGGCTAGTGTGCAATGTCTGGAATCAAATATTGTCATTCTATTGGCCTGGAAAAAGATGGATCAGCCGCGTTATGTTTCCTTCCCGAGGTTTGTATTTGTAATTCTTTAGTTCTCCTGGAAGACCTAGCCTTTGGGTGGTCATAAGGTAGATATAACTAGCGGTATAAATTCTCGAAGCTTTTTTGAATTCTCTTTTACTAACCACGTGACATACTACTCCTACGCATAACGAGACAATACGTTCTAATCCTTCATAATTGGAGATCAGCGAACTTTAATAACAATCTCTCCCTCTCCTTGCGGAGGCTCAAACCCATCCAAATACATATCAAAAGTTGCATCATCGATATCGAACGCCGAGTCACCATTTCTAATCGGGTCATGTGGGTCTGACGCGTCCCTTTCAGCTCGTCGCTTCTGGATTCGTGTCCAGAGAAGTTCTCGATCAGCATCAAGGTAGACCAACACCCAACGACCGCCATTACGTTCTATGATCTCCTTGTACTCGTCCCGATACTCCTTGTTGTAGAAAGACAGGTCGAGCACTGCGTCATGTGATTTTTCCTGTAATATTCGTTCAAGTTGTGCGATGAGCTTTTCACTTGCTTCTTCTTGGTAAACGAAGTACTTGTCTGCGGGGTAGTCTATTTTATAGAGGCCGTGGGACTCATATATGAGTTGATCATTCGAAAGTCTTGTGGAACTTGGTAGTCGGGCAACGATAGCTTCAGCGAGGCTAGACTTCCCTGCACCTGTACAGTCCAGTGAGCCAAGATATCCTTCAACAGTACTACCAAGTATAGTTCGAGATCAGCTTACCAGCAATTCCACAAGTCATAACCACTACAGGACGTTCATCCTGCCTTGGTTGGCCAAGATGAGCCAAGATCTAAAAGGATGTGAGCTCTACGAAGGCAATAATACCTTCAGCCGCGTAACTAACCGGTTCCAACGAGGTTTGAGAGCCGATTGATGCTCCCATTGTGGTTTATGTTAGATCCCATAAAGTCCTTCCAGGCATACGGTAGGTCTTCGAGTTTTTTTGAAGCTTTTAGACAGGAATGACAGCTTGTGTGTGTTATTCGGAGGACAGCGCAAGCCTAGTGAGCCACAGCATCAAGGTTCACATGACCCTTGCAAAGTGGGGCAGACAAACAGACTCTACTACAGTCGATGAGAGCATTGGTAACTAGGTCTCTAGCTATGTGCCTCCTTTTTCTTTTTCTTTCCTATCTTTTATATATCTTATATCTCTTTTATCTCTTTACTTAACCTATACTGTGTTTTGGAGCACAGCAACCGGGCAGACTAGCTCTAGGTAGTCAATACAAACCTCTAGTGAGAACCCTTTTTCAGGTGAAATGGGGATGCGGGGTAAATACAGGAATATCAGCCAATGATAATACGAAACGTCCACTTTCAGCGAAAGTGAATGAATCAATAAGGAGGTAGTAAGACTAAGCAGTGCAAATATAAGCTAATATCACCACTGTTATAACCGTTCAACCTAACAATAATGAGCTAGCCCCTACATACAGTCAGGTTTTTTAGCTAATACCTAGAAACTATATATTGTTCCTTTTGACCCACTCACGGATCATTATTTGGACCGCATGTATCGTGCCAATCAGGCCGTAAATGCCAAATTGTTTGCCAAGCGTGCTTGTACTTTAGGCCAGTAATCGGCCTGATCACTTCCCCGAGCAAACAAAATTCAACGATAACTCTTGAACCCCGCATTCACTTCTCATCTTTCTCTACTCTTTACTTGCTTCATTATCTGGCTATGCCGCAGCTTCGTTACAACGTTGCGACAAGCCTTGATGGCTATATAGCCTCACCAGACGGCTCAACAAAATGGATTCTTGAAGATTCCAGCATTGACTTCGACGCCCTATATGCCGAGTTCGACTTCCTTGTCATGGGGCGCAAAACATACGAGATTATGCAATCTTTTGGGGGACCGGAGAATCCGCTTGCAAAACGACCCAAAGAGAGCGTTGTCGTGGCAAGTCGGACAATGAAGCAACGAGAGTTTCCTGGCATTACAATCATACGAGAAAATGTTATTGATTACATCCGGTGTCTTAAGTCAGACGGCGGAAAAGACATCTGGCTCATGGGCGGTGGAAAGCTTGCTGCGCAGTGTCTCGAAGCAAATTTGGTTGATACCATTGAAGCAGCTGTTATGCCTGTCGTGCTAGGCGACGGGATCAAGATGATTGAGGATCTCGGCAACAAGATACGGCTTTGTCTGTTAGAAAGCAAAAGGCTAGAGAGCGGGATTATCATGACTCGGTATGCAGTTACCGATAGAGAAGGCCAGTGATACGGGGCCCAAAGACGCGTAAGATACAACTATTCGAATGAGTTCGTAGTACAATTAAGCTGCTTTAAAAAGCCTCCACTTTTGTAATAGTACGAGCGCAATCCGTACAATCACTTCACTCATCACCGAGCATTACGTGGCGTCAGCGTCTAAGAAAATCGACTTCTGCATATATCTCGATGCCAAACAGGATGAATCTGACCAAGTTTCAGAAACCACTGGTACCCTAATAAATATTCTCCCGCTCGGCATGTTCAATCGCGCAAAGCTAGCCCCCCTCTTATCGCTATTAGTATCGAAACCAAGAAGACAGGCGAAGGCTGGGAGAACGCTAAGCTTCAGATGGCAGTATAGATAGCGGCCTATTGGCAGTTCCTCCATAAATCACTCTTCTTACGACAACGAGCACAAGAGTTCAAGATTACCAACGAGAAGATATGGAGCCTACCAGAGGTCATACCCGGCATCATCATACAAGGACACGATTGGCATCTCATCATCCCGACGGCAGAGGGACAGAAGACGGTTTTCTGGCAGAAGAGGAATTCTGGAGATACGTCAAGCTGAAAAGGAATTTACAAGATCAAATAAAAATTACAGCTGTTACGACAATGGACGCAAGAGGTATATTGGAAATGGATGAGAGAGTTGTTGTTGGAGTGGCCATGGTTTGAAGGAGAATTGGTGGTTGTTTGAGGACTTGTGGGTTTCGAACCAAGCGTGATGAGATTTGATATGATATCGTAATTGTCAATCACACTACCAGTAGTAGAATTGACTTTTCTGCCTCACTCCAGAGGGTAGAGTTGATATCCAACATTACGGATGATGCAACAAAGGAGGCAGAGCTGCGTATGGCGATGGGGGCAAGTGGGGAACCTGCATGAAGTTTACGAGGTGACGTCTGAGAAAGTGCCCAAGATAATTTAGGAAGGGCTCGACACGCTAGAGCACAGTCATACTAAGGCAGATTTGATGGATGCTCCACAATTAAACAGGGGCTACAGCTGGCTGTTTAATCGACTGCCTGGTCCATTGTGCATGGAATGTGGACGCAGAGGTTGTACTTGTTGAGAGACACTGCAAGGCGAACAAGATTATTGGGCTCTGTATACCGTCTCATGCGTCTTATCTGCTTCAGCCACTTGACGTTGGGCGCTTTGCGCCGCTGAAAAATGCCTGTGGTCGAGAAATAGAGCATCTGATCAGATGCTTTGTACCCCATATTTTCAAGACCGAATTCTATCTTGCCTTTTACGCCACTTTTGAAGCTAACAGGGCGGCTTCTCCAAACAATCATGGAACGTCTCTAAAATCCGTGGTATGGTACTCATATCAGGGTCTCTGAAAACCTGATCAAAACCTTGTCCTTGCTGTAGTGATGAGAAAACCGTGCGTGCAGCTTCGGCTTGCATGAGCGAGCGCTCGGATAACAGGCCTGACCAGTCTCTAACCAGTGTGAGTGATCAAGATGTCGTTTCGGCTCTGTCATTCTCCTGGCACCATTCCTTTATGCAAATGCCAAGTCAGGCTGTACTGGTGATGGTAATTGAACAGAACGCCAGGATGAGACATCTGACTCCAAGACCCAGCCATGTGTTTCAAGATTGATTTTGAGTCCAATATATCATGGGTGCCTGCGAATCTCAACTATGGTCTCTTGTACATGCGTTTTGATATTTTTTAACCTCAGACTTCATGCCACTCTTCGAGTCCGAGTATATATGGACGACTTGTGAGAATTGACGTACTATTTCCTTTTGCCGCCGATGCTCTCGAGCTTCACGTCACGGTTCTCCGCACGTTCATCACAACTACCGATCAGTTTAACACGTATTAAGGTAGTTGAAACCGTCCTTTAGCTGCTCTTGCCACTGTTTCGGTCGTCGGTTGGACCTCTTATAAGATACATACCTATTGATTCCTCCCTGTCTCGCAGGCAATAGGGTTATCGCTGTGCTGAGACCCATGGAAGACCATTCGCCATTCGGTCCAGGATGCATTTTCCAACCTTTCCCAGGGGAACATTTGTGGTCGGCGGATCATTTAGCTCCTATTAGTACACCAGGAGATCAGAGCAGCACGGTAGATGTCATCTACACGGAGACTGCTCCTCTACTCCATGGCTTCGTCGATAGCTATGATGCCGACTCAACAGACGGTTGGAATTATATCAGCCCTATGATTGAATCTACCTCAGGGTGGGATTGCCTTGGTTCTACCACGGAGTTTGCGGGTCCATTAGCATCCTCTAGGCATGTTATTGCCAAAGATTCGCCTCCTCCCCAGGTTTATTCGTACCTTCCTTCAACAGCGAAGGATGCGATTCCGAAGCAAAATTATGATTCTGACGATCATTCGACCCGCAACGGCTCTAGGCGAAGCTATCTGGCGTACGAGAACCTTGATTCAGAGCTAAAGAACAAAAGACTGTCTACTATTTATCGTACGAGAAATACTAGAAGTAAGGGCGTTCATACAGCCCAGCAGGGCAACGATCGCGTCAAGGAACCCCCAGAACGAAATCGAACCGCAGCCTACAAACCCCGCACCAAGCAGAGGGACGACATATTAACACTCAACTCTCGCACGCAGGAGCTAGAGCGTGTCCATCACGAGCTTTCCACTTGTGTAGCCGATTTATCCCTCCAGGTATATGAGCTCAAGATGCAGATTCTACAACAGTCAGGGTGCAACTGCGCTCTAATGCGGGGCTACCTCGACCAGGAGTCCCGGCGATACGTGCAGCAACCGGTGATGGAGGAGCCGCAGCCAGCGGTATTGTTTTTGCAGACAGAGGCCCACATGCAATGCGAGCAGACGTAATGCAGGATTAGAAAGGGTCTGTGGAAGATGCCGCGGAGAAAATCCCCAGTCATTCGATGTATATGGAGAAAAGGAACAACAGAGAAATGTCAGACCAACAAGTGGCGGCAAGCTAGGGGGCTACATAATGCTAATTTCCTTTTCTTTCCTCAATTACATGCCGCTAGGGCAGTAGCACATGGTGAAGTACCTAGCCTTATGGGGGGCTAGGTTGCTAGACTTGGCTGTCCAAGCTTATCACCTCGGATGGTCGGCCCGCATGATGTATCGACATGTGGTAGGTGTCGGATACAGGTCACGCAGAAGTATGGTAGACCACCCTCCGCATCCCCGCGGTAACTATGAGAGAAACTTTCAGAGTACAGACAAGAGATAGCGGCGAGGAGGTTCTTGAAATATATGTAAACTGAGAGAACAAAAGCATCTGACGAAAGGATAAATACATAAGCATTCAATCCATGTGAAGGTGTCTTTTCTTTGTCACATCTTCCTCACTTTCGAAATCGAAGTCCGGACGACAACCAAACCATGGTATTGGAAGGAGGCCGTGCACGCAAGTTTTATCACAACGTTTGCATATGACACGTCGCTTTTGGCAGTGTCACAAAGCTTCTTTTTGCAAGCTGATCCTTGTTTTCGTTGACTGACGAAGGAACAGGGGAAGATGCATGCTGCACTCGCCCTTTGCAGCGGCCTTCTTATTCCTATCGCTAAGCGTTTCAATTCGCCATGTTGATTTTGGACTCGCAAAGAATGACCGTGTGCCGCATGTGGTCTTTTCAAATCCTGCATAGCCTCTACATTCACATGCATCATCCCATCCGTCATGGATAATAAAACTCATCCACAACATTGGCGGGGGCGTTGCCATCCGTAGCCACGAGTCGGGAAGTGAAGACGACCCTGGATTAGGACGAGGCTACAGAACTCTGCAGATCTTTCCCGCACCGGCGCACATAGCCAAATTGATAAGACGGAGAGTATCGGAACTTACCTCTGTCAACGTTGCCGAAAGTAGCGGAAAGCATAGTTAAGGTGGGCTGGTGTCAGGACCGGGCTTGGTGGTGGCGATGTGATGGGGGTCCGTGCCCGAAGCCCCAACTGAAAACATGATCCCGCCCTACTGGGAAAGAGAGCGATTTAACGGAGTCCGCGCCACGTCTTCAAGTAAC
This sequence comes from Fusarium brachygibbosum, assembly GCA_018886245.1. NCBI lineage: Eukaryota > Fungi > Ascomycota > Sordariomycetes > Hypocreales > Nectriaceae > Fusarium > Fusarium brachygibbosum. Next base: position 475,688 of record JAEKIX010000026.1, read on the forward strand.
CATTACTGTCAATCTTTACCTATCTGCTCGCAGCTCCACATCATCTGGTGTCATTGTTAGTCAAGGCCAGTAGGCTTTTCACTGTAGCCGTCAGTGCGAGCCTTTCTGCCGCTAAAAAGGGTAATATCATGGGTGAGACAAGAGCTAGCGATAAGACTCCGTCTGAGCGTCGGGTATAGTGGGGGCTATTACCGGCAAGCATGCTAACATGCCCAAACTCCTGAGACTAGTGTGTCAAATCGGACGACCGGGTCACTCCGGTACAGCCATATTTTGAAAACAGTGTATACCAATGCCCATTGAAAGAGCCGAGTGTGATGAGATCCCCCGGAATGTGGCTCTTATCACTGTGCCTGAACTCAGCATTGCTCGAGCTAGGAAACTTGTGGCGAAGTGTCTCCTCTGACCACCTTCCATGCCAATATGCCTTGGTTCGAATTGTGAAACTTGTACAAGCCACGAGCACGCCTTAATTCATCCAGCATGTACGATGGGACTACTTAGCCATGTTCTTCCCAATGGGCTGCTCTACAGCTTGACCGGGCCCCAATGACGTTTTGTGATCAGTGGCGGACCCTGTAACAGACGTGAACATTCACCCGTGGCAGAATCAATTTCAATTCTCTCTTTGTCCTTTATAGTTAGAGAGGGCGGTTGAGGAGAAGTGATCCTAGCGGGTGAGCAATCATTTCCAGCCAAGTCTCCTTCCAACCAAGAGACTTAATTCCAGTAGCACTAATGAATTGTCTCGAGCTATGCAAGTGAGGAGAATCTGGCAACTACCGTTTTGTTTTCAAATTAACGTAAGGTACATTGAAGATCTGAGTTGAGAACCTAACGATACCAACAATATCATCCGGCCATTTTCTTTTGCCTCTTCCAAGTTGTCACTCCCAACCCTTTCCACATCAATAACCCCTTAACCTCCAATATAAGGCCTTTGACTTTCTTCATCACCATTCTCACCCGCAATCATCATTACTATCTGTTCGCCGTCTATCATTATCGTCTCCTTTAAACCCTTTTGCTTGACTGTTCTGCTTCCCTATCATCGTAACGCTGATGGACCATTACTTTGCCAAATATGTATCCTCCGCAAAAGATCATCACCGATACCAACAAGTCTCCACTGATCCAGGTCTTGACATTGATGTTTCTTGTCATCTCTCTCCTCTCATGCTCTGTCCGCATAGGAACGAAGATCCGCATGATCAAGACATTGAGGGCCGATGATATCTTTGCCATCATCGCAACTGTAAGTAGAGGCTTGGTAGCGCGATTTACGAAGCGAAATCTCTAATCATTGTGTGGTTATGCACGAACCTGCAGGTCCTTGCAATCGGCCAGTCTATCGTTACGTTCATAGAGTGTGATAATGGACTGGGGAAGCCAGCTGATAGGTTGGACTCCAGTAAAATTGACACATTTTTCAAGGTACACATATTGACCACGGCCCGCAGAACTTTGGATAGAAGAATTGACTGAGTCTGCGACTACAGAGCCAATATGCGGCCAACACCATGTTCATCGCCTCCAGCTTCTGCTGTAAGCTATCAGGCACAGTTGGTCTCCGGACTATGAGCCGGGAAAGCCAGAAATGGATTATTTTTGGCTGTGACGCTGTCGTTGGCGGGTGGGGCGTCACTGCGCTTCTTCTTAATCTTTTCCAGTGTGAATTACCTACGCCATGGATATACGCCAATGATAAGAAATGTATCGACCGAACCGCCTTCTGGACTTATTATTCTGTCACAAATATCATCACCGATATTTCCATTGTTCTTATTATATGCGGAAGTATTCTGAAGATTCAAACATCATGGTCCAAGAAGATTTTGGTCATGAGTGTTTTTGGCAGTCGTATCTTGTATGTTTTATATCCGCAATTGCGATAGACCTCTCTGGCCCGCGTTAAGCAGAAAACACTAACAATAGCGGAAAAGGGTTACACCCGCAATTGCGGTTCAAATCTATCATTCCAACAAGGCTTTCGCCTCCACCGACTTCACTTTCGCGATCTGGAAAGCCGCTATCTCTTTACAGCTGGTCCAGTGCCTCTCTATTGTTACTATTTGCATTCCCAGCTTCAAGCCCTTCCTCGACAACCTGGAATCCGGCCAGATTCGTATTGATGACCTTCGGCGACAGGGCAAGTCTAGCAGCAACAGCTACCCGATTAAGAGGCTGCGATATAGTGGATATAAGTCAGGACAGAACAGCCCTCTAGACAGTGGGTCACGACCGACAAGGTCGGTTGAGGAAGCGGTCATGACTGAACCGCAACTTAACACGGTGTACGAGATGACTGAATTCTCCAAATCAATCGCATGCAGGAGTACAAGGCCGACGAAGGAGCAGGAGGGCCGTACCTGGGATGGGCAAAGCCGCATGAGCCACTCAAGTGAAATCATCCTCATCCAGCAGACATGTCAACTAGAAGTGCAGAACATGAAAAAAATTGCTCTTCAGCAAGATTGAAGAAAGTTTCTCTTTTCTCGTCGAAGGACGCGTGGCGCTTTGGCTCTTACACCGGGAACAGTCAGAGGCCAGCCTTGTGAGAGGAGCTGATAAAGGGGCCGGGCAGCTTGGATTCACTGTCTTGCCAAGTGATAAATAGTTTGGGAAGCTAAAGCGAGACGAGAAATTGAGGTAGTGCGCCGATCTCCAGGGGTTCAAAGTGAGGAATCTACTATGAATGGGAAACATTGCAGGGGCATTCAATCCATAGAGACAGTGTTTGTACCCACTTGCCCCTTGTTAATCACAGTAATACTTGGGGATGGCAGCAGTTTGAGACGATGGTTGTATACATAGTAGCACGGACATGGTATGGGAAGATGAAAATGGACAAGGAGACGAGTTGCCGATGTGGCTGGAGAGAAATGGGCAAATGAGAAGGTTGTTCGGGGAGACGCTTTGACCTGGAATGAACATGAATGTATCGGCAAGTTTGAACTGGGACTTTCGCCGCACTGACCTTCTGCACACTTCATGCCAACATGTCACCTCCGATAGACTATAGACTGATGCCATATCAGTGGCGCTGGACAGGCAGGTGCACGAGCCAAAGGGTGGTTGACGGTCTCCGCTTTCGTGCACGGGCACATCGGGGCAGACTTCCGGTTAACCAGGAAGAATAAACTCAAACTCAAGTATCGAACAGCATCACCAACCCTTCGCCTTGGGGAGGGATAGGCTATGGATATAAATAAAGCTACTTCTACCGTCACCCTTACATCATCTAGAGCTCTTAAGTTCTACCCATCTTTTCTCCTTCTACCTATTTAACTCCTCAATCCTGTTACTTCCTCGTGGTTCTTTTTTGATCTATTCATTCCGTAAATACGCATTCCGCTTTCATTTCCCACATCGCTAAGATGGGTATCGACCACTTCAACTACGAGACAAACAATGTAGCGGCTGTTAAGACCCATGAGGCACGTGAGGCCCGCGTCACTGTGAAAGCCGAGCCAAACTCTGCTCGGCCTGCGAATGGCTACACTGACCGTGATCAATTGGCACGATTGGGCAAGCAGCAGGTGCTCAAGGTACGTTACCCTATCAGCAACTTGTTAATTTCACTATATCGCTCTAGGTTTGTTACTAACTACATTTCTTGGGCAGCGCAACTTCGGTTTTATGTCGATTCTCGGTTTCAGTTGTACTATTCTGATTACCTGGGAAGCTGTCATAGTTCTTTTCGCTCAGGGCCTCAATAATGGTGGTACCGCCGGCGTTATCTACAGTTTCCTCATTGTATGGGTCGGAAACTTTAGCGTCTTCTCTACAATGTGCGAGCTAGCCTCTATGGCTCCTACGTCTGGTGGACAATACCATTGGGTTGCCATGATGGCACCACGATCCTGCGCTAAGTTCTTAAGCTATCTCACAGGGATATTGACGGTTGGCGGTTGGCAAGGCTCCGTTGCTTCTAGTGCACTTCTCACTGGAAATATGATTTTAGGTCTAACTTCTCTAAACGATAAGAGCTTTGAACCTAACCTTTGGCAAGGCACTCTGCTCTTTTGGGCTATATTGGCTTTTGCGGTCTTTATTAATACCCTTGTCAGTTCGGCTCTACCTAAGTTTGAGGGTCTAATTCTAGTCTTACACATCTTGGGCTTCTTTGCAATCCTTATTCCTCTTGTTATTCTGGGCCCTCACGGGGATAGTCAAGAGATCTTCACGAGCTTTGTGAACAATGGCCGATGGCCATCGCAGGGATTATCCTTTATGGTTGGTATGATGGGTAATACCTTTGCCTTTATTGGCACTGATGCCGCTTTTCACGTATGTTTACCTAATTTTAGAGTTTGTTTGAATGCAACTGGTGTAGATTGTTGCTTACTATATTGCAGATGTCTGAGGAAACTGTGAACCCGTCCGTCATGGTTCCCCTTTCCATCCTTCTGAGTCTCCTTATCAATGGTACTTCCGGTTTCGCCATGATTATTGCCATGGTATTCTGCATGGGTAATATTGATGAAGCTATTACCTCTGGTCCAGGCCTGCTAGGGTTCCCATATATGTTTATCTTTAAGCAGGCAACGAACTCTACAGCCGCTGCTACTGTTATGGCAACGATTATTATGATCCTTGGAGCTTGCGCAACTGTCGGTATGCTTGCTTCGACTTCACGGATATTCTGGTCCCTCGCCCGTGACCGCGGCCTCCCTTTCTGGCGTACCCTATCTAAGGTTAACGACCGCACTACAGTCCCTATATGGGCCGTCGCCGCAACTACTACCATTTCGGTACTACTGTCACTTATAAATGTTGGGTCTCCCGTTGCATTTATGAATGTTACTTCCCTCTCAATCTCCTGTCTCTATGCCTCCTACCTTATTGCCGCTATTCTGCTCCTCTACCGCCGCACCACCAAAGGATTCATATTGCCAGCCTCTTCGAATCTTCCAGCCTTGGCTAATACCACGGGCGCCGAACTCGTTTGGGGTCCGTTCCATCTTCCGGGTTCTTTTGGCATTGTGAATAATATATTCACCATCTGCTATTTGACGGTTGTTGGCTTCTTTAGCTTCTGGCCTTCAGTGCTAAGCCCAACGCCCGCCTTAATGAACTATAGCGTTCTGGTGTCTGGCTCTGTCGCTCTTTTGAGTGTTATCTACTATCTCATACGGGCTAGGAAAGAATATTACGGCCCTGTTATAGAAACATAAACCTAGAGATTGCAGAGTCGTGGATTATGGGAAGAAGAAAGTTAAAGTTGTGTTGTGGCAGGCGGCGCTTCTTAAGGGTTAAGCCGGGAAGTCATTAGTTTATGGTAGTTGAGGATCAGGGTTTTACTGGGCAAAAAGGTTGCGAGATCATGCCGGATAATAGACAGATAACGAGTGAAGCCTATTGCCGTAATTATGTATTAATGATAGCTGAATACCTGGCCTGTCCAGTAATTGTACAAAATGTGATCTATATACTGGGATGTGTTGAGTGGGTATTGCAGTGCTTAGAATGGTAGTGATCCCGAAGCCGTCTGACCCAAAACGGATCGTTATATAAGGTTAATAGGTACTAGTTGATAGTTGAGACAACACATCACTCGTGTATGTCAGGTCGTGATAACTGGGGCCTTGACCGTCCTTATACGGCTGAGTTGGGCTTCACAATCATCCGAAAGGAAGCGACCTTCTACCTAGCACTTTTGTAAGCTATCGAACCTTGGATACGCCGAACCTACAAGACAAATGATCTTCACTATTTAATTAGGTTCTCCCTTTTACCCTTTCACTTAAGTTAATTGCTAAAGCATCCGTCTCTGACCAATCAGTGGGCCAATATATCATATTGAACGACGTGCCTGATAACGTCGCTACTATCAAGACGCAGTATTGTTGCAAGAACCAGTATCTACCACATCGCAGTGAGTACCTATCAACTCGAATTCCATATGGTTATCGCAGAATCTATCTTTTGCCCCATACCTAGCGAGTCTATTGTTTTTGCCAGCAGTATTTAGAAGCAGTTCGCCTTGAGGTCTCATAGACCAACCGATTGAGATACTGAACGAGGCTATGGAGCCCCATATGTGCTAACAGGCGGAAAGACAGGTTTGCGTCCGTAATCCACCGAACAAAAAGGCGCTGAAATGTTGCTTTGCCAAATCGAGCAACCAGCTCATCGTGAATGGCATCCCTTTTCCGCTTCCTGGAGGTAAACTCATAGAGGTTGCATTGGTTTAGAGGATTCTCCGATACGTAGCGTTTTGGTTGTCATGGATCTGGGTGGAAGACACTGTGTGCTTTGCTAAGGTGATTCTCAATGGTACGGATATTCGACGCGATATAGGCTTTTGGCTTGTGGACTTTCTATTGGGTGAAATGGCAGCAAAACAAACCAGATGGGCCTCGTTCGGTGCCGAAAGTCTTGGCTTGAACATCATAGCCATGAGTCCAAAAACATCCATCGCCTTGTCCCATTCGAGCTGAGAGGTTCCAACGCCCACGGACGGTTTCAGAAACTGTACTCAGTCTCTGACAGCAATTGATGTGTTAAGGGACGATGATACATCTAAATTTATTAAATCTGACGGACTGAATAAATCTAAGCAATTATTTGCATCAGTTATCGACCTAGGTCTCTCAAATTGCTCGGAAATATGATAGCCTCGTGCTCTTTCTTTCAACTGTGCATTCCGGCGTAATGAGCATCGCACAAAAAAGAAGCCGACTAACCAAAGCGCAAAATCACGGGCTAAACAGCAGGCCTTCAGTAGTGATAGCTTTAAATCATTCCAACACCAACAGTTGCTGCTGATTATAATGACGAGATGGATCAGGTTGGCCGAGACGGTCAGTTGAGTGCAAACACAACCTATATATACCGATTTCGTCGTGGCCCTCGGCGGGCACTCCTTCTGGGCTTCCTTTTCGATGTAGCACTTACGAGTAGCTCTACCTTACAGCGCAAAACGCTATACCCTAACTGGAAGCTCTACACAACTCTCAAAGACTGGAAGGAACGCATGTATAACGCGAGTTTTAAGACATATGCACAAGAAAGCCAGACAAAGAAAAGAGGTGGGCAGGTCAAGGAAGGAAGAAGACACTGAAAATCTAGAAACAAAGGTAAAACACATACAAAGAGACATCAGCGATGTCAATAGGGGCATCGAATCAGATTGACAGGCTTGCAAAGGCTTCAAACAGGGACGACATCGACCTTTCAAGGAGAGGAAGCCAAAAGAAAGCTATCTGCCGCCGGTAACAGGGAATTCATACAGCAAGCATTGTGGAGGACAAGGTAGGCAGACCCGGTATAGCTACAAAGTATGTAAGGTAGCGATACTAAACCAGTCAGACCTGCTGTGACTTCTGTCACTATCTTGATATGAATTCCAGCATGTCTAATCAGACTGGACAAGCTCAAACCCATCGAATTCAGAGACATCTTCATCGATACCTATTGCAGCAAACACCTGACAGCGTTGCAGACTATGCCCCCAATATATCCCGCGAGGTTCTGAAGCCGATATAAGACATTAGGAAATAGTCGAAAATGCGAGAGTTAAAAAGAAAGCAGTTTTTATAAATTTTGACTTTCCGTGTAGTTGAATGAAGATAACATGACAGTGTATAATCTAACGAAGTAGAAACTCTTTAAACATCTTAATTAAGGCTTTCTAGAAGAAGACATTTATCTTTATATACTGGTTGCATTCTGCACCGGAATGGCAAGATATCGGTTATGCGTATACATACATGTGGTTAAGCGGCTGGGATAGCCAAGCATCTTCAGCCCATTCGGGTTATAAATACGATATTACAAAGCATCGTCTTACTTCGGGACGTCGTGAGGCTGTAATCATAATCATATAAGGTAATCATCATAATACATAAAGCGGCGTCAGAGCCTCGAGATTAATCACAGGCTGGTAAGTCTGCTGCTTGGTAGTTGCATGAAAGAATTGCCGGCTTCGATCTCCGCCCCATAGGGGTTATAAACCGCAGTCCCGTACGCCTGCAACTGCCCGATAGTCCTAAGTTCGATCGGAAGGTCATAGTTTGAGCACTGTTCCTGTTGGGCTTGAGCGGAGTTCTGGGGGGAGTGACTAGCTGCAGGCGCGTGAATGGGCTGCGCCGGAGAGGCCAGTGGCTGTCGGAACTGGCTCATAAGGTATTGCATAAGTTGCTGACGTTGGATGATGGACGGTCGGCTGTCTGCGTGCGCGTACTCCGGCTGTTTCCCGAGCAGATTTGTGTAAAAGCATTCCTGAGCCATAGGACTAGAAACTGGAGTTGCGGAAAAGTTCCTGTGGCTACTTCGAATCCAGGCTTCAGTGACTAAGGTTGAATACGGCGATTCTATAGGAGGTCTTTCAACCCGTTGAGGAAACTGGTGATGTGGTTGCGCAGAGTTAGTCATCGTTTTATTCCCTGGATTGTTCCGCTTGGTAACACAGTATATTTGACGTGGCAAAGCCGTGGTTCGATGGGATGTTGAAGTACTGACATAATAGTTAGGTATGGGTTGGTCATGGAACTCTTGAGGCACATTTGAAGGAATTCCGTATTGATCGACGTATTTCTGTGGCATATGCTGGTCTTGGACCTGTTGGTGAAGGCCGGCATATGAAATTGCGGAATGTAACGGGCCGTGCGGAATCTCCTCGTCTTTAGAAACAATATCAAGAGGCGGCCAAGTTATTGCAGAGTGCCGGGGGGTCGAAGGAGGCTCGTCCTCTCTCGCATCTGAACAGCAATCGTGTAAGACGTCGTTGGGGCTCGCTACTTGCTGGTGCAATCTGCGGCGATGCTCAATCATTGTAAATTTTCGACGGAAGCTACAACATGTATTAGCACTTAGGGTAGACCAAGATCTTCCTCGTCCTACCTTTTAGAGCAACCATTATGCGCACACTTGTAGGGATATGATCCAGTATGGACACGTCGATGGCGGGAGAGACTTGAAGACTTTGAAAGTTGATTAGCGTTCAGTGGACTTGCCGATATTGATCAATACGTACATCAGAGAAACGTTTTCCGCAGCCAGTTTGTTGGCACTGGTGCGGCTTTTCTCTAGTATGTGTTCGAATATGAACAGTCAAGCCACCTCGCTGTATAAAGCTCTTTCCACACTCAAAAATCGGGCATGCGTAAGGTCGCTCATTCGTGTGGATTCGATAATGTCTTTGCAGATCACTTCTACGGTTGAAGCCCTATGCCAACAATTAGCTCGCTCTTAGAAGTCCGAAGGTGAAGACGAAGTTCCTTTGTGCATAACTGCCAATCGCATTGAAATGGACGATTGGTGGGCTGTTTCTCGGCGAGCTTCATGACTTCTTTCTATGTTGACTTCTGAGAGGCCTCGACTTGATACTGAAAGGCAATGCAGCGATGGTGTTGGTTACGGATTAATCGAGTAACGCCAACCATCATTTGGCAGTAGTATACTAATAATAAGCAAATTGATGCTGAGTATTGCAAAACTTCATATGGGAAGAGTAGGTGGGGGGCAATGAGTATATACCTGGCACAGACTGGTGAAACGAAGTCAATGATCGGATACGTTTTAAGATCAGGTGCGACAGTTAATCTGGCAGATCCTGTGCAGAGTCTTGAGCCAGAAGGCCGACTATTCAGTCAAGAGCTACAAGCTATGCGTAATGCCGCGCGTAGGAACGTAGAGTTGTTGGTGCAGTGTGTTCTCAGTACTAAGCTCGAAACCAGTAGCATATAAGTGAGTGGCAGATATAGTCAGGGCACGCGATGAGCAGGAACTGGCTGCTCGACTGAATAATATCTGTGAATATAGTTATTTTCGGAATTATAGTGAACTGGAAGAGATGCTGAGCCTTGTATTCAATTCAAGCTGGTGGCCCGTCAAGGTGCAGGCTCTGGATGGAAGATCAGGAGGGACTCTGCAATGCAAACCAGCCAGCCACAGGTCTCACAAGATAGTCCTTAGGATGCGGACGAGGTACATTCGACCTAATACAGTCTCAAGCATGAACCATGATTACGGCACCCTAGCGAACAGTGGATGCTATTGATTAACTGCAGATATCTATTCAAAGCCATGACGCGGAGTGTATATACTTTTCGCCTGTAACTCGATGAAGCACGACGACACAAGGCCACTCATGCCGTTTATGACTGTCACCCTTTTTCACCCGCATATGTATGAGACTAACCAGTCCGTAAACAGTCCGGCTTGCAGCGCGTCTTCTATTTTGTGGCGTTCAGCACTCCATGATGACACGTTTGTCACGTAAGGAGCTATCTCTTAAGCATGCGGCAGTTATTTGGTCAAGAACGACGATGGTTGTAATGGAGTGTGCTCCAACAAATACAAGATTCATTTTTACCCCGCTGTGCCCCTGAACTCACAGAAAGGCGTGGAAATATTACTATTATCCGATCGAATCCTACCAAGCCGGCAGACAACCTTGCGAGCAGACCGTAAACTGTTTAGCAAGGATCAACATGTACAACAAACACTCGATTGGGTTAACCTACCAATGGGGTATAACTCACTCTCACTTGCAAGGTACTAGATACCTGTAATACGTAATGCATGTATACAGGGCCCTTACGCCACAACTGAACCGGTAAGAATTATGACTGAGAAATACTGCATTTTGGTGTTCAAAACAGCATCCCATTTCGCAGGGCGTTAAAGCGAAAGAATGACTGCATAATGTGCCGTCGAACTACGGGGTGGCATAAATGAGATAACAACGCTAGCATTTGTGGATCAAGGAAAATTACCATGAATGAACGTATGACAGAGCTACAAAAGACTTATCACTTTCTATCCGTTTTAGTTAGAGGCCCGCTACAGCAGTGACCGGGGTGAAATACCTGACCTTATGGGTGGTCAAGTTTCTGGGACCACGCTAAGGCGTATAGCCCGTATAATGTATCAATATGTGGTAGGTGTTGGATAGCAGTTACGGAAAAATGTTTCAGATCGGCTTCCGCTTCTCCGTGGTGTGTGGTGTTTGAGGGATTTTCATGGTACAGGCAAGCGACAGCAGCGAGAAAGTTGGTAATATATACATAAACAGAGAGACTAGCATCGTCTGATGGAATAATAAACAGCTATATAATAACCTTTGACTTCTTGGTGTAATCTGATGCAGAATTGTATATGTGCAGTAGAATTAACTCTATGATAAGGCGGCTTCTCTTTGTCAATAGGTGTGCAATTGAAAAACAAATATTAGTCTCGGGTGGAGGAACCCATGCATGCGAGCTTAATCGGCACGTTCGCATGTGACATCGCTTTTAACAGACGTAAAAAAGTTACGCCAGCGCATTGACGTTTAATTTGGCGAAATGACATGGAGGTAACGGAAGGTGAGCTCCGAGCTGCCCTGACCCCTCCCCTGTAGCGGCCTTGTTGTCTCTTTTTGTTCAGCCTCTTAATGCAACATGCTGCTATTAGGCATGCAAGCCAAGCTCTGTCATATTCCGTCCTTCTAAGATTCTGCAAGGCTCGCTCTTTGAGACCCAAACATGGGAAATTGAATCCAAGCCACAATATCTGCAGGACTGTGTTCCACCTGCGTCCTAGCTGTGTAAGTAAGGATGACTCTTAGTTAGGACGGGACTGCAGAACCCTGCAGATCCTTCTTTACACTAACATATGTAGTCACATTGACAAGTTAACATTACCTAAAGTAGCGGGACGCATAGTTATGTCAGAACCGGGCTTAGTGGCGAAGGCGTGATGCGTCCGTGCCCGAAGCCCCCAACTGAAAATCTGAAACCGTTCCTTCTGGACACGGAGATGGTGAAATCGTTGATCAAGGGTAAGGATGGTTTCCCCATGCCGTTGTTGTGGGAGGCAACTGGCTCCAGCCCATTTGTATCCGTACTTGGCAATTATCTGAGCGCAACGGTGGTGAGGAGCGCCGCACTCTCATGGCCAAAACACTGAACTCCGGCTGAGCTAAGCTAGCGCAACGAGCAGGGGCTGTGTTTTATCAGCTTCTTAAGTCCTATTCGTTTCCGCTAAACGCCAGATTGCTTTTGACGCAGTCAACTGGATATTTATTCTGCCGCCATTTATATACAAGCACCCTTATTTGTCTAGAACATTTTAGAACTTGCTAACCTACCTATTAATGAACGAATGCCGCGTTAAGTCATCAAGGAAGCCTTAACTATCAATCCTTACTATTTGCTTTTAGCATTATATCATGTTAAGCCATAGCTAGTGGAGGGTGGGCGGCTCAGTGTTGGTTCAATCCTCTCCGCCACTTGACATCGTACTATCAAGGGTAAGACAGTAGCTGGCGAGATGACCCCGTCCAAGCTTCTGGGAAAACTTGGGACTGCTGCCGGCAAACGCGCTAGTGCGTCCCAGACTACCGGGACTGGTGGATGATCAATGGAGGGATCGAGTCTCTGCCGGGCTAGCCCAAACGATGGGATTAATGCCATCGAATGAGACATAATCCCCGGTCGTGGGAACGCCACGACCGGGTATGACCAGGTAGCCGGGAACGCGCCTCATCCAAACCACTTTTAATATGGCTATCTCCCAGCCCTATCAAGTATTAAGCAAACCATCAGCCCATCCCTCGCATTTCTCGTTGTCTTCTAGCGGCTCTATTATTGACCAAAACTGGCCAACACATTTTGAAATATTTACAATGAAGTCCCTTTACCAGGTTTACCCTCCACAGAGTGTTTATGACACCCCTTTGTTGACTTCATCTTCGCTAGAGCCCGGCGGTAAGTCAATATACTGCACCTTGTTGCTACTTCTCATGATTGCAACTATTGGTGGCAAATACGTTGCCCTTACCGGAAGACTGGTTGACTTATTCAGATCGAGCATTCGGGGAAGGCAAAGCTTCGCTTGAGGAATTGGCTACTCAATACGCGAACCCGATCACCGTCTGTTCAGTCAAACGCAGACGGGCTGGTGATCGTGTATATGACGAACGTACAAAGAAGCCCAAGATCTCTCAAGAAAATCCTGAATTAGACTCCATTAATTCAAGTTCTATCTTATTGCTGTCTAACCCTGGTCTACAGATTGACCAGAGGGATTCAGCTACCATATCAGAGGATCAGCTACATGCTGGCTTGCAGGCAATGTCAATACTCGAGCTAACAGCACTAGAAGAGTCTGTGCTCAGCGCCTTTGAATACAGCGACAATGTTGTTGTATTAGGAGAGAATAAGTTCCCTGTACCGATGGGTAGCGAAATCAACAGTTTTCTCAAGTTCAAACGCACTCATCCCGACTTGGGAGGAAGAGCTCGTGTCCTCACATACCCTCAACGAGCCATGCCAGCCTGTTGGAATGCGGCAGTACAAAAGCCGTCAGATCGAATCTTGTTCGCTTTCTGTACGTCATACATTGATGGTTGCATTCGAAGCGCTTGTTATGGCGATGAGCAACCCAGAGCGTGTTCCATACATCTGACATTTTATTTTCCATTAGATTGGTTTGCGATCTGCACTGGCAAGAGTCTTATCCCTGAGACGAATCCATGGCTTGACTTTGTTATATTCCAAAATAGTCCTGGAATCCGATGGGCTGTCCTGTGCCTTGCTGCTGTTCATCTTCACGATCATGCCCCCGACAAAGGAAATGACGATCGAGTGATCCGCAACAATGCATTTGGCTATCGAGCTATCCAATCACACAAGCGCACTGTTGCCTATCTTCGCAACCTCCTCGGCTGCAAGCAAGACGGATCATACAGCGAGATAATATCGTTGATAATAATTCTCAGCACTATAGATGCAAGTAATAAGTTTCCTCCTGTATCAGTTATATAAACTAACCGATTAGACCCTCCGGATCGAGCATCGAATGAAGGCTCCCTTCGAGCCCGCATGGTTTCAGGGATTAAGACTGGCAGAGAAGTACCTTGATAAAATGAGGCAAAAACCCTCGTTCTGGGAAGAAGAATGCTGGAATCAGAAGATTCCAAAGAGCCTGAAAGATACCTTGCCGATGGGCTTTGGGGAGTCCCAAATAACTAGGCAAAGAAACTCTCAAGTCACAAGTCTTCACGAAACCCACCCAACAAGCCCAAGGGGAACCCCACTGACAAGCCTTCACATTTCTCAGGCCGTCGTGGTCGCTCGGGGAATTATTCTTGCGCAGGTAATGTGGAAACTGCCGCAGCCAGAAAAGTTTGTTCCAACGGAGGAAAGCCGTCGATTTAGCTGGTTGCTACAGGCTTCATCTGAGGATGTCTGGACGATCCATGGAGGATGCGGTGTTTCCCCGAGACTGCTGCATATCTTGAGTCAGATTAATTACTGTGCGACAAGGTTACACCAGGATAACCAAAGCATTGTGGTGCCCATAACGGCAAAGAAATTACTCCAACTGCTGTACAAGCTAAAACCCGCTGGGTCGGTCGAACCATTTATTGATCCAACTATGAAGATGATCGAACGAACAGCTTATGCTTGGCTTCTTACCGCGATCATCTATCTTCAATGTCGAGTACAGAGGTATGGATGATTGTAAATAAACCATTCTTTCAGATAGTTATGCTAACCAGTTGGTAGGTATCCCCCAAGTCACCCATGTGTGACCAGGCATTTAAAAGCCTTAGCCAAATGCATCCAAGCAATCCCGGCATCCGGCCCTTGTTTTACTGCAGATGCCCCTATTCTCCCTGTTTTCCTCCTAGGTCTGTTGTCCGCGGAGAATAAAAGAGTCGCGCAAGACTGGTTTGAGAGGGTACTTCAAGTACCGGTTAGAAGTGTAAGTCTTATTTTTTAGTATATCACACAAGATTCTTTTCTTTCCTGTGTTAGGTTTATATCAAAAACCATAATTGACATCTTTTAGACCGTTCCTCCCATCTACGAAGCCCTGAAGCGAACCTGGGAATGGAAACAGATATGGCCTTCAGCTAAAAACCTACCTCATTTAACCCGAGAAAGAGAGCCTTGGTGGGAGAAGCTCGTTGATAGACTGCTTACTGAAACGGGAGGCATGTTATGTTTTTTGTAATTTAGACCCGACTATGTCATCTTTGGTTGATAGTATTTTCTAATGTATCATAATCACAAAGATACACATATAAATATCTTTATTTCTTTAACTGTTACAATTAAACAAGAGCAGCTAAGGGCAGCACTGGTATCCTACAGTGCCAGGAGAGTGCCGCCGTTAGATCAAGACACAAAACACCAGAGGAGGCGGTAGTATAGATAGTGTCTGGGCGATCTGTAACGTCAATGATTTATGTCACCCTAAAGGAAGGATGAAATCACACCTTCAAGCGGGATTATCCACCTAATATCTAGAGAGGGCTTCCAAGTATGAAGTCCATAAGATGTCTAAGGCCAGGCTACAGGCGAACGAAAGTTCATGAGTAACTGATCTAAAGCGATATGTGTTGTTCTACGGTAGATCCGTGTTGCTGGAAAAGGGGTTCGGAAGCAGGGGTAGCAATATTTTAGTGCTGAATCCGATCTCAGCTAAGCCCTATACTCGATATGCGCTATACCTGTTTAGAGTATACAACCTGGTTGGAAGGAGTAAACATCATTATACGAGAGCCCGGAGGAAGCTGTAGATCTTAGTAGATTGATCAGTAGGATGTCTGTGGCTGATAATAACCTGATCTGGGCCTCCGGCAATTTGGGAGGCTACCGAAACACAGTCCGGCTGCATGGTATATTCCCATACATGATATCTCGGGGAATCTTCCGCGAGATACACCCTAAAAGGCCCGTGCCCTGCGTTGGGCAGTGACCAATGGTCTTTCCGGTAAACATAGACAACAAAAGGAGTGGGCTCCTTCGTGTATCAGTACCGACTACAAATCCTTGTCTTGGACGGTATAGGATGCATGCCGAGTTGTACGGAAATCGCGGAAGGGGAAATGACCTTCTCCGCGAGATCAATAATAAGAACGATGCCTGGGACGGGACAGAATGGTGACTGGTCATTATTCCTCGGGAATGATTTTGAGATTCTTGGTAACCTTGCACTTATCACAGGAGCTTGGCGCCTGTTCAAGGGACCTTTGTAGAGTGGCTGGAGCTGGAATGGGAGAAAATAAGCATTTTTAAAGTTTAGACAGTCAGGCCGTGTTAGTAGATAATGGCCATTACCCCTGCAAGTTCCCTGGTGGCAAGCTGACCCATTATTACCCGGACTTGAGCGTGTATTCATCCTTGTCAGGCCAGCTTCACCGAGATCAACGATGGTTAGCGAGTAAACTTACCACGGGGCCACTAATTGACACACTCTTGATGCGTGACAATGGACTCTTCTGACCTTTCCCTGGTCACTTAGGCGTCTTGTTCAAGGCTCCAATTTCAACACCCTGCTCGTGTCCTCTCATCGTGGGTGGTACAGTCCACCCTCGGTTTCGTCCCCCTGCATCAACTCGGCGGTTGGCTATAATCCTTCCAAAAGTTCCGGGCCAGCGAAGGTTTGTGAAACATCAGTCTCAGAATTGTCAGCATTAGTGGGCGTATTATCTCAACCGGAGAAAGGCAAATTGCCACCCCTGTAGCTGAAGCCCCATTTTACTCAGAATCCCGGTTCTTACTGCAACTAGCCCTTGGTTGACCTAATCTGTCGTGAAAAGCCAGCGGGATAACTTAGTATTACAGTGGATGGCTGAAGCCGGAGGCATAACAAATTATCGCGCACCGAGACTTTTATTTTCTTTTGCTCCCCCTCGAGGACCCTGTCCAATTATGGTGGCTTGCTTTATTGTCTTTCATTTCTTTCTTACTGGAAGAAAAGAGGTGTCATACGAGCATTCAGCTGTAATCTTCATTAGAGCATCACCCGGGATTGGTTCTCTTTCATTGTCTACCGTCAATTGGATAGAACCTTACGCCGTTCCAAATCTGCCGTCCCACGGCAGTCACTGTCACCAGAGAGTGGCTTAAAAGTGTACGTCCTTGTCGTAGATGTGTTCTCGCTTTGTTGCTTTACTGCTTTACTGGTCAGCACGGGCTGCTGAGCTAGTACCGGTCTTGACATCCTGTCAAGGTTATGCTGCCGGTGGGGGCTGCCAAGGACAGGGGTTCTGCGATCGATCTAAGGCCGGCTCCCCGCGTCAAGCTGGGGACCTTCAGCGACAGCGGTATACCAATTGACCTATTGACCTCAAATGAAGAGGCAATCTCTGTCCAAATTAAGCGATTCAAGAAGTGAACTCCCCGGCCACAGCGCACAGTGTCCTGAAGCTGAACCTTATTTAGAAGCTATTACCTGATTAGGGTGATTTTGCGGGCTGGTCGACCGTTTTGCTTACCCGCAATTTGACCGATGCCAGCCTCAGTTAGGATGTTGGCGCGACTTGTCACTTATGTCGGACTCTAGGCGGGGCTGGAGGAGTTCAGCAAACTGAGACATTCAAAGTAAGCCCTGTCTATCCAGCAATCCCACGATAGCCGAAGAGTGACGAAGAAGAATTGAATCACTTGAACCTCTTATCTTTCAGTAGATCTGGGTGGCGGTGGCACAGACGAAGCCGTTGGTTCCATTAGGCATCATCAAGACTACCGTTGCTTTTTCTTTCACTAAATAGGCCAAGAATTCTTACACTACAGTTGGTGTGCGAGCTTACAATAAATTGGCTTAACTATTCAGACCAACATGTAGATATCGACAGCTAAGAGAAGAGGAAATTACAACTGCACAAGAGGCGTACAATGAAAATACAGTGTTCGTGACGTGCGCGTTTAATAGGTCCTGCTATGGCACAACTCAGCTACGATCAGTGGTGCAGGGACCCACAACCGGCTGGCTGGGAACCACTCACTGTTGATGAAAAGCGGAATAAAGTAAGACATCAGTCTTTGTCTCTGTCACAAAAGAGTTCTCTCTCACCAACGTAGGCATTTCGACTTGAGGCCAAAGCCAACCCAAGCATGATTTCAGACTTGTTCTTCCTGTCTTCTCCCTGGCCAGTCATTGCGGTACACACCACTTTGTCTTACATATTGGAACGATAGAGTATAAGTGCTTCTCTCCAACCCCCGCCTGATAGACATCACTATCTTATCAGGTTGTACAAGATCTCCTGAGAGCCTGCGAGTAATATTTACCTGGCGCGATTCGACTCGTATTTACCATCCTCGTCCAGCTTTTCTCTTTTTTTCGTATACTGCCAAGAGCGCGAGTTTACCTAGTCAACTCATTGTCAGCATTCAAAGTTACAACATTCCGTTCATGGCCATCGCGATCCCGTGGAGAGCTCAGTCGAAGCCCTTCCCGTCTGGTATGGGTAACCTATGGGAGAGTACCTCGTCAGCCTCTATTCCCATGATTAGCGTTATGTCTTACCAATATCCACCGCTGCCCCATGCCGACATTGAGAGAGGTATGTCACCTCAGGGCTTTGTGCCTTCTTACATCGTTCCTTCCCAACAGCTTTCTTCTTTGAGCACGTTTAATGCTCGTGATCCTCGGTCATCAAATCAAGAGCATGATATGAGAATAGAAGGAACATTCTCATCACCAACCGGTGATCCTCTGCATTCCGCACAATCAGATGAGCTACCACAAAAACGAGGGAAGAAAAAAAGAAACAAGCTAGACTATCGTCGCACTTCGGCGGCCTGTTGTAAGTGACACCCTTCCAACTTCCCCGTGCATGAGTGTACCTATCTAAACATATACCCTTAAGGTCACTGCCGGCGCCGAAAAATCAGATGCATCACGTCGTCTTCTGATGTGCAAGGTCGTTGCGTTAACTGTATTCGCTTGAGGAAGGAGTGCAGCTGTTTCCCGGTCGATCAAACATCTACCCCTGACTCACGAGCAAAGAAAATGCCGAGATCTCCTAGAGAAGTAAAAGGAAACTCAGCGACGTCTAATAGCAATCCAGTAAAGCAACCAAGGAAACCGAGGCCACCATTTAGCCCATCAACAAACAATTCAACACCTGTTGAAGTTTCCACGATTATTGAAGTCAATAGGATGAGAGGGTTCCCATCTGGAATGAGAGGTTCGTCAACGGTCTACGGCTGCGGGCCATATTAGTTAACAGTAAACTACAGCTTTGTCAGCATCTCCTACGAATCAGAATCCTTTTGGAACAAGGAACCAAGATCTCTCTAACTGGATACCTGCAGATGTTGGCCAAAGCCCAACTTCAAACATAGGAAAACTGGATCCAACGTGGCGAACGTATCCTTCCGAATCACCCATAAGCACACAATTCTTACCGTTTGCGTCTGTACCGCCGTCTACAGCTGGATGGGCAGCTGGAAACTCGATACCCACATCTCATGGGGACGTGGATCTTACCTGGTTTCACTACGGATCTCCGG
This sequence comes from Fusarium brachygibbosum, assembly GCA_018886245.1. Classification (NCBI taxonomy): domain Eukaryota; kingdom Fungi; phylum Ascomycota; class Sordariomycetes; order Hypocreales; family Nectriaceae; genus Fusarium; species Fusarium brachygibbosum. The sequence continues at coordinate 494,932 of JAEKIX010000026.1, forward strand.
TGCAATCCATCCTGTATGAAGGGGAGCTCATAGCTAGTCATAATCTCTCTCAATATCCTCTAATGGCCTCCAGTCCACAAGTCGAGGCGAGACCCTCTACATTGTCCGATGACTGCATCACATGCATGAGTGGTGTTGTTCCTGGATTCGAGGCTGGCACTACTAGCTCTAATATGAACACAGTCATTCCTCTCTCGGCTGGAGAAGTGCCTCCAGCAAACTATACAGCGTGGGATCAATCACAACCACATCCAGTCTACGCTTTTACAAAAAACCAAGACGCTTATGCTGGTGGCTGGCCATCCGAGGTAATATCTTCCATTCTCCTTCATACACACTGGCTAATAGACCACGCAAGATGCAATCCAACAGACTGACAGTCTGCACACCTGGCGCCCTTTCTGATAGCGACATTGCCAGCTGTTATCGCTGAAATTACATCTGTTTGGAGCTTTTAACTCCTATCACGGTATCAATTGTCAATAACATGTATTGTAGAAGTCAACCTGAAGAACCGAGGTAGACCTTTTTTTTAATATCTTATTATTTTCATGGAATTTCAGTGAGAACAGGGGGATGTTATGTTATAAATGAAATTGTGGAGGATGAGGTAATGGACCACGATGTCCACGAAAGGCATTGAATTACCCCGCGTTTCCCGTATTTCCGTTACATACTTAATCTAATTGGCTGAGTAAAGTTCTGGCCTGTTGTCGCTCCAACTCTACCTCATTCCTCAGCAATTCAAATGACTGAACTAGTTGCACACTATCAGAACAACAAATCGTAAAAACATGTCGCTCGTATGTCCATCCTGGACTGTGCGACCATTGTAGATGGCCTTGATGGTGAGTTTTTGAGGGTCTGGGATTGCGGCGGCTGACACAAGAACTGGGCCTGTGACATACGTATGCTCCTGTTAGTAGATAGTCTCTTTCTTACACCGAGTCCATCTTAGCTATCACGCACCTATGGGGCAGCTGTTGTCTAAACCCTTGGAGAAGGACCACTGTGCCGTCAACATTTGCATCGTGCGCGCCGACACATCGTTCGACGACGTGTAACCTAGGACATAGTATAGCGCCTTGTCCTCGGAAATATCGCGACCACTAGCTCCAATGACGACGCATAGCTCGGCCTCGTAGTCGCTCGTCTCGTCTTGCGCGCATTTAGGGATAGTAATAGCAGCCGGGTACGGGTCTGCCAGAGCCATTCGTGACTTGGCAAAGAGAACCGGGGCTTTGGGCAAGTCGAGGCCGGCTTCCTGCAACAGTCGGTGAGTACAGAGTCTTGGCAGGATGAAGGGAAAGATGTCAAGGTGCCAGCACTCACTTTTGCGTGGTCCTTGTAATATAAGCCCAGGCAGCGGATGAAGCTGCATTGCTCTCGCGTGATCGGGGAAAGAAGCTGCTCAATGGATCAGTCGTACTCTTGATGGTCTGTCTGTTGCCACTTACTTTCTTGACCGTGTAGACATGCTCCGTGATTTTGCCGGTAAAAACGTCACCATTGATCAGATACGCTCTGACAGGGACTTCGTTCAAGGTGTCGAGGCCAACGTCGCGTGTGGTGTCGACGAGCTGGCCCAGATGAACCTGGCCATCTTCGACGGCAATGAATCTTATCAAGTGCGTCCACTCAGGCATGTTGTATGTATATCTTTAGTCAAACGTAAGTGCACTAAGAGATAGGTAACGCGTTTATAGCACTATACTCGGGACAAGAGTGAATAAGTAACTATATAACCGGACATGGCGGCGAAACGTAGGTAGGACTCTCTACACAACCCCGCGCCCATGATCCTTCCCCGAGACAGAAGATCTACGTACCGCGCCTCGGGCTTGTAGTTGTGTTGTGTCAAATGCGATGGCCAAGACAGCTTGCTTGGTACAGGCGACGGTACTGCAGCGGAGACAGTGGATAACGAAGTTGACGTCCCGCGAAGACGTCGACATTTGGCCATTCCCTTCCACATATAGACTTCCTTAGGAGCCCTGCTAGCTTGCTTCCCCACAATGTCCCGCGACTTCCTTGTAATGTCCCGCTAGGAGCCTCCAAGATCCGAAGTTGAAAGTGGCGTCCCGCATGAAACATGTCCAATGCTAAGGTCAACATTTGGTCTGACGGGGGACATTGCTTTCGGGTTGTCGGATGAATGGTAATGGGTGATGCCTTCGAAATCTAGGGGAATGCGGGGGTCTATGCCATTGAAGCCTCTCAATCCTTAATGCCTGTCATGAATGTCCGAGGACATTTTATAGACAATGATGGCTGAGCGGGTGAATATTAGAAGGAGTTTGCAACCAGCGATATTTCGTATCTAATCTTCCTCATTGCATGTGTTCTTCTTCCATCTCAGACCGGACAACCTTACCACCTGTGGCTGTCATGTCGACCGACCTTTCATCTTCATCCATGGAGACTACTGATGTCATCCTTTGCGGGCGCGGCCCGACTGGCGCCATGCTCTCGGTGCAATTGGGACGCCAGTCAGTAAAGCACATTATTCTCGAACGTGGTGAGACAATCAATACAGACCCCCGTGGCATTGCCTTGGATGAAAACGGCATCCGCTACCTACAGGCGTGTGGGATTTATGACAAAATCTTTACGGATATTGGTCAATGTGAGTCTTCCCATTTCGTACCTGGACCCCGAGCACTCTGCTAATCCAGCCTATCATGGAACTAGGTATGGGTAAGTTTGAGTTCATTAGTGGTGTGCACAGCGACCTCAGGAAGAGACCCTTCGTGCATCTCGACTACTACACGGTGAGATCCCTTTGCATTAACTTTCCTGTCTTCCCTCCGCATACCTACCCTAGGTCTTTCAATCTGTATACTGACTATCCTCTCGCAGACAGAAGGCGGCACTGGCCACCCCGGTTTTATTTGTCATAAGCAACCCGCCATCGAAGAGCACCTTCGAGCTCAGATAAACAGCTGCGACAGCGCCCAGCTACGGGTGGGCTCGACCGTGACATCGATACAAGAGGATGAGGACTGGGTGTATGCAACATACACTGACACGCTTGGGAAGAAGAAAACGGTGCGTGGCCGGTTTCTAGTGGGTGCGGACGGCAAGATGGGCTTTACGCGGAAGATGTATCTCGAACCGCGCGGTATTATGATGGAGAAGGTATCAAATTTAGCGAGCGAGGGTCTGGGTGGCCCTTAACTGGAAACTGACCCTACCAATCCCTGAGACACATCCAGACTTCCCGCTCTGGGCCAAGGGCTACAGCCCGCAGCAGGTCTATGACCTCTTCTTCCCTATCAACTTCCGCTTCCTATGCAACCACCAACGGCCAGCTATATGCAGCCGATTCGGTTTACCTGAGGACTATCTCTGGCGCTTTGAGTTCCTGGTATCACCCGAGGAAGACGGCGAGGTCTTGGCCGGCCCGGAAAAGATGCGCGAGATTGTCTTCCCCTACATTACACATAATGGCAGCGACTATGGCTTGTCAGACGTGGATTCGATCCAGTTCCCCGAAGACTGCATAGAGGTGCTGCGCTCGAGACCTTTCACCTTTTCGGCTCGAAGTTGCAACCGATGGGCGCACGAGCGCGTCATCTTGTGTGGTGATGCTGCCCACGTATTCCCCCCATTTGGCGGTCAAGGCATTGCCTCTGGCTTCAGAGATGCCATATCGCTCGCCTGGCGACTCACCTTGGCTACCAACACAAACTGGCAAGGATCACCAGCGACGTTTGACTTCCGGCGTCTGCTTACGGGCTGGTACCTCGAGCGCAAGCAACAGTTCGACAAGTCCCTTGCCTCCACAATTGAGAACGGCAACTATGTTACCGAAGCCAACCTGTTCAAGATCTTCCTGCGCAAATGGTATCTGTGGGCGCTGCAACTAGTGCCTGCCTGGAAGCATCAGCTCGAGCTGGGCAACCGCCGCGACGGTATGGTAAAATACAAGGTTGACTGCAACCAGCCCGAATACCCTCGGGCCTTTCTGCAAGAGAAAGGAGGGGGCGGTAACTTCCCTCAGGTGTATTGCGCGCCTATTCACTCCCATGGCGTTAATGCGAAGGCACAAGCGGGGAAAGTGCACTTTACCGACGACATTATCTTTGCCCCAAGCAAGCGGGGGCTGTTCCAAGTGGTAGTCTTGCTGAAGTCTCTTTCAGACTGGGCGCAGTTCCGGGCCATGCTCAACAGTGCAGCAGAGGCCTTTAGCAGTAGTAGCCTACTAGTTGAAGAAGCTACATATATCCTTCTCGACACGCAGGAGCAGCCAGCGGGAACCAATACTGCTGCTTTCGAAGAGACAATATACCGTCTAGCAACGGGAGATGAGTTTGCTGCCGACAAGTCTCTAAGCGCGCGGCGACCTCCACCCAAGTACTATAATCCCTTCCGCATGTCATCTGAAGTCCAAGATAAATCCATTGTAATCTTACGGCCAGATCGATTTATCTTTAGTGCAGTAAATAGCTTGGAGGACTTACATGAAGCGGCCAAGAGTCTTTACAAGCTGTATATAGGTAAATTGTAAAAAGAAATTATATGTTTATGAGGATTGAGGCTTTTAATATTCTCTCAGAAGTCATTAAGTACTAGGAATGGGCTGAATCTAATGGCCTGGACTTTTATCTTTTCAGTAGCTACCTATTGGTCTCAATATCTGCTGCAATGAACGATCCCTCAAGGCACGGGGAAGCTTGTAAGCTTCAACCCAACAATCTTAGCCTCCACGGCATCCAATAAGGGATTAAGATAGCCCTCCAGGCAGCAGTGGTGTCGAACTAAAGTGCTAGGTCCTTCTTGACTCTCAGTATGTGCCACGCTAGAGTGTGTTCCATTATTTGGCTTAAAGGGTGCTGCAGTCAGAGTGTTGGCCATGAAGAACAATGGACCTGTAGAGCTGGAACCTTGAACTCCTGTGGAGTTGGATTGGGCTGTCGCACCAGAGAGGCCACCAGCAACCCCTGTAGCAGTAGCAATGGGACGCTGTGGCATTGTCGGTGTATTCTCCTTCCCTTGGGCATGCTCTTTTTTCTGCGCAGGGAGCGAGCCGGGTCCGAATAGCGTTGCCGCAGATGGAGATGAGAAAGTCCATCTGCCCGAAGACTTGTATTCCGCGCAGTCACTCTCTGAGCTGAAATATGTGGGCGAGTGAATTCCACGTAAGGTGAAAACCACTGTACCAATTGACAAAGAAGAGAATGGCGACGCAGGCGTCGGATAGATACCCACGGTGTTCATGCCTTGCAGTAAAACCCCCAAGAGCATAGATCTACAACCGTAGCTGCAGAAACCCACTTTCTGGGTAAGCAACTTGGTCTGGATATCGGCCAACCGATCGATGAGTTCGTGGAAGATGGATATTCTCTTGCTCTCAATCGCATCTAAACTCACCAGCCTCGGCAGTTTATTCGCCACGCACATAGCGACTCACTCAGGATATCTCCACGAATCGGCAACTCATACGTGGGTACAACTTCAGGACAGTACCTAACAGCAATACTCGTAGCATGTTCGAACAATGCCGCGTCCTCGAAAACGAAGGATGCATGAAAAAGCTGAGCGACCTTTTCGTTCATTGCCCAAAGAATACTAGTTGCGGAAGGCCCAGAGAGCCAGTTCTTTCCAATGAATGAGAGAGCATCATGACATTCAAGATCATCAACAACAGTAGCTATACCAGCAAGGATATCCAAAGATACACGTTGCGGGATTCCGCGGGTCTTGTCGTGGATAAATTTGAGGACTATTTCAAACGCTTGAGGATTGAAGATAGCGTCAAATGTCCAGTGATGCAGTCCATCGTTCTCCTTTGAAGCTTCTTTAAAGTTACTTGAGAAAATTTTCATGGCTCGTTGTGATGCAAGTGTGAGATGCTTCTTAGAGCACAGAAAATGTTTCTCAGCGGGCGGTTTATTGTTAGGCCCGGCGATAGTTTGAGTAGCGTCATCAGCAGCGGCGGCATCGGCAACAGTTGCAGGAGCAGAATCGGTAGCAGACTCAGCGGCAGTCTGTGAGACAGGCTCAGCGGTCGTCGCAGCAGTGTCTGCGCCATTGGATTTTGGATCCTTGTTCTTAAATTTGAGAACCATCAGAGTGTCGCCTTCTGGATCAATCTCAACACGTGTAGTCGACATAATGGGTGAGTGGTGGCAACTGTTTGAAGTATGAATGTGGTGCATGCATTTTTCTTCCTTTCACTAAAATTTAAATTCCCAACGACAGGGGAAACCGTTGGGTCGGCCAGCCAACAACGCAATTTAAGCACTGACGTGGTAATTGTCATCTGCTCAGTGTCGGTTTTATGACAGCAGAGAGGAGGCCTTATTATTCCACTATTGAACTTTGTAACCTTGATCTATGCAGGGAAAATATGCAATATGGTTAAAACTAAAAACAGAACAGTACTCAGACAAGTATTTAGTCGAGATCCACATACTTGTGCTGACGCATCAACAGTAAGCTCACCTTTCTCACTACTGCTGAAAATTAAATTGGACATACTACCCTGTAATTACTATGGAGTCTGCCGACTTGACTGACCAGAAGGTTATATCTGAATTCAAAACTTGGGAGAAAGAAACATACTTCCTGCGATACCTAGATTTCAAACTGCTGAGATCTCATATCAGCCATCATGTAGTTTGTAGTTTGTAGGCAGCGAAGACACACTCAAGGAACTTATCTAGATTGCAACTTGCATAGCCTAAAAAGCTATCGGCTCCTCCCTTGCCTCCCGTGAGACTATCCCTGCAACAGTGTGCCGATGACCGTTGAGACTTTGGCTTGGCAATCAGCCTTCAGGCCATTTAACCCTTACTAGTGACATACAAAACGCCTAGCCATCGAACTAATCCGAATTTGACGTACAGTCGACAGGTAGAGCGGGTAAATTTTACCGACCAGCGGCTAACCTTCTTGTATGCTCCCTCTTCCTCGATATAAGTAGTAGTAAAACCCAGCTCTTTGACGGGACAGACATGGGGTAAAATGTCGATTGTGGCGGACTAATGACCTGTCGTGCCATAGGCTCCTTGAATCACGGTGCGGGCGAATCGTATCCATAGGGCTATCGATAGTTCCATTTCATCTGCATTAGGCGGTAACAGAATGAGCAGGGATTCTCGGGACCGGTACTCGCTGGACTACCCGAAGGGCTGCCTACAGATTACAGATCACAGATTGCCTGCATGCCTACCATCACGCCGTCTCCAGTTGTTTGTCCATGAAGGACATAAAGAGCAATTATTTTCAGCTGAATCTATAGTGAATCGTTATTCTAAGTCTAAAAAGAACAGATGCCGTCTTCTGTAGATAATCTTCAACACGGCAGTGGGTACAGGCTCATTGTGCTAGTAGCAACTAATGGTTAGCTCAGAATAAAAACAGATGTGAATGGACAGAAACCGAAGACACAGCTCCACAGACCCTTTGCATTTATTAAAAAGATACATGTTGCGAGATTGCGAGTAAGCGGCTAATAGCCACTAGACTGCTCTGACTTTTCGAAACAGCCGTACGGGTGGATGTTATGCTTCCATTAAAGAGGGGCAGGTCCGATTCATGCTTGGTACCCATGTCTTATCTAGATAAACTGGCAGACTAGCTGGCTATGTAGGCATCACTTGTGCAGGGAATAGAATCCTCCAGGCAAAAGCAATGTGAGTCGAGACTGTAGAACAGACCAAGCGGACCCAGCCCCAGCATGGTCAATCACCTGTAGGATTCTGTATTAAATCCTGCGCTTCCCATACCTCGCAGTCCAGATATCTCGCAGTCTAGACTACCCGCTGGACTGGATTCGATCCTCGACCGTTATGGCTCCACCTCAAAAACGGCGGCTATTGCTGCCATGGCTATTGCTTGTAGCTTTGATTCAGCCCTGCTACAGTTACGCTCTCTACGCTTACGCTACCGATCGAACCACCCAAGTCGGAATCCAAGATCCCTCAACAGGCAAGATCTTTTATAGCAACTGCAACAGCGAAGACACGCCTATTTTCCCTCTCGATAAGCCGAACATCCTCGAGACCGATAATAAACCTCGCAATGGAACTGCACTGGCGGCAGCCGGCTGGTGGGATACAGAGAAGATTATTGTACGTGGGAGTCTCCTATAAGCTACAATCAATCACTGACGTATAGCAAAGGCATCTATCTTCTGGCAGTCAGAGGATGGCGTCATCGTGAACGGGTACTATGAATGCAATATGGACACAGGAAAGCTAAAGCGAGTTGGCGAGTATACTATCTCTTTGACCGCCAATATCGACTCCGTCCACAGCGAGTCGGGTCTTGCAGTCGACCTCCTGGGAGGCGGCGAGGATGACGGATATCGCGTCTTCTACCACAATGAGGAGAGGCAAATCAAGATGTTGTCGTATACTGACAACACCAATTGGGTCGACGGAGGTACTGTGTCACAAGATACCGCTGGTGGAATGGCGATAGGCACTGTCTTCTTTGGCGACAAGAATATGACAGTGGCTTTCCCGAAGGGAACAGAGAGCATCGAGACATCTCGCTTCCAAAAGGCTGGAAATTGGAAGCTCGGTATGAATACCCGCATTGTTTATCTCCTCTAATACTGACTTGTCTTAGCTGCCTTCCCGCAGAAATTGGCGGGTAGTTATACAAACAAAACGGACTCAACCAAGATCAGCATGAGCTCCGATCCCGCCGACTTTACACTCCCGGGATGGAACGCCTCCCTCGAAGCTATAGGCATGGCCACGGATCGAGCGCAAACCCGAAGTCTCTTCTACATCGGCGACGATAACGTAGTTCGTGAAGCCCTCGCGATAAAGAACAACTGGCAGTTGGCGCCCAACCGATCTGAGAGCATATGGCCTCTTGCGGATAATCCGAGTGCTGGTCTGGCAGTTGCATATAACCAGGGCCAGGGCAGAACATGGATGTACTACTGGTCCAACCAGACGATTATGCAGGCACACAAGAACTACAGCAATGAATGGGAGGATGCCAGAGCTCTGCCGCAAACGGTGCTCAAGAACGATACTGAATCGGACGGCAAAGACAAACCAGCAAGTGAGGACGACACCACCACCGAGTCCACAGGCTTGACCACGGGCGCTAAAGCTGGAATCGGCGTTGGAGTCGCCGTCGGCGCCCTTGCTGTTGGCGCTCTCGTCTGGTTTTTGCTGAGGCGACGACGCTACAAGCAAGTTCCCCAGACCCAGAAGGAGACCTCCATTCCTGAGGCCGGCGGTACCCCTATCACCGCCCCTTCTCCGCTATACGAGAAAGATACTTACAGGGTGGGCGATGCAATGTCGCCGTCGGAGATGAGCAGCGAAGCCAAGCCTGTTGAGTTACCCAGCCCTTCAGTCGTTTACGAACTGCCAGGAAACTATACAAGATAGTTAAAGCGCTTCAATGTTAGAGTTTATAATAAAATTCCTTAATATTCAGCATCCATCCTTGATAAGTTATGTGTCAGCTAAAAGGCCCTGGCAGTCTTATCTACAGTTTTACTGCCTTAAGTATTGTATATCATAAAGATAAAGGCTAGCTCTCAGTTCCTACAACATTCGTTACGAATAAACCAAAATGTTTCCTAGATATACACTCAGTAAGTTTTATAAGGCTTTTAGTATTAACGTTAGCTGAAACTTGGGAAATTAGAGCGGGTCATCGCGCTGTAGAATGTCCAATCTTTTAGATGAGCCTCCCGAGACTATCGAAAGGCTGAGAACAGAAATCAATAGTTCCAACTTTAGTGTCTAGCTAAATATTTCAGACTGCTCCTTTAAAAGAGGTACAGGACCCTCAATTCCATGCATGTATTCAGCAACATTCCCTAGTTCCTTCTCGTCTTTCTCTCATTATGCGTTTCCTCGCTGTTGTTGGCGCTTGCCTGCCGCTCATTTCAAGTTCGCCAGTTGACGTTTCGCGTTCTGATCTATCTGCTCGAGGGGTCGCCAAATATGAGCCCTTGTGCGGCGTCGTCGGGTCTAAGCCCAACCCGATTGTCACCAAGAGCCTGAAATGTCGCCTCGTCGATTGTCGGGAGCTCTGCTCTGCCACCTCGACCTGTGAGAGCTTTGCCAAGAGCAGCACTCAATGTCTTTTGTTTTCTTCTCGCGTTGCGGAAGACTTCCACGACGACGCATCCTCTCCTTTTGTCCTTTATGACCTTGCTTGTCCGGAAATCACCTCGTCGACTGTTGAAACCCTGCCAGAAACTACTACCTCTATAACCGCTTCTCTGACATCCGAATCGGGCGTCCCTGTGTCTTCTGATGCGGTTTCGCTTTCCGAGGTCCTTGCTACGTCGACCACGGAGCTGAGTGTCGAAAGTACCTCCGAAAGTACCTCAGCTACTCTGAGCGAATCATCTTTCATGACCGTCATGTCCAGCGAGACTACCACTGCGGAGTCTACGGGATTAGATGATATTTCTTCTACGCCAGTCACCCACATAACCAGTGTTGAGACGACTTCAGTAGAGTCTCAACCGACTACAACCGCTGAGGGGTCAACCACTGTCATCAGCCCAAGTATTCCCACGTTCGGCATCCTTCGCTTGGAAAACCTAGACGGCTCTGCTGTAGGCTATTTGTCTGGCAATGACTTACCACTTCGCCTATCTGGCCTCAAATCAGCCGCATTGAAGCTCCAGATCCCTGCCCTTGAAGAAGGATCTACATCACAGCTTGACCTTGTGCACGCCAATCCCGGTGGACAAGACGATGGTCTTACACGACTGTGTGGTATACAAGGCTTCCACAATCAAAACGCTAATTTTGGGTCAGCCTCATATCAGTAAGTGTGAAAGTCTTTTGAACTTCAATGATTTAGTGATCTTACTAATTCGATTAAAAAGCCTTGCATTCCTCTCCGCTTCGGTTTCCTGTAAGTAACCGCTACAACTCTTACTATTGCCTTGATGAAACTAAAGCAATGCAGCACCGCCGGGAAGCCCGCCATCTCTCATTGATAGCTCATTCCAACGCCGTAGTTTCACGGGACTTGACGACCAGAGATTGGCGGTTGAATCAGCAATTGTATGTTTCAACTTATTACTGCTTTCATTCGACTCTAACAATGTTTTGTAGTGGAAAATAGACCCAGATACCCTTGAAATCACTCCAATCTGGATTAACACAGACGGATGTAAGTAGTTCTTTGCCCTGACTTCGGACGGATATGTGTGCTAAGCATCTCATTTCAAGCTGCCATTACCTCAACTCTATTCATCCAAGAAGAGACGAACTGGATAGGCATCACTGGAAGCCTTTCAGCACTTCGATCCTATTTTGGCACCGGCGAACCTTTTCGCGCTATTAAGATGGTTTGGGAGCCACTACCTTAGGGTCGGTAGTTCAACCCTCTTCACTTCTCAGTAGTTTTAATTAATATTTAAAATTAATTTTTAGTGTTTCCCTTGTATTCAGAAGATGCCGGGTAGGATTGTGTATCTTATCTGCTTATCTTATCTATATCAACCAGTTAACAGCGTGACAGCTAGATACTGGACAGAGCAGGAGATCTATTTTGGGCCAGTTAGTCTATCTATGTCAGCCAATTAAAATTTAATTCAATTCTGTAACTCAAGACTGCGAAAAAGACTGCTTAAATTGAAACGCTAGGAATGCCCGCCTTGGGTATTAATAGTAACATTCTGTAGTTTACGCCTATGGGTATAGAAGCGAGAGCGAGAGTAAGCTATATCTATAAGTGGAATACGGGTTGTAATAAGTCCCAGTTGCATTCGCTTTCCTATATCTTCGCCTTGGGATCCATATTTGCAGCCGCTGCAGAGCAGAACTCCCCGACACTCGATACCACCTCTCCGTTACCAGTATAACAGTAAACATCCTCATAAACCCCCTCCAACCCAGCGGGAGGCGTAGCCAAAATCTGATGGTAGAGGGTGATCTCAGCAACAGCCATTTTCGGATCAGCAAAGGACTCATTGAAGTAGACTGTATTGCGCTGACACTTTCCGTTGTTGAGAAGCTGAGGGATATTGATCAGAGAATGGAAAGTGTGGGCAGTGTATGGGGAGTCATTTGTTAACTCAAATAGCATATCAAAAGCCTCAGCGTATATGCCGGGCCCTGAAATTGTATTTGGGAGAAGAAATGGCTTCACCTGGACACTGTACTGGCCGTTAGGAAGAGGCTTTGCAGCTGCTGTGTCGGGTACAAAGGTTGCAGGGAATATGGTAGTTCCCTCAAAAGGTGACACAGTTGAGGCAATACTGGGTATGATGGCCTGTAGTGATTGTCCATTGGTGCCCCCAATGTAGTAGTTGACAGGTGCACCAATAGCGGTACTTCCGTCTCCTGTAACATCTACATAGGGGATAATCAGGGAGCCCTGTGTAAGGGAAGGGATTTGGAGTGGGATAAGGTTAAGAGCAGTCATGCGAATATCGTTCACATAGCTCGCCTGGACAATGAGTGGGTGCTTTCCATCTGGGAACGAAGGAAGGATGTCAGTGTCAATGTCGAGAGGATCATATCCTGTGATTGTCTTGACGAGACTCTTATTGATAGGGACAAGACAGTAAGCTGAGGCGAACAGTTAAGAACATCTCTTGGCATTTTGTTCAGCTTAATACTAACTTGTGTTGGACGACATTGTTCTGTTGGCTGGATTGTACCTAGCAAGGGTATTGGGACCGGCCTGCGCGCTGCCGAGACAGAGCAGAGTGCTAAGCGCTGCAAGGGTACAAGGGAACTTCATTGTTGTCGATCGAGTCTGAGAGAACTGCTTGTTTGACACTGTGGCAATAGACTGCGACTTTGCTGAATTAAATACTTGAATCAAGGTTCGGTTGCCGGCTACTGGAACGTAGGAACTATTTCACCCAGCCCGAGTGTCTCAAATCGAGGTGGCTGAAGTAACACCGATCCGGCCCGAATCAGGATTTCTCCCTCCAGACCCAAATAGGGGTCTGCATGGGAATTGAAATCTCCGATGGTTACACTGAGGTTAGAAAGATGAAAGCCAATCAACTGCTATACATTGCCTTTTCAGTGAATGGTTCAGTGGAGCTGACGTATATGTCTTAAAGTCCCAACTCAGCTACTGTCTCATCGGAACGGAGAAAGATAAGCCGAGAGACTAGTTGTAAGACACGGAAGGCGCCCAGCCTTTCAGATGAATGTGAGCTATCGAGATCTGTACTTTGTGCTGTCACTTGATCTTATGTCTCATCTTTGAGCTGCATATGCATGCAGAATCAGTATGCTGTGAGAAGGGTGTAGCTTTGAAGTCCCTCCGAAGTGACCTATCGCGCCTTCACATAGGCCCGAGGCGCGGCTGAAGGAGGGGTAGCGTAATTTTAATTAGTGTCATGAACGGCTGAAAGGCTCAGTCGCAAGGTACGCCACGTCGGATCTATAGCCAGGCTGATAGCATTCAATCAAGGCCCCCCAATCACTGGGCCCCATCCCAGTTCCTTGGTAAGTTCATGGGATGTTCTTGTAGCGATAAGTGACAATGAGACTATCCTACGAAGTAGGTAATGAGAATCCGAATGCATGGCAAAACCGAGAACAGGATGGATAAAAGGCCTGGATTTCCGATCGAAGGCCTGTCCACACAGAACAAGAGCATGAAAGATCTATCCCTGCGAGCACGGAGCCTTTCTGCTCCTCATGATGGAACAGACTTGCAAAAAGCAGCGAACAACGCCAAAGACAGGCTTTCCATCCATTACATTACTGATTGTTCTCGCACACTAAACAATGCTTCGTAAAACAACAACTGTTCAGAAAGAGTATAAGTACTCTGCTCTTTTCCGCTAAAGTTCAAACTCAACTTTCCTCATCAACCATCAATTACCTACTCCTACACCAAGATCCTACAATCAATCTTTTCGACCCTTTCCACACTACTAACACTTCGATTCTTCATTCCCAAAACCGTCAAAATGGCTAACTACACTTACGCAGACGGTGATGCGTGGTATGACCTTGATCTGGAGTATCGCCAGCTGGAGTGTGGTGAGATAGCTCCGCTACATGACATGTCTCACTGGGATCGTCGCCTTCGGCATCTGCGGGAGGCAAACCCTGACCTGGACCAGCCTCAGGGCTACTACCCAGGTCAGCAAGGTCAAAGATCTCAGCAGTTCGAACAGACTGCTCCTCGCAATGACCTTTCTGGGTGGGCGGGGTGGCCCACCACGCCATTTTGGCCAGGCTAGTTCTCGTACTCAGGTTCCTCAGATGATGGTTGTTTCCAACGCGCCTCTAGGTGGTTATCCTGGAGGCTTTGGCCAGCAGGTTCCAGATGTTCTATCTCCTCAACCTCGTCAGGTCAACGGGCTGTATGGTGTACATCTGGATCGCCACAATGGCCACGGTCATGGTCATCATCACGGCAATGCTCATGGTTATCGTCACGGCTACACTTATGGCCGTCATCACGGTCACAGTCACGGTCATGATGACTATGAGTATCGTCACCGGTAAGTTGCTGGTATTGCTCAGGGCGCAGGACTAGATTCGAGAGTCGAGTGTCTGGGACAAGATATCCTAGCCGGACTAGGCTCTTGTAACGAAGGTAAGGTAAATGGGGCTTGTAGCTGGATTACATCTTTGGTGTCCCACGGCGTTAGGGTACTAGAAAATTTAGAAAAGAGAAAACCAGGAATGAAAAAGTATAAACCAAAAACTACTAAGGAGCTACAAGCTTTCCAGAACAATGTGAAGTCAAGATAATGCTGTCTTGTGTCATTGCACGAAGATGACAGTAAACCAACATACCGCATTAGTGACATAAAGGTCAGTAGTTTTCAAACCGCTGTTACCTTGTTGGTATTATTTCTCTTCTAGGTTTCGACCATTGTCTCCGGTCTGAATCACAATTATACCGAGTCGGCTAAATGTCGAAAAAGAAGCATAGAAAGATCTGCCGACTCTGCGGGGAAACAGTTGTAATTGCCGTACAAAAGTCCCGAGAACCAAGCCAGATATAGTTTACCTCGTTCTTGGATTTAAGCCGGATAAAATGCGAATTGTCATTACTTGGGCGTTTTTGAGACTCTCGTCTAAATTAGGAATTTCTATATGCATCATAGGTATATTCACCTGCAGCAGTACTCCTCATTAGCCAGTCCCTATCTGGGGTTAGATATCGAAGTAATTCGGCTAGAAGAGTGAATACAATAAACAGACAGATTGGTAATCGAGCAATTTTAAATCAGGCATGACTGCTACATTCGATACTGATGCTATATAAATGTCGTGATATACCTTTGTTGTTGACCAATTTGCAGATGCAATTAGGCTATTTGTTGCACCAACCGGTATTCTGCCCGCAAAGATCGTCACATCCCCGCATTGTCATCAGAACAACAGTCCCAATTCCGACACAAGCATGAAGATCGTCATATTCAACAGTCGTATCACTTGATGATAACAAGATCGGACCATCGCCTAGCTCTACTTCTATTTGCTCGGCTATAACAAGCTTAATGCATGTATAGCTATCCAACAGTAGCAGAGAATGACGATGTTGATGATGCCCAGTCAGCATCACCTATAAAGACCAAGTGACGGAATCAAGGTCAATTGATCGTAGCAACAGCATTTTCTCAGACATTCGACATGATGCTGCCCAAGTTGCAGGTCGCTGCTCGCGCGCTTACACTCCTCTATGGCCTAGCATTGGCTGCTGCACCCTACCAGCAGCCTGAATGTACAAAGGAACCTCTTCGTTCAAATGGGATTTGCGATACTTCAGCTTCGCCTGCCGAAAGAGCTGCAGCTTTGGTGGCGGCCTTGACTCCTCGTGAGAAAGTAAACAACCTTGTCAGGTGAGTTAATTAAACATTTATAAGTATCCAATTGCTGACTTCGAACAGTAACGCGACTGGTGCACCTAGAATTGGTCTTCCTAGGTACAACTGGTGGAACGAAGCCCTTCATGGAGTAGCTGGTGCTCCGGGTAACGACTATAATGATGAGCCTCCCTATGACTCAGCTACATCATTCCCCATGCCTCTTCTCATGGGCTCCACCTTTGACGATGGTCTCATCCATGACATTGGTGAGGTCATCGGCATAGAAGCACGCGCCTGGAACAATGGTGGTTGGGGAGGTGGTGTAGACTATTGGACACCCAATGTCAACCCATTCAAGGACCCTCGTTGGGGCCGTGGATCCGAAACACCAGGCGAGGATGCGCTTCACGTCAGTCGTTATGCCCGAGCCATGGTTCGTGGTCTCGAGGGCGATAAGAAGCAGCGTCGCATCGTGGCCACTTGCAAGCATTACGCTGGCAATGACTTTGAGGATTGGGGTGGGCAAACACGTCACAACTTCAATGCAGAGATTACGCCTCAGGATCTGGCAGAGTACTATGTCCGTCCTTTCCAGGAATGTACTCGCGACTCCAAGGTTGGATCCATTATGTGCGCTTATAACGCCGTCAATGGTATTCCCGCATGCGCAAACTCATACCTCCAAGAGACCCTGCTGAGGAAGCACTGGAACTGGACCCACACCAACAACTGGATCACAAGTGACTGTGGTGCTATGCAAGATATCTGGCAGCATCACAACTACACCAAGACTGGTGCCGAAGCTGCCAAGGCCGCCTTTGAGAATGGCCAAGATTCTAGCTGCGAGTATACCACCACCAAGGACATTTCTGATTCCTACGAGCAAGGTCTTTTGACCGAAAAGGTTATGGATCGTGCCCTCCAGCGTCTTTTCGAAGGTCTTGTTCACACTGGCTTCTTTGATGGCGATAAGTCAGAGTGGGCTTCCCTCGACTTCGACGACGTGAACACGAAGCATGCTCAAGAACTTGCGCTACAGTCTGCTGTACGTGGCGCAGTTCTTCTTAAGAACGATGGCACCCTTCCTCTGAAGATCAAGAAGAAGGAAAGCGTAGCCCTGATCGGATTCTGGGCCGACGACGAGACCAAACTTCAGGGTGGCTACAGTGGTCCTGCACCGTATGTTCGCACTCCGGCCTATGCAGCCAAGAAGCTGGGACTGAACACCAATGTCGCTTGGGGCCCAACTTTACAAAATAGCTCGGTTCCTGATAACTGGACTACCAATGCTCTAGAAGCTGCCAAGAAGTCCGACTATATTGTGTACTTGGGTGGTCTTGATGCTTCAGCTGCTGGTGAGGAGCTGGACCGCACAGATCTTGATTGGCCCAGTACTCAGCTGACCCTACTCAAGAAGTTGTCCAAGCTTGGCAAGCCATTGGTTGTTGTTCAGCTTGGCGATCAAGTTGATGATACTCCCTTGCTGAAGAACAAGGGTGTCAACAGTATTCTTTGGGTCAACTACCCCGGTCAAGAAGGCGGAACTGCCGTCATGGAACTCATCACAGGCCGCAAGAGCCCTGCTGGACGTCTCCCACTCACGCAATACCCCAGCAAGTACACGGAACAAGTTGGTATGTTGGAAATGGAACTGAGGCCTACAAAGTCAAGCCCCGGAAGAACATACCGCTGGTACTCTGGTTCAGTATTGCCATTTGGTTTCGGAAAGCACTACACCAGTTTCAAAGCCAACTTCAAATCGCACAAGATTGAGATGAATATTCAAAAGATCCTCAAGAGCTGCGACGCAACTTACGTCGACACTTGTCCCTTACCTCCGATTCACGTGAGCGTCAAGAACACGGGTCGTGCAACTTCAGATTTCGTATCTCTTGTCTTCATCAAGAGCAAAGTTGGACCAAAGCCTTACCCGCTTAAGACACTTGCAGCTTATTCACGCTCGCATGATATCAAACCGCGTGCGACAACGGAAGTCAAGCTTGAGTGGACACTGGATAATATCGCGCGACGTGAAAAGAATGGAGATTTGGTTGTGTATCCTGGAACTTATACTTTGTTACTTGATGAGCCGACTCAAGCCCAGATCAAGGTGAAGTTGACGGGCGATAAGGTTGTTTTGGATAAATGGCCAGAGTATCACGGGTCCAAGTAGAGTTATCACTGCTTTTTTGTTATCCTGTACCAAGCTTGGCAGTCTGAAGAATCGAACTTATCGTCGAAATATGTTTGCAAAATGTGATAATTTGTGCTCCGGCCTCGGGACACTTAGATGCAATCGTAGGGCCTTGTGGAATCGGTTCGATAGAAGGATATCATTTGCCACGATCTGGACTGTCCAAGCTAAAATCCTTCAGCATATTGCATGTATAGTTAGAGAATGGCGATTGGTTGGGGAGAGTTCCGACACGCATTACATCCTTCTCGCATATGCACATGGATTGTACGAGCCAATTATTTTGAGAGCTAGAATTATACTTTAGGGTCAAATAAATATTATAGTCTAGACTGAGGAGACCGTAGTTACTATTTGCCCAATCGGTAGGTGAGGCCCGATGGACCCCTGACATTATTTTCAGCGCAGTTCTGTAGCAAAACAAACATGCTTCACAGGATTGGCTGAGTAGAAAGTCCAGGGCCCACGAAGATCCTACAAACTGCAGTGTCTAAGCAAAATCAAGCAGGTATATCCTTTAGCTCAATTCCTTCTCATTCCTTCGCCCGCGATTTAACTATGTTAAGCAACTGTGCTTATGTACAGCCAGACCGCTCGCAGGCATATTCAGCCTGGGAGTTGTGGATAGAGGATAAACATATCCGTGATCTCATATAAATATCTCCCTCTGAGACTCATTCTCACTGCCAGGACTCTTACCAGATATCTATTCACTTCATTCTTCTCAGCATGTTGTTCTCCAGCCTTCTCCTCGGCATTGCTGCCACAGTATCGGCAGTCGATCTTCGCTTCCACAGCAACGACCAAGGTGCATGCTTTTCTGGTCCCTGGGTTGCCTGCGCCAATTCCAACCCTCAGGTCTGCTGTGTGGTCGCCGGTCGATTCACCGCCACAGTCGGCATTGTTGCTGTGCCAAGTGACTGGACCCTTACCGGCATCGGATATCGTGGCGCGGGCTGCGAGACGTGGAACCAAGCAGCCATCGGTCGAGGTCGTGACTTTTGCCTCGGTGCAACAGGCTGGAGCTTTTCAGGAGCCTTTTACAGATTCGGTGACAAGAAGAGAAGCACAGACGAGTGCGAGAGCTCCCAAAGGGCGGATCAACTTGGACTCGAGGATGGCAGTGTTTATGATATCGCTGACCTCACTGATGATCAAGTCGATGAAATGGTATATTCTCCTGTCAACTCTTTAGTTGAATGTTCCTTTTGGCTGACTTGATGCAGTAAGAACCAAACTACCTATTTCAGGTAGAACAAGTACTGTTTCTGAGCTTTGCTGACTTCCTTATAGTATGACCCTTGCGACAAACGGAACAGCTACCGACGACTTGCCTCATCTTGCGCAAGTGCGACGA
Source organism: Fusarium brachygibbosum (assembly GCA_018886245.1). Lineage (NCBI taxonomy): Eukaryota > Fungi > Ascomycota > Sordariomycetes > Hypocreales > Nectriaceae > Fusarium > Fusarium brachygibbosum. The sequence continues at coordinate 514,225 of JAEKIX010000026.1, forward strand.
CTGAAGTAATGAGATATTGGTTGACAAGTGAAAATGATGCTCTAATGGTACCCAATGCGCGCAGGCTGGGACCTGATCATATTAACATGTTGACGTTTTCATAAATTCCGAGGAACCGAGACGAGGGAGCATCCAGTTTAGAGAAGGAAATAAATCATTATCTAAATTGTTTGCAATGATACTCACACACTAATGAATACTGGGTGGATTTCTATGGTTACGGATTAAGTCCCTGCTAGTGCGAGATAAGGTTAGTGATAGATACAGGCAGAAGCTGTGTTCTATGACTCTCGACCACGCGAAATTCAGATAATCTATGAGTGCCTGAGCTAGACCTACTAAAGCTTGAAGGGGCGAGGTAATTGTCAGTGGACATGTACTTTGTGCTTGCCCCCGAGGGAAAACATGGAACGGGCGCTTTGAGGATGTGCCGGGGCTGGTACGTAGGGTCTTCCAGGCCGCGTTCCTAAGCCGTTCTGGAATTAGGTGAAGCTTGGCTGAGAGGCGTTGGAGAAAGTTACCATGAATTCATGAAGAAATGTGAGAGAGTGAAGCGGCCTCTAAATACTTCCACCAAGAATGAGGAGGAAGCTGTGGAAGTGAATTCACCTATACATTGGACGAGCTGTTGTTGGAAGCTTCCGTCATGTGCTGGGGTATCCCAAATCAGATCCTAATCAACTGCCTTGGATGACGTGAACCATATCAATGGGTGGCAAGATCGATGTTTAAGTTTAGTACTGTACAGTACGGAGGTACTTGGCAGTGGCTTTTATACTGATTGATCACCATAACTGACTCGTGCCCATCCAAAACATGTCCCATCGCATATCTGATGAAGTCACTGGGCTTGATAGCGGCGAGGTCATTCTTTAGACGTATACAGGATCAATGTCAAAGGTTTTCATTTGAGAAAACCGTCAATTCTATATAACAGCTAAAACCATAATATTGTTTACCACCTGCGCTGGTGATTAAATTCTACAGCGGGTGCGGCACTTCCCCGGTGACCCGGTATGAGGTGGCTTGACTAGTCGACGCCATTTACCATTAGAGTTTGGGGAAATGTCACTGTGCCTTTCTAAGAAGGGGTCCCCGTCGATCTTCAATTCACATATGTTCGTCCTGAGGATCCCCTTTTCTCTTCCCCAACATCTTCTCCTCGCGCATGAAACTCACATTCCTAATGAGACAACAAAATCACCCTATCTGATGCCAGAATCCATAAGTCTCGGCGGAACAGTTATAGCAGTCTCTGTATCTCTCACTTTCCTCTCCGCCGTCTTTCTAGGTCTTCGTCTATATTGCAAGATCGTCCGTCATCGAGGATTCTGGTGGGATGATCATGTCTTGATTGCGGCATGGGTGAGTTCCTTTAAATAACTTGCGTCCCCGATATCGCATTTGCATCCCGCTGTCTTCTTTTATCACGTGGCAAGGGCGACCCGTTCTCTAATAACATCTCTCCAGCATACCCAACTCTGAGTTCATGTTATTGGCCTATCGCAACTAACATGCTTTCTTTCTCTACCAGGTCTGCCTCTTGATTTGTACCGGCCTTGCCATTTTCGACGTCAGCCTTGGTTTTGGCAAGGATATATCAGATGTTGATCCTTCGAATGTACCAAAGATCGCTCTTACCGGGACTGTTTATGGCCTCTTTGCTGTCCTGGCTGCATCATGGAGCAAAACATCATTTGCACTGACTTTGATACGACTAGAGAATGGCTGGAACTACTGGTTTCTGTGGTTTCTCATCGTCACTATGAACGTCATCATGAATTTGGTCATTGTATTCTCTTTCGTTAAATGCACGCCAGCGAGAAAGGTCTGGCATTCAAATCTTCCAGGGACCTGCTGGAATCCCTTGGTTGCAACATATTATAACGTCTTTGCCGGGGGTAAGTCTCCACAGCTTCATACAAGGTTGCCTTCCGCTCACCATTTTAAACAGCGTATTCCGGGCTAGTCGATCTAATCCTCTGCATCTTTGCTTGGACAATTATCTGGAAACTTTCGATGCGGACACGGGAGAAGATTGGCGTTGGGATTGCTCTAACCTTTGGCATTTTGTTCGTGTTCCTGACTATTGTGTTGATAAACCTGCTAATGACGCTCCAGTGCCGCCGCTGCAGCAGCAGCTAAATGTTACGGGATGCTTGGTCTCAGTAGTCAAAATCGTACCTGTGAGTACCGCGGTTCATCTTTCACTATCTGGTCTACGCCTTAGTTACTGACATATCTCACAGTGGCTCGAGTTGGAATCTTCATATGGTCCACTGTGGAGTGTGCTGTGACAATAATGGCCGCATCTATACCTATTATGCGCATACTGGTAATACGTGTGTGTCGCCGCAACCGACATCGGGTTTCGAATCAACCTTTGCGCCGGCTTCGCACAATTAGCACACGAGATAAGAGAGCTTCCGCAAATGTCACGACACCGAGCGACGATACAGGAGCGCCTGCGGTTACAGCGAGAGAAGAGGGTCTTAGCAGTGTTACATTGATACCCAGCATAGATTCAAATCGACGGAAGGATATAGATATGTATACGATTGATAGGACATTGTCAATAGTCTAGGGATGAACTTACAGGGGCTTTAATTTTACCAGTTCTGATTGTCGGCGAGCTGTGGCTCCTGTCATAAGGAGATAGTGAGTAGAATGGGCAAATGCAAATAAATAATCGTTAATATATGAAGAATATTTTGACACTCCGAAGGTCATGATATCCACCCGCAGGTAGGCTATTATGATTATCTGATGCATCGTGGTGTATTTTATTTGTGTTCAGTTAATGTTTGTTTGCTGACAAGGATGCCGCTGGCGCGTACAACCAGCTTTGCAGAAGATGATACGGCACATTTTCAGTGATCCATCAACCAGTCTCATACTATGTTTCTGTATAGATAGTTGTCATTATCTAAGTTATGATTCATACAACAAAGGCCCACAAAGCTTGTCACAAAAGGCCATCGGAAATTTACTAAGCTGGAGAAGAGGGGAATTGCTGATCTCGGAAATAGTCGCGAAGAATTCTTACTTAGTGAATGAGTAGCTGCCAGCGGAAAGTAGGCCGCTGAGATGTTTGGCAACACCTAGACAAGGTGCATCGTCATGAGTGATACAAGTTCAAGTGATGTGAATAGCATACTGCCATGTTCCACGTACGTCATTCTTGCGGTTCAAGTAGGGTTCCATCGTACATTAAAGCATACAGCAGTTTGCTGCTGCCCGTGACCGGAACAAGCGTTCACAATACTAGTTTTGTGGCTTTTGTCATGATATGGTTGGATACCTTTGTAATTGCTCAATGAAGATCTACATTAACCACTATCGCTGTTTATGTGAATTTCTAGCCTGCACTGAAAGTGTCTGATGTACTGGACGAAGATACTTCTTACATGTAGAAGTTAATCACAGCGTTCTTTAAACATCATCCGTACGATACATTAACAGTATCCTTATTATGTAAAGCAACGTGTTTCTAGTGTTACAAGAACCACCTGATCACTCTACCACACATCCACCAAAGCACGACATCTGTTGTTTCTAATGTCAGCAGAATTTATGTTCCATTCACCATTAAGAAACATTGGCTATATAAGTCGATCCAGTTCCACCTTATACAACCAAACCACAACTCGAATCCAGCCAACAACACAATATAAAAAGGCCAACTCTCTCTCGACATACTCTTATCCAAATAGCCATGTGTACACAGGTGAATATGTCCTACAGGTGTACCAAGTGCGATTGGGAAATTCGCCAGGGTCAGGACTTCAAGATGTGCAGTAAGGGAAGGAAAGCCAACAAATGGGGCGCATGTGGAAAATCGACTATGGAACAAAAGCCGATACCAGATGGCATGTGCAGCGAATGCATAAAGAAGCAGAAAAAGAAATAAACTAAGCGGCAGATAAACAATATGCAATGGAGCTAGGATATATAGAACAATAGACAATGTTCAATGTTCATCAAATCTTGTTATTTTGACGATACGCATCGTTCAATCCATTCACACGTTTTCGACTCGGAGTCTGAGTAAGTAAACACGTCGACTTAACACAATAACTCTATCTGGATTCCAATACTTATCCGGTCACCAAGAATAAAGTTGGCTTTATTCATAGACTCCCGAAGACAAAGCAAGAAACAGCGGTGCTTGTTCCAGTGTGTTCAGGCGCACTGCTTCATTGTCTCCGTGGTCCAAGAACAAGACGGGGTCCCATGACACACACAAAAGGCGATCTTCCCCCTAGCCTTTTCGACTGCAAGCTTTCATAATTCTGAAATGATCAACACCAACAGCCATGTGCTACGTACTTATCAAGAGCATTATTTGCCAGCAGTGCGGCAAAGCATTTGAAAGGCGCAGAAATTATGGCATGTGCCGAAAGGGTCAGAAGGCAAACGAATGGGGTGCTTCTCCTGAAGGAACGGTAGAGAATTTCATCCGTCCTCGAAACAAATGCTTCCAATGCTTTTGTGGGCAAAAGACGGAGAGAAGGACTAAGTGGGTGGTGTTTGGGAGAGCACGAACAAGGCGCCGCGCAAGTCAAAACAGGGAGGGAAAGAAAACAGGGTAATAGTTGCTAAATACAGGAGCTTTCTTTCTAATATTTAAAGGTGAGAATCGTTGCTTATATTAGTGACACTCCCTTTTGGCTTATCAGAATGTACCAAAGTCTTGCATAGAGTACATCAATAAATGCCTTCCACGTGGAGTTCATTTTACTATGCCTCCTTCGTTCTGTCCTTGTCAAGGCCGGCATTTCTCTCCTCATCAACTAGCGGCTTCGGCTCTGAAGGGCCTTTCTTCTGCAAGGCTACCCAAACAGCTGATCCAATGATAAGAGCACTGCCAATGAAGCTGGCAGGAGGAGGTATAGTTCCCCATATGACGCGGTCGATGATGACTGCATAGACAAGTTGTACGTACTGCCGTCAGGTTAGAAATGACGAACTCGCCTTGGGAAGGGAAGACTTACGATGAGGTTGGTCGCTCTACCGGCTTTCTCTCTCTGCAGACCTTCGGTGAGAAGAACCTGGAACAGAAAGCCCGAAACACCGATCGAGAGAAGGATGACCCTGGGCATATTAGTTCTAGCTTACTTCAAGCACACAATTGAGCGTTGGCATACCATTCAGCAAGAGTCTTTGGAATCTCAAACTGCAGATCAGGATGGATCGTGATAATGAGGAACGAGCTGACAGTAGCTAACACAGCAAAGTAGTTGACGCTCACAAGCGAGTGAGCGCGTTTTCCAATGACACGAATAGTTGAGTAAGCTGTCGCTGCGGCGATGGAACCAAAGATGGAACAACAAATGGCAATAGTGCGTTCTTGGGGTGTCGCCTTGACAGCAGAGAGGATACCTTTGACGGCGTTCGCTGTATCAGGGGCTGGGCCTGATAGGAAGGAGTCCTTGTGAGGGAAGAGGAAAGCAGGGCGAGCAACGAAAAGAACACCTGTGAAAGCGATGAGGCCTGCCAACGCTTCATTGACAGTGAAGGGTTCCTGTCCATAATTGTTAGAAGACACTTCTTGTTGTATCACCACAAGACTTACTCGAAGAGCAACCCAAGCAATGAAAGCTGTTAGGGTGGGAACCAGGAACGTGATGACCGTCGCGTCAGAGACGTCAAGATATGAAAGCGAGTCTACCCAATCTGTTAGCCTACTTCTCTTTCGAGTGGTTTCGGTTTCCCTTACAATAAAGTCCAAAAAGCCCAACAGATCCAGCCATGCCTCTCAATATTAACAAGCCTCTAACTTCACGTGGGCCAAGAGGAAAATCAGGAACTTTCTCGCGCCACATATAAAATGAGCCAATAAGTGCAGTGGCAAGCATGCGCACGAATATGATCTGAAGAGCATGGAACTTTGTCTCAAATCCAGTTTCCAATAGCCGTGTTGTCATGGACATCTAGTCTGGTAAGCAGAGGCCTTGTAAACGCGTGAGTGGGTTCGTACAATAGAAGCGAACAACTGGGCCAACAGGACATAGAACAGTCCAATGTTCCGAGAATAAACATCTTGCAACTTCTCCCATGAAGAAGTAAACTCTGACTCGCTTGTCTCGGTAGAAACAAAAGAGCTTGTACTTGGACTAGGCGAAACAGCTCCGTTGATAGTCTCAGGTGCCAATAGAGTAGAATTCTCTAATTCCCCCTTCTCATTGGCCATTTCATGCGGCATGTTTGCAATTGGAAATCCTGCAGGTCTAGTGAAAAATCTGCGTCCTGCGTAATTCTGCAACAACCAATATCTCGAAACCTGTTAACGAATGGAAAGCAGCTCTGCTGCAGTGAAACGAACGTGACCAGGAAAATTGAACGATTGTTGAGTTTTTTTCCTTGCTGGCGTTGGTTGCGCTTCAGCTATTTAAATACTAAGCTCAAAACAGCCTAAGGCACAGCAGCGAGGTCCATAAAAGGAGATTGGTCAGTTACTCCACCAATGGCGACGAAGCCGTTGGCTGTTGTTGGTCCTGACAATTTCGGGTTAATATTATTCCTGTCCCTCAGCTTGGATTAGTCAAGGACTTGAAGCTCGACGAAACAATTTCGATTAATGTTGGTTTGACAAGATCATTTCTACTTCGAAGGATCTTCGAAAATTCCAACACTTCACAATAAACACAAGCTGATGGATAATATGTTTCTTTTTTTATTATTTAGGTTTGAAACGTGATTATAGTACTAAATACATCCGCAGTGCTTGTTGCTTCACTATAGCTGGCTAATTCCATACCCTAGACTGGGTTCCATGTTGGTTGGTTTCCATGTTAAGGATGTTGCCTTATATCTCTATAACACCCAAGACCTCAATTGAGATCTATTGCCGTCTCAGTGATTGAAACTTGTTAGATATTAGCTTATCTGGTTATTTTAAAACTAACTTGACTTCACTAAAACGTAAATTTTTGTACATCTTGACTTCTCAAAGCGAATTATAAATACGTGGTCAAGAAGGATCAAAGATCGCGGACGCATCACACCCCAGTTAACCAACTGAAGGGCAGCAATAGTCATCGTGCAGACGTGGTATTTACGTCCAATAAAAAGCAGATGTATATATCATTATTCTCAAAACGAGATCATTATCAAAAGATACTGAGTACCTGTGTCTGAAGAACGCCCTGGGACTATCTGATTGATGTTATAACTCTAGCTATTACCTTTTAGGACAGCTACGAATATAAGCAACTCGGGGATCACGTTCTTTACACTACACTTTTACTGACACCGGAAACCCTCTTTTCTCTTACCTGATATCTACGCAGGAGACACCCGCCCATGACGATCAGTCTCTCCAACGGCTCCTGTTGCTCCCAGTTCTTTACTTTCGCTTGTATGATTCAGCCAATAGCGCCTCTACGGCACCAATCAATTACAACAAAGCGAACTTCATTCTTGTTATAACCCTGTCCTAGACCAAAGTTTCGGAGAAAAGTTGGACATCCGCGAGGGTTTACCTCATTTCAGTCCCGACGATGTTGTGGTCACTAAGCCACTTGTTCACGGCACCAGCACTCTATCGCTGCCGTACAGGTACGTGGGCGAGGCATGTTCTGCAAGTCATGTGTCCGACTGGGTGGACTGTTTAGCACCGGAGAAAGGCGAGGGGTCGAATGTCTGGGCGAGATGCTCAAAGCATTCCCACAACCAAGCACGACACAGGTTCCACAATTTCCTGGGATATCCACCAAGGGGACACCAAGTAGATGTGGTATTTCTTGGCAAGTAGGCGCTTGGGCGCAAGCTCAATGATGGTTTACAAACTAGCTATCGGTGCTATCTATGTTATACTAAGTCAACGTAGTCTACCTCATGAGCTTGGCCTTCGATAGCCTCGGAGTTTACGTATAGACATTCCTTAGCATAACTAAGACGTTGGTAAGTAGGTGTAAATTAATTGAACTCTGCTCGACGCGGTACTTACTGTAGCACTTGTTTATCAGGTGTATGTTGTGTGCTGGAGCAATCACGCTGTACATCGTAACAGGAGCGGTCCATTTCTGTAACCTGCATTAGCGTTAGTTAGAAATGACCGAAATACCGAAACGCCGACACTATCGAATCGAGACTCTGTGTCTTCACGCTACACGGCGCCAACGTTAGACAATCTGGGGTATCCGCGGGGAACCATCGAATTAAGATCCCATCTCTCTCCACGCTAGATAAAGATAAGGTTATACAATCTGGGGTATCTGCGGGGTAAGCAAAGCTCACCCTTGGGAAAAGTCCGTTCCTTCGAGTCCTTGTGGCACTCTCCACGCCCGGATTGGAGTCTCGCCAGTCTGCACTAATACGCTCAGCTCATGTGCGCAACCAACTCTCTTCCTTCATGTATAAAACAGTCTGTCCTTGCAGCGAGAATAATGGATATACAATCTTCTTGATCAGCTTTCTTCCACTATCAAACATATTCAGCAGGCAATCGACAAGCACACCGAACAACAATGGCTGTACAGCGCACAGCATCCCGTGCCAGCTCTACGGAGAAGCAATATGCCACCCAGATCGAAGGGGAGGCGGCAGTGGATGAGTATATCTCTCTCTTTCCTCTCCTGGCCGACAAAAGCCTCGAAGAACGTCAGCAAATCGAAAAGAAGCTCAAGCGCAAGCTTGATTGGGCTTTCTTGCCAGTTGTTACGCTTATGCTGCTGATGGGCTACCTCGACCGCATCAACGTGGCGAATGCTCGGCTGGCAGGTATGCAGGACGACCTGCACATGTCTGACACTATGTGGTCTGCCGGAATCTCTCTGTTCTACGTCGGCTATATCATCACTCAACTTCCTGCCACTGTCTATCTCGCCAAAGGGCTGCCGCGATGGCAGATGCCAGCTTATGTCATTGCATGGTCCGTTGTCACCGCCTTTATGGCTGCCATGAGCAGCGGATGGTCTTTCTTGGTATGCCGCTTTATGGTCGGCGTGGCTGAGGGTCCTTTCCTTCCTATGGTTAGTTTGATGACTTCATCATGGTATACCAAGGAGGAGGCACCTCTGAGAATGGCCATCTGGCATGCTGGTAATATCGCTTCCAATATCTTCTCTGGCCTACTTGCGGCCGGCATCTTGGAGAATATGAACGGCGTTGCCGGTATGCGTGCCTGGCAGTGGTTCGTTATCATTGAGGGTGAGTCAACCATATTCCTCACCATGAAGATGTATGGCTCGCTCTAACTTTATTCTTACAGGTATCGTCGGACTTTTCGTCGCTGCCATGGGATTCTGGTGCATCCCCAACTTCCCTCATAACACCGGCACATACTTCATGACCCCCGAAATGTCAGAGATGGCGCAATATCGAATGATCGTCTCAGCAGGCGGACGATCCGAGGATGACGAAGGTGGTGCATGGGAAGGTGTCAAGCTTGCATGCAAAGACCCATTCACCTGGATTTACACGGTGCTTCACTTTGGCCTCATTGTCGCCCTTTCATTCAAGGATTTCTTCCCATCGGTGAGTCGCGCGTACAAGGTCTTGCAAATTGCCAAAGCGCTGACAAGTCCAGATTGTGAAAACTCTCGGATACTCGAACCTCATGACCTACCTCATCCAAGCCCCACCGTATATCTTCGCTTATATCGCCACCTGTGTAATCTCTTGGTCGTCAGGAAGATATATGGAGCATTGCTGGCATATAATTGGCAGTACAGTTGCGTGCATTGTCGGCGTCATTATTATGATCTCGACCCTGAATCCAGGTGCCCGATACTTCGGCATGTTCCTTTTGTGTGCAGGACCCTTTGTTGGCCTGAATGTAAGTGACGAGTGCCTCGAATTTGGTGGAGTTTCGTGCTAACAGGAGCAGATCCACATTCCTTGGGAAACAACCAATGTTGCTCGCCCTCGCACAAAGCGTGGTGCTCTGGTTGCCATTACCAACTGCATAGCATCAGTCTCCCACTGGTTCACACCATACTTCTTCGTAAGTCCCTTACCACCAGCATCCAAGACTCCTGCTGACCGTTCAAGCTTCGCTCCCAAGAGCCTCGCTATCAAAATGGTGGCATTTTGATCATTGCAGGCTGCATCATGGGCATCGTTGGTTGCCTGGTTTGCGTATGGTATGTTAATAGACTTAACAAGAAGATGGACGAACATGAAGTGGCAAACAACCTGCCAAAGAGGTGGCGGTACGTTAAATAAGCTATTGACTTCGAGATCACGAGGATTGGACCGTGTGGATTATCATATTTCCTTCTGAGAAATGGCAGTCGTGAAGTCGGTTGTCATAGCTTTCGCAAAGTCATGCATCACGGGATGAGTTCAATGAATGGTACGGCTGGTATGGGTTTATGAATGTTGCGTATTTAACAGAAAGAATATAAATTTTTGTTTAATCAATCTAATCGTCTTGTCTGTGAAGTCAATCATAGTGTTGCCTCTCACAGGCCTTTTTCGTCGTTAGGTCTAGACCATACACTGGATATTCCCCAGGAGGTCCACAGCCTGCAACAGACGTCCTGCGAGGCTGTCAGTCGTGTGCGCCAGGGCGTGGTCAAGGACAAACCGCCAAGTAGGTCAGTTGATGGGGTCACTACCAATGCTCGATCGCAACTAACTGGTAGGGACATTCTGGACAGATGCGCGGCAACCGAGAAAAGTAGAGCCCAGAGTTCCCAGATGAATGCAGGTTCAAAGACCTGATCGATAAGCACTAACTACTGTAGCAAGCAACTACGACTGTGTAAATCTAGATGCTGTGGCTTACACGCCACGCTTTAGTTGACTCGTACCACACCTTCCTCTCTGGGATTAGCTGGTCGGCGTTTCGGTCTTTCGGAACGATATCGCCAAGATCCCATGTTCAAATTTCCATCCTCCCCGCCGTGACATTTCCCGACCGGCACAATCCTCACAACAACAGCAGAGGCCGATCGAAAATGCTCGCATGCACACTCTGTCACAACCGTAAGGTCAGTGCGAGTTCGGTCCGGATGATCGACCCTTCCTGGGTCCAGTCCAGGCTTGAGGTCAAACAGATTTGGCCCCCAGAACAGACTGACTTTGTCCAGGTCCGTTGTGAAGTCGACGTCGAATCAAACAGTTGCATAACATGCAAGGCTGCGGGAGTTGATTGCATGTGGGTATCCCAAGTTGAAATTCGTTCGGCTTAGTCTGACCTCATACTCCAGTCCGCGGACTAGAAAGCGTCGTCGTGTGGGAGATGCTCACACGGCCCAGCAGCTTAACAACAATGGCAACCAAAATTACAGTAATCAGAACAGTCAGAGCGTCTCGCAGTCGCCTGGGACAGGCGTGGTGATACCGATGGAACATGCCCCGTATCAGACCCCGTCAACGGTGAGTCATTCATGTCTTTACTATCTTTCATGCCCAACCTCGTCAAGAGCAAATCTACCCACAGCCACTGCCTAGGTAGCAGAGAAGCGTGCCAAGTATGCCCTTCGTCAGACGTTCCCTTGCGTTGAATTAAAGCTTTAATTCTGCTTGGCCTTCTAGTATACCATATCTTTGTGGTGTAGCATACCTGTCGCTCATGACTAACCTCCCAATTATTGATGATATGAGTCAATACTGACAGACAATTACAAGAGTCGAGCGACTACCTACATAGGCAGAGGCCACTATATAGGAGACGACAATGAGATAGATGAGACGAGTGCGCGTGCATTTGAGCCGGCAAAGATAAGGGTAGGGCCTCATGCGAGCACCCAAAAAGAAACATTGGTTCTTTGGAAGGCTTTAGACATACCTCCTCTGGCGGCGCGTCAAAGCCTACTCAGTGCTTTCCTGGACTACTGCAACGTATGGACGCCTGTTTTGGAACAAAAGGATATCCACGAGCTTTCGTGTTTCGACCCAGAAAAGACATCAATGCTCCTTGCACAATCGTTGTGGCTGGCCGGCAGTCGAGTCACGAATGCACCTTCTGTGGTTGCTTTTGCATCATCGGACGACTTCTATCACAGAGCTAAAGCAGTCTTCTGGTCTGGAGTAGAGACGGACGGGCTGTCCGCCATCAAGGCCTCACTGATGCTTCAATGGTACAATCCACAGGCACCTGAGCACATTTCCTTTGACAACAGTGGTTTCTGGCTCAAGATCGGGGTTGGGATTGCCCACCAGATTGGCCTGCACAAGGAATCCCCTCCAGGACCGTCTAGGGCAATTCGACGGAGGCTATGGTGGAGTTTGGTGGTAAGTAGAAGGTTTCAATTCATTTCTGACCAATTTTGCAACATGACTCGTTGCAATCTGATTAACTTTCCTATGCGTCCGTACGTCTTAGTTCATGTTGGCTGAGAATTACACAGGCTCGAGACTCCTTGATCTCCGTCGCGCATGGAAGACCGCGAACCATCAATCTCGAAGATAGTGACGTCCAGCCCCCAATGGCGAGCGACTTCCCAAACTCACTGTTCGCATCTCAGATTTTCTCAGCCTGGGTGGACATCTGTCAAATCCTTGGAGATATCTCATCTTGCTGCATGAGGCGACACATGTCACGAACAAAAAGGCTTTATATCGTGAACTCCTTGTTCCGTTGGAAAACGAGTCTGCCACAAGAGCTCAGGGTTGCACCCAGCAACCAGCCACCACACAGTTATTTTGCAAACAGCCACAACCTGCCGGCACGCCAGCTATATCTACCATACTTCACTAGCTTAATAGTGCTTTCCCGGATGCAGCACTCAGCAGGATCGCTTTCGATGACTGCGACATTGGCTGCATCATTTGTCGCCCGCATCTTTGAGGATTTCCTGGCCAGAGACGAGATCAAAGTCTTGGCGCCCATCGGCGTTCGGTATTGCCTCATTTCAAGTATGGCGCTGGTCTCGGTTATGCCTAATAAGCGATTGTGGGATGCTGTACAACCGGACCTGGACATACTGCAGCAAGCACTCACGGAGCTTTCGAAGCGTTGGCGATCAGCAATTGGGGCTTCCAGAGCTCTCCAAAATGCTATTAACAAGAGGCGACAACGTACCTGCAGCTCTACGACAGAATTACGAATGGACGATAAGAATTCCCTGGAATACTTCGAGATGATAGATCTTGGCTATTGCCGCATATGGAGCACTCTAAGCCAGCAGCTGTCCTCAAGCCCGGTGGCTATCCAAGAGCAAGTGACACAGCCAATGCAACCCCCCAATGACGCGTTAGAAACCAACCAATTTATGGATCCAGGGGAGGCGTGGGATGTTGGGACGTTTCAATTCGAGCATGTGGAAAACTGGATTCTCAACGATGGGTTCTTATTTGACCCTTAGATTACTCTGCACAGGACTGTCGACCATTCACAGCTTATGTTTCTTCTGCCCTGTCCTCAATTTCTCGAATTCCTTCTGTGGAATCCCTTGTACATTTCTCTCCAGAGCTCCAAACACTTCATCAACATTCTGAGCGTCCAGTTCCCGTCTTGATCGGTGTCTAATCATTTTCTTGATCTGCAACATGCTTGATGCATTCAGACCATCGTGAAACCTTTCCTTAACCTCCTTTAGCACCTCACTCCGGAAAGACTCTGCCGGGCAGTCGAATACTTGGTTCACGAAACCAGCTTGAAGTAATTCCTTGCTGGAGATTCGCTTGGCCAGGATCAGGGCTTCATTTGCTTTGGAGATTCCCATGCGCTCTGCGAACGCTATCGATGAGACTCCTTCGCTGATGAGGCCCAAACTAGCGAACGGTGTCAAAAGGTATGTTTCGGGTGCACAATAAATAAAATCGGCAAAAGCGATCAGCGCAGCAGCCATGCCAACCACAGGACCGTTGAGAGCTACCACCAAGATCTTGGGGTGTGTATAGAACGCTCGCGCAAGATTTATGTTGCTGGCTACAGTGACGGTCAAGTTATGGCGATATATATCTGTGCCCTCAGGCACCTTTCTTGAGACAGACACGTCGGCGCCGCTGCAAATATATGTCAGTGACAATCAGACTTGCAGAAAGATAGAGAAGGTGCTTACGCTGAAAAGAATCTGCCATTGCCTGTCAACACAGTCGCTACCACTTCATCATGATTGGCAACTTCCTGAAGTATGCGTGCGAGCTGGTAAAACTCGTCCTTTGTCAAAGCATTCAGCTTCTTGGGTTTGTTAAGGACGACGACCACAATGGGGCCATTGTACTCGACCTCGATCACTGCCATTCTTGCAACTTTGTATTAGGATGACAATATAAATCACGACTCAGAGGTGGGTGTGATGCTGTGAGCTGAATATGTGGCAAGCTTTTGAATGGAAAACCAAGGGAAATAGCTCCTTCCACAAACTCCGGCTATTTATTAGCCTGGTTCTCGAGCGAGTGGCCAACAGTCAACAAGGGATAAGTCCGCTGCCAGCCAAAACATCATAGTCCAACCCATTTCGCCGAACCATAAGGTGTGGAGCCAGCCATAACGCCGAAGCATATACAGATACGGACCCCGTTCGGCGTTTCGGCCACAACCCCGCCGCATCATCGGCACTTCCCTATGCCAGGTCTGGGGAAATGTGGACAAGGCAGGCATTTGCTATCACACAGAAAAAGCACCCTAATAATGATCGATCTCAAGAACCAAGATGTATTTGTCCTCTCTCGTACCAAAGAGAAACTAACGCGGTCACGCATCATAAGATTAATCATTCCAATATGGCTGTAACTACCAGCACTATCTCCAGCATGTCTGCGAACCTCGACCGCACACAGATCGTGCCATCCCATGAAGGTCCACATGTGTTGCCCAACAACCCATTGTTCAGCCGACTACTGCGGCACGCGCATAAAAATCGCCTTGCTATCAAAGACCAGCCGCTCGGCGTCTCCAAGACATACGGAGAGCTTCTCGATGCGGTGCTGGGGTTCAGAGAGGTGGTACGGGAAGCGTTGCCCTCGGAGGTGAAGGAACAGCTGAGCCGCGGCGATGAAGTATATGTAGGAGTATTGGCCGCCGGTGGCTATGAGTTCACAGTGGCCGTACTGGCGGTGCTGGCGCTGGGAGCAGCAGTAGTGCCAATGTGTGCGTATATTCCACCATGTCATTTATCTACCAATTGATCAACCCAAAGGCTGACAGACTGATCGCATCTATCTAGTCCCCACGGCCCCCGCAGACGAGATTGTCTACTACGCCACCAAGTCGCAGCAAGTGGCCATCCTATCCAGCTCGAAGACGACGCAACTTGCGCAGGAGTCGGCACAGAGCTGTGGAATTGCACAGATTAGCATCTTACCTAACCTACCTCTCACGACTCGCTTCGAGCCACACGACATAACCTTGACGTCGAACGGGCCACAAAGCCCCAGCGCACCTGGCGTGGTGATCTTCACTTCTGGCACAACCGACAAGCCCAAAGGCGTAGTGCTGCGACGAACATATACACACGAGGGCGCCATCACCGTCGGCGACAGCTACGGGATCACGCACACAGACGTATTACTACACACACTGCCTGTCCACCATACGACCGGTCTAGGTACTTCGTTCTTCCCCTTTCTCAACGCGGGCGCCTGCATCGAGTTCCATGGCAAGTTCGACGCAGGCACCGTGATGCAGCGCTGGCTGCAGGGCGGCCTGACTGTCTTCTCTGCCGTGCCTACTATCTACATGCGCCTGAAGTGGTTCATCGAGCACCTCCCAGCGCAGGAGCAGATCCCTTATAAGCAGTCGGCTGGCCAGTTTCGTGCGTTCCTGTGTGGATCAAGCGCTCTGCAGGAGAACGTGCAGGACTTCTGGTCCAACACGTTGGGCCAGCGCATCCTCACCCGTTACGGCGCCACCGAAATCCCTGGCTGTATTCGTGTGGCTGTCAATCTCCAGGGCATTCCCAAGGGAAGCGTGGGCCAGCCTCTACCAGGAGTAGAGCTCAAAATCTCACCTGAGGGTGAGCTGCTGGTTAAAACGCCAAATATGTTTGCGAAGTGAGTATCCTGTCTTGCGAGATTTCTCACTCGGTATCATCAATGTACGCATAGCTAACGAACCACCAAGGTACCTCATGGATCCAGAAACAACAAAGAATGCTCATGATGCCGATGGTTGGTACAAGACCGGTGACATTGCGCGGCGCGAGGGGACCTTCTACTTCATCGTGGGCCGCGCATCAGTCGACATTATCAAGTCTGGTGGTTATAAAATCTCAGCGCTGGACGTTGAGCGCGAGTGCCTGACGCTGCCGTACGTGAACGAGGCTATGGTGGTGGGCGTCGAGGACGAGGAGTTTGGGCAGCGTGTTGGCGCAGTGCTGGCTGTCAAGGATGGGTTTGATGTCACCCTCAAGAACGTCAGAAATACTCTTAGGGGCCAGCTGGCCGGGTATAAGCTGCCCACCGTGTTGAGGGTGGTGAAGGGGGAACTTCCGAAGGGTGCCACGGGAAAGATACAGAAGAAGGTCCTGGGACCGAAGCTATTGCCAAGTCCCGGATACGAAGAAATACCTCAGGTGCAGGTATGGAAGAACACAAAGCAGGCGGAGTTGGTGCAGGCAAGACTGTAAATTATGATTCTATCCGACGGGGTCTCATAGTTGGCTCTGGGTGATTCTTGTAGGCTGCGTTATATTACGAAGTGCCTGTAAAGACTGCATATAGCGAAATTGAATACATTAGTATACTGAGAGTGAAATTGATGTTAATTCTTGAAGTTTGCCCGCTCGTTTACTGAGAGGTATAATGTACATGCATGCAACTTCAGTTTCACTGCCTCCAGTGCTACAGTACAGATTAAGATCCCGATACAAGTCGTGTCAAAATTACCCCCATGTGAATTGGGAACTAACGAACTCAATGTTCATGCGGATGTATCATTCAGCATTGGTGGGTAAGCTGCCATCTCAGCCATAGCGGCTGGATCTAACTCCGTGAACGCCGAGCACCGAACGCATACCCATTTATGTTAAGTAACTGGCAGAAGCTGAGCAAATTTCATATTTTTGAAACCCCTCTCGATTACAGATCTACGTGCATGAACGCAAACATTACCAGTGTTGTTACATATATTCCTCTACAATCGCCAGCATGACCACTCCCACCGCATTCACAGTTACCAAGGGACCTATTACTATTGAGGCACTTGATCAAGGCACTGGTCCTGTTATTGTTATCCTTCCCTCACTGGCCCGTGGAGCAAATGACTACGATGTTGTAGCTCCATTCTTTGTCGAAGCTGGCTACCGTGTCATCCGACCCCAACCCCGAGGCATTGGCAAGAGCAATGGGCCTATGGACAAGCTGACTCTGCACGACTTCGCCGCCGACGTGGCCATGGTTCTGGATCATATCAAGTGCGGCTCGTCAGTCATCGTCGGCCATGCCTGGGGTAGCCAGCCGGCTCGTATGTTGGCCGCCGACCGTCCAGACCTCGTCCGTGGCGTCGTTATGGCAGCCGCCTCGGCGGGCAAACTCCCCCCCGGCTCAGCCGAGAAGCCATTCAGCCGGCTGCGTACGGAGATTGACGGGTCCGGCAATATGTCGCTATCAGAGTCCAAGCGCCTTGAGTACCTGCAAGCGGCCTTTTTCGGACCCGAGGGCAACCCGCGTCTGTGGCTGGACGGGTGGAACGAAGCTGCGCACACTGCCCAGGCGCATGCACGCATTTACACACCCGTTGACGAGTACTTTTCTGCAGGAGATACTGTCCCGATCCTGGATCTACAGGCTGAGCACGACGCCGTTGTTGTCAAGGATGTGATGAAACCGTGTCTGGGAGATCGTGTAGAGGTGCAGGTTATCAAGGGTGCTGGCCATGCTATGGCGCCGGAGCAACCAGAGGCTATGGCCAATGCCATCATCAATTTTGCCAAGAGAATTCGAGAGAAATAGACGCCGGATTTCATTCGCCTCCCTGTCTTTGCTTTCCCCAGGAGGGGTTCGGGGACGAAGATCGTGTAGGCCAGGAAGTGGGGTAGAGCATGAATACATGGCTTTCATGGCTACGTAAATGATCATATGATCAAATGATTGCTAAGAGGGGTCCAAGGGTTGGAGAGGCAATGAGAACCCAAAGTTGTTGTCCTTTGTGACAGACTCGTCTCTAACGGCACGGGCTATACCTAGGCTGCACCTAGAAGACAATATTGAGAAACATTTATAAGCTATAGACTCCTATCCCAATGACTCAGATACAGTAGTTAGAACTTGGCCTGCAAAACCACGCATGGTATCTCTGTCAAATTCTTGCGAGCCTATCCAACTCGTTGCAGTATGATGACGGTACTTGGATTATCACGGAGCTTCGGCGAATCTCCGCGGCGTTTCACCTTGGTTTTCCCACCCGAGGACACACTAAGATAGCACCAAAACGCCGAGACCCGCCAAAAGCTGGGGTTCTGGGGAAGAGCTCCACCATAGATCATCAAGTGCTCAATTAAATGTCACAACTCCACGCCAAACTATTGTCCTGGGGTAATGTCAAGGACTGAATCATCATAACCATCCGGACTTGAGGATCATTTGTTTCTACGTGTTCCATCAAGCATGTATCAAAATCTTAATGTCGAGCGTCGCGGGGACGTCTTCATCCTTACTCTGCAGAAGCCACCAGAGAACCGTCTCACATCGCAGTTCTGTCAAGAGATCATTCGGGCTTTAAACGATGTTCGGAAAGAACTAGGCCCCGAAGCCCCTGGCGCTGTGATCATTCGAGGCAACGATGACAAGTTCTTCTGCACAGTACGTCCTTCTGCGCTCTTCTCCAGAGACGTTATCCATGTGGCCTTGAGCAGCTGCTAACTACATGCGCAGGGGCTGGATCTCCACGAACGAGACACAAACCCATACGCCAGCTCCGAGGGCTTTTATCCGGTGAGTACCTGATCTGGCCGTCCACAGTGAACCTGATGAGTCATACACTGACATATACATACTCCGGTTGTAACAGCTTGTTGCAACTCTCCTGGATTTCCCGTTTCCCACCATCTGTCTCATTACCGGACACACTTTTGGAGGCGCCTCAGTGATGACATTGTCACACGATTATCGCATCATGAATGCTAATCGCGGGTACTGGTGCATGCCGGTAGCAGAGCTCGGCTTGCACTTCGATGGAATGGGTGCCCTTTTGAGAGCCAAGCTGCCACCACAGACTGCCAGGAAGGTCATTCTGCAGGGTCATAGGTTCACTTCAGCTGAGGCATTGGCAGATGGGATTGTAGATGAGATCGCCCCACCGGATGAGATGTTGGATCGTGCCTTGCAGCTTGCTGATAAGGTCAAGTCCAGGGCAAAGATGGGGGTCTACGGATTGCTGAGGGGAGAGCTATATGGTGAGGCGTTGAGGGCGTTCCAGCAGATTAGTTACGTTCATTCTCGCCTCAATTCCCGTCCAGCAAAGGTCAAGCTATAAACACAAATATGGAATGGATCAAATATTCGAGCTTTCTTTCAATGAACTTGAAAGAAGTCAACCACATCAACCATGCAGGAGCACGCATCCGGTCCGTTACAAAAACATCTTGCGTCTTCGCGAATCTCAATATTGATACTCAACGCAAGATGCTTCTGGGGCATCTAGTCTACATCTGCCTCATGGCACAGGACGGCTTGCTGCTACTGCTATTCATATGGGTGAGTTCTATCTAGGTGATGCGTTCTTGCCTTAGTTCGCGATATGTAAACAAAACGTCTTCACAGAGCCTTAGCATCATGGTTCCCATGCTAACACAATCCCGTAGGTGGATTTTATCGCAGTTTCCATGTCTAAGGGACTAACTGCTGATATTGTATTCAACTGTCTTCGCAGCCTTGAAGGAGGCTGTTGACTTCTCGCGCACTGCAGGTGCATGCGCCTTGCTTCGGCTTCCCGCTATTTCAAGGTAGACAATGTACTTCTCACTTGCCTGAAGATGCTATTCATCACATCCCACCTTGTAGTAACGCGTGGAGTGACTGGTTTTACATAATATTTTTTGTTATTCTCATTTATCTACCCAATATAATTGTGTCACATCATTCACACAGTCATGGCAGCATCCATACCCACATCCTCAGCACTTTGACCGGCGCTGTCACCCTGCAGTGAGATTTCTTTTTCCAACAATGCGTCAACCCAGTCATCGCTTAGTGTATCTCCCAAAATCATGTAGTCTACGTCGATGAAGTCTATCGCTGTTGGTTTGATGCCTTCGGGGGGAGCAACCTGGTCTAGGACACGTCTTCCACCATCCGCGATTTCTTCTCACGAAGTTCGCCGAGAAGGTTCCAATGATGTTGGTGAGTATGTCTCTCCTGGTGTTTCTGACAGGTAGAATTGGGAAAAGTCGAGCTTCTGCGTTGCAATATCGCTAAAGTTTTCACGCAGGCCTTCTAGATGCAGAAAGCCCGAATCGGTTGCGCCAGCTTCCAGCTGTCCCACTGGCCCATCCCCATATGACATAGGCCGTAACCTCTGCTCAATACGTCGGTGAGACTGAGCCGGAGTCAATTTCAACGACGCCTTATCAGCTCGGTATTGTCGAGTCAAGCAAGAGCCAGGCGGTACTTGACATTCATTGAATGAGTCGCCTATGTCTGTTTTAGGCAACGGTCCCCCCCAAGAGATGACGATGTCCAGTGTTTCGATGAGACGAGCATAGAGTCTTGGTCTGGTGTCTAACAGTTCGCGCCAGTTACTCCTATGAAGTCGTTCTTCGTTGGACAAGAGGACATCTTCATCTCGAGCGGAGAAAGATCGCGCCTCTTGGCTTTCTTGGAGGCTCTGAGCAAGGTTGTCATTGACAGCTTTGACTGCTTGTAGTAAGTACTCGAGCTCATCCTTGAAGTGAAGCTTCAAACACTTCATGACCTTCAGCACCCAGTCTGGGTAACGGGAACATTGTATCCTAGCAGCCTGCAGATTCGACGATAGTGAAGACACGTTAGGTAAGGATAAGCCATTTTGTAGATGGGCTTTAGTGTTTATTAGATGCAACACAAGTGGAAGTGCTGTGCAGAATATCCTATTCGTATGTATATTAGCTTCGCTGCGTACCTGGTGTTTTGAGCTTGTTGGGATCCGCTTACATGCTTTCTGGAACCTTGGACAGATGCTGGTGCTGTAAGCAATCCGAAAGTCGATCCGTCGTGTTGAGGATGCAATTTGAAACATCATGTTTTTGTTCCCGGAAGGAAGACCGCTCGTGCTGTCTGTGGCTCGAGTTTGGCACGCGAGGATTCGCAGTAAGGCGCAGGAGTTCGCTCTGACAGAGCGCTAACATTGCAGTCCTATTGCCACAGTTCAGTTAGTGAACGCCCCATCATAGGCCTGGGTTGACCACATGTAAATGATTACTTACTCATAATGGAGGTACATCATACTCACTAGAAGCTCTACAGGGTCATGCTCTGAGCCCCCATGTCCTCCTTCACCATCAGGGCTGACAGGTGAGCCTAACGCAGAGTCTCTTTCAGAGACCGGGAGTAGGCAACTATCATCATACCATGTCTTCAGGTGGTTCTTGCAAACACGAAGCTCATATTCGTCTCCACTGAGCGTCGGCGCAGATCTGTAATTAGCCATGCCTCCTTGTGGGTAGACCAGGGCCAGAACTCTCCGCAAGATGATTATAAGAGCGGACATCTGTTCCTGAGCCTCGATGAAGTGCTGCTTTGCTTCGGCATCACAGACTCGAGAGCGTCCTATCTCATGTGACAAATCGGCACGAGAGAGTACATGGTAACCGCTCTCTGCTTCAACCACACCGGGAGGCCTCATGAGTGGCCGACGGGTGTATAAGCTGTGAATACAGTCGCTAAGTATACAACATCCCCAGAGTCGCCGAAGGTTGCCCTGATTGAAACGAGTTTTGAGAGTTTTCCAAAGCTTGGCCTGAGAAATGGCATCCTGAGAATGTTGAATTGCCCGGCCGAGCCATTGAGTACTCTGCCTACTTGTTCTTGTGCTTCTTTGTGGACTCCAGTGTGCAAGCAGAAGTGAGACTTGAGCAAGCACGACTGGTGATGACTCGGTCTCTTGATCGTATAGAAGCTACAAGGGGAACTTAGCATCTAGAATGGAACCTGAGCGGCGTTTACAGTTGAACTCACCTGAGTCTGCCGAAAGAATCTGTCCCGCGCCTCATGTGTGGAACTTAGCTGCATGGCCTGAATGACATCGTTGTCCACGTACTGTGATGCGCAATTAGTGAAGAGTCTTGCCGCGGCCGTTTGCAGGGCTTACCTTGCATGCCACGAATAGCATGGCTGAAAGCAGTATAACAGGAACTTGACTGGCCTTGCCGCCAGAGGTCAATGGATCATAAATAGACCAGAACTCGGCTTCATTGACAACAGGTAAGATCGGATGAGCATAACGAAAGAACGCCCGGACCAGATCGTCCAAGCAGTTACTTCCTGGTACTCTAAAGCAGCCTTGCGACTCCAGATACTTGATGTCATCCGTATGCAAGGAGCTAAGATTGTTAATGCGGAGGAAAGGGTATTGTGCGAATGTGATCTCTGGTTGAATGTGGGTATGGTCATGGCTCGGACTTTGACGAGGTCTTGCCTTTGCCAGTTTTGGCGTCCCCAAATACTCGTCTATCAAGGCTGTAGGTGAGTCTTCGACTTCTTGGTGAGCTGGGAGAGGCTCGGTCACGGTCTCTGCCTCTGACGCTTCAGGCTTCTCAATGTGATTTTTACTATACACGTGTTAGTTTGAGGACAACATACGAGATGGAAACCTCCCAGATCAGGGCTTCATGAGTTGTGTGTACCTGTCGTTATGACGGCGACGCCAACTGACAACGCATCTTTTGCCGTCAAGCACACAGTTTGTGCATGAATCACGAACAAATGCCACATCACAGCGGACCTTTCGTGCTCGGCAGGATAGGCATGCCCTGTTGTTCGTTCGAGGCACAGCCAGGTTGTTAGCCGAGCCTTGATAATATTTCTGAAGGGAATGCAATAGGTCGATGTGCTATTCTAGGGCATTAGACATACTTGGGTGATCTCTTTCGAGTCTCTTGCCGCTTCGACTTCGGCTTAGCGAAAGTGCCTTGTTGTTTCTCAATCATCGTCGGCATCCTTAAGGCTTGAACCTTGGCTTGAATTAAGCAAGGGAGGAGAAAGAAAGCTGCTTGATAGTCAAATGATGTTACTAGAATGGCATCATCAATACGATTGAAGCCAAACCATTGCCGTTCAGGTCTCCATATAGACCAAACAACGGCTGTAATGAGAGGCTACGCATTCTACTTGGTTTCCTCCTGGGAGATCTTCGGTAACGCCGAATTGTGGATCTATAACGCCGAATGTGGCTTGTTCTATAACGCCGACTGGAGTTCTACAACGCCGACTGAGGCTAAGCGATTAGTCAGTGGGACGGTAGGTAATTGAATCACGGAATCGAGAGCCATCAAGGACGTTTTAAAGAGTCAATCCTATTTCGAGAAGTACTTCTTTGGCTTGTGGCGGGAAAGGAACTGTTCTTTCGGCTATACATGCCCAACTTAAACAATCATGGCTGAACGCGTCGCTCAAATCGCTTCTCACATAACCTACCCAAGAGGTCTTCTCGCGGGACAAACTGCGATAGTCACGGGAAGTGGACAAGGCATTGGTGCTGAAGCAGCGCGCCTGTTCGCTCAGGAGGGTGCCAAAGTTGTTGTTTGCGACGTTGATTCAGGTAAGTGTCACCTGCCAGGCCCCCTGGAAGACGGGATACGACTTGAGCTTGAACATAGTTATGCTAACACTTCCTGTTACCGGACTAAAGCCAAAGCACAAAGCATGGCGAATAGTATCACCAGCTCTGGAGGCCAGGCGCTAGCAGTCTCTGGTGATATCACAGATCAAGACTACATCGACAAGCTCGTGAAGCGCGCGGCCGAGTTCGGAGGAGGAGAAATTCATATTATCGTTAATAATGCCGGTTACACATGGGATGGTATGGTGCACAAGATGACTGACAAGCAATGGGCTGCAATGGCAAACATTCACGGCACTGCTCCCTTCCAGCTGATCCGCACCGCAGCCCCTTACTTCCGCGTCAAGGATGGAAAGCAGCGAAACATTGTCGGCATCTCTTCAACTTCGGGTGTCCATGGAAACGTCGGCCAGTCTAACTACGCCTTCTTTAAAGCCGGTGTGTCTGGACTAATGAAGACGGTAGCAAAAGAATGGGGACCGGCGTACAACGTCCGAGCTAACACTGTGGCATTTGGGTATATTGAGACGCGCCTAACGCAGGCGAAAGAGGCAGGGGCGTTTATTACTGGGCCAGACGGGGAAAAGATCCAGCTCGGCGTCCCTGGTCGGGATGGCAAATCCTCCTTCGAGGATATCCCACTTCGCAGGCCAGGCTCGGCAGAAGACGCCGCCAAGGTTGTCCTGGCTGTGTGCAGTCCTCTTTTCTCCTATGTAACAGGCCAAGTGATCTCTGTAACTGGAGGAAGAAACATGTGAGGAAGCAGGAGGAGGCTGTGGTCCAGTAGTATCAGGCAAAGGATCGCCAGTAGAACCCATTATAAGAATCCATGGCAATACTTGGCACATTTACTTGATTCCCCGAAGTGCGAAATTCCGCAGCGATTCTAGTTCAAATTATCGCCACGGCTGTATGGAACTAAGTGAGTGTGTAAATGTGATGACCAGCTATTTTGCACCGACTTGAGTATGTAAATGAGAATTTAAAGATCCTTATTTTTCTGAATCTCGGTTGCAGAAATTCCCTGCTTTTAACAAGAGGATAGCTGCAACAAGCCCTGTTCGGAATAGCTCGGCCTCAGCTAAGGGTCCTTATCTTATTATCGCCGTTATTGCTATCTAATCTAGAGATTTATTGCCGGGACTATTCCCACAGTCAGGCTGACCCACGCTCCACTTTTTAAACACACCCAGCTTTACCTTCGAACATGCTGAGCTTCTGCTGCAGCCTCGCGAGCCATCCTTCGTGATCTCAATGCCTCCTAGCTTTACTGTCAGGGACTTCTACTCAGCCTCTAGTGACGTGGCCGGAAATAGCACTATTTTGAGTAAGTCATGGCTCGTTCTTCCCATGAACACTACAGTAACTTCCAACTCTGTCAGCTCTTCAAAACCGGCTAAGCTGGCTTTCAATCATTCCACCGACAGATACAACCACTATCTCTAGTGCTAGAATCTGTCAAGAGGATACCCTCTCAGCTAATGCATTAATAAATTTCTCACATATACCACTTATCCTGTAGATATAGTATACTCTTCCTATTTAAAACCCTGGGTGTGTATAGGATATAGGGTAGGCAAAGCACAGGGGCCGGTCTAGGTAAGCTAGTTAGTATACTGTAAGATTGGTTGTGGGCCGAATGGAGGGCGAATTGTCGCGGGAACGAATTAAAAACCTCCTCCTCTCCAGCCCCGGCCAACTTCCTCCGGAAATCACGTGTGACCTGGTTGCAGCACCCCGCTGGTACGGATGGGATACGGCGATCATAGACGAGGAATCTTTTAGGGCGCCTACGGGAATCGAACCTACAGCTTCCCGCTTGCGGGGACTTGCCTAATAACTCACACAGATGCCACTTCGAAGTTCAAGACCGAGCCAACCCTCACTCTTTCAACAGACACTACTCTTACTTTCAGGACAATAGCCCCCTGAACTCCTGGACTAATAAGGCTCAAGCCACCAGTTGTTGAGTGCGGTAAAAAAAGAGGCGCTCCACTCAGTACTTCAGACCGACTCTCCATGTCCCGAGATCCATTCGACACCTCATGTCGAGTGTTACAAAGCATGCTCGGAAACACCCCAATGGGAATTTCTCTTCATAGAGTAGGCGCTTTGTGACTTCTGGAAAGGTACCGAACATACATACTACCTTGCACTTTAGTTTGGGAAACATTATGCTTGGGTTCGATGTAGGATCCAAGTCCTTTCTACAAAACTTGGACATTGAAGATACCTACGTGAAACAACCATCCTATGTATTTCCCTAATGAACTCTGAAATGTAAGGCTATACTTTGCCACGCTAGGAGACAATGAAACGTAGCATTTCTTTCCCCAGTTGAAATCTAGGGCCTTTTTATGAGAAAATATTTTTCCCATACCAGAATTCCCTAGCTTCATCATGGGAAATTGTATTGCTAAATATGAAGGAATTTTGACGTCATCAGTGGAAGCCTCAGGTACATTCCAGTTCGAAAACCCGGACAATTAACCCCTCAATTCTTATCCATCTTATTCCCCCCTGGCACCCGAAGCAGGAATTGACATTACAAGTTAAAAGGGACGTCGTATTAGCGACGACTCTGCTTGTGCAGCTTCCGATGGATATAGCCGGCAAGGCCCTTGACGCCGCTCTTCCCGCCGCCAACGACATCTTCGATTATTTACCCGTACCCGCTCTTGTCGTATCACCGTCATATCGCATACAGAGGGTTTCAGCCGGCTTACTGGAAGCATGGGGTCGGAGCCGTGAGGACCTCATCGATCAAGACCTCTTTGTTGCCCTCTATCGTGGATCGCCGACCGAAAGATTCGATCGTATACCCTTCGTCTACGCTATTGAGACCGCCATCGAGGCTCGAGACCTCCGTCTGTGCTATGCAGCCTACATTGCACATGGCGTCACTTGGACTGCCCGTATCAAGCCTGTGCATAGAGATGACAAACTACTCTGCCTTGTGGTGGAATGGGAGAAGACCGAAGTCCACGTCACGGTGGCCGACGGTGGAATGGCACAGAGCTGGCTGCCCATCGATGATGCCTTCCGCATCCTCGTCCAGGCTGTCAAAGACTATGCTATCTTCTTACTCGATACCCGTGGGAACGTCATGACGTGGAACACTGGGGCAGAGCTAAACAAAGGCTACAAGAAGGAAGAAATCGTGGGGAGACACTTTTCGACCTTCTACGGCGAGGAAGATATCCGGTCCCGGAAGCCCGAGAGGGAACTCGAGATCTGCTTGCGCGAAGGCAGAGTAGAAGACGAGGGTTGGCGCTATCGTAAGGATGGCAGTCGGTTCTGGGCCAACGTTGTTATCACGGCCATCTACAAGAACAACATACATGTCGGATTCGGCAAGGTCACACGGAACCTCACGGAGCGAAAGGAGGCAGAGATGAGGCTAATCGCTGCTCATG
The DNA here is from genome assembly GCA_018886245.1 of Fusarium brachygibbosum. Lineage (NCBI taxonomy): Eukaryota > Fungi > Ascomycota > Sordariomycetes > Hypocreales > Nectriaceae > Fusarium > Fusarium brachygibbosum. The sequence continues at coordinate 541,234 of JAEKIX010000026.1, forward strand.
AAGAAAGCACCCGGTTGAAAAATGACTTTCTGGCAAACATCAGTCACGAGATCCGTACGCCAATGCATGGTGTACTGTCTGCATGCTCTCTGCTCCTCGACAGCCACTTGACCGAGGAACAGCGCGAGACGGCCAATATGATTGAAGAATCTGGCCGTGTGCTATTGCGAATTATCAATGATATCCTCGACTATTCTAAGATTACAGCTGACAGTTTTACTATCAAGAAAGGCAAGGTTGACATATCCAGCCTGGTCACATCGGTTGTGCGTGCATTGCAACCCGCCGTGCAGCCAGGAGTCTCTATGAAATTGGTCCTCTCACCGAACCTACCAAAGTGGGCAGAGGGCGATCCTTTGCGATACCGGCAGATCTTTGAAAATATCCTCAGCAATGCCGTAAAGTTTACCGAACTCGGATACATCCTGGTACGGGTCACGCCTCTTGCTGAAAACACGACCACTTACACGATCTTGACTGAGGTTGTTGATACTGGACACGGTGTGACGACAGACGATGCCAAGGAACTATTCAAACCATTCACGCAACTTGATACCCCAATTCACAAGCGTCGGCCAGGGACTGGACTTGGGCTTTCCATTGCCAAGTCATTAGCTGAGATGTTACATGGGGACATTGGATATAAACCTAATCCAGAACGACAAGGCAGCAATTTCTGGTTTACGTTCAAGCTAAGGAAACTCGACAGCCTTCAAAAAGCACAACTGATTGACTCTATACCTGATCCTGGTATTGAAAAATCACCACAGGAGATCTTGGAAGGCGAAGACCTTGCGACACAACTCACAGAACTGGCCACCATCTCACCGACAAAGCGAATTCTCGCTGCCGAGGATAATATTATTAACCAAAAGGTCCTTGTCGGAATGCTGCACAGCTTTGGATTCCAGCACATAACAGTTGTGTCAGACGGCGCCCAAGCGGTTTCGTCATTACTGGAAGGGCCTGATACATTTGACCTGATTCTTATGGATATAAGCATGCCCGTTATGAATGGATATGAGGCGACGGTCCGGATACGAAGTAACGGCATAGAACTGCCCGTAATCGCCATGACCGCTTACGCACTGAAGGGCGACATGGAGCATTGTTTGGAGAAGGGCATGAATGACTACATCGCAAAGCCAATGAACAGGCAGCTGCTGATGAAGAAGTTACTTAAGTGGCTTACATGCCCGGAAACTACTTTATGAAACGGGTTGAAAGTATGGCGTTGTTATTGCTTTCCAGCGTACCCGTCATATCGAGATTTAGTATAACAGGTTTGTAAGATTCATACACAAGATACTTATAAAGTATATAAGTACAGCAGTTAAATATGTACATAGTATAACTTCTATTTCTTTCTTTTTAATATGTATATAATGTTGTCATTTACTTTAGCTACTACTTGCAAACAAGGATATCTGAAACCCGCACTGATGTTTAGATCTAGTGGAATTGTTTGTAGGAAGGGGACACTCAGTGGGCAAGACCGGTTCCTGGACATTGGAATTTGAATCTAGTGTAGCCTGTTATAGTCGATGCTTTGGAACTCAAACTTCCCACTGTTCCATTACAAATACAGTCACTAATCCTTCTTATCCGCGACTCGGTCATACTCCGCTCTTCCCAGATCTGTTAAAGCCAAATTTGTAACACTCACAACCTTGTCGTCCACCACCTTGAAGGTAAAGTCATCACCATCACCCCAAAACCCAACACTCTCCCAGGTTGTGCAGCCATCGTCAAACATACCTTCTCCACCTTCAACTATAGAACGAGGTCCGATAGGCTTGAGCTGAGGAATCGCGCGGTACGAGATAAGCTTAGTTGAGTCAGAAACCGACTCGGCGCCGATGGGATAAAGGCGAACGAGGATACCGTCTCCGTAAATGGGATGAGAAGCAGGGAAAGTCAAGTTAGCCCGCCATTCTGAGCCATTGATGAAGAACGATTCGAGACCTAAACCAGGCTGGCCTTCATCGACTGCAATGGTAAGATTTGAACCATCCCGTGACTTGTCAACGAAAGTCCCAGGATAGCTTTTCTTCGCATTCTCCCAGGCCGCATGCTCAGCGGCAGTGATGAAAGCCGTGCCAATAGCGTTGCGAAGAGGGATACGTGCAGGGACAGCACCCTGGCCCGCAGTGAGTACAGAAAAGCCAATGCCATGGTCTGGCGAAAGAGCGATTACAGCAGCGTAGCCAGAGTTGCCACCAAGTTTGGTGTAGAGATCAGATATGCGGGTTCTGTTGGAGTTTGGTGATACGGGAAGGGTGAGTCGGTTAATTTCCCAGGGAGCACCGACGCTGGTCGTAAGAGATGCGGTGTTGCCTTGTGGTTTCATCCAACGACGGGTTTCGACAGGAGTCAGGATCTCATTATTCAAGATGGAAAGGCCGAGTCTTCGTAGATCAGCACCATTGGAGTAAACACCACCGGTTCTATATAGTAAGTTAGACAATAGTGTTTAGATGGCAAGAGAAAACATACCCTGCAATTACTTGTTTGTCCTTACCCCACGATGATATCTCTGGGGGTCCTGGGATCGCCAGAACATTGCGATCTTTACCCTTGGGTTCCACAGAAGTGGAACTATCAAGTCCCAAAGGTTCGCCGAGAATCTTTTGAAGAGCATCATTGTATGGGAGCCCAGCGAGACGCTGCAGTACTCCACCCAGCATCGCAAAACCACCATCAGAATAGGCGGGGACCTCGTAAGGGAGAGCGACAGGACGTTTTTGTTCTTTCATGTAAGCAAGGAAATCTGATAAAACTGTTAGAGAGCTGTAAGAGTTTGGGTCAGGGTTGCAGACCTTCGAATCCACATCCTGGTAGAGTGTCGTTCGAACAAGTACTAATCTCAAGAGCTGCAGCATCATTAGTTTGGTACAAGAAGATAGATACTATGGGAAACCTACGAGCTCCTCCAGAGCCAGCCTGATGTGAGAGAAGAGCACCGACAGTAACATCTTCCCAGATGATCCGCTCTGTAGGTTCACTCCTGTTGTTTCCAGCCAACTCAGGCAAAATATCAGTCACTGGACGATTCACAACGTCAAAGCCAGAATTGACAAGCAAGGCATAGGCGGTGAAAAGTTTGGATACACTCCCAGTACGGAAGACTGTGCCATCATCGAGCTTGCCAGTGGAGAGGGTGTCGTTGAGTGCTTCTGCAGCATGGTAGTAGGAGTAAAGGGACTCGTTCGTGGCTGTAGAGAAGACGTTGATTGCGAAGGACGTGTGCGTTTCGTTGATGATGCCCGCGGAGAAGATCGATTCAATCGTTGCTGGGAAATTGGACTTTGCGTCCTGAATGACCTTAAACTTGGAGAGGTCAAATCCTGAAGGTAGGACTGGGCCAAGAATGGGGCATTCTTCAGTTGGAAGGCCAAGTCCATTGCGCACAAGGCCTAGGGAAAGTAGTAGTAATGAGAAAGTCCTCATAATGAAGATGTTGTCGTAAAGTTCAGTGATTTAATATAGGAAATTTAAGCCAGAGCCATTTTGACATGGCTCTTATATAGAAATTATTTCTTTGTATTTTATCGAGCCTTCTAGCTTGTCCAACGCGACAACTCAGCCCTGTCGTTCTCGTAACCTGATTGCCTCTTCTGGCGAGTTGCGCCGCTATGGCAAAGATCGACGTTCACTAAGTCCTGCTATCGATCAGCGCTACCACTTCCATTTTAACTGTAAATACGCCGCTGAAGCCCACTAGACGAAGCGTTAACTTCTACTAACGACTCATAATGAAGCATCGTGATGAGGCAATTGAACTTCAATACCTGCACTGTTTGATTTAGACTAAGACACGGCATAACCAAGTGCTTACGACGCCATGGTAATTAAACTCACGGTTAGCGGTGAAATGGCGCGACAGTGAATGTAACTTGAAGGAATAGGATAATATGGCCGCTGAGAAGGTCAACTGTGATATCATTTCACCCAGGAAACGTACTACCCGTGTTGATGATCACCCGCAGCGCCTTTTTATAGAGATTTGAAATGAGAACGGGATCCGTCTAGGAGAGAAAGCTAGCCTGGCTTGTTAAAGTGGGCTCGCTTTGCCTGTCTTCGTCTCGTCGTTGACCTGCAACATGTTGCCATTAGCTTACGAAAAGCGTATGCTGTAGGTTACCTTTTGAATCTAAATTGGTTGTAACAGCGGTGTAATCTGAAGATTTCACAAAGGACCAGCTAATACTACTAGCACAGGAAGTTCAAACTATAATAGAAAGCAAACACTTAGATCTAAATGTGAATTTACACTAATGCGGCGTAAAAGTCTTCGAGATAACGACATGATATTTACACTGTGTATCATGCCAACTGGTCTTAATTCTTTATTAAGTCCCTGAGAAAATCGAAACCTTGCCTTTGTAGGTCCCATGTTAATGAGCCCACTTCCATCCGCGCTGCAAAGGTATGCTCTTCATCTGGTATCTCCAATAGTTGAGAGTGTACGTTGTGTTTTTTCAGTTCCTGAAGCAAAGCCCTGCTCAACGTTATAGGCACCATGGTATCAGCTAGTCCATGAACGATGGACACAGGGGGAAATTGCGAGTTGATATTCAGAATTGGATCGACCTTTTGCCATTCTCGAGACGGAAAGATGGTACCCAAAACTTTGCCATTAGCGATTTGTGTCAAGGCAAAAGCCTGCCGTGGGTCGTCGAAATTAGGACCAGTCTGACTAGCCTGACCTTCAAGGGACACTCCACCGCGTATTGGAACTGGGGTTTCTGCAAAGACGCGATTGAGAAATTCTGGGCTTAGATTCTGAGGCAATTTTGCAGCCACATGCGGGAGTGATGATGTCCAAAATGGGTCATCAAATGAGCAAGGCCCGTAAAAGTCCAAGATCCCAGCGACTGGACGGGGCACTCCAAAACCCTTGAAAAAAGGTCCAAACGTCAATATCGTAGTCTTGTCATGATTGGCTTGGCGGACTTACTAGTGATAAAGCCAAATGTCCTCCGGATGATGTTCCGAAAGCGAAAACGTGCTCAAGATCGCACGTATGTGGATAGGTGTTTTGATGGATGGAACGCTCCAGCCCATGGTCATATATCCAGTGAAGAAGATCTCTACAATCTTGCATTGGGCCCTCGAGTAGGTCAACTTGTGGGCAAAGCCGATGGTTAGGGACGACTACAATCCAGCCTCGATCTAGACAGTCCTCAATCTGGTCCCGATTAACCATTTCCGATGCACCCAGCATGAAAGCTCCTCCATGGATGTTGATTACTAGAGGCTATGTTAGACGCCCAAGGCAAAAAAGGATACATAATGATTGAGAATACTCACGGACTGGGCATTGCGCTTGTGGGCTTAGAGGTAGGAATATGGTGGCATCAATTTCGCTACCTTGTGCGGCTTTGTAAACAACCTTGAATGGATCTGGGCTAGCCATGTTATGCGCACTGTTATCTCTGGAAGCACTGCCGTTCGCCAATTGCTACAGTACCTAAAAACAACATCCTATTCATATTCTTTATGGTCATAATTGCAGTGATGATCAGTGCCTTCCGAGCCACCCCCGCATTCTCGGAATTCCCGAACATCCATCACCTATCGTTCGGACCTTGGCACGGCAAGTACCGAGCCTAACAAGTACTGTTTCTTCAGTGTATTGTCTATTGTCGTACTGCCGAAATTCTCTTGTGTCACTGTCTTTAACCTTATTAAGGGCTCATAGGATGTAATTGCAGTCTCATTAACGCTCAAGACCCGGCTGTATCGTACCATTATTCTCGAGTTAACTCTAACACCTCGTTCAACATGACTATTCCCATCCACACAACGCCGCCTTCGTCGCGCATCAGTTATATCATTCAGCAGCTCGAGGGAGAATGCGTTTCTATACCTGGAAGCAAAGGAACATTCCGCATTCTTGCTTCGGCCAAACAGACCGATGGCCGAATGTCGGTCTTTCAAAGCGGTGCCGTTCTCTCCGATGCGCCGGGATTTCACTACCACAAAGAAGCCCATGACGTTTTCATGGTGACGAAGGGCTTCTTGAAGCTCTGGAATGGCGAAAAATGTCGTATTATGGGTCCTGGAGATTTTGCCTATGTACCCCCTGTAAGTTAATTTGCTCCATGCTTTAGTTCTCATTCGCCATCCACGCACAAACTGACAATATACCAGAATATTATTCACAACCCTGAATTACTTGGCCCTCATACAGAGACCCTAGGTCTAGTGGTGCCTGGAGACTGGATTGACTTTTTCCGCTATATCGGCCAACCGTTTGAGGGGATCCTGGTTCCAGAGCATGATGATCGCGATCTGAAGTCCCATGTGATACCCAAAGTCATGTCGGCTCCTAAGGATTTTGACGTGCATTTCGTCAGGGACTATAATCCTCCTGCCTTGGGTGAATGGGAAGAAACCGAAAATGTTCTCCCGTCGACAGAATTGCAGCCGTACTTCCTTCGTGCCAACACCGGACCGCGTTGGATGGCTGGAGGTGTAATGTCGCGGCCCTTCATCACGACCAAAGAGAGCGCAGGCAAATTCGCCATCTCAAGCATTGAGTCATCCAGTCTATATCTCTCCTCCTTATTTTCGGAGTACGTGGCTTTTCCAACCGTCGACCACTGCCTCTGTGTACAAGAAGGTGCTCTCCGCGTAAATCTCAAGGGTGATTCGGAATGGGTAACTCTCCACGAAGGCGAGACAGTTATGATTGCGGCAGGACAATCTTTCAAGCTTGAGTTCGCGTCAAGATATGTCCGTGTATGGTCTTTTACAGATGGGCAGGGTATCGAGGAGTTGGTCCAGCAGGCGGGCGCACCGTGCCAAAGCTTCGTCCTTCCTGATGAGGCTCCTGTTCTGGATGAGTCTAAACTTGAGACTGTGATCAAGAAGTTGGGTGCTACACGAGGATGAGTAGATGTAGTTATTGCACTGTAGCCTGTCAGGTTCCTTGAGACGTATGTCATCTAGAGGCTAGATATTAATTATAGACTCATCGAATTGAGAGCAGAAAGGACTCGGCAGAAAAGACTCGTTATGTGATTCCTCGTGGTACATCACAGTCACTCTCATTGATTCAATGTGTAGAATGGATGGTGGCTGTTTTTAGGGTGTCCCATGTCAAAGCGTTTCATTCAAACTTCCCCGCTTTCCAGTGCACTGGCCGCCACAGCTCGGATGTTGTTAGTGCGTATTACCATTGCCGGTTCAGTCATCCGGGGTAATTCTTCCCTAATTCACTACCCAAGTCTCTGACCCAGTGGTCTTATCAGCAAACCCTTCCGCTACTTGACTTTGAACGCAGCTTGATGTCGCAGGGCACTCATCTCATTGAATCGACCGACGACGACCAGCTTGACCTTCATCTACTGTAGTGATGGACACGCGACAGGAAAATGACGCGTCCGCGCCAGCGGTCAAAAGACGTCGGAATCCACGGGCAGTCCTCGCATGTGAGAGATGTCGCTCAAAGAAGTACAAGTGTTCAGAAGCGCAACCATGCAGCCACTGTAAGCGTATGTTATCGCCTTATTAAGACCACAACATTATCTGACAGTACACTTATGCAGGAAGTGGAGCTGAGTGCAAGTATGGCAGAGGTTATCGAGTGGCAAATGATCGGGCATCACTTATGAGGTATGGAGTTAACCTTCTAGTTGACTGTGGATTATATGCTGATGGCGAGTTTGAGTGATGCTACTAATGAGCCTGGACAACCCCACCTTCAGGTTCAACAATCGAGCCCTAGAGTTCAACCCATCGAGCTATCCCATACACCCATCTCCCAAACTCCTTTACCAGATCTGGCTGGACTCCAATCTCCAGTATCTACTGGGACCAGGCTACGGCCAATGTCAATTAACGGCGAAACACAGGCTCTAACAGTTTCGCCTAGCGAGGAGAGTGAGATTGCCGAGGTGAATCAGCATACGAACGGCATCGAGTACCACGGCAATACTTCTTCGATGTCCTTCTTGGGCAGCCTGCAGAGGCTTCGAGAGCAACGAGCGGCTCCAGCTGATCCAGCAGAGCGCAAAGCATTCTCACTTGTGTCAGTGTTGCATAACCCGAGTTTCGTTTCAAGGCGAAATTTCACCTCCGATCTGACAGTTGCTCTCGCTGCAAACGGATTCTATTCGAAGCGTGCCAATACCTTCATCGAGGGGTATTTTGGGGGAATTCACTATGTCCACCCAATAATCGACAAGGAAGACTTCTTGTCTCGTGCCGATCAATTATGGCGTGGCACCGACTGCAGTGACGTGCACTTCATCGCACTTTACTTGGGTGTTCTGTCCTTGGGTGCGTTGACCCGGACATGGAACGAGAGCACCTTGGATGGCCTTAATCGCTTTCAATGGAGTCGAAAACTCTTTGCCGAAGCCCAAACAGTTCTCGATGAAATCCAGTTCAGCAGTAAATTAGAGACAATACAGTCCTTCTACGTAATGGTAAGTAAAGATGTGTGCGTTGCAGATAAGAAAGCTGACCTATGCTCTATGTCTAGGCAAAAGTATGCCAGAATGAACTTAACCCAAACCGTGAGTGAATATTGCTTTTTACAACGCAACATCAACAATGAGCTGGGCAACACGCTGATTACATATACAGTCGCTTACATGTATCTGGGCTGGGCAATACGTTCCTGTCTAGCCGCGGGCATGAATCGTGAAACACCCAATCCAAATGCAAATAATTGCATAATTATGTCAAGAATATGGTGGTTAGTCAAGACGTTATCGATACAAGAACTTTCGACTGGCTCTGACACAATAGTCAATATAGGGGCATCTACTCGTTGGAAATGTCCGTGCCTTTCTTCCTCTTCCCGGAAGCTCCTTGATATATGGGCTAACTAAGTGTTAGTGAAATGAGTTTTCTCCTTGGTCGACCTGACACACTAGGGCAAGACGAGTACCACAACCGTGCAATGCCCCCGGTCGATGATTCTGAGTACGCCATCATCTCTGCAATGGTGCAATTCGGTCGTATTATGCGCAAAGTGTCGATCGGGATCTACCACTCCCAGCTGCCAACTCCAGAGACTATTGGTCTAGCATGTGAGATAGAACGCGAAATGGATAGTTGGGTTGACGCTCTACCTCAACGACGAGGTGCTTCTTTGAGAGACCCTGATTGGCGACGGAAACAAAGACTTGTTCTCGAACTACGTAAGCATTAGCTTTGTCCTTTATTTTCAGCCTGGCTGAACGATTATAGGATATCACAACGTCAGGATGCTTCTCTTCCGACCGTTCGTGACCCAGTGTGCGCGAGAACGACTCCAACCATCCGATGAGTTGATGAGGGCGGTCGAGAAATGTATCTCTTCGGCCCAAAAGACTATTGAGATCGTCTATGAAGCTTACAAGGTTCACACCTACTTTCGGACATGGTAGGTTTCGTTCTCATCATATATAACAGTTGCTTACATGAGAGTGCCAGGTGGTACAACACAACATACATTACCATTGCAGCTTCAGTGCTCCTCCTGTACGAGTCGCGGACAAAGGAACGTTCGCCCACAAGCACACTCGTCCTGATAGAGACGGCTATTGAGATCCTGGAAGTTATGGACGAGTCTATTGTCGCTCGAAATGCCGCAGAGGTTATTCGACACTTTGTGCGAGAGCTCAATACCGTGCCTAATGGAACCTCGGATGACTCTATGCTAGACGCTACGTCAATGACAAACGTACAACAGGCTCCTACACCCGGTCCATGGAATTCCTTAGATGTGAGTCACTGTCCATATCATGTGAAATTATCTCACTGATGTTCATTTAGTTTGGCTTGACTGGCTTCGAATTCTTAGATTTTCCACTTGGGGAGATGACAGCTGTCTTTGACGAACTGTACAAGAACCTTGATCATAACGCTCAACCCGAGTAAGCATGCCAATAAAACTCTTTTGTATACCGGCTCTCTTTTATGTGTCAGCCAAGTCTCAAGCGTTCTCCTCCCACACAAATCCTTGCTCCTTTCCAGGAATCAGTGGTCTCAGCGCCATACCGTAATCACCTGCATTGGGCGTGCGCAGGAGAGTATGGATATGGAACTTTGCTGGTTCACTGTTGCTAAGGAACACGCCAGAGTGGTGGTCAAACTCAACTATCACTACTGGGCTTTGTAACCGATAATAAAATGGGTCTTGGTCAGCGAAGCCTCCGATCCAGCAGAAGTATGTTTCGTGAAACCAATGACGAATGTTATCAAGACGGATCTCGCGAGCCTTGTCAGGAAGATAAAGGAGGTATTGCTCGAATATTTGTTCCACAATGGATTTCTGTGCATCTTCCATATTACCAACTAGGATTCCTTCGTAGGGGACAACACGATTGTCCCGGTATGCACCGCAAAGGTGTCTTTGGTCGTCGTGGTTCCATCGTCCTTTAGGCATCGCTTTGTCGTGCACGTCTTTGTAGATCTGGGCCTGGCTTTGCTGTGCGGCGCTGAGACTTTGCATGAGCTGCAAGCCCAACCTCTCTTCGATATCCAGAATTCTTGTTCCTTTGTACGGTCCATCGTCAATTAAGTTTGGCTCTGCCCCTGTAAACCAAGGTGATATAACCATCTGAGTCTTATATAAGAAGACATTGAGGCAAAGGTGATGTCCATAGAACGAGAAGCCCCATGGTCGGTCGCTTTGAGGTCTACCGAAGAGCACGAAGTTGTAGGAGAACTCGTTCATTATCGTAGGAGACTCGACTAAGTCGCCGAGAAAGCCATTTATGCGCATTGCGGCGACTGCCTTTTCGTAACCTTTGACGGACAAGGTTGCTTTCAAAAGATTCATGACCCGGTCACGAAGGCTACTGGTGACTTCGTCTAGTCGAATGCCTTTATCACTGAGTAAAAATTCTGGATTTGACCATGTTCGCCACTCGGGCGAATCAATGTGATGAATCATTCGGGAAATCTGCTCTTTGGTGGATGCCTCAATAACATTATTGGCGGCTCTGATTATATCAAGAATGGGAACTTCTTCATCTTGCAGGCGGAAGAGTCCAGGCTGAACGTGGCCTATCATCCAGGTTAGATTGTAGAACTACTCGTCTCTTTGCATCATAATAATGCTTACCGTCGTTGGTAATCCCCTTGAATGGTTCCTCAAGTAGACTCATCCAATGTTTGTATAGTCCATGAAGCCAAGGTGGATTTCCCTTAGTCTTAAAGACTTGGGCATATTCTTGTGCATTCTGCCTTTTCATGATAGTGAACCTCGGCGTAGTGAGATCCGGAAGGAACTGTCGGTAGGCCGCAGCATCGCTACCATCTCGTGCCATCATAACTGCCCGGCAAGATTTGGATTCTGGAGTTGAGAATGGAGCTGGATAATATGTGCACCAAAATCAATTCAGTACTGAACCGAGCTAATGTATTAAACTGAGGAGACGACAGCAATTTCCATTTGAAGCCTTGGCGATTATGTACTCAGCCGTACCACTCGACATTGTGGTCTTGACTTCACGAGTGGTATGGTTGCTGTAGTGGAGTAGGAATTACCTATCGGGCCGAGATCCGGCAATTCCAAGGCCCATATGCTACTTCCGAGTTGGCGTGGGACGCCGAGGTCGGGAATAAAGTGGCTCCCGAGTTGGTGCTGGGCGGTTTTAGTACGAAGGAGACGTCCAAGTAAGAGGGTACCCAACTAGATAAGAGTCTGTGTGAATGAGATTTATCCTCTCAGATTAGGTAATTTTTTGTCTTCATAATAAGCGGCAGTTGTCTGTTGTCGAACCTGGCTGTATCTTTTCTGCTACAGCTACTTAGACCTACCATGGCATCACACCAATTCTCACGTATGTGTCATTTCACGCAGCTCCCATTCAACCATTCTGAGACTGTTAATAGGCCTGGTGCGTTTTATTTCGACCGCAGACCCTACCAAAGTCCTCATTGGTCAACCGCAACAAGACAATATCGACGTGGGCATCGCGCTCCGCCAAAACCATGAGGTGAAGGTACATCTCTTTTCCGGTCGTTCCATCTTGGACCCGGGGCAAAAGACTGAAGATACGGCGATTGTAAGACGTCTTCTTTCGCCTTTGTCCAGTAGCGAGGTCGGCACAATCAGGTGCATCGGGCTTAACGTAAGATAAGTCTTTATAATCACTGTTGTGCGCCTGACTAACTCGATAAAGTACAAGAATCATGCTGCCGAAGTTGGCTTAGATCTACCGACTCTTCCCACTGTCTTCTTGTCCGTACAATCAGTTAACAAATGCACGTGGAAAACATCCTAATTGATGTCATCAGAAAACCCAGTACCTCGATTGGAGACCCTTGGCCTTCTGTCACTCCTTTACCCAAACTGACACAGGTAGATGATTGCGGTGACTACGAAGCCGAGTTAGCAGTGGTTATTGGCAAGTCGGCCAAGAATGTAACCAAAGATGAAGCGATGGATTACGTTTTGGGCTATACAGCAGCCAACGATATATCCAGCCGCACCAGCCAGTTCGCTCAATCTCAATGGTGTTTCTCTAAAGGTTTTGATGGGTCATGCCCATTAGGACCAGTTTTGGTCTCGAAAGACATTATACCTGACCATTCAAAGTTTCACATTCGTGGACTCAAAGGCACTCAAGTCCTACAGGACAGCGGAGTTGAGTAAGTTCAGATTATCGAGTCTACAAATCTGCCTCTTCTGGAAAGAGTTCTGACATCTCGGACAGTGATCTCATATTCGATATCCCTACTCTCGTGAGCTTTCTCTCACAAGGTACAACGCTCCCGCCTGGTACTGTAATTCTCACTGGTACACCTGCTGGAGTGGGCATCGGTCGCAAGCCCAAAATTACAATTAGAGATGGAGACGAATTTTCTGTTGAGATCCTGCCTCATATTGGTACGCTGGTAAATAGTTTCAAAAACGAATCTCCATCCGAGAAGGACCTTGAAAAGTAGTTTGGAGATGAAAATAGATACTGTTGGACTGTCAGTCTACGACTGCGTTTGTTTCTTTTACCATGTTGATAACAGGGGTGCTATTTCGATTCTAAAGTGAGTGTAATATAATAGCTAGGCTTCTATCAAGCAGATGCACCAGTGATCCGGCTATTAAAGAGTGCCAGTACTCAACTTAAATTCATAGTTTTGGGTGAGGTAAGCAGATTATGCTCTACTCTTGAGATACGTGCACCGCAGCACTAACTGTTCACTTTAGATTTGAGTATAATCATTGTTCTAATATGCTGTGGAAATATATCTCTTCATAGTGCGGACTATCTACTTTATCTATCAAGCTGTATCCTCTGTATGTTTTACTCAACATCTCAGCTCTCTAGTAGTATTGGGACTTGGACAGTGAGATATTCAACAATAGCCTCGGGACCCTTCGCTACCTGAAGGCCGTAGGGAATTGCGTGAAACTTGATGTCGGGAACAATCGTTCTAGCGATTGCTTCGATCTCTTGACTCTGCTCTGGTGTCCACATCGATGCAGTAAACTTCGAAATGTGAATACGCTGAGTTGCTTTCTCACGATGAGTTCTTAACTTACCAAGACATCAGGACGGTGCTCCTCGACCAACGAGCGAACGTCTTCGACTCCTGAACCCAATGTGATTAGTCTTGCCTCCTAGCCAGAAGTTGATTTAAAGACGGGATCTGTTTGAAGAGATTTAACAATGCAAAAGACTTACTTTCGGAGTTGGCAACATAATCAATGGTGTAGCTCTCTTTGAGGTTCTCTACCATGGCACCAATAACGCGCTTGGCCCGCTCTGGCGCTGTATTGACCGTCATGAGCCGGAATGGACCTTTGGGACTCATTATGAAGTGGGTGACTGATATGCTGCAATGAAAATGCTATAATGCAAACAGGGAGCGATTGATTTGCGATGTGGAATTTTTGTTTCTCCTTGGTTTTCCCTAAATGCTGTTCGATCATATCGTGTCAAAGAACGCTTGACCTCATTCAGTAAGAATCTAAAAGCCGTGTTGGAGAACCGAGTTGGAGAGCCGAGATTAGGGTTTTCCATTCTTTTCATCCCGGATCACATTTGCGGGGTCATTTACTGTGGGCTCGGAATTCCCGAGCGAGGCCAGCCGATGTTGGAGCCGGGGTAATGAAGCTCGGAACCCCAGACGCCAGGTTCCTCGTATGAGCGGGAAAGTCTGCTTTGGGGTATAGCAGGATCGAATTGGACTGTGGCCGTCCGCGCTGGACCCTGAAATGCCGACCGAACCATCTTCTTCGTACAGAAGAAGTATGCGATATCTTCCTGATATACATCTACTAAGCCGTCAGTCGTGGCTCTGCGTATCTCGTCCGGTAGGCGCCAGCACAGTCTTTGCATATCAATCTCTTTTACACGACTTTCCATCATGCACGACCAAGAACATGCTAGTCTCAATCACCTAAAGAGCCCCGTGTCGCTCGACATCATCATCGTAGGGGCTGGGTTGAGCGGCCTTGCTGCGGCCGTCTCGTGTTCATTATCAGGGCACAAGGTCACCATCTTTGAATCTGCGACTGCGCTTCAAGAGGTAAGCCGTGAAATCTGAGCCATGACATCGTTGACGTTTTTTTTAATGTTTGTTAAGGTGGGCGCAGGATTACAAGTTACTCCTAACTCATCTCGTCTGCTGCGCCGATGGAAGTTACCCCAAAAGTTTTGGGATTCAGTTGCCGAGCCAACTCATTTAGCTGTTCATCGTTATTCGGGCCAAGTTCTCGCTTTCGAAGAAAACTTTGACAGAAACATCCGAGAGAAGTACGGAGCTCCCTTTGTTGATGTCCACCGAGTGGATCTTCAAATGTCGTTATTGGAGAGGGCACAGCAACTCGGCGCCAAGGTCGAGTTATCGCAGAAAGTTACGAACATCGACTTCGACATTCCAGAAGTCACCACTCAAAGTGGAAAAAAGGCGAGGTCTGATCTAATTATCGCTGCTGACGGCTTGTGGTCGCGTTGCCGTGATTCGTTCCTTGGTAGTAAAGATGTGCCTAAGCCCACAGGTGACCTTGCCTACCGAGTTGTTCTCAAGTTGGACGATATCAAAGATCCTGAGTTGATTGACTGGGTCCGTAACAGCTCGTGCCATTTCTGGATCGGTCCTGGTGCACATGCTGTGGGATATTCCCTCCGAGGCGGAAACATGTATAATATTGTCCTGCTTGTGCCTGATGACCTGCCACAAGGTTCCAGTAGGCTACCTGGATCTGTGGAGCAGATGAAGGCACTCTTTGAAGGCTGGGATCCCATTTTACTTCGCTTTCTTGATCTTGTCACTGAAGTTGACCGATGGAAGTTGATGCATCGTAAGTCTCATGTCCTATGGCTATACCGTCGTTCTAATCCAAATGACATCGGCAGATGACGAGATGGAGCATTGGGTAAACCCACAGTCGAACTTTGTCTTCGTGTAAGTCTTAACCCTCCCCAGTAATGTATGAAGGCGAAGTTTTAACGTAATCTAGTGGGGATGCATGCCATCCTATGCTTCCATATCTAGCCCAAGGCGCAAACTCAGCAATCGAAGACGGCGCTGTGTTAGGACTTCTGCTAGGCGCTGTAGAGTCGCACTACCACATACCACAAGCTTTGAAACTCTATGAACAATTGCGCAAGAGTCGAGGAGAAGCGATCGTCCGAGAAACATTTAAACAGGTAAGGCAAAGGATCCGTTTTCTCCTGCCTTTCAGTCACAAACAGTAGCATCCTAATACGTTGGTTTCGCACAGAGAGAATCGTTCCATATGCTCGATGGACCAGAGCAAGAGAAAAGAGACGAGATTTTCTTGTCCCAGCTGGGGAAAACAGATCTGAAGGCACCCTTCCCAAGTCGATGGACGTGTCCCGAGGTCCAGCCATGGTTGTACGGCTATGATGCATATCAGGAAGTATATGATGCGCTCGCCAGAGAACCCTTTGATACTCCTTCCGCTTCAGCTAGCCGTAGCTCTTCTGTGGTCTCAACAGGCTGGATATCGCGTTCCTTTTCGAAACTCCGTCGTTGGATGTTGACAATATTAAAAGGCAGGTAATATTAAGAAGAGCGCTCTCAGAGGCGCAAATATTATAGTTTGAACTGAGACAAAGGTCATTTACAGTATTTCAAAACTCTACTGCGTAATAACAATTAAATTATTTTGAAATATTATATCACATCTTAATTAAACTTGTGCGTATCTATACACTACTATAGATCTCAAGACTAGTATATGAAAGGACTGATTGAGCTCCTTAGGTTTTTTTTTATCTTAATCGTAGAAGAAGGAAAGGAAACAAAGAAAAAAAGACGATTAGCTATATTACTCCAATATATCTGCTTTATACTTGCTAAAATGTCCCCGTGAATTAGATCCAAGCAGCCCAAGATGGTGGTTTTTACTTATCGTGTTCCTGAGGTGGACCTCATCGCTTATATCTTGATGGAGGCAGCATAAGTGAAAACATATAATAAGCTTTCTAATTCGAGGCAAAGAATATATCTATACATTTCTAGAGTGAATTCCATGTAGAGCTCTTGCTGACCGTAAACTCTGCCACTTGACCTGCCACAACGGCTTCATATGTACCTGCATCGAGCCTCCAAGTCTTCTCTTGATCGTCCCAATAGCTACAGGCCACGTTCAGGTCTATATATATACCAACCTGTCGACTCTCACCAGGTTCGAGGAAAGTTTTGCTGAAGCCCTTGAGTTCTTGTTCCGGCCTCCATACTTTCGTCGTTTTAGATGGCCTAATAAAAACGTGGACAATCTCTTTTCCAGAGACGGTACCTGTATTTTGGACGTCCAAAATACATTTGAGCTTCCTGGGCTCAGAGGTCTCATCAACGAAAGTGTGTAGGTTGCTGTGGCTAAATGTTGTGTATGACAAACCATGGCCGAAGAGCCATCTGGCTCGATCCTTGGAGCCCGGAGCACGGTAGCCAACTGCGACGCCCTCAGCATACTTAAGACATGGATCTCCATCCTCTGACTCCTGGGCAGGGAAGTTCCCGTAACTGGGGGAGTCTTGCAAGGTTTTGAACCACGTTGTTGCAAGCCGTCCACTGGGGCAAACATCACCCAAGAGGAGCTCTACAGTTGCAGCTGCACCCTCTTGACCAGGAAAATGAGCAAGAAGAACAGCGTCCACACTGTCGATGAAAGCACTGACATCAACCGGGTTTCCGCAGTGTATGACCAGGATCGTCTGCTTCGCAACTGCTGCCACTGCCTTGATCAGCTTCGCCTGGTTCTCCGGCATGCGGATATCTTCCAGATCAAAGCCTTCTGACTCGTACTGATCATTCCTTCCGGCGTAGATAACAGCCTTATCGGCAGATCGCGCTTTCTCAACAGCCTCCGCGATCGCTTCATCTTCGGAAGAATATTCTTCGAAACAGAAGGCGGCGGCATACGGAGTAGGCTCACCTATCTGAAGTTTCCGAGGGCCGGCCATGTCCAAGGTAATGTCGTACGTAACCCCGGCGTCCATTGAAATTTCAACACGAGACTCCAGCAAGGTGTGGTTGAAGATGAATTGCTCGGTTGTCACCTTTGCTTCTTGGCCTGAGAGCACTTGACGGCCATTGACAGACAAACAGAATGCACCTGTACATCTGACGGCCAATGTATGAATACCAGAGGTTTCTGGTGTTAGCTTGGTCATCATCTCTAGGCGCGAATCAACAGGTTTCAGCCCTTTCTTGTCAAACTCGCCGAGCATCCAAACATTGGCTTCTTCTTGGAACTCCTCGAGCACTGGTTTGGGGTTATCCGCGTTATAGTATCTAACGACAACACCCGGCTTTGCTTCGAGTGATGTGAGCTTCTCGCGTGGTGCAATCGGGATTATCCTTCGTGTTCGCACGCCCGGAGAATATTGCACCATACCGGGTAGTCTCTTCCTCAGGATGTCCAAAGGGGAGTGTCGGTATTGGGGTATAGACGATGCACTGCCACCTCCGGTAATCACGGGGTCGAAAGCGTACTGGCCTATGACAGCTATGCGTGAACATTGTTCTGCATTTATCGGCAAGGCATTATTCTCGTTCTTCAGAAGGACCATCCCACTCGTTGCAACTTCTCGAGCAAGTTTGTTCGTTTCCTCGTTCACCTCAGACCTTTCGTCTGTAAACTCAAGAGCAGATCGGGTCCGATTGCGAAGTTCCAGAGCTCTCAACGCTAAGGTGTCAATCTCACTCTCTGCGACCAGGCCCGATTTCACTGCTGCCAGGAGCCTGTCTCCTCTAAAGACAGGAAAGGGCATCTCGATGTCAAGGCCAGCCTTGACTGGCTCAGTTGTCGCATGAGTGCCGAACCAATCTGACATAGTGAGGCCTTTGAAGTTCCATTCATCTCGCAAAACGCGTTGCGTCAAAGACGAGTTTTCGCTACAAAAATAGCCATCAACCTTGTTGTATCTTCTCCCTGTCAGTACAAGTTTACTCTCAATGGATATCGATTTACTCACGCAGTCATGACCCCCTCAGGATCAGATGAACGTAGTAGATGCTGCCACGCTGCAAGATAAATCTCTCGAAGCGCGCGGCTATCCACTGATTCTTGCACATTATAGTATCGTCGCAAGGTCTCTGAGTCGTTACACACGAAATGCTTGGGGCAAGATCCGACGCCCAGAGATTGGACACCGTTGACAAGTGCGGCAGCGAGTTGTCCAGAAAGCAGCGGGTCCTCACTAAAACACTCGAAGTTTCTGCCAGCTCGAGGGTCCCTATGGATGTTGATAGTTGGCCCTAAGACAACTTGGGCTCCTTTCATTCGCGCTTGTTTGGCAAGATGCGTCCCGACGCGAAACAATAGTTCGGAATCCCATGTTGATGCATAACAAGTTGTGTTAGGGAATGACGCGGTTGTGAGATTTGCTTCAATACCCGAAGGTCGAATTCCAGAGGTCGAGTCAGCAACCTAGCTTTGTTTAATATTGAACAGCAGTCGTTGAAGAGTGATAACTTACCCTGACTGGCGGAATATTCAGTCTTGACACACCAGCAATTGTGGAGAAGTCTTGGCCAGATAAGAGCGTAATTTTTTCTTGAAGTGTGAGTTTAGGGAGTAGAGAGCAGAAATCGTCATCGGTCGATGGTAGGGAACCCATGTTGAATTAGGATTTAATTGTTTTCGCAGTCAATGAGAATCTTGGGGAATTGTGGTTATTGAAATACGATGAAGTAA
This sequence comes from Fusarium brachygibbosum, assembly GCA_018886245.1. Taxonomy (NCBI): domain Eukaryota; kingdom Fungi; phylum Ascomycota; class Sordariomycetes; order Hypocreales; family Nectriaceae; genus Fusarium; species Fusarium brachygibbosum. Next base: position 560,357 of record JAEKIX010000026.1, read on the forward strand.
GTTGATGCTGACTTTTCTTGTTATAGGTTGTGGTTGAGTGTGCATTCTCGCTTACCCGTGGATCCGACCTCATAGAGCCCGGATTTCCAAGATGTTTCCCACGGTCTGAGATACATTATCGGGATACAATCGGAACAACCGAGATCGGGCCGGAACGGACGTCCCGAGTATAACGCGGGCACCTCCACCCGAAATACTGACCTCGGATCATCCAAACGTGAGGGACATGGCAATTTAAACGATCGTAGATTCTTTAATTAATTGTATTAATACGTGTGGTGTTTAGGGTGGGCTAATTATGCCTGATTGCACCTTGATAGTGCTTGACACAATAAGTTGCGGGGCCCGGATGACCGGTGTAAATGTAGCTCAATCAATCAACCACTGGTCCAGGAGCATCATCCAATTCTATCGGCGGGTAAGTCTAGAACGCACCGCCTTGGCCTGTGTGACCCAAGATCTATGGCTTTAGCTCACTCGACATGGGCATTACCGTAAGTCCCCATGGGGAAGATGGAGTGCGGAGAATCTAGTCGGAAATGCCGACGGCATAGCTCCCGGGGGTAAAGGAATCTTCATTCAAGGCATCAAATATGATCTACCCTTCTATAAAGTAAAGTGAGCCTCCGATTATTCCAGCTTCAAAAGTTCAAGCCGATACATATTGCAAAGCTGGCTCCTCGTTTGTCTCTATAAGCGGGATCCAATACTCATTTCTTTATCCGTACCACGGAACCTTGAATATGGCCTGCGATAATGATGACATCCTTAAGGGGAAATCTGGAGCAATCCATGACGAACACATAGTGATCGAGGATGGCTCAGAGACAACCTGGGAATGCCTTAAGGCCAACCCAAAAATTGTCCTGTGGACACTGTGGGCCAACAGTCCGTAAATATCATCCTTTTTAAATGTTGAAATATTGATCACTCTTACAGTTGGCCCTTTGATGGTGGGATACGAGAACCTGGCAATGTCGGTCTGCTTGGCTATGCCCGCGTTCCAGTAAGTAGTACACGCTAACGATATCCTCTGCCATCCGTTACAATACTTACGAGTTTCTTGGCAGAATGAGGTTTTCTGTCAATGTCAATGGCGAGCTTATTATTCCCGCCTACTGGCAGTCTCTTTGGAGTTCGCTGTACAATGTTACAACTATGCTTGGTTCTGTTTCGGCAGGTTATTGTCAAGACCGATTCGGCCGACGATCTGTGTTTCTCGCTTCCATCATCATCGCGGTAATTGGCATTGCGATGACATTTGTCTCAAAAACTCCGGCGGAGTTCCTTGGTGGCAAAATGACTTCCGGCTTCGCGATGGGCTTGATCCTAGCTGGTACTCAGACTTGGGTCTCTGAGATTGCACCATTGCCTATGCGAGGTGTTGCCCTTTCAACATATGCAATTATGTTAGTGAGTGTTTTTACACACCAGTCTTATCTGTTTTGTACCCACCTAACCGCTATCAATCTACAGAATCTCGGACTTTTGCTTGCTATCTCAGCAACTTTCAGTCGAGTCTCCATCATGAACGATTCGGCTTTCCGTATTGTGTTTGCTGCGGCTTGGATTTTCCCTGGCTTACTAGCGCTTGGGCTACCTTTTATGCCTGAGTCACCTTACTGGTTGGCTTTGAAGGACAAACATGATCGAGCACGACGCGCTCTCATTCGCCTTTCGTCGAACGACGACGGGATTGATTCCCGATTGATCAAGATACAGCACTCTATCGAAACTGAACGTCGACTTGCAGCCCAGAAGACGTCGTATGCTGAACTATTCCGTGGCAATAATTTCCGCCGTACACGCGTACTGCTTATCTGCATGTATATGCCCCAAATCGTTGGAACTGTTCTCTCCTCCAACGCGCCATATTTCCTCAACCAAACCGGTATGGACAATCATACCACTGTCATGCTTCTGCAAATTGCTGTCAGCTGTGGTGTTGTCTCCTCAGTCATGAATGTGTTTGCCATGTTGAAGTTCAACTACCGGACACTGATGTTCTTTGGAGTGAGTATCTGTCTCGCTATGTACTTGGCTATGGGCATTGCGGGCACCATGACACGTACACCAGCAACACTTACCGTTATCGGCGTTGCAGTTGCGTTTCCCAGTATTTCTTACGGACCCGCCGTTGGGGCGTCTATGAGCGTTGCTGGAGAAGTTTCGTCTATCAAGCTCCGTGCCAAGTCTCTGGCACTAGGTCAAGCGTTTTCGTCTGTTGTGTCAACTATTTGGCAAATCGTCATGCCGTATCTATTCAATCAAGACCAGGCTAATATGGGAGGGAATATCGGCTGGATATTTTTTAGCATGACAGCTATATATTTTGTAGTGCTCTATTTTGATGTACCGGATACGAAAGGTCACACATATGAACAGTTAGATATAATGTTTGAGAAGAAGGTTCCCGCGAGGCAATTTCCTTCCTATAGGATAGAGGGAATAACTGATATTAAGGGATGAACTTCCTTACGTTAGTATTAATTTAGCTTAGTAAGTAAATAGATAAGTATTACTATAATTAAATTAATTAAATTACTTCACTCTTTATATCTCCTTCTCTATCTTTTAAATACTACAATTAGTCTAAAGTCTATTTAAGCTTTCTATTATTATATAACTTAGCCTTCCCTTCTTCTAAGGCTTATTTATATAATTAGCCTTACTTATTTATATACTGTCTCTTTAATATATAGAGGCTCCAGTTCAATAAGTAGTACAGACACTAATCCGAGATACAGCTAAGAACTTAACTAACTCAAGTTGGTGGAGATATTCCATAGTCGGAAATAGGAAAACAATTCCAGTCAGACAAACTAGACTAGGTTCTAAGTGCTACGTCGGTCTTTCGGACCTTGACAAGACTGTTTTTCTCACTACAAGATCACAACCACGGCACTATACTCGGTCCTTCGGACCTTTCGGTCTTTGAAACCTTTCTTGGCAGGGCATGTTATCAGCTAGGTACACTAGACTAGGTACACTGCGGGGAAGAGCGACGTTGATACACGCGCCCCCAGACTCGGCCCTGGAAACGGAACTTGGTCACTTTGTCAACAACTATTCTTAAAGATCTACCCTTCCCTCAACAGCTTGCTCAATGCATAAGTTCTATTAGTAACCCGACGTTCCTTTCCCTCGCTCAACGCCAACACCAACAAGATCAACTCCTACCAATCGCTCCCAACTTTTATAAACGCACAATGCCTCGATCACAGGAAGGATACCTATGGTGGCAATCGCACACTGAGACTGGCCTGGAGACCCAGGCTGTCATGCCAAGTAGCGACCGCATCCACGACAGCTACGATGTCATCGTTATCGGCGCTGGCTTTGCGGGGCTTGTCGCTGCACGAGATATGGCCGCCAAAGGTCTCAAAGTTCTGATAATCGAAGCTCGCGATCGTATTGGAGGGCGCACTTGGACCGCCCGTGCGTTTGGAGAGGAGTTTGAAATAGGAGGCACATGGGTTCACTGGTAAGTCGATACTCTATGCTTCGCTCCCCTTCGAGAGACATATTTTGACAAAAACACCCAACATGGCAGGAATCAGCCACATTTCTACGCAGAACTCACTCGATACAATCTCCAGCACAACTTGAAGACTTCAAATGGAACATTGAAGCCAGTCACCACGATATGGAAGGAAGGAGCTGATAGCCCGCAAGTTCGCGACGAGAAGACTACAATCGAGACCAGTGCCATCGCCGAGAGAATTGCCCGAAAAGTCTTTTCCATCGATGGATTATCCAGCGAGGAACTTATGCCCTTTCCACACGACCCAACACGCCTAACGCCTTGGTTTAAATACGATCAACTTAGCGTGAGGGACAGACTTGATACCATCACGGATGAGTCGAAGGAGGATAAGGCAGCTTTTGAAGCCTTCACTAACACCTTCGGTACCGCCCCCTCACACGAGATTGGCTTTACCGAGGCTTTACGGTGGTATGCTCTTGGTGGCTACAGTCTAAAGAGCTTGCTCGAGGCCGTTGGCCTCTATAAACTGGGCAATGGCGGAATGACGGCCTTTGCCAAGGCCATCTTTGAAGACTATTCAGGCTCAGCCCTCTTTGGAACTGAGGTCATCAAGATCAGCCAAACCGCCAGTAAAGCTACTATCACCACTAACGATAGCCGTGTATTGTCTGCAGGGCGCATTGTCTGCACGATTCCATTGTAAGCGCTCGTCATATATCCACCAGCGTGCAATCCTAATAACCCGTCCTACAGAAACGTTCTTAAGACCATCACTTTCGAGCCGCCTCTCAATGCACTCAAACAAAAAGCACTTGCCAAGGGCCACATCACTGGAGGCGCCAAGATACACTACAAGCTTCGACATATCACCCCTGCTTGGTCCTACCAGGGCGTGCCACCTACACCACTCCTCTTCGCCTTTACCGATCACAACGGCACGAAGAAGGAGAAAGATGGAACTTACTGCATTGGATTTGGACTAAACGGCCACTTTCCTGATATTAAGGACAGTAATGAGATTATTAAGGCTTTCGAACAGAATATCGGTGCCGATAATGAAGTAGATGGTTATCTGGCACATGACTGGGTCAGTGACCCCTACTCTCAGGGAACATGGGCCTGCTGGGGTCCGTCATCCAGCACACTTTACCTTCAGGAGCTACAGCTACCGCACGGTCGTGTCTCGTTTGCAAGTGGAGATTCGGCTGATGGCTGGCGCGGTTTCATCGACGGTGCCCTTGAGCAAGGCAAGAAGGTGGCCAACGATATTTTGCGTGAGAGTTTCAGGGCCAAGAGGGCGAAGCTGTAATAGGTTTTTTTTTTTTTTTTCAACAATGAGGAGGATAAACGGGGTACTCTAGTCTATGGCCGCAATCTCTGGGGCAAAAGATCCACGGAAGCTCTCGGTGCAATAGCCATTGAACTGACTGAATTGTAGCTATCAATAAAAGTCTGTTCGTTAGGTGATTTAAATTACACTGTCTTGGGCTCTTGGGCCTACATGTTTCGCATAATAGGAGGGACTCTGATCGGCTCAACTACCAGGGATATGACCTCCTCACCTACATCCACACATAGCTGACTCAGCCACCTTATCTTACCCTACCCCGCATAAAGTTCGGGCTAGCCACCTCAATTCGTGCCAAAATCCAAATCACGCTCATGGTTCATAGGTTCAAGCTAAACCTTTTCTGTAGAAAAAGTGCGATTATGCTAAACTAGTCCTAAAGAATCCTTAACAGGGATGCTCCTAGCCCTTGTCTCTCTACTTCCATAGAGCCCGTCACTTGATTACAATTACTGTACCACTACAGTATATCGACCCCAACTCGATCGGCGCGCTTCTCTTGGTACTTGCGGGCTATGGACTTTCGGGACTTCAGAGCTATAGCCTAGACTTGGCCCTAAAGCTAGCATCACTCTAAAGCATTACATGTGTAACCATGTTGTATGTGGATTGTATATACACTAGGCTTTTTACCTTACAACCATTGATATTACCCCTCCCTTCATAGATGAGCATCTTGCATTGTATATCATATTTATCTTTCAACAACTATCGGAGTAATAAGCTGTAAGCTTTGGTTTATCATATTAAAAGAACACAGTTTAACAACAACATGCCTCTCTACTTCAAGCAACAGGCCCAAAGCGCTAGCATTCCTCCAATAGGCGAATCCAACAACGTTTTCGGAGGTGGTAAGTGCCTTAAGACACTGGTCCAAAAGTTATAGTATAACTACTTACTAACCTCCGAATTGTAGACTCCTTCTCTTCGAGCGACTAGGAGAAGCAGGCTCCTATCACTGCTGGGTTCTTCCACATTGAGAAAGGCAAGCCCTCCATTTATCACTATGAATACAATGATGTGAAATTATTCATCGAGGGCGAGTGCAAAATGGTAGACGAGACCGGTTAAACAGTAGTTGCTAAAGCCGGCGACGTTGTTGGCTTCAAGAAAGGACCAACTGTTGCTTTTTCTACTGAGAGTATTTCCCAAGCCTTCTTCTGTGGTCAACGAGCAAAGCTCTGATATATAAACTTTACACTCCTGCATAATCGGGCATTCTCATAGTATAGATAATACTGCATTAAAACTCATTATCTTTTTCTATCTTATCTATATAAATAGCGATAGTAATAACGTATTTAGATGAAAGCATAAAGGATTGTAGATATGGACTGGTTAGTGAAGTAGATTTGATAATAGTTTATATGATTAATTCCAAACTATAAAGTTCACTATACTTTCCTCTCCGAGACCTTTTTCAAAGTCTCCATAGGCGACGTCTCAGCCAACACTGTAGCCAGGGATCCAAATCTTAGATGCACAGCCTCCTTTGGCTTAGGATCCCAACAGTAAAATCTTCCAGTCGATCGCATATGCTCCAGATCGATAACAACCATGCTCTCAACAGGCATGATCGTCTCGGTCCAGAAGAAAAGGTACAGGTTATCTCGCAGCTTGAGCATCTTACACTCCTCAGCATCCGCCAGACCCCTTTCCGTTCCGCTGAGACAGTGCCACACGAATGTGCCCTTGTTGAGATAGATGTGCTCATACGAATCTTTCGAGCTGTAGCGGTAGAGGATATGCTTGCCTACCAGGTCGCCTGTGGTAGAGAAGGCCTCTACAGGCTTGCCTTCATGACTGGTCGCGTTCATGAAGGCTGTGTATGTTCGACGCTGACCATCTTGCTCTTTGAAACCCGAAACACCAGTGATAGCCTGCCCAGTGCTAAGGTCGGCAATCATAGTGACGACCTCATCGTATCCGGGCTTGAGGAAATCGATAAAGAAGATATCAGGTCTGACCTCAAACGCCTCATAGTCGGCCTTGCCGGATTTGCCGCTGTCGTGACCCTCGATGATTTTCCATGTGAGAGACTTGGCATCGAACTCGTGTGAGATTCTCATGCCGTTGTCAAATGCGTGTGTGATGGTTTTGCCCTGGAGTTTCTTGGTCGCAGGCATGAGGTGTTCCCGGAAGCCTGTAGCCATGGCCTCAAGAGTAGGCCAGTTGGCAACGGGGACGAACTCAGGATTATCAACGATAGCTGCTGGTGCCATTTTGAAGAGTTGTAAGTTGTGGTATGCGATATGTGGGAAATGGAAACAGTTGGATTTGTGATTAACTATTGAAGCATACCTGAAGGGTGTTGCAAATCATTTTATATTCGCCATAACTAGTCGTTCCGAAAGGTTAACTGCACAAAGCAACATCGATGGTCCCATGCTTCTTGAACAATAAGTCCGAAATTCCACTAATCTCGGCAAGGTTGAACGCGGCTCTGTCATAAGTGGAGTTACCCCTCATAGTAAGAAATATGTCCTTTCCCTTTGTAGACTAAAAGTGCGAGGAGCCCACCCAAATCGTTAGCTTCCCCCATTTTTACAATCCCGTACCGGATATCAGTCACTTGTAAGCTGTAACGAGAGGCTGAGATAGGCGAGGCGACATACCCCTCATGCAGCCCCAATCTTGGCAAAAGCCGAATGTCCGTTATCTACACTCAAATGTTTCCGACTTTCCTTTCCGAAAGAACAACACGCACGCAAGAAGGTTACAACGGGATAGTTTCGGGCGTTCCAAGATTCATCCAAGAATAGTCTCTAGCTTGTTATCAACCATAACATCCATCCAATGAATATGCATAATCGGACACTCGCAGCCCGACGACCCAGCCTCCATAGAGTCCATCCGTGACCAGACCTCCTTGAGAATAGCAGCCGCTTGGTTGATAGTTTGTAGTCTGAGACGGTTGTATACTCTGCGCAGCCTATCCAGTACAAATCTCCTCCAATTTCTGACCATCCCTCGATCCGATGTCGAGTAAAACCCAAGCGAACTGCCGGCTGATAAGAGAATAAGGGTTTGGATAGCGACTGTTCGAGAGTCTTCAGGGATAGTTTCCATGATGCCTAGGATCTCCGTGGCCAGCTCCAGAGTCCGTTGGGAGTAAAGACGCTGCTGCTCGTTGCCGATTTGCGTAGATTTGACCTGCGTATCCGCTGACTGGGGGAATACTTGGCGAATCTCAGGGAAGCTTCTGTAAAGTTCCAGTCTGGCAACAAGCCTATGGCACACAGCAATCTTGTACAAGTGATCAGCAGGAGTAAAGAAATCTCCCGTCTCTTGAATATCGTCGAGGGTCGGAATCTGAGTTGTCTCAATTCCCTGGATAAGAGCGAAAGCCTCATCGACCGATGTGAGGTCTGAGCTGCCAGAACTAACACCACACATGATACCATGCCTCACGCGGTTCTTTCTAACAAGAGCTATACACTTGGCAAGATGTATAAGCACCCCCGCACCGACACCCGTCCAAGGGCAAGGATACGAGAAGAAGATTCGAGGTTGACTGCTGAAGATATCGAGGTATGAGAAAGAGTCCATTTCTTGGTCAATAAAGCAGGCAGCCATGACCTCCCAGTAAATCATGGACGAAACTATAAGACGCTGTGTGTAAGAGTCGGGAAGTTGCAGTTTGGTCATATCATTTTCTACCATCCAAATTGCGAAGAGTTGACGAGCGCCGTGGAAGTGGAAAAGGCCTAGAGAAGAAGGATCATACCAGCTCTACGTATCCAGTCAGTTGCGGAAAAGAAGTTACGGTTTCATTAACTAACCGTCGTCATGCCGAGAAGGATGATGCCTAACAAAAGGTCGTCCTTCGTCCTTTTCAGGTGCACAGTCCCGTCAGACAGAACCATCGATTTCGATCCCGAGCCTATGTCAGCAACCCCTTTGGCTATGAGTGAAATTGCTTCCGTCTGAAAGGTGAGAGGCTCCGAACTTTTATTCCCCAGCTGAGATAAATGCGATGCTGACATGCTCATAGCGCAATTAAATATGATAGGAGAATTGCGTATCATTTCTGCCACAAGGGACCGATACGGATTCTGGGGTGAATCAAAGGACGAGGCAATCTGGCATATGTCGGAGTAATAATGCGACAGAAGGATAAAGGATTCATCTTTCGGAGTGTAAAGTGCAAGTGGCATAGCATGATGACCTGGACTACTTGAACCGGTGGCAATGGAAGAAGAACCAGGGCTTGCTTGGGGGCTGTAATCTATTTCGTATTTGGTTGACCATTTAACAGGTTTGTTATACCCTGGGCATATCAGGCCTGATTTAATGCAGCGAGCGCAAAAGGGCTCTGTTTCATCGCATTTGAGCCTCTTAGAGAAGTTGGTAAGCTTGGGGTTAGACAAACGGTTTGATGGCAGGACCGTAGACCCACCCTTTTCTTACAGGTGGCACATCCGGCTGATATGGTGTTAGTAACCTGGGCATGAGAGAAGCTGGTTGGTATCCCTGGCCATGGACAATAACTTACTCCTCGATTTGATACACCTAGAATGCCATCCTGGTTGATCTGAGCCTTGTTCCATCACGTTTCAGATGTTCTTCAAGAAAGGTGAATATGCATGTCGGTAGTCGATCGAGACATAGACAGAAGCAGGGCTATGTCATATGATCGCATGTCTCGTCTTGAAATTGCTTGTTGCTTATCAGTTAAAGGTTTTCTGGGGAGATCCGCCGGAATACGGAATTAGGGTTCCGATACGGCTAGTGAAGTGGATGCTTCGATAAGTCATCAGGCATGGATTGGTTGGATGGCGCAAAAAGGCAGATATGTCATCGTGAACCTTATCTCTTCAGAGTGGTTATGTTTCGTAATTCATGACTTTATCATACAATAGGAAATATAAACAGAAACCTATGGAACTAAAAACATTGGGATGTTCTTTGTCATATCAATTTGGCTAGGACTTACTACTAACCCCGCTCTAGACGGAACATTAAACTAGTTAACCCTACCTTCCAGTACTTCACTATTTGTCAAAGGACCAATATATCTCTTCCTCGCCTTCAAAGGCCAATAAATACAGCCAAACAAAAGCACAGCCCCAAGAACCAATATAGCATAATTCATATTGGCGGCAGTAACAGGTCGGTATGGAGGAAATAGAAGGAAGATGGAAGTAAAAGTCAGATAGATGCCTGCCACGATATTGATAAATAGACCGGCCTTGCCTAAACGCCAAGGTCCCCATGTCAATGTTTCGGGTCGGCATAGGCGACGCCATACCAGGAGAATGATAGGCACGAGGTAAGAGATCTGGAGGCTGACAACGGCGAGAGAGAGGATCGCGTTGAAGGCTGTCGTGGAACCAATGTTGATCAGACCAAGCAAGATGAGAAGGAAGGTGACGATTATGATGGAAATGGTGGGAATCTCGCGCTTCTTGTCCACCTTGGCGATGTATCGCGAAAAGGGGAGTCCTGGTTTTGTTTTGTTAGTAAGGGAGATCAATGCAATGTATAGGGCTTCTTACCTCCATCTCTGGCAAAAGCCCACATAATACGAGCCGCCGAAGTAATAAGCGGGACAGTCGATAAAGCCGCCATGGCAGTGATCGCACCGGCCAAGCAAGTGGCCGCCGTCACACTTCCAGTCATGTCGTAGAAGATCTGGATAATGGGAAATCCTGTAGGGGTATTCAGTGCGGAAGCGACGTCTCCCATGTAAAACAAGACGACAAGAAGAAAAGCAAAGCCGAGTGGCCAGTTGACCAGGATGGAACCGACCATTGCCCTTGGAACGCCGGTCTCGGCCTTTTCCATCTCCTCGCTCAGATGCGTGGCTCCATCGTACCCGATAAGAACGTAGCACGAGCTAAGAAGACCGATGCTCCATGCAACAGCGTCGTTGGTCCAGCCTGAATTATTCTCAAATGTGGTAAAGACAAATTCGGGAGTGTGCTTGGTGGGCGATACGACGGCCATGGTAACGACGATTATGATGAAGAAGCCAACGTGAATAACCAGTGTCAACTTCTCTATCAGAGGAAGAGCGTTGCTGCAGAGGATGCAAATAGCGGCTGAACCGATCAAGACGGCCCAGAAGAGCATTGTTCCATGCCATCGTTCAAAGACGTAGTCAGGGTTGTTGAGAACGATGAGGCCTTGGATTTGCGTTCCGCAAAGGAAAGGGGCGCTGCCTGCTAGGGCGATCCAGCCTAGAGTTCTGAGGATTTCCCGTCAGCCTTATGTCCCTTACCACCTAGGGCGACATGGCAACTCACGATATATATCCGGCGAACCAACTTGTCAACGGTCGTGAAGCCCGTGGGCTCAATTTGGCGACAAAGTGGTATTGTCCACCAGCTGTAGGAAAGCTTGAAGTAACCGTTAGCCTCTATGTGGCAGGATAAATGGGCTTGGATGGGTATCGGGCCTACCTGGATGCCAGCTCTGCGAGGGACATGGCGCTGCAGGTCGATCCAACAAGGGCGGCAATAGAACCGTAAACAAGAGACACTGGGCCTCCGCTCACCAAGCCAGCAGCGAGAGTACTGTCGCCATCAGCATCAAGATACGTATCAGCCAAGGACTTCATAAACATACCTGGACAGGGCTTCCCATGTACACATGAGATTGACACATATGGCTACCATAGCCACAAGAGAGAATCTGCGCTATGATTGAGATATATGATTAGATAGATGCCTTCCAGTACTTGGTAGAGGGTCATGTCGAGCATACCTTTACTTCCTGAGTATACCCAAAACTCTCCAGAGTCTGGTTGTTGGGATCTCCGCCACCCAACTGCTTCTCATTGTCTGTGGGTGCGGGAGACGTGACTTCCATGATGCACTGCGATTGTTACAGAACCTGACTTGTCTGGAAATTCTGAATCAAGAGCAGTTAGCTTTATTTATTTGTCTGATAACAGCGGTTTTGTCTGATCGCAGCTGGACCAGGTAAGAGGAACAGCTAAAATGGCAACCCCAAACATGTAGCGTGCCAATTTGGGCAAAAAAGTGCGAGTGGCGACCGTGCTAAGATAGTCGGCGCTGGGGAAGAGATACGGAGAGACATGGGTATACCCCGCGTTTGAGATCCAATCGGCTCTGTTATGTCGGTATTTGCGTATATTGATTCCGTTTTATTCTGAGTTCCGGGATTAGAAATGAAGGTCATATGACTGCATGAGCCTTCTGTCTCTCGTAATAGTATAACCCTAGTGAATGATCCAGTTTGCCCGCATGGTTATTCGGTAATTTCTATAAGAAATGGGACTGTTTCCTGTCGGAATGTACATGAAGTACAAGGGTAATTGATAGAGGAGACGTAAGGGATGACGAACCCCAGATTTGATATGGAAATACCCACAGGCTCCAAATAAATTAGATAGTCGGATCTATCTAGGCCAGATAAGGATCCAGGTTTTATTGAGGGTTTTTATTGATGCAGACGTTGATTGAGATTGAGTCATTGAGATACGGTAGATAAGGTACCTAATGATTCCAGCCCTGTTGGCACCCTATAGGATCTGTATTTATTAACAAACTCCACTAAAGTCATCTCCCTACGTCACTGTGAAACAGGCAGTAGCTATAAGAACAAGCACTTTTACTTGGAAATACATAACAATAAGTAAATATTTATTTGTAAGAAATTATTTGCTTCTTTAATCTCTGATATCGTGTTAGTTATGCAGTTTGGAGTCAAATGTCCTGGGTCCTGCCTTTCCCATGTCACCCTTGAAATGCTGCATTTTGATGATCCATAAACGTAGTTGAGTTAATATACTATCTCATCTGCATAGTTGTAGGGATTTTAAGACGGCCTTTGAAAATGCACCTTCAACTCCTCCCAGCTGTGCTCGTTATAGTCCGGTTGAACCTTTTGACAAGTCTCAATTCCCCAATCCGTAATCCCCAGCATCAGACTACTCTCAAACATAAAAGCCATGCTGCCCTCCCCAACCTTTAAAGGTTTGAGCTCTGCATTACTCGCCTTCTCAAACGTATCAGCATCCGGTCCATGTGCCGTCATGACATTGTGAAGACTTGCTCCAGCAGGCCGGAAGCCACCTCCTGTCTTGGCATCATATTGACCGCAGATCAAACCCATGAACTCAGACATAGTGTTGCGATGGTACCACGGTGGGCGGAATGTGTCTTCTTGCACAAGCCAGCGAGGGGGGAATATGACAAAATCGGCGACAGCAGTGCCGGGATGGTCGGATGGTCCTGTTAGAACAGTGTAGATTGAAGGGTCGGGATGGTCGAACGAAATGCTGCCGACGACGGAGAAGCGGCCTAGATCATATTTATACGGGTAGACTACGTGTGTTAATGAGAGTGATATAACCACATCTACAGCTCATGGAGCCAAGTACTGTTTCCACTTACATCTATCACACGTCGGTTAGCATCAGAAGACCAGAGTGACTGGGAACAAAGGCTATACTTACTTTCCATGCCATGCAACTACATCAAACGGAGTATGTCCCTGTTCAGCCACAAAAAGCTCATTGTTGAACTTATTCAAGATGGTCCACTTGGACTTGGTATCCTCGTCAAAATCTGCAACAGGAATCTGAAAGTCTCTAGGGTTAGCTAGACAGTTGGACCCAATAGGGCCAAGTTCAGGTAACTGGAAATGGCCCTGATACAGTTCAAGAATATAGCCGCGAACAGGACCACGTGGAAGCGTGACGCGATAACGGACGCCACGTGGAATGATGGCAATTTCGTTAGGACGAACAAGTAAACGTCCCAGTTCCGTCTGGATGTCCAATGCACCGTGTTGAGCGACAATGAGCATTTCACCGTCTGAGGAGTACATCGCTGTCTTCTCATCCATGTCTTTGCTTGCAGAAAAGATATAGATCCCGATGCCGGTCTTGAGAGTAGGATCACCTGCTCCGGAAACAAGGTTCAAACCACGAACCCAATCAACTGTCTCGTCGATGTCGAAAGGGTCCCATCGCAGCTGCTGCGGAACATAGTTCAACTTTGCTTTGAGAGAAGGCTTTGTCGTATCACTGAAGCGCTGATAGATTGAGTGTGACGCTGAGGGAAGAACCCGGTATAGCCAGGTTTGACGATTCTCGTGACGTGGGGCTGTAAAGGCTGTACCCGACAGTTTCTCGGCGTACAGACCGTAGGGTGCTTTTTGGGGTGAGTTGGCGCCGATGGGCAAAGAGCCTTGAACGGCTTCCGATCTTATAGACATAAGTTAACAATGCAATGTACCTGGTATAAGCAATGAAATACTGACTCGTGGAATGAATCGAAGCCGTTCAAGTAGGAGTACTTTTCAGGAGTGGAGAAGGTGGTGACCGGCATTTTGAGTCGCTGTGCGTTATCTCTCGGATACAAGATCAGATAAACAGATAGAGATATATAGATAAATTAACCAACAAATAGATATACATAAAGTTGTTATAGGCTATCCCAAAATTGTTCCTTGTTGCCGCTTTTCGGCTTAAGCTCCCGAGCTTCCGACCAAACACCGGCATTTCGGAATGGAGTTGAGATTTCCGAATATTCCTGGGGCACTCGGAGTCTTAGCCATCAAGTCATGTTGAATATGAAAGAGATATGATAATTTCTAAAGGTTTCCAACAATATTCCTTCCAAAGTAACTGATTATCTGTTTCTCAATTTTCCAACCTAAACAATCTCTCAAAATGGCGTCTTGGTTACCAATCCCTGCAAAGAGCCATTTCTCGCTCGCCAATATTCCCTTTGGCATCGTCTCATCTTCAAACCATTCGGCGCGTCGTCCAGCTATAGCAATCGGCGAGCACGTCCTTGACTTGACCGCATTTGCGCAGAGCAATGGCTTCTCCAAAATATCTGGCTTCCCAGCAGATAAACTCGATGTGTTTTCTCAAACTACACTGAATGACTTTGCTGCCCTTGGAAGACCTGTTCATCGCGCCACAAGAAGCTATCTGCAACAGATCTTTCACAAAGAGACACTGTATCCCCAACTTCTCAAGGATAACGAGACGCTGCGAAAGCAGGCCTTGATTCCTCTCGCCGATGTTAAATGCCACATTCCGCTTAACATCGGAGATTATACGGATTTCTTCGCTGGCCGCAACCATGCCCAGACTGTAGGCGCCTTGTTCCGAGGGCCTGCAAATGCCCTTCAGCCAAACTATAACCATCTCCCTGTCGCATACCACGGCCGTGCGAGTTCCGTCGTCGTGTCGGGTACGCCTCTGCACAGGCCCTGGGGTCAGGTTCTTCCTAGCCCTCAGTCCCAAGACCCGGTTTTCCAACCCTGCAACAGGCTAGACATTGAACTGGAGCTCGGCATGTTTGTGTGCAAGGGAAACCAGCTTGGAGGCCCAATCCTGGTTGATGACGCCCAAGACCATATTTTCGGATACGTTCTCATGAACGACTGGAGCGCAAGGGATATTCAGCAGTGGGAGTATGTTCCTTTGGGGCCATTCAACGCCAAGAATTTCGGTACCAGCATAAGCCCATGGGTTGTGCTTGCGGATGCGCTTGAGCCGTTCCACGGCGAAGGGCTTGTCAACGATGTTCCTTTGAAAGAGTATCTCAAAGAGAAGAGAAAAGAGTCGGTTCTGAACATCAATCTTGATGTGTCCATTACGAGTAAGTCCTGACTGCTTTATTGTTATCGAGACATTAATGCTAATTGACCACTAGCGGCCAAGGGTCACACAACCAAGATTACACAAACAAACTCCAAGAACCTTGTTTGGTCCTGGCCTCAGATGCTGGCTCATCACTCCGTTTCCGGTTGCAATATGCGCACAGGAGATTTGCTCGGTTCTGGTACCATCTCTGGTCTTGAGCCCGGTACACAGGGAAGTCTTCTAGAGCAAACCCAAGGCGGTAAGGTGCTTGTTCAGTTAGAAGGTGGAGAGGAGCGCAAGTTTGTACAGGACGGCGATACTATCACTATCACGGGATGGGCTGGAGAGAATGACGATGGACTTGTAGGCTTCGGAGAATGTTCTGGTACTATTCTACCTGCCATCTCAAGGAACTAAATTCCTCAACTTGGCTGAACGAGCTATATTATAGGCAATAATTGATGCGTAAATCACAAGATGTCCAATTTACAGTGGCCATCCAGTGTAAAGAGCACTCGACCCCGAGTTGAGTTGTTGCGAGCCGCTGTAATGCACGTTAATTCAGCTGGAACCAACTAGTTCTCCTCCAGGCCTGGAAAGTATTGTAACAGCCGCCCGGTTAGGTGTCTAGTCTGCCGGTATTTAGAGCACTAGGTACCAGTTAGCGATGACTGCCCTATAGACTAGTGCTATATGTGCTGTAGAGTATGGACTGTATACGGCCCGTCTACTAGCACCGCTGCGCTATAAACCTTAGCGGGAAATCGGAAAGCACAGCGAAATAGTGGATATGTAAAATGCTCCGGAAATACAGGTTACATATTCCGAGTTATGCTCATATATAAGATCTAGTAATCAGCATCTTTAATATTTCCAATTAAAAGTCTGGATAAGAGATCTATTCACAGTACTCCATCATGTCACCAGTCACTCGTGTTACCCTCTTCAAAGTCCCTTCAGAGAAGGATCAGCAACAGCTGGTTGATCTCTATAAGCAAATGCTCCAGAAGGCTGTCAAGGTATTTAAATCTCAACACAAACAAAATCCACCGCCTCTCTAACAGATTTTAGGATGGCAAACCCTACATCGCTTCCGTTGAAGCGGGAAAGGCCAACCCCGACCAACGTGCTCAGGGCTTCACCGTTGTCGCCATTTCAAGATTCAACTCACAGGAAGATTTTAACTACTACGATACCCAGTGCGAGGCTCATCTGGAGTTGAGAGGGTTTGCAAAGAATGTCAACCAGGGATTCGCTATGATTTACTTTGAGAACGAGGTGGTATAGACATGGCATGTAGTTGAGACAAATGACTTTATTCTTTATTATATAAGCCCTTGAAATTGCAGTGATATATCCTTGCCCTGCTCCGTAGCCAACGCAAAGTTCTCCTCATCAGAAAAGGTTTCAGGTACAAGTGGTAGAAACTGCTGTCCTTCTCCAAACGCATCGAAAAGATCCAAGAGATTATTTCTCATCTGAAACATATCTGGAACAGAACTAGAAAGCTCCCCTTGGGGCGTCACCATCATGTTATCCAGGGCAAAGACCTCATCTTCACCCATCGATGTTGGTATTCGCCGTTCCATCCCCGTAGGGTCACCTTGGACATTTTCCTCGCCTGTCCCCTCTTCTCGAGTGTTATTCTGTCCTGGGTTCTCCTCCTGATTACTGGTAAACACAAACGTTTTCATCCTTGGTATTATGCCCCGGATGCTGTTCCACAACCGTTTACTAACCGAGCTATGTCTCGACAACCCCCTCACAAGTCCGACACCGTCAGAAAACGTACGTCTACAGGGAGACGAAAACATATCCGGGGCATGACAAACTGCCAGGAATAAAACGGCCAATGCACTGAGAAGGAAATGGTTAAAGACGTTTTGCTGCCGGGTGTAGATATCCGTTGTGTCGTGGAGATGGACCAAAACCTGGATGGTGTCTTGAGCAATGTCGACTACGAGCCATGCACTTTGGGGGTTGGCTAGAATACTGGCTGTGCTCATTAGATGATGTCGGTAGATTAGAATTCGGGCGTAGTTGCCGCGGAGTTATAGGAGGGCACGCAGACGGTGGGGTAGTCTAGGCTGCGCGCGAGGTGCGAGACCCAATCGTGGATGACGGAGTTTTAAATGAGTAGGAATCGTGTCCAGCCAGTCTTGTGTTTTCAGGTCAAGAGCTGCAGCTGTATCGTCAGGTATACTCTGCGATGCTGATCCGAATGGCGGAATTGCATCCCATATTTGTGAGCAAAGCTGCCCGTAGCCAACCATGCACTGCAAATAAAGATACTCCTCATCCTACCACAACCAGCCCGTTAGTTAGCCCGTTCGACTAGCATCAGTCTCAGTACAGTACTTACAGGCTTTGGCAGGTCCGGATCAACATCCTTATCAACCAGTGCAAATGACAAGCTCGTTCCAAAACTCCACCGTCTGTCCAAAACGTAGACACACCAGAAAACTCTTGTAGCAAGTCTTCGAGAGTCAGAGTCTTTAAAATTATCAAACAAGCTGCGTTTGCGATGGAGGCCCATCTCGAGAGCTTCACGGGCCGCGATACCGATGGTACGCCAGGCAAGAAGTTCCTCGCCTGAGTGGAAATAGTATATGCTCTGTAATTATATGTTTAACAACTGGAGGAGTGGTAGGTTGGGGATGGACAAGACTTACCAGCATGGTGAGTAGCTGAATTTCCTTAAGATCAACTTGTGGGCTGAGCATGCTCGACATGTTTGTCTCGACAGAGTCAACGATGGCTGTGCTCAAAGCAATCTTGCTGGGTTCATCCAAGATAATCCCCGTAGCCATGGCAACTCTTGCGAGGGCTACATCCTTGTTGCACAGGCCCCCATCGTCTTCAAGAAGCATTCTTCCTCCTTGGATAATCTCCAAAATCTCCTTGCTCTGCGCAATATACTCGCCAATATCTACAAACGGATACACGCTTTCCACTTCTTCTTGGTAAATCACCAAGTACTTGGTCACATCACTAGCCCCGCAGCAATCCCAGAAGTCTAGATGACCCTTCTCTCTGTCCAGGGCAGGCTCAACAGGTGACTGCGCACGGCTTGGTGGCATTGAGTCGAATTTAGGAACACCCATTCGATTCAGAGACCGTTCGCTGACGAGAATGCCAAAAGCCGATCGCGTAGGACCGACGAACTGTGGTTGGCGGGGAGCACCGCCTCTGGTGCTTGCAGGAGAGTTGGAGTTCGGGTTAGCCGTGAGGTTGTGAAAAGTCGTAGACGCCGGGGATGGATTGTGTGGGTTGCGGATCTGATTTTGTGTTTGTTCCTTGAGTTCTTTCACTATACCCACCAGATCTGACACTTGTTGACGGAGTTGTGATAGTTCATTGTTGAGACTATGTACATGTTGCCTTGTATTCTAGCGTCAGTCAAGTCAAAGTGTCTGTTGCAGTACATAGTACGTACGCATGTGGCTTATCCTTATCCCGGGGTGCTTGAACAGTGGTTGTAGCAAAGGTACATGTCAGACCACCATACAAGCATCGCTCACAGCTGTTTTCCTTGGCGGGTACACACTTGAGCTTCTTCTTCTTGCAGTCATCACTCCTCGGGTCAGCGACACGCCACAAATCATCACGCTGTAGGCCACTTACCAGGCTACAGAGGTATATTTTCCTCTTTTGGGGCGTCCACCAATTGACGTCTCGGACACACTACTCGCATCGGCAGCCTTCCGCTTCTTCGGTTTTGATACCGCCTGCGTTTGCACTCGGGTCTGCTCCTGCGCCTGCTCTTGGGCCTGATCCTGGTCCATGGTGATACTGGCGAGTGCTAATAAACAATTTCCGAACAGAACTGAACCTACGTGGATATTTGAGATTGAGGGGGTTTCGACTTTTCGGAGCTATTCCGAGTTTCCGAGAGATGGCTGGAGTCCAGACCTAGTCGGAACTTCGGCTGCTACTTGCAACCCCGCAAACGCTAATGATTCATGGCAATGTGGGGTATCAAACTCGTCTTGTTTTGGCAAGTTGCCAATTGTGAAGCCAGAATTGCCCGTGAACTTGTGGTATAAATGAAGCAGCTGATCTAGTGTTTCGGTGAACTCACTATCTGAAGCATACCATACTGCACTGTCTTGAACGTTCATTTTCACAATGACAATCACAAACCTTCTTATCTCCCTTAACGAAAAAGTCAAAGAAAATAAGGGCCAGTCTCTGCTTATCACACTCTTTATCGCACCCTTGATCTATGTCTTCATCAACGAACTTGTCCGCGGCAATGCGAGGATTAGCAACCTTCAGGGCCCTTCTGGTTTACCCTTGATCGGTAATATTCGGGATATCAGATTCAACGCTTCTGAGAAATATCGCGAGTGGGCTAAAAAGTATGGGCCGGTTTACCAGATTCAGCTGGGTAATATCCCTATCGTTGTTGTCAACAGTGCTGCTGCCGCGAGACACATCTTGAGCGCCAATGCTCAGGCTTTGAGCTCCCGTCCTGAGTTCTACACTTTCCACAAGGTATACCACCTACATTGTACACTTTTTCAACTTCTTGTTGACTTGAATAGGTCCTCTCCGACACGGCTGGTACTACAATTGGCACTTCACCCTACAGTGACTCCCTCAAGCGTCGTCGTAAGGGTGCTGCCTCAGCCCTCAACCGTCCATCCGTGGCTACCTACGTCGATCATCTGGACGTTGAGACTCGCGACTTTATCAAGGAGCTTATCGAATATGGAAACAGCGGCAAGACTCCTGTCGACCCAATGCCCATGATCCAGCGTCTGTCTCTATCCCTAGCTTTGACTCTCAACTGGGGCATTCGCCTCAAGAGTCAGAAAGACGACATGTTTGCAGAGATTACACACGTTGAAGAAGAGATTAGCCGTTTCAGATCGACGACAGGGAATTTGCAGGATTATATTCCTCTGCTTCGCTTGAACCCATTCAACTTCCATTCATCCAAGGCCCGTGAGATGAGAAACAGACGCGACAAGTATCTCACTGCTCTCAACGACGGCTTGGATGAGAGAATCGCCAACGGAACATACAAGCCTTGCATTCAAGCCAACGTCATCATGGATAAGGAAGCAAAGTTGAGCAAAGACGAACTCACATCCATTAGTCTCACCATGCTTTCAGGCGGCCTGGACACTGTCACTACACTTGTTGCCTGGTTTGTCGCTTACCTGAGTCAGCATCCGGAGATCCAGGAAAAGGCGGTTAAGGAGATTGGAAAGACATTCAGTCAGAAAGAGCCTATGTGTGATGCCAACGACGATCAGAGATGCGAGTATGTTGTGGCCCTGGTCAAAGAATCACTGAGATACTACACTGTTCTTCGACTTGCTCTACCCCGCACGTCGATTCGAGATATTGTATACGAGGGTGTTACCATTCCAAAGGGAACTGTAGTTTTCCTGAATGCATGGGCATGCAATATGGGTAAGTCCTCCAAAAACAGACCGGAACGGAACAAAACCGCTTCTAACACCTCCAGATGATCAAGTATGGTCCGACCCCGAAGTCTTCCGCCCTGAGCGCTGGTTCGAGCAACCCGAGGCACCACTCTTTACCTACGGTGTCGGTTACCGCATGTGCGCTGGCTCTCTACTAGCAAACCGTGAGCTGTATCTTCTATACATGAGACTCCTCAACAGCGTCAAGATTGAGCAGTTTGACGATGTTGATTGCCATCCCATCAGCGGGAATTTGGATCCTACCAGTCTTGTTGCTATGCCGCGTAGGTATAAGGCCACGTTCACCCCAAGGAGCGCTGAGGCTTTGAAGAAGGCTTTCGCTTCTCCTATAGAGTAGGAATACTATGTTACTATCAAATATAAAGACTTTAAGTAAGTAAGACGCCTAAGTAGTATAGTAATAAAAGTAACTCTCTTTTAACTATAAGTCTAATAATGAAGTTTTTTATATGTTAGAAATAAACCATTATCTAACCGAAGTGCTACAGCTAGATTCTCTAAATTAATTACATTATCTGCCCACTTATTTAGCAGTACCTACTCCAGTGGTATAATAGGAGGCGTATTTGTAGGAACAAGGTCTAGGAATGGATTATGGATTGTGCCACCATTCTGAGGCTGATAGTACCAGTCTTGCTCCCATTTGGCAATTGATCTGGGTTAGGGTATAAAAAAGGGTCATCGAAGGCGTTGTAGTTAGAAGTCTTGGGGTTGTCAGCACAGACCTCGCACCAGTCTTTCGGATCCCACTCAAGGCGGCATTAGTTGCAGCGGCTGCTGTCTATGCTGAACTTAAGGTGGGAAGCAGCCCCGGGACTCCTTTAAATAAAGAACCTTATATTAGCTCTAGGGGTTAGTTCATACTTGGGAACACTTTTGTGTGTATATTTACTTGTAAGCCTGGGTTATAAATAACAGTGTTCTTTCTAGTTATCTTATTAAAGTACTTAATTATTCTTAAAAAGAGATTAAAATAATAATATATAATATTACTCTATTAATAATAAAAAATAAAGAATTTTAATAAATAAATAAAATTCTAAATTAGTATTATTAATAAAAAAAGATTAAATTATAAAAAAGAGTAATAATAATTATATAGTTAAAAGGTTTTATAAATAATTAATTAAATAGATTTTAATATAGGAATTAATACCTATATATAACACTTTTACTACCTATATATAATCTTATCTATATATAACTTTTTAAGTGCTTTAATTAGCTAAGACCTATTTTTATTAATACCTCTTAACCCTTTTTCCTTAATTACTTATTCTTTCTATAATTCCTTATATATCAGTCAGCCTTAAAGCTATAGCGATATCTAAATTGTACCTTATTTATATCCTCCTATTATCTATCTTTAAGCTATAATATAAATATTATAATAGTCTCTATATATAGCTAAAGCTATAACTCTAACTTTTAATTATTTTATACCTTAAAGCTGCCTTAAAAATATATCTAACTTAATAGCTAATATATTTAATTTAGCTAATAATATAACTTTTACTTACCTCTTTTTATAAATCTATTACTACTTTATTAATATTATAATGTTTTTAATAAGCATGTGACCTATCTAAGTATATAACCTAAAAATCTCCTCCTTAAGAATTATTACTACAATTAAATTACTATAACCTATTTAATTAATTAAAATTACTTACTATACTCTTCTCTAGATATCTCTAGAACTACCTAATAGGTCCTTATATTATACCCAATCTCACTATATATACTATAACGCTAAATACCTAGTGTAATTAACCTTCCTTAATTATTACTTCTTAATAATTCTACTACTACCTATATATTAATATCTATCTAATTAATTACTTATAATACTTCCTCTATAGTTATAGTGCCTCCTTTCTATAGTCTTATTCTTTTTTATCTGCAGTATCGGCTTAATATCTTATTTACTTCTTAAAGTTCTTTATTCTCTAATACTAATAGGGTAACCTTATATATAACTACTTTAGCCCCTTTAGAAAGATAGTATAAAGCCTTAATAATTAACTCTAGAGAGCTACTATTATACTATCTAATTCATTTAGTAAGGTATTTAAGTTAAGATTCGTATGACAGTTGGGATTCCCAAGGGATAAACTAGTCCATATTAGGTTTATATTAGCAGATAACGTGTTTGATAAGCGAGTGTTACAGATAAGCGAGTGTCATAAAAATCTCACTACTCTTTATTATCTACAGAATAAAACCACTATAACCTATCTAATCAATTAAAATCACTTACTATACTCTTCTCTAGATGCCTCTAGAACTACCTAATAGGTCCTTACATTATGCCCAGTCTTACTGCATACACTACATCACCGAACGCCCGGTCTGACCGACCTTCCTCAACCACTACTTCTCAATAATTCTGCAACTACTTATATATTAATATCTATTTAATTAATTACTTATAATGCATTCTATACAGTTATTAACCCTCCTTTCTGTAATTTTATCCTTTTTGCCCTCTGGTAATAGCTTAATATCCTATTTACCTCTTTAAGATTTTAAACCTAATCTCTTAATAAGACTACCTTATATATAACTGCAATTATTGCTTTTATATTTAACTTAATAGCCTCAATTATTGACTCTAGGGAGCTACTCTTATACCTAGTAATTTATTTAGTAAGGTATTTAGAGTGAAATTAAGCCTCTTTTACTGTCTTTAGGGTCTTTAAAACCTATAGACTTAATAGTTAGCTTGCCTCCCTAAGAGGCATTAGGGTTTATAGCTATATATTAAGCTTTAAAATAATAGTTTTTAGGTTAAGAGGATAAAGTCTAGCTCCTCTAAAAGCTCCCTAGATATTACTTTCTATAAAGGTAGCTTAAAAAGCAATATAAAAGGCTAGAAAGAACTCAGTCTTTAAAATATAGATTATAAAGTATTTAATTAAATACTTTATTTCTTAACTATAAGTATTCTTTAGCACTAAAAAATACCTAATATTAAGAGGCTAAAGTAAGTAGGATATATAAAGAGGTATATAAAGTATAATAATCTTATAATCCTAATAGTATCTCTTAAAATTGGCTAAATAGTAACTTTTATAACTATTAAGGATTAAGAGATAATAGAGACTAACTGATTGCTTAGCTATTAATTAATTAAAGTGTTTTAGCCACTTAAGACTTAGGTTATTATTTATCTAGCTATTTTGGCTTATTGTAATAACTTAATTGCTAGGGAGGTTACTTTCTTAATACTAATTTATAAGATAATATTGACCTAAATTAATAATAAATAGTAGGATTAATTAACCTTTAGTATTTATTATTAGAATTGCAGTAATCTATTTACAGTTTCTAGGCTAGACTGATTTCAGTCTTCCTTACCTTTCTAAGCCTATAATGACTATCCCAGACTGTATAAGGCCTATTATAAAGCCAGTCTTATTAAAGTTCTAGATATTATCTAATTAGATACTGTATTTTGCAATTATATTCTCTATAAGCTGAAACCAGCTATAAATAATATCTAGATCTTTACATTTAGCTCTCTAATAGTTATATCTCTAAAAGATATATATCTTTAGCTCTAATTATCACTTAATAAAGTTATAAGCCTAGCGCTTACTAATAGGTAATACATTACAGTCAGTAAGTAAAGAATTAGCTATTTCTTCTATAAAATGCAGTTATAAGGGAAATCCTTATAAATTTAAGTTAAGGATAAATTAAACTATTATCTATTCTTCTAAATTAAATAGTTTTTAAGAATTAGGGATATAATTGCATTGCAATTAAATGCTATCTTAATGGCAATATAAGGTATAATAGTTTACCCTATAGATTATTATAGTGCATTAAGTCTTTAAATTGGGGTTATTCTAAAGGGTAAGAAGGATAAGAAGGATTCTAACTTCATTTAAAGACTATAGTATATTAGGTTATTAAGAAATAACTAATTAGATAGTAAAGATATAAAGTAAGGGATTTTTATAACACCCGCTTATCTGTAACACTTACTTATTAAACACATTATATAGGGTATAGATACTAAGTATTATAAAGTATTACATCTCTTAATAATAAATAGAGTGGGTTAGGTATATTTAAGTAAAGATATTTTATTAATAGCTAGTAAGCTGAGATCTAACTATATTAATAGGTTTATATATATACTTAAGGTCTACCTTAAGGATTATAGTAATAGTTATAATCTAAAAGTTAGGATTATAGTTTTAATAGTAAGCATAATTATAGAATTACGCTATAAAGCATAAGCCATAAGGCTACTCTTTAATAATTAGTTTGAAATTTATAGGGTATATATAATATAACCGCTAGGGTCATAACACAATCTCTCCCCTCTATTAAGTCTTATCCTTAAGGCCTACATATTTCTTTTACAGACTAATCCCTTCCTATAGATTCTAACTTAAACCTATATTTTTTTTTTCTAAAATGCTAACAAGATATTAGGTTATATAATAAAGCGCTTATCTAAAAAGTCTAAGAAATTAGCTATTCTATAGAAATTGCTTGAAATTCTTATAGGATCTAACGATAAGAGTCTTTATAATACTACTGCTAATTAAAAAGCACTTATACATTTTGCAAATAAGAATAGCATTCCTATAGTAATACTATATATATATTATTTTAAGTATAAAAAAGACTGTCATTTTAATAATATTAAGTATTCCTCTAAGTACTTTAAGTGTATCCATTAGGGTTATCCCTGCGATAGTATTTAAGTTACTTCTATCTATTTATATTTTTCTTCCTTCCTTACTTTTAATTATACTAATTTCTTTATAGTAAATCGTTTAGTTAATTAGTAAGAGAAATTAAAGGCTAAAGAAAAAGAGGCTAGTAATAGGGTTTTAATTTTATATAACTAACTCGCTAAGTTATAAGCTTCTTTAGCTAAGGCTATAAGTTATTTATAGCATATTTATAAAATAAAGAAGAAAGTAAAAGAGTGTAGTGCCGATTTATTTAAGTATAGGATATAGGAGTTAAATAAAGAGGATAATATTATTCCTACTTTACAATTATATAAAGATTAGGTTGTAAATAACCTTCAGTCTCTTAATATTCTAAATAAAGTTAATTAGGCTTTATTAGGTCTTAGTAATAATTTTAGTAATATTGGCCCTTTAAGAGATTCTGCTGTTAGTAGAAATTCTTTAGGAGTTATTAGGCATTAAGTAGGTATTCTAATAGTTCCTATATATTTTCACTTTCTAGGTAGTTTTTCCATTTAATTAAGTATTCCTATTTATTATTCTCCTTATAAGTATCTCTAATTGCCTCTACTTTATAGACTTCTAGTCCCTTGATTTCTTTAGGTTTATTACTAACTTTAATTTATATTGTATTGACTGCTAATTTAAGAAAGGAAATATAGTAGACTGAGTATAGTCTAACTTTTAGCGGTAGTTCCAATTTATATATATCTAGCTTAACTAGCTATTTAATTTTATAGGGTTTAATATATTTATAGTTAAATTTGTGTAATAGTCGTTTTATTGTAATGTTTTTTATAGATAGGTAAACTATATCTCCCTCCTTAAAGGTTAGTCCCTCTACCTTCTTAGTGTTATAGTATTTTTTTATTCTTTTTCTAATAAATTCTAATTCTATCTTTATTTCTTTATATAGGTTTTTTAATTTATCTGCTTTTAAAATAGTAATAGGATTAATTATTTATATATCTCATTTATTATAATAAGCGTTTAGAATAAATCTGAAATTAATATAGGCTAGTTCTAACTTTATACTTTTATTATAGGCAGTATTATAAGCTAATTATATAATAAGTAGCTTTTTAACCTAATTGTTTTATCTATAGTTAATATAGTATTATAAGTATTATTCTAATACTTAATTTATTTATTCAGTTTATCTATCTACTTATAGTCTAAAGGCTGTTATAAGCTGGTAATTAAGTCCTAGGTGTAATATAAGTGCTTGCTAAAACTTAACTGTAAATATTAGTCTTCTATTTAAAAGGATCTCAGTTAGTAATCTATATATACTAATAATATATCGATAAAAGATATATAAAAGTTCTTCTATATCTATAGATTCTCTATAGGGTAGGTAGTAAGAAAATTTTATAAGTTAGTTAATAATAACTATAATACTGTTATAAAAGATACCGGTTAAGGGTTCTTCTAATAAGGGTAGTTTAATTATAAAGTCTATTATAATTAAGTCCTAAGGTCATTATGCCACTGATAGTGATTATAGCTATCTATAGGGCTTATATCGTTAAGACTTAATTTTTATATAAATATTGCATTATTTAATTACTTTCTTTACTATCTTCTTTATATTATTTATTCTATACCTTCCTTACAGTCATTTAAGTGTCTTTATAGTGCCTTAGTGGCTATATAGGGGATATTTATATATCTCCTATACTAGTTCTTCTCTAAATTTATTTAGTATCTATCTAAATTGCAGTATTTATTATCCTTTTAGGTTAAATCTTATTTCTTATAGGCTTTAAGGTTTATTATTAGAGTTTTACTATTCTTTAAAAGCTATAGTTCTTAAGATTATTTATATACATTAGGGGTATAATTTAAGATATTCTTTAGCAGTATATTAATAGTCTTTATATCTTAATTCTTCTAATTATTAAATAGTTTCTTAGAGATTTCTATATCTCCTTAGAGAATTCTTATAAATTAATTTAATTATAGCATTTATCCCTAGTATTAAGTCTAGGTTATATATCCTATAAGCTTATAGTACTATACTGGCCTATATATATATTGCCTTAAGTTATAGTATCTTATTATAGATTTATATAAGTTCTTTAAAAGGGGTATATTATTTCTAATATTTTCTTTATAGTTCTTTATAAACTTTTCTATATTCTATTAGTTAAACCTATCCTTTTTCCTTAAAGAAGTCTTTAATAGATTATAGTTTTATTATATATATTATTATCTTTACCGGTTAGGTAAACTGATATTCTCCTTTTTTATTAATTTCTAGCAGTTATTCTTTAGTTTTAATAGTTACGGTATTAAAGTCCAGTCTTTAGTTAATAGTATCTACTTATCTGTTATTAGATCCTTTATAATATATAATAATAAAATTAAATTTATATAAATATTTAGTATAATATAATTATTATTAATTTAATTCTTAAGTAGTAGCGAAGTGAGATATATTCTAATAATCGGTATAGACTTTAATCTGATAGAGGCTTCCTATAAAGTAGTATCTAAATTCCTTAAAGCAGTTAATAATAGCTAGGAATTCTTTATTATAAATAGGGTAATTAAGTTCTACTCTATACAGTTTATATAAATAGAAAGCGATAGGATATAGCTTTCCTTTATTATCTTGTTATTCAATCTATCCTCTTAATATAAAGTCTAAGGAGTCTATTTTAAGTTCGATTTCCTTTATTAAGTTAAATATAATTAATACTGATTCACTAAGGGTAGTATCTTATAGCTTTTTAAAAGCCTTTTAAGCATCTTATATCTATATAAACTTTTAGTCCTTTTTAATAAATTTAATAAGAGGGTTTACTATTTTATTGAAGTCTTTAATAAATTATTAATAGTAATTAGTAAAACCTAAAAAGCTTTATACTTCCTTAACAGTTATAGGTATAGGCTAATCTTATACTATTGAAATCTTTTTTTAGTCTATTTAGATTTCTCTTAGAGAAATTATATATCCTAGGAAGTTAACTTCTTTAATATAGAAGTAACTCTTTTTAGATTCTATTAATAGATTAGTATCCTATAGTACTTTTAGAACCTTATAGATATATTCCTTATATTCTTCTTTATTATCTAAGAAGATTAAGATATTATTTAGATAGTAAACTATAAAGATATTAAGATACTATTATAATATATTATTAATTATTCTTTAGAATATTATTAATATATTAATAAATCTAAAAGGCATAACTAAGTATTTAAAGAGTCTGAATTTAATTCTAAAGGCAGTTTTCTATTTATTACTTTCTTTAATATAGATAAGGTTATAGACTCCTTTAAGGTCTAGGGCAGTAAAAACTTATTTTCCTTACAGTTAGTCCTTAAGTTCTATAATAAGTAGAAGTAGGGTCCTATCTTTAACTGTAAGAGTATTTAACTGTTAGTAGTCTATAATAAGTTATAATTTTCTATTTTTCTTAGGTATAAATATTATAGGAAATCTAATAGGTAATATAGATTTATATATATTGCCTTTTTATAATTCCTCTTCTAAATACTCCTTAAGGGTTATAAACTCTATCTTCTTAAGATTATAAATCTTCTGAAAGAGTAGGTTATTTAATATAAAGTAAATCTTATAGCCCTAGCGACTGTATTGCAGTACTTTTATCTTAAGTTCCTCTTTAAACAGTTTCTTATAAATACAGTACTCCTATAGTACATTCTTAAGTCTGTCTTTAGTAAGTATTTTTATTTCTACTTATTTTTTCTATAGGCATTCTGGGATATTATCTCTATCCTTTAGCTATCTAGCTTCTGCTATTCCTAGATATACTATACTTTAGTCTAATTCTTATAGTTATTAACTGAAAGCGGTAACTATTCTTCTAATTCTTTTTACCTTACCTTTATTTTACTTATATTATACTCCCTTTAGAGGTAGGTAAGTTTCTATTATTTTCTTATGCTATACTTTATTAGTCGCTTTAGTTGAAGTTTAAGATCTCTATTTATTATCTATTTCTAAATCTATTAATTTATTATTAAAGTATTCCTCTATATAGTAGATTTAGCCAGTTCTCTAATCGATATCTTATAGGTTATAGCAATATAGCTATAGATATCTTAATATTAAGTTATAGCTTAATATAGGGATAATATTAAGGTCGATATATTACCTTTAAATTCTAATAAATACCTTTAAGTAATTAATCTCTTAAGTGATAAGTCCTCTATTATAAGTAAGATATCCTCCTTTTAAGTTTTATATTAAGTAAGGATTATTCTTAGTTTTCTATAGTAGCTTTAATTTATTAACTGTATAAAGGTCAATTACATTAATATCAGCTCTGCTATCTATAAATGCAGTTAGCTATATTCCCTTAATTTATAGTTATATTTCTAGGTAAATTTATTAACCCTTTATAGTCAATTTTAGAGCTCTTATAGAGTTATTATATCTCTTTCTAATAGCTCTACCTAATTATAGCTCTAGCAGTATAATAGGCCTAGACCTTTTCCCAATAGGCTTAAGTAATTAAGGTCGCATTTACTATTATAGTATAAATCGTTATTAGGGCATTTATATTACTCTTTAAGCTTTCTTTAGGATTCTATTATTATTTCTTATTCTTATTATTCTTCTTATTCCTATTGTTATAGGGTTTTAGGGTTTAGAGTATCTCCTCTATTAGGGTCTCCTTTTATAGATTATTGCTATTATTATCTAAGGTATTTATTATTAAGGTTCTTTTCTTTTACCTTCTTAGCTTTAGGGTTAGTTATATATTATCCCTATTAGTTAATAACTTTTCAGTTTTTAATATATCTTAATATATATTCTCTTATTTTTATATATACTTAGAATTGCACTACTTAATATTTCTAGCATTAAGTATATACTTAATATCCTATAGTATTAATTATAAAATATAGTTTTTATTATATATAATGTAGTTTATAAGCAAGTTGGCCACCTAAGTAAGTTGGCCAGTATACTGTATAGGCTAAAATTAGCTTACCCTATAGCCTCTAAAAACTTAAATAAAATAGCTAAAAATAAAATAAAAGTAATTCTTATTGAAGTATAGTTAATAGTACTATATAGGATTTTTTAAGGATTTTTAGCTATTTATTTTATATAGAAAAACTTAATTATACAGTGCGAATAGGTTTTTTATATACTAACTATATAAAGGTTTTTTTAAAAGTTTAGAAAATTACTATAGCTTACTTTTTAAGTTAAATATAAGCTGCTTAAGTTATAGCTATTTTTAGCCTATTTTCAGCCTTTTATAAGCTTTTTAAAATCCAGTTTTAAGGTGGTATAGGGTAGTGGCCAACTTGCTTGGGTGGCTAACTTGCTTATAAACTACGTTATTCCGATATTTCTATTAAGAAATAGTTATTATAAACCTTTTTTTATCGATATAGTATACAGTAGTAAGCTATATAGAATAGCTATAAAAGTTATTAGTATTTTAAGTCTATAGAATACCTTTATTAGTCTATAAAGGCTATAACCTTCTAAAGTAGTATCCTAAGATCTTATTCTTCCTTAAGTGTAATAGCTTAAATATAGATATTATTATCTTATACTATTTCTATATATTCTTATGCTAATTCCTAGTATATTTATTACTTATTATCTCAGTATCGGTTTCTAAGTTTATTATACTGGGGCTTAATAGTCTTCTCCTAAGGGTCTATATTCTATAGTCCTTATTTTTCTCTTTTAAGCTATCGGTATTAAGCCTTCTTATTTAGGTAGCTGCTCTCAGAATAATTTAAGTCATTATAGTATCAATTAAGTCATCTTTAAGTAGTTTTTATAGGGATCTTATCTACTGCTTTAATTCTACTTATTACTTCCTTTAATATAGCTATAGTGCTATTAGCTTGCAGTACTTATAATCTGCTAAATACATTATCTATTAGGTTATTTAGACCTTTCTAGATTTTATTAAGGGTAAGTATTTTATCTATATTAGGGGTAACCTCTTTCCCTTTTTATATTATAGCGATAGTATACCTATTATATTTTTCTATCGATAATTCCAATATAGGCTTCTATTATTCTTATTTTCTAAGTCTTTATTTTTCCCTTAACTTACAGTTAATCTCTTTCTATCGCTATTTAAATTCAGGGTCTTTTATTCTTTCTTAGCGTTAGGTTCTTATATATTCTAGTTTACGTAATCTTACTGCTTGTATTTCTAATTCTGCCTAAGCTTAATAGTCTTAAATTAGTTAATCTCTATCTAGATAGTATTTATCTATTACTTCTTTATAGCTCTAGAATAGGTCTTATAGTTATTAAATTATTATTATATTAGCGTTCTGGGTATATTTTATAGTATTATATCCGGTTTAAGCTATTACAATTTATTTTAAAGTGCAGATTGCCATTTAGGGTTCTTCTTCCTATAAGTTAATTTATTAGGTATTCTTACCTTTAGGTATTAGTTTATATTTCTAGTTAGTCTTTATAGGGTTCCGGCATTCTTAATCTTTATAGCCTTTCTTACTGCAATTCTAATAGGTAAGCTTAGATTTATTAAATTTAGTTACTCTAATTATTATAGATCCTATATAGATTCTATAGGAAGTATCAGTTTAGCGTAATCTTCCTTAATTAGTATTATACCTAGGCCAATTATTCTGGCGGCTTAGGTTATTTTATAAATTCCTAATTCTCTATAAGAATTAATAATTATTAATCTTAACTATTATATTAATATATTCTATTAGGGTTTTTAGTTATTCCAGTTTATATAGTTCGCTTTAAATAGATTCTTTTAGTCCATTAAAGAATAGGGATTTTAGGGGTTCTTTATCCTATCCTAGCTTAACTGCTAACTGTTAGAACTTAATTCTGTATTTAGAAGTGGATTTAGTCTGCTTAAGAGTCTTAATCTTTTATTCTGCTTATCCTTTTTTATTTACTATACTGAAAGCTTAATATAAAGCTTTCTTAAAGGCTGAGTAGTTATTATAGAGTATAAATATTTAGGGGTTTAGGTCTATCTTAGGAGTTATAGTAACTTCCTCTATAATCGGCTAAATCTATTAGGCAGCAGTTCCCCTTATTTATCCCACTATATATATAAATTTATTACTATCGTTCTTAAATTAAGTCAGAAAGAAGCTTATAAATATATATATATAAATAAGGAATATTAGAAGTCTAGCTGAGGTTCTATTAAAGGATTTAGGCAGATTAGGCTTAATTACTTCTTCTATATCCTTACCTTAGGCTATAATATAGGCGAGGTTATATATATTCTATATATTATTCTAATTATTTTCTACCTATTAAGCTTATAGATTAACAGTTTCCTAGAGCAATTATTATAAGTTATCTATTTTAGTGGTTATATTTATAACCTATTCTTAAAGCTAGATAATTTCTATATTATTAGAGCTCTCTAAAGATTAATTATCCTATACTATTTCCTAGGCCAAATTCTATAGTCTTAAGGTAAGTATAGTTAGGTAGGCAGCATTCTACTAATTAATAGAAATAATAGATATAGCTATTATATAGGTATTACTCAGTATTATACAGTATAGTCTAAATAAGAGCTATTAATATATAACAGTTAGGATTCTTAAGAGATAAACTAGTCTATATTAAGTTTATATTAGCAGATATATAGGGTATAAATACTAAGCGTTATAAAGTATTATATCTCTTAATAATAAATAGAGCAGATTAGGTATATTTAGGTAAAGATATTTTATTAATAGCCAGTAAGTTAAGATCTAACTATACTAATAGGTTTATATATATACTTAGGGTCTACCTTAAGGATTACAGTAGTAGTTATAATCTGAAAGTCAGGATTACAGTTTCAATAGTAAGTATAGTTATAGGATTACGCTGTAAAGCGTAAGCCATAAGGCTACTCTTTAATAATTGGTTTGAAATTTATAGGGTATATGTAATGTAACCGCTAGGGTTGTAACAATTAGGTCTTATTTACTATTATTAGGGTCTTTAAAGTCTAAGGAGAGGAAGGTTTAGCTGCCTCTTTAGGAGGTATTAAAGTCTATAGCTGTATATTAAGCTTTGAAATAATATAGTCTAGATTAAAGGGAGTAAGCTTAGTCCCTCTAAACCCTCCCTTAATATTACTTTCTATAATAGCAGCTTAATAGGCAGTAGAAAAGGCATTAAAGAACTCAGTCTTAGAAATATTATCTATTTTATATCTAATTAGATACTCTATTTTTTAATTATATATCTATTTTAATAGCCTAAAGCACTTAATATTAAGAGGTTAAAGTAAATAAAATATATAAGTAGGTATATAGAGGGTAATAATCTTATTCTTTTTATAATATCTCTTAAAGTCAGCTAAATAGTAACTTTTATAACTATTAAGGATTAAAAGGCAATAAGAACTAATAGATCGCTTAGCTATAAATTAATTAAAATGCTTAAGCCACTTAAGACTTAGGTTATTATTTATCTATCTATTTAGACTTATTATAATAACCTAATTGCTAAAGAGATTATATTTTTAATACTAATTAGTAAGGTAATATTTACCTAAATTAATAATAAATAGAAGAATTAATTAACCTTTAGTATTAATTAACTTAATTATAGTAATCTATTTACAGTTTCCTAGCTATACTGATTTTAGTCTTTTTTACCTTTCTATACCTATAATAACCATTCCGAACTATATAAGGCCTATTATAAAGCCAGTCTTATTAAAGTTCTAGATATTATTTAATTAGATACTATATTTTATAATTATATTCTTAATAAGCTGAAACTAGCTATAAATAATTATAGGATCTTTATATTTAGCTCTCTAATAGTTATATCTCTAAAAGAAATATATCTTTAGCTCTAATTATTACTTAATGAAATTATAAGCCTAGTGCTTACTAATAGGTAATATATTACAGTCAGTAAGTAAAGAATTAGCTATTCCTTCTATAAAATAAAGTTATAAGGGAAATCCTTATAAATCTAGGTTAAGGAGATATTAAACTATTATCTGCTCTTTAAGATTAAATAGTCTCTATAATTTCAGAACCTAATTGCTTTATAATACTATACTATTATAGTGGCGTTATAAGATATAATAAGGGACCTTATATATAGTTACTGCCTATTATATACTTAATTTTGGGTTATTTTTAAAGGCCTAAAGGGTAAGAAGTATTCTAGCTTTATTTAAGGGCGGTGGTATAATTAATCGTTAGGAATTATCTAATTAAATAGAAATATTATAAAGTAAGGGATTTTTAGGTTATATACTTGGATAGATTACATACTTATTAAACACGTTATTACTTTTTAAAGAAGCTAATTAATATCTATTATTAGCAATATACTTAATATTAACTAATTCTATAGTATTAGGGATATTAATATAGTAAATAATATCTTTACTGTAATTCCTAATTAATTTTTAATTATATTATTACTTTATTATTTTAGACTTAAATTATCTTTCTAGCTCTAATCTAATTATATAATAACCCTCTATAATAACTTTCTATATAAAATATATTAAGATAATATTTATTAAATACTTATTTTTAAACTAAAAACCGATCCCTTTTAAAGCTCTCTTTATAGCTTACTAAAAGTAATATAATTACTTATAGTAACTAAAAAAGAATTTTAATATACCTTAAGGCTAATCTAATATATTATTAATAAAGAATAAAGATTAATAAAAGAATCTCTCTAAATATTTAAAAATATATATAAATAGTAAGAAAGATAGAAATAGTCCCCTTTAAATATAAATAAATATAGCTTACTTTTACTATACTCTCTTTATAAAAGTTAATACTCTTTAATTCTTACTCCCTCTTTACCTATTTTAATTAAAAGCTCTCCTTTATAGTAATTTAAATCCCTACATTTAAATAAAATACTAAATCCTTTAATTTTAAGTAACTTAATTGCCTTAATTAAGGCTCTCTTTAAGGATATTTAACTCTTTATAAAAAGGTATAGCTTTAATATAGTAAAGTATAATAAATACTTTTATAAGGGATAGCTAATATAATATTCTATTTAATATAATTAATATAAAAAACCTTAGTTAAGTAAAAGCTCTAGCCTCTATTAAAGGAAGTTATAAAAGTATAAATATAAATAAGTAATTATTATAGAACCTCTTAAGAAGGGTAAATAATTTCTCTATTAATATAAAGATATAGAATATTATACTTATAATTATACTTTAAGTAAAACTCTATTAATTTATTTATATTATTATTACCTTACTTCCTTAATAAAGATAACTATTAAATCTATAAGCTAATAAATTAAGATTTAAGTATAAAATATATAGGCTATTATTAAAGAATAATATCTTAAGTTAATACTTATATAGTAAGATATTTATAATACTAAAGCTTAAGTAATCTATAATATACTTAAAGGCTATATATTTACTGCTATATTACTTAAGGAATTTAATAAGAAAGAAATTCTTTATCTTATAAAGTAAGTATTAAATAAGCTTAATTACCTTTTAAGCTTTATTTAGATATTCCCTTACTGTATTTAGATATAAAAGTAATTTCTAGAGGTAATTAGCTTTAATAATATCTATAATACTAACTGCTTTAAGCTCCCTTTCTTCTAAATAACTAAATAAATCTATCTTAATATAGTATTTAATACTGCCTTTAGTCTTATTAATAATAAATAATAAAATAGATTTTAATTTCTAATTAAAAGTATTTTTATCTCTTATTACAGTATTTAATATAATAACTAGCTATTATTATTATAGACTTTAATAACTTAATAAAGGCTACTTTAAATAATTAATTTATTAAAATCTAATAAT
The DNA here is from genome assembly GCA_018886245.1 of Fusarium brachygibbosum. Taxonomy (NCBI): domain Eukaryota; kingdom Fungi; phylum Ascomycota; class Sordariomycetes; order Hypocreales; family Nectriaceae; genus Fusarium; species Fusarium brachygibbosum. The sequence goes on from JAEKIX010000026.1 coordinate 596,723, forward strand.
AGCTCTATATTTACTATATTAATATAAATATTCTCTTTTAATTAAAGTAGAAATAGATTAAAAATATAAAGAATAATAATAGCTTAGATATTAATAATATAGATAAATCTATTAAGCCTTAAGCTACTCTAACTCTATATAATTATATATTTATCTCTATTAAAACCTCCTTTAAGATTCTTTATACCTATTAAAGTATTCTCTAAATATAGAAATAGGTTTTCTTTATAGAGACTGAAGAAATATATAAAAAAGTATAGATTGCTTTTTATAAAGAGTTTAATAATTAATACTCTATCTTATAGTATCTTTTTAATATTTATATGCTGTTTTATATTTAATAGGTAATGTATTTAATAAGCGAGCGCTACAGATAAGCGAGCGCTACACTTTTCCATCCTATATCTAACTTTTTACCTAATCAATTAGTTATTAACAACCAGTAATATCAGAATCTTTAATTAAAGCCAGAACCCTTCTTGCCCTTTAGGCCCTCTAAAATAACCCAAAATTAAATATCTAACAGGCTATAAAGATATACCAGGTTAATAAGCGCTATCTATATTGCTGCTAGTAAGGCATTTAACCGCAATGCAATTCTATCCCTAATTTGTATAAGCTATCTAATTAAGAAGAGGATATAATAATCTAATTTATCCTTAATTTAAATTTATAAGGATTTCCCTTATAACTGCATTTTATAAAAGAAATAGCTAATTCCCTACTTACTGACTGTAATATATTACCTATTAGTATATATTAGGCTTATAACTTTATTAAGTAATAATTAGAGCTAAAGATATATTATAATTAGAGATATAACTATTAGAGAGCTAAATATAAAGATCTTATAATTATTTATAACTGGTTTCAGCTTATAGAGAATATAATTATAAAATACAGTATTTAATTAGATAATATTTAGAATTTTAATAAAACCGGCTTTATAATAGGTATTATATAGTTCGGAATAGTTATTATAGATATAGAAAGGTAAGAAAGGCTAAAATCAATATAATTAGAGAACTATAAATAGATTACTGTAATTTAGGCAATTAATACTAAAAGTTAATTAATTTTACTATTTATTATTAATATAGGCTAATATTACCTTATAAATTAATATTAAAAATATAATCTCTTTAGCAATTAGGTTATTATATTAAGCTAAAATAGATAGATAAATAATTAGCTAGGTCTTAACTGACTAAAGCACTTTAATAAGTTTATAGCTAAGTAAATAAATAGTTACTATTACCTCTTAATCCTTAATAGTTATAAAAGTTACTACTCTATTAAATTTGAGAGATATTATAAAGAGAATAAGATTATTACTCTCTATATACTTACTTATATATCTTATTTACTTTAGCCTCTTAATATTAGGTACTTTACTATACTAAAGAAGGTATATAGGCGAGAGATAGAGTATTTAATTAGATACTCTATAATTTATATTTCTAAGACTGAGTTCTTTAATGCCTTTTATACTGCTTTTAAAGCTATTTTTACTAAAAGCAATATATAAGGAGGTTTTAGAGGGGCTAGGCTTACTCTATTTAATCTAGAGTATATTATCTTAAAGCTTAATATATAGCTATAGACCCTATTGCCTCCTAGGGAGGTAGCTAAACCTCCCTCTCTTTAGACTTTAAAGACCTTAATAATAGTAAATAAGGCTTAATCTCAGAATAAATACCTTAAGAGTTAAATTAGAAGGCATTATAATAGCTCTTTAGAGTTAATTATTAATACTATTCAGTCTCTTACTAAGGCAGTAAAGAGATCTATATATAAGACTACCCTAATAAGAAATAAAATTTAAAACCTTTAGGAGGGAAATAAAAAGCTAAGCCAGCGCTAGAGGTTAAAAAGAATTAAATTATAGAAAAGAGACCTTATAACTGTAGAGGAAGTATTATAAGTAATTAATTAGATAGATATTAATATATAGATAGTAGGTAAATTATTAAGAAGTAATAGTTAAGGAAGGTCAGTTAGGCTAGGTATTTAGCGATATAGTATATACAGTAAGACTAGGCATAATATAAGGACCTATTAGGTAGTTCTAGAGGCATTAGGGGAAGAGTATAGTAAGTAATTTTAATTAATTAGATAAATTGTAGCAATCTTATTATCTAGATAATAAAGGGTGTATAGAAAAGTGCGGCGCTCGCTTGTCTGTAGCGCTTGCTTATTAAATATATTATATTACTTTATTTATAAATACTTAAACTATAGTATCTATATAACCTTAAATATAGAGATAAATAATAATAATATTAAGAGCTACCTCTTAAATAGAATAGGCTATTTTTATAAATTAGTATAAATAATATAAAATATACTATATAATTAAGAGTATAATTTTAAAAATACTTATAGATAGAATAAAGTTTTTTAAAATTATAAATTCTTTAAGTTAAGCTTTAATTACTTAAGGGAGCTTTAGTCTATTATATTATTAAAGTATTTAAAGCTTATTAATATTTAATACTAATTAATATATAAAGTACTGCCTATTAGAAAGAATCTTAATTTTAAGCTATTTAATCTATATATAGATAAATATTCTATCTTAATTAAGCTTAATATACTATATTACTATATAGTTTATTTATATATATATAGTATAGAAGCTTTTATAAAGTAAGATATTTACCTTTATTAGTAACTTTATAATATATTATCTTAAGATCTATACTGTAAAATACTTAATTTAAAGATTACTATATCTCTTAAAAGGTAGCTAAAGAATATAAAGTAAGGAATATTAATAGATCTTATATCTTTCTTAATATCTTAATAGAGTAATTAAGCTTTAACATTTTAGCTATAAGTATTTCAGTCTTAAGCACTTAAATCCTAAAAGAGAAAGTATAGCTGCCTATTTAAAAGCTAAAATAAATTAACTCTAATATAAGAGAGTAAAAGCTAAAAGACTAGTAATACAATTTATATTAAAGCTAGAAATACTATAGGTATTTATATAAGTAGGTAAAGAGTAACGTTATAGATAAGTATATAAAGAATAAAAGGTTAATAGGAGTTATTATAAATAGATTAATATTACCTATTAATTTAAATTAAGGAATCTTATAGAAGTATATTTATTTATATTAAGAGTAAATTAGTAATCCCCTTAATATATTATTTATATTTAATTAGATTTAATAATAATAGCCTCTTTTTTATAGAGATAATAAGACTATTAAGTATAATTATTTCTTATAGGGATAAAAAGAGTAATAATAGAGTAATAGTTTTTTAACTAATTA